>OX422210.1:60377007-61577007 GCA_949130495.1 Sambucus nigra
TAGTCTCATAAGTGGATTGGTTATAAAGGTTGGCACAAGGATTGTGTAAGATTAAACAACAACCTTATATGAAATATGATCCAATGGTGTGTATTGTGTATCGAATATGGGAGTGTGAAGAATGTAGCTAATAAGATTATGACAAGTAGCATACATGAATTGTACACACACGCGCGAATTCATTAATCAATTTACTATTTTCATAAATTCAAGTTTCCTCCCTAAGAGTTTTAAATCAATTTTTAAAAGAAATAATTAAATTATAAAATCGATTTAAAATGCCAAAAATAATCTAAAAAATATTTTTTAAAATTTTTAAAAATCCAAAAAATTATTTTATATACATATAATACATGTAGTTAAATGTGTTATATAATGTGGAATTTTTATTCCCTTGGAGACCATTTTGGATAGGGAAAGAACTATTGTGTTTCCAGTTGAAGTAGTCACCAATCTGGAGCTTTGGTGTACCATTTGAAGGGGATCAAGGTCACTAATAATATTTTGTCTAAATATCCAAACTAGATGAAAGACCTTTATGGTATAGACTCCTAGTAAGTCAACCATATAGGGTGTTTCAATCTCCACCTTTGGACATTTTAAATAAAATCTCTTTGAATACATCAAGGGTACTCGTAGGTAAAAAAAACCCTAAACCTATACAAAGTTCTAACTACCATCCCTTCTTAGAACTAAAAATAAGAGTAAGAAAAAAATAATTTACATAACTTGACTTAAATACAACCCTAACATCTTGGATGAAATGAAGTTCCATACATGTAATAGAAATACTTAAGATAGCATATTAGTCGAATGTAGAAATGAAATCTTATAGAAAGTCTCTGGATGGACCTAATCATTATCCCCCATTTTTTATCAAATAGATAATGGGTAAATTTCAAAAGAAAGTATATAACGAAATAGGCTACCTATTAAGTCGAAGAAACAGGTCATATCATGTATCTCCTACATAAAATAGATAAATGGGTATCTTTTATCATTTGTCAAATGACCGTGCTCTAGATTCTCAAAGTCATATTATCAACAAGATATAAACATGAAGATATGATGAATTCTGGTAGAAAATTAATCAAGCATAACTATACTTATGGATTTTCTTATAGATTCAAATCTAATATTATCCAAGGGCTTAGTAAATATACCAGCTAGTTATTTATCAGTTCACAGATATTCAATTATGAGTTCTTTAGATTCTATAAATTGACGAATAAAATGATGTATGATATTGATGTGCTTAGTGCAAGTGTGTTATAAAGGATTCTTAGATATATTGATAGAACTTTTATTATCACATAATGAAGTTAATTGGTTCTCATTAATACCATAATCTAACAACCTTTTTTTGATCCATAACAATTGAGAACAACAGCTACCAGCAGCTATATACTCAGATTCATTAATTGATATGGATATACACTTTTGTTTCTTACTACTCCAACTGACCAAGTTATTTCCTACATAGTAACAAGCACCAGAAGTGCTCTTACTATCTTTGAAAGACCCTACCCAGTCAACATTAGTGTATCCAACTATAGAACTAGAAGTTTCCTTTGTATACCAAATATCATACTATACTACGCCCTTAACATATTTAATGATACGTTTTACACATAAGAAGTGACATTCTTTGGGTGCACATAATATGCGCAAACACAAATGACATACATAATATCTAGTTTGGATGCAATTAGATATAACAAACTGTCTATCATTCTTCTATACAAGGTTGGATTAACATTTCCCATTTTCAGCTTTAGATATTTTAAACGTAATGCTCGTGAGAGTGCATGCAATCTTAGCATTATCTCAGAAAAATTTCTTAATCAAATCATTTACGTTTTGGGTTTGAGAAATAAAGAGGCCATCACTCAAAAGTATTATAACTCCCTCATGAGTGACATTTGGAACTCCCCATGCATTATTTTGGAAAAGTCATCAACTTATGCAAGATAAGTTTAAACCAAGACAATGCCATTTACATAAATCTGTGGAATCAAAACCTCATTTTTTTATTTTTTGGACAAATAATATCTGGTTATTGTTGCCACACTCGAAACCTTTTTTTAACTAAAAAGGTCTAGTGGCGTTCGTACCAGGACCTGGGTCTTGCCTCAAACCATATAAAGCTTTCTTGAATTGAAAGACATTACTCGGCTGAGAAGGGTCAATAATGGATTTAAATTGTTTTACATATACTTTCTCAATTAGAATATCAAGGCTTATTTAACATCCATTTGAAAAGTTTAAGTTGCAAGTGACAGTTTATCGCAAGGAGGAGATGAAGAGACTCTAGTCTTGTTATTGAGGCAAAAGTCTCATCAAAGTATATTCCCTCTATTTGAGAATAAACTTACCTACAATAATCTCCTTGTTTATAATGATTACCCCGATTCATCCGTTTTATTTTTGAAAATCCAACAGGTATTGATAACATTTTTATTTTTAGGTCGTGGGACAAGATACCAAACATCATGAATCTTAAACTGGGTTAATTCTTTTTACATATCATTAATTGGGAAAGAGTTTTTAGGAGCATCGTTTACATTCTTTAGTTCGATTTGAGAAGCAAATCATGCAAAGTTAATCATATTTTGAAGTTGTGATCTTATTCTCATAGGGTCCATAGGGTTACCAGCTACCTTATTTAGGGGTGATCTTTAAAAATTCAAGATTAGCACCACAGGAACTTCAGTCAGTAGTGGGTCAGTTATCTGAGGAGCATCTATTTTCAAAAAAACATTATGGCTCATTAACAATGATTGATTCAATTGCGACTGCAAATGTTATTAACAATTACATTGATATATTCCATTAGGACTTTGGTACATAAATTGTAGACGCGATATGCTCTACTATTTTGGTAGTTCACATAAGAATTCCTTTGTCACCTCGAGTGTCAAATTTTGAAAGGTGTTCTCTATCTTTGCATACATATCAGACACTCCCGAAGGTTATAAAGTATTTCAAATTTAGTTGTTTATTGTAGAGTAGAGTATATGAAGTCTATTTGGTATTCTTCCGAAGGTATACATGGCTAACAATATGACAAGTTGTCTAGACTGCCTTAGCCCAAAAATATTTTGGCAACCCGTTAGCATGCAATATAAATTGAGACATTTCTTGGATTGTTTGATTTTTCCTCTCAAAAATACCGTTTTGCTGTGGAGTTTTCGGAGCACTGAACTCATACTGATATCCATTACCAAAATAGTATTCTGCTACAATAGACTTCTTAAATTCTCCACCTCTGTCACTTCTAATACATGATACTTGGGTATCCTTTTCATTTCTATTTTCAAAAGGATTTTAAGAAATTATTGGAATGTATCGAATTTGTATTTCATAAAATCTACCCAAGTATATTGTGTAAAGTCATCCATAATAACAAGAATGTAACTATTACCATAAAGGCTCACAAAACGGGAAGGATCCACATGGTACATGTGGATAAGTTCTAGTGGTTTTGAAATAATTATATCTTTAACCTTCTTGGGAGGCGCTTTACTTATCTTTCCCACTTAGAAAGGACCAAAATAATATTTGACATAATTTTTATCTTAGGTAAACCTATAACCAAATATTAGGAGCTTAATCTGCATAGGTTATCAAAATTAGTATGACCCAATCTATTATGCCACAAATCAGAGTCACATAAACTTGTTAACTTATAAGATTCATTATTGGGAATAACTGTTTAGAAGTTATTCGAAGTTCTGTTTTCAATAAGAATACAATTACCATTTTTATTCAAACTTTTGCATTCACTTTTGGAAAAGGTAAACTATATGGTCAGAATAAAAGAATTGAGATATACTCAGTAGATCAAATTTTAATCCTTTCACTAATAAAACATCATTAAGAGTAGGAAGACCCTTTTCTTGTAGCATTCCTTTACAAATGATCTAGAATAAGGCTCCATCACCAGACAAGGCATTACATCCTAATAAGTTCGTCTTGTTTATCAGTCTAGTCTCATCCTTAATCATGTGTTTTAAACATCCAGAATCAAGGTACCATCCAATAGAGGTGCGTTCATATTTAAAGTAAGCTATAACAACATTTCACCTTAGTTAGGATAACAAGCCATCTTTTCTAACCCAAATGAACCTAGTTTTAAAATGTTTTTGGGCCTTCGATTTATAAAAGGTTTTGGGGTTCTCCTTACTGACTATCTTTTAGTGAGAGGCCTCTTCCTTTTCTTTCTAAAGTTAGAGTTTTTATTGGTCTACCGCGTGAGAACATAGGTTATTGAGTCTATTTATAGAATAGTCAAAGTTCTTATAGACTGGAGTATATAGATGCTTTTGAAAACACTTAGCAAGAGAGTGACCATAAACATCGCAATAGCTACAATATACATGTGAGGTTAGATTGACTATATCTTCTAAGCCTTTAAAAATAGGTTTAAACTCACTTTGAAAGTGGGATTTAACAATAACCTTTTTTTTTTTTTTGCCTAAATTCTCTAATTTGGGGGGGGGGGGGGGGGGGGGGGGGACATACTTCTCTTTGTTATTAAATTTCTTCTCTGGACGATACATGGTCTTAGTGTCTTGTGAGACTGGTATCTTCAAAACATATTTCTAAGGTTTTTCAAATCCTTGACCCGGTTTGTTTGGTAAATTCCCAGAAGAAACGAGGACATTTTTGAAACTATTTTGAATAGCAACCTTCGTTCCTTTAGGGTTTTTGTCAAATCCTAGGCTAGTTTTATCATCATAGTTTATTTTGCTAGAACTGATTATTTTATCATATGCTTTAACATTAGTCTCAAAATGAAGACAGTTCTTAAAAATGGTTAAGACTTTTTGTTTGGATTCTTCCAATTCTACCGAAGTAGACTTATGTATTCTTTTAAAATAAGATTTTTCTCATAAAGTTCATTAATTTTAGAAACAAATTTTTTAGTTTCAGTCTCATGAGCCACACATTGGTTAATGTAGTCCTCAGCTATCTTCCTAATAGTTTTACTTAAGCTCTCAATATGTTCGATCAAGTGTCTAATCATATTCTCAAGTTTATAACTCTTCTTCAGAGTCTTAGAATATAATTATTGACTATCTGGTTAGTCATTATCATCGGACACATAAAGTAAAGTGTGTGTTTTGTTTCCTAATGATTCAATTTCAGGTTTGGAGCACACACACCCATTCAATTTGTCACAATGATTTGAACTTTGACTCACGCACATGCTAGGCTTATCAGAAGTATTAGTAACATCATCATTTGATAGTTCATTCACACAGACAACATGTATAGAATCAATAACTGCATCAAGAGGTAAACATGGTTTATCATCAGATACACAATTTTAGCATAAAAGGACATGCATGATTCATGTATTTTGGATGACTCAGGCTCATCATCATCATCTGAGTCGCTAAAGTCATCCACATTCTTACACACATGGCCCATAGGGGTAGTCCTAATCTTAAATTTGTATCTATTGGCATAATGACCCATGTTACCACATTTATGAGACTTAATATTACTTAAGTCCTTGTTGGGTCTCTGATTGCAATTGAAGGTCTGTCTATCATTCTTACGTTCATGGGGTTGGGAACTTGAAAGTTTTGATTGAAACCTTACCTTATTTAGTTTCCATAGAAATCCTAAACTTATTGATATTTTTTAAATGTTTACTCATGAGGGCTATCTAGTTATCAATACTTTTAATATCATAGTACTCATCTAATTTTAAGTCATAATCAGGCAAATTTAACTTAGGTACTGTCATTTCAGAAGAAAAATAAGAATCTAGAGAATCTTTTGACAATAGAAGTCCTAGATTTCTTATACTCTAACTCGATTTCTACAGTTATTAAATTGGTACTTAGCAATTCTGGAGTCAAGTTTGGATCATCCATTTCTTCTATAGCATAACTCTTATTGTCAAATTTAGCAAGTAAAATTCTAAGTAGTTTCAGCACAATTTCTTTTCTATCATAGATGATACCATTAGCATGTTATTTAGTAATAATGTATGTGAGCTTAATATATAATTTATCAAAAGTCTCTATGTCATCCATCATTAGGGTGTTGTATTATTGCATAAGAATTTGGATTTCCCTAGCCTTAAGATGCTCGTCATCCTCATGGTCAATGACAAGGGTATCTCATGCTTCTTTGGTTGTAGTGAAAATATATATTCTCTTGAATTGGTGTTCATTTATAGACATGAATATACAATTTTTCCCTTATTATTGCATAGTGACATATGTTTCTCTTCCTTTGTAAAGTCACTAAGAATTTTCTTAACCTTAGAGTTCTACCTTCAGTTAAAGGTCTAGTAGGGTGTGAGTAACCATTTCCAATAGTCTCCCATACTTCATCACCAAATTGTCTTGGATAAACGCAATCGTCCTTAGTTTTCAGTACGAAAACCTATGTCCATACAATGTTGGGGGTCTAGAGAGGCTACCAAGCTTCTTAAATTTCTCATCCATTTTGAAAATACAAAAATAGTTTGAGGAGTTGTAGGATCAAATTTTTTTAAAAAACTGCTCTGATACCACTTGAAATAACTCAATTAAGATTTTTAATAATGTTAAATGAATGATTGAGAATCTGAATAAACTCTTTGCATAAATTGTTTTTTTTTTAAATATTTCACACAAGATGTGTAAAAAGAACAAGATGTTGTATAACATATAATTTCATATTCTTGATAACACATGTCAAAAAGTTTTCAGTTAACCCAACTAACCTTGTTTAACATTAGAAAGCATGCAAGATTTTTTATGCATTCAAAGAAAGTTTATGAACAGATTCTTAGTGTGGTAAAATCCCAAAGGTTGGGGAAACATCCATGGTGACCTCTACGCCATATAACTAAAATCTACTGAAATGGAATCAAGATTATAAATTACATGTATGCAAAACAGGATAAAAAATCCAAAAGAAAAATTTACCTAAATGCCAGAGCTCCACCTTCTTAGGTATTTCTCTCTGAACTAGAATCATTTTGAAACCTCCACTCCTTATCTTGTCTTTACAACGACTCACGATTTTATTTTTCCAGAAAAATAACCACACTTTACTAATAGTGATGTGTGTGATAGGGACAATGGTGTGATCTAAAATCTATATGATAATACAATAACACATAACAAACTTAATACAATCAGTCCTACAAACTACACACGACTTCTAAATGCTCATATAAAGACATCTAATATTAGACACTTAAAAAAATCAGATCTGGTCAGATCTTTTGAAAATAAGTTTTAAAAATTGTATTTACATAACAGTAGATTTCACAATTTATAAAATCAGTTTTAGAATAAACCAGATCTTAACATCATAAAGTTTTTCTGATATTTAACATTCTAAATGTAGAAAGTTTGTGAATCTATAATAACTGGAATTTGTACAGAAATCCAACAAACAATATCAGTTTTCTTCAAAAGATTTTTTCAAAATAAATTATAACTGCTCAAATAACAGAGAAGTTTTAATAGGATCTAAGTTTGAACTCTCAAAAAATCAACTCTCATTTTTGAAAACCCTAGATGATTTACTGAAAATGTATAGTCTGGTTTTCAAAAATGTTTTAATATAAAACATTTGTAAACGATTTACCCTCTATATTTTTTTAACAAAATTTTTCTCTCTATTGTCTCACTAAACTATCCTTTGTCTCTAACCTATCCTCTCTCTCGTTTTCTTCTCTCTCTAAAAATGTTAAAAGTTTGGAAATGTTGAGACGAAGATGCTTTATATAGTGAGGAGAGAATTTTATGGAAATCGACATGCAAATGATGGTTGAGATGAAATGTATTGGTTTGACCTAAATCCAATGGTTAGGAATAAAGCATCAAAGATAAGTTATAAGGGTTATAAATTGTTATAGGTCGCATTAATGGATTGGTTATAAAGGATGGCACAAGGATCCTGTAAGATTGAACAACAGACTTAGATGAAATGTGATCCAATGGTGCGTATTTTGTATTGCATATGTGAGTGTGAAGAAACATAAATCCAGTTAATAAGATGATGACATATAGCATGAACATGTTGCACACACATACACGAATTCAATAAACAATTTCCTATTTTTAGAAATTCAAGTTTTCGCCCTAAGATTTTTAAATCATTTTTACAAAAAATTAATTAAATAATAAAAATTGATTTTAAATGCCAAAATAAATTTCAAAAAATAGATTTTTAATTTTTAGAAATCGAGAAAATTATTTTAAACACATATAATGCATGTAGTGCAATGTTTCCTATAATGTGGAATTTTTATACCTTTGAAGACCATTTTGGATAAGGAAGGAACTTCTGTGTAGCCAGTTAAAATGTCACCAATCATGAACTTTAGAGTACCATTTGAAGGAGCTCAAGTCCACAGAAAATATTTTTTCTAAATATCCAAATTAGATAAAAGGCTTTCACTAGTAGAACTAACATGACTGGCCATGAACGCGCAAAAATTAGGTTCATCTAGTGATCTTTTCCCGGAATGCACTGACTCGACATCACCATCGCTAAGAGTTTCTTTGTATGCACTTTTGATTTTTTCCTATCTCTTTAGCCTAGTGGGACACTCATGTTCCTTATTCCCCTTCCCCTCACATTCAAAACATTTCACGTCATTGTAACACCCCGTGATTTTTGAGATTGAGAAATTAAATTTTGGGAAAATAAAATTTAATTAAATTGGAGAATTCTAAAATTGGGAATTGAAGTCCAAAAATAGAGGACGTTTTAAAGTATTATGGATGATGATTTTGAGGGCACCATTGATCCCTTAAGGGCCGAGATAGTCAAAATGACTGTCATTGGGTTTTATTTCGGCTCCGGAATATTTTTAAGTCAGTTTGACTCGAATTGGAGTAAACGAGTCATTTAAAGTGTGTATTAACAATTAAAATTCGGGACTTATGTTTTAAGGTTTAAGAGGCTTACGGATGAAGCCTTCTCAATTGAGAAAAGGAGAGAAAGAGAAAAGAAGAGAGAAAGAAGAAGAAAGGAAGAGAGAGAGGAAGAAAAGCTTGGAGATTTCGGTCCAAATGTGACATCGAGGATGATCCAACCTCTACAAATCTGAGGACAGTGTTGAATCTTGCTAAATAGGTCATTTGTGTATTTGATTTCATAATTTGTGGGTTAAAGAAATGGTTTTTGGGTATTAATATCAAAACCTAGATGATTGGGTTTAATCTTGAAATTGATGTTTACACATGGGTTTAAGAGGTATAAATTGATGAGATTAGATATAGGATGAGTTCTGATGTTGGAAAACATGTTGGGGTTGAATATTAAGGGTTAGAAGAGGTATAGATTGAATTTTGGAGAATTTGGATTTTGGAGAAATTAGCCATTTTCGTGGCTTTCTGAACTGGCCGAATCGATTCACCCCCACCGTATCGATTCGCCAGGTTGCAGAAGCCTCAGGTCCTTTGGGCCGAGTCGATTCGCCCGTAGCGAATTGATTCGATATGTAGATGACTTACAGGTCTGGTTTGATCGAATCGATTTGGAGGGGCCGAATCGATTCGAAAACAGGGTAGTTTTTGCTATAATTTTGCTAGAATGATTTTAACCCTTTTTGGTTGGGTTTATTGGTTTGGGTGCCTTCTCTTATGATGTAAGAGAGATGTTTTTAGAGACATGTACGGGGTCTCTCTCATAGTATGATTTTGGGACTCCTTGAAATAATTGGGGAGAAATATATATCCATGTATGTATTAGAGTTGTGTATAGAGATTGTAGGAAAACCTTATTGAGGTTGGGAATACTAATTATAGATAAAAAGGTATAAATATGATGTGAGGTTGAGAGATCTTAGAGAGTGAGGGGTCTCATATTTTTAGAAACGTTTAAATTAAGGAACAATAGGTAACCTGACGGGAGTTAGGTTTCATGATATTAATTGAATCGTAGGTAAAATTTGGTAACGACTTGGGATCATATTATCAACTAGAATAGACAGTAGAATAATTCTAGTCAGGATAGTTTACACATAATTGTGTGGAAATAATCACATGGGATTCCAACACTTGAAATAAAGTTGGAATAAGTTGAGGTTTGTAGACTTTTAGTTAGGTTTATACCTTTAGTTAAAATTTGTATTAGAGGTATTGATATGCCCTCGGATATAGGTGGTATGTGTAGTGATTGTTTCCAACGCAATTTTCGGGTGATAGCCCTAATGCTGAATACATATGTATATATATACATATGATTTTGGTAGACTATTCATCATAGGAATAATGATTGAATATGTTTCAAGTGAGAGATTGTATTCACATATCGAGGTAAAATTTAAGGAAATTGTGGTTATGGCTTGTATATCGAGGATTATGTATAGCTACAGCTGAGTGTATATAGATATCTTATACACATGAACGCGAATTAGTTTATATATATATAGATATATGGATATGTAAATATATTTGTATATATATATATATATAAATATGAATATATGGAAATATTTTTGTTGTGGACATACATGGTATGGATATTTAAACCTTATATGATGGTTTAATGTTTAATTATATGATTGGATCATATGGATGTATATATATTGTGCATGTAAATGATATATATACTTATGTTGCTAAGCATACCCAGATGATGCTATCATTGGTAAGTTTCCTCGCGGAGGGTGAGCATCCTGACTAGAAAAGCAGGGTGTGGATATACCCCAGGTCATAGTCGTCCCGTGTGTTATTATGTGATTTACATTTTTATATTTTTGGGATGAGATGTGGTGGGTATGTTTCGTCTCATTGCCGGTTAGGAGCTATGACCGCTTACCGGGATGTCGTGTGCGTGTGTTTACCACGAGTTGGGTGTCGTTTAGTCCCACAATGGTGGCTCCAGTATTGCTACGTGAGCCGGGCACTGGGAAGATGATGCATGATGCAGTTTTATCGGCGATATATATAGCCGAGTATATTGTTTGTGCATGGCCATTTTACATCAGATATGATATGTACTCTTGGTCATGGGTATGGATGGTGATGGTATATATATATATATATATATATATATATATATATATATATATATATATATATATATGGTTAGAATAAATGCCTATATATATATTTTTATATATCCTATAGATAAAAAGGATATGGTATCGTTGTGGAGTACATCTTGGATGATTATGGTGTACTAGATTGATGGGGGTTGATGTATCGCATTTAAGGAATATTTCGGTTACATCATCCCAAGGATATTATTGGATATTTTTAGTTGTTTTCATATTGTAGTCTAAAATTTAGTAGTAGTGGTATTATTATATGGTATGTATGCCATTATGGATCTCTAGGATCGACATTGTCAAGGAGTAGTTTAACGGGGTGGTTCCTTGTTTGGATGTCGCTTTGCGAGACACCCCACGCATGAAACGTAGTCCAGTGTTGAGATTGGAGAAAAGTTCTGTCAAATATTTATGTGTGGCATGATGGATCTCTAGGATCAACGTTGTCAAGGAGTAGTGTAACGGGGTGGTTCCTTGTTTGGATTTTGCTTTGCGAGACACCCCACGCATGAAACGTAGCACAATGTTGAGAGTAGAGAGAAGTTTTGTCAATAATAATTTGTATGCATGTTAATTCGAAAGTAAATCTTGTGATTCAATCTAAATATAAATGGGTAACGTATTAAGAATTATAATTAATTAAATTATAAACCAAAATATATTAAGCCTATTATGGCGTAATTGTTTGTAAACACAATCTAGTATGATTAGAAAAGGGGTGGATTCTTGGGTTAAGATAGGAAGGCAATTCTCATGGGTATAGGCTGGGCCTATGATAAGTTAGTTTGTCCTTATAAATCGGGGTAATTTAACTAAAACTTGAGGACGCGAATAGGTGCACGTCGTTAGATGAGGGGTGAGTTGGGAATCCACGAGAGTGTGAATCCACTTTTAATTATAAAATAAGTGCGCCGATATTTATTATGCACGGTTAACACACTTGCTAAATATTTTTCACACTCGGGCTCTGACCCGTTTAATTTTCTCTCCTACATATATATATATATATATACACACACACACTATTACAGGTGTCCTACAACATGGATGCCGATGACCTTCTATCCAGAGTCTTGGGAGTCGTGATAGATGCGGATTGTTGAGGGACTTATCGTGTAGTCGCTTCCTACTTCTTTACAAATCTAGGTAGGATTCATGTTGTATATCGGGTTTATACCCAAGGGATATTTATAGATATGTATCTTTATTTCATTTCAGTTATTGTATTGGCTGTGACCCGACAGCTTATTCGGGTCTACTTCTTTGTAGTATATTCAGTTGTAGTCATTTATTTCATTTATTCTAGCATTTCATTTATCATAGTTCTTTCATGCATCTTTCCTTCCTTTATTAGTAGTGCTGTAGTGTTGGTTTGTGGTATGTTGCATATTTTATTTAATTTTAACATCTCGTTTATATGATATCGGGTAGTTAGTCCTATATTATATGGTACCGACTGTTGATGTTGAGACTAGACCATCTGAAACTCCTGATTTAATGTAGTATAGGGATGACCACCCGTTATTATTTTAAGCATGGTGTTACAGTCATCTTTCTTATAAACATTCTTTTCCTCATTGCCATTATTATTTTTCTTAAAACTTTTGATTTCTTTCGAACACTTTTCTTTGTTAAATTTGAGAAATTTTTCATAAACAACACAAGATTATCAACCTCAAAATCAAATTCAGAGTCAGAGTCAAAAACCTTTCCCATTTTTTTAGACAAGGCTTTCAAAGCAATCCATATTTCATTTTTCTTTTCAGTTTTGGGGAATATATCGATTTCATAAGTTTGAAGGGCACTTACGAGTTCTTCTAACCTAAGAGTACATAAAATTCCCAAAGATTTAAGGACAGTTACCTTAGGGATAATTCAGCACATAAGGGATATCAAAATCTTTTTCAAGACTCTCCTCTCAGGAATTTTCTCATCTAAATGAAAACTAGAGTTAAAAATATCAGACAATAATGCATAAAATTCATCAAATGACTCAGTCTCTAGCATAGTAATGGTCTCAAATTGTGTGGTAAGATTTTGAAACTTAAAAGCTTTCACAGTTTTGGTACCTCATAAATGAGTTGAAAGATATCCCACGCCTCCTTAGATATCCAATAATGGTACTTAAACTTCGAGAGTTGAAATTACTTCATTCAATTTCTTCATCCCTCTAAGAGGTGATGGGTTTAGGGCTTTTGACATCGTCATTACTCATCGCGGATGGCGTCCACCCTCTTTCACACACAATCCAAACTCTTTTAATAATAAATTTTAAAATCGAACTCATTCTTTCTTTCCATTAGGCATAATTTGGCCCATAAAAAACAAAAACCAAATTATACAAGTTATCATATTAACCCAATTTAAAGATCATACAGCAAAATAGTGTAATTAGCTCAGATACCAATTTGAAAATGCTCAGCTAGGGTTAGTTGAAGTATTTGTATCTTAGGATATCGACACACAAAGATTCAATTTTTAACCAATTTTTATCTAAATTAATAAATATGTTTGCATGCAAATTAAGTCTAAATAAAAATGATATTAAATGAACACAATCAAACCAATCACACGAAGAAGTACAGAAAAATACTAGGGAAAAACCTATATTTCACCAATGTAAAGAATGTGATATACTCTTACTTACAAACAACATAGAGCTCCACTAAGTATAATGTGGGTCTTTAATTCTTCAACATATACGACACATTTGAGCACCGTACATAGGAATCAGTTCTTCCCTCGGAATCCACTTATCAGTCTCAAGATTATGGATCCTTTCTTTTTCAGTAATAGAGTCTCAACTCCATAAATTAACAGTAGAGAAAACTCTATAAAGGTTTGATGTAGTATTTGGAAACTAGGGTTTGAAACTCAATAAATCATTTTAGAGGATGAGTGATTTGGAAAAACAAATCTTGTTTTAAATAAACAAAAGATTGACCACTTTTGGAAAAAGTATAGAGAATTCATTTGCGTCAAAAGTCTTGAGAAAACAGTTTAAAATGTTTTTTTTATATTTTAACACAAATTTCGAGGAAACGGTCTCGTTCGAACAAAAATGGCATCTCATTCAAAAGAAAATGTTGGTTTCATTGTAACGAGGTTAAGTCTCGTTCGAATGAGATGCCTATTTCGTTCGATGACCATTACAACGAACTTCCATTAAGAGTTGCTCCGCCAAACAAAGACCATCGCATTTGATGTTTGTTAGAAGTAGGTTCGAACGAGTTGATCATTTCTTCCAACGGGATTTGATGTCATTCGAACGAGATCAAGATCTTGTTCAAACGAGATTGGAACCTTGTTCAAACGAACTAAAAAATAAAAACATTAATTTTCAAAAATCGTTTTATAGCCTCGATTAAAAAACAATCCTAGAATAATTTGACTCACTAAAATTAAAACCACAAGTTTGTATACCTCTATAAAGTATTCGTAACGATTCCAGCGACTTGAATCTTGGACACGACGCTTGTTCACTCACATGCCTCCAAAAGATTGTGGAGTTGAATGCGAATGTTGTGGTTAGATTTATAGCAATGGTTTGTAATGGGATATGCCAAAATTACTAAGGTATGAGGAATTATAAAATCTTACACTTACACAAGTCACCCTCTTTTTCTCTTTATCTTTCTAATAGAATGGCTATCACCAATAATTTAACACATGTAACATCTTCAACCTTCTCAAAGAAACTATATATATATACAAACACCTCACTCTTATCCCTCATGTTGAGACACCCGTCATCTCTTATCTTTCTATCCAACATCATAAGAAAATCGTCGAGAGGGGGGGGGGGTCAAAATGAGATTTGTGAGTTAGGGTTTTTTTTCCGTTTGAAATGAAAAGGGTGTATGCACATGGATTATTTTAAAATAAAATTAATTACATTTTCCGCACACTCTATTTTGTATTGTATATTTTTACATGCCTTTTAACATATAAAATAGATTGAGGCCCTAATATCTTTTTACCATATATGCACTGATTTTTTTCGAAAAGTCAGGAGGTGTGGCTGCCCACCACTAGGACTGGGTCGGTCCGTACTAAACTTGAGATATGAAATTAGATCCACTTTTCATAGAAAAAGTTAGGATTTGTGATCCCAGGTAAGATCGATTCAGGATCATGGGATCATTTTCTATCAGATATGAAGGGATGTAACACAAAATGTACTTTTAAGTAATTAACCCATAGATCCTATATCTATCTACATGAAGAAGAAATCATGGAAAGAAGGGGTGTTATTGTCACCCCCTTTAATCCATACATCTTTAGACATCAACTTCCAATATGACACTTCATACAGAAACCAAAAATTCAATTTTTCCACAAACATGCTAAGGAATTCGTAACTTCATATTGTTTTTTACGCTATTTTATAATCTTTAGGTTTTAACTTCCAATCTATAGATCTTATAAATTGCTGAAAGTTTTCTTAAAATTTTGATTTTTCCAACTACAAAGGAATAAATTACTTTATTAAGTTTATCTCCTAGAGTATGGAAGGACTTCCTTGTATGGGTTCGTCCAAACTTGATCCGACAACCTTAACTAACACACGTTGCTTACAGTGAGTGTTGAAGAATCTGATAGGCGTGATACTTTATTGGAGTTGGGAGATATGGAAAACTCGAGGGAGCATGATCAACATGCACTATATTAAGGTGGTTGAAAATTTAAGATAAAAATTTGGATACCCAATTATGGCATGCAAACCATAACGACCCAAATATTCAAAAGCCCAGACGGGCCCAACTCAGAAAAACAAAACGTGTTGCTCAAGTAAGAATTAATGTCATGTGGCATAAATATGGTTCATTATTATTACTTATAATCACAGAGGAAATAAACATGGATCAATGAACGAGTCAATCACCAGCTGGAATAGTGGACAAGGATCAACTACTCTTATCATTATGACTAAAACCCTTACCCCAGGTCAAAGGGGCATGTAATTTTTTATTGTAAAAATCTTAAAGAATTAATATAGACTTAGAAACAACCCGTGGACATAGGCAGTTTTTGAACCACCTGGATCCTTTGTGTCGTTATATTTCTTTACTCATTAACTGCTTCATTGTTACTTAGAACCATTAATTGTGATTATTCACACCAATAATGATAAGGAATAATAATGTCAGGGAAAGATCAAATCCAGTACTTACCATAGAACCCATTTCAAGACGTATATGTACGTTCGGAGAACGGGGCATCATTGAAACCCCACGATATATAGTATTTAAAAACTAATCGCAACTCCAAGGTTAATTATTTTTCCATGAGTTATTCTTCTTTAGCAAGAACCACATTGAAATATCCTCCTACCAATCCAAGAGGATAAAATGTTGCTTGTTATACATGAAGGGTCCTTATAAAGAGTTTTTGTGTGAACTCTCAAACAGTTAGATTGTACAAAGTCGAGGACCATATCACAATGAAATAATGAGTGTGTAACATTTATAATGACTTGTTAACTAATGGTACATACAATAACACAACTAAATCTTACCTTATAAAAGATCCTTACAAATAGCTAAATGTGATACCTGTAAAACCTAATGTAAGTGGTAAAATCCTATTATCACCAATTCAACACAGTTAAGTCGAGCAGTAAAGGAAAATCACACAATCACACAACACAATACAAATGTGGTTTAATAATGTTCGTATGTCCACGATGGTGTTTCTTTCTCTTTATTGATAAGTTCTTGATTAGAAAGATTGCATGCCCTTTTTCTAGGGGTATGGGATACATTTATAGAGATCATAGAAAGAAGGGGTCACGTGGGACTCTATGGCCTTATAATGTTGTTGTGATCTGGTTAGGAAAATTCAAGCCTAAGATTTCCATTGATCGGCTCCTCTTTTATACATATCTACAAGTGGCGAGCACTTATGAAGTTTTTTGGACACGTGTCGTGTCCTCTCGTTAGGCCGACCAGTTCCCCTATACTTTCCCCCGAATATCTATAGTCATGTTGAGGTTTGATCGCCCGTTGACTCCTGATGTTGGTCAACAATGATGTTTGATCTCCAATACAAGTTATAATCAGGGAGTATCAATAATTGATATTTTAAAATAAAAGTCAAAATTATTTTCCCCCTTGAGAATAGATGGCACACTTGTAATTTTTCCTGGTGTTTTAAGGGTGATAATTATATACTGAAGAGAACAAAATGTGATGAAGTGTGTGTGTCAACCGTCACATTGGGTCTTATTTTAAACAATGAATCATCCTGAAAGTTAAACTAAAAAGTATAATGACTTCCCCTACCACTATTTTTCAACGAGTTTTCACTTCTTTGCTATTCAAAATGCCTAGGAGATATTTTTCCCTCTCAATCAATTATAAGTCTTCATCGTCACTTTTGTTTCTCATTTCTCTACAAAAAAAATTCTCCAGGTAGTGTAGTTATATTTTCCCATCACTTTTCCTTACAAAGTTAATTAATGGTTTACATGGTGAGCGAGAGATCCATGTGAGAGTTTAAAAACATTTTTCTATCCTAATCAGGCCGTGATAAAGTTCAGGGGAAAATAGGATCACTATTACAACATAGTGGGGAAATATTGGATGGTTTCCCAAGTTTATTATTAAGTGTGTAATTGAGTTTCCTCCAAATCGATTATTCCTGGAGTTTTGTGAATACTTTCGGGTTGTTCCTTCTTAGTTTACACTAAATACATGGAGAGAGGTTTGCCCAGGATCAACGAGTTATATGGAAATAAGTTAGGTATCCATGATATCAGGTATTACTACTTATGGATGAGAACAAAGGAGGATACCTTTTACTTTAAGTCAAAGATGTCAGAGAGGGTGATGATTGTGAACTTTACTGATTCTAATAAAGGCTATTAGTCATACGACTTTGTTGTAAAGAAATTATAACATCCTTTAAATCTCGAGGGTGTTAATTATATAGATGTTTTAAATTCCCAACATAGGTCACAAAATAGGGCGATTGTTGTTCATGGACATCTTTTACTTTGGGTGACGGTATTTTTCACGATTATTTGATAATGTTCTCTTTTTATTTTGTCTTATGCATAAACTTTCAAGGGAAAAGGGCCCGACCAAACACACGTCAATTTTATCGAGATAAGCAATGTTTCGAAACTCGAGACCCATTTAATAATTTTTGATGAGAACCCATAGCATCCATATTGCTAGACTATACCAACACCACCACTTCATTTGGTTCCAAGCCTTTGGAGAAAGATCCTAATATTCTAGTTGTTTCGAGGAGTCTTCAAGAGAAACTACATTGAGCTCCTATAAGTTTTTGGACATCGCTTATATCTCGATTGTTATTCTCTTTACCTCATAAAAAGAAATTCCACCGAGAAGAAAAATCCTCACGTTTATAGATGAATCAAACATCCCAGCTGATTTAAAGGCCCAATCATATAAGAGGAAAGGTTGGTGGACCATCTGACCCAATCACTTTGAGGGATTCCCTTGATAAATCATAACGTCTTCTTGTGAAAAAGAGTAGGACTAGCACAAGTTTTGATGTTGTTTCTCTACCCACCAAAAAGGTGGATGTCCGTGGAAAGGGAAGAGATAAATTGTTATGTAGACAGCTAAGGATCCCGGTTTGGTCCCTACTATGATGAAGGGGGACTTATTGTTAGCTGACAAGGAGGTGGTCAGCAAATGGTAGATCTCCTAGTTAGTCTCTTATGCCAACCACACATCGTCTATAATAAGTCACCAAAATTCTAATAAGATTTTATACTTTGAAATACTTTGATTGGCTTGTTCCTTATAGTTCTTGGTTAATTTTGCTGACATACTGGACTAGAAAGGTCGACTAGGACATAACCAATGCCGATTTGGGGATTTCATTGGATGAGTCTCCAAATAATCTAAAGACTGGAAGGGGAGACCATGAGAAGAAAAAGGACACAAAGCTGGAGATGGCCAAAATGGTGTCTCAAAACAAGAGGCTAAAGAAAGTTATTGAGAAATCTACCCAGAATTTGTCTACGACCTTGTGTGCAAAGGACCGGGCATGGTTAGGCTAAGAAACAAGAAGATTACATTCGCAAATCCAACTTAAAGAAAGGTTGGGACACACAATTGGTTAGGGATGGAGTCCCAATTTAGTCAGACTTCTTCAATGAACATAACCCAGGATCTTCCCAAAGCTGGATGAGGAGGAGGACATGGCAAAGGGAAGGATGGGGCCTTTCAAAAGAAATAGGATTCTCGAATAAGGTCTTGACCAATTAAGACAAGGTGAGATATAAGCAAGTCCAACGTAGTTAGATTTAGCCTAGGGTTCCTTTTCTTTGTATTTTCCAATCTTTTAGTATTTGTGCTGAAAGGGCTTACTATCCTTTGATTTTAATTAAAAGTTCTATTTTAGCCTATTATTTGATCAATTGTTGATTGTTTGTAAATTCTTTCATTTCTATTTCTAAATGTCTTCCCATTGGGGTTTGTTGTCTTGAAATAACTTGTCATTGATGCCAGAACTCAATGAAGTGAAGATCTAGATCTCATCTATGATCAGAAGATTCCAACTAAGATCGTGAAGCATTCGTGCATGTTCGACAGGCACATTAGAAAATGAAAAATTCGTATAGAGAGAAGGTTGGTGTGATCTCTTCGCTTTGATATAAGGTCAAAGATGTGGAAAACAATGCTGAGTTGCGGGATAGGGAGACCAATTCTCGTAGGGAGAACCTCGAAAATGCCAAGAAAACATTCCAGGAGGCCCGGGAGGCGAAAAGTAATTTACATTACCAGATTATGAGATTAATATATCCATTTCGAATGGGGTGCAACATAATCTGATTAGAGGGGGATGGTCAAGGACATATCGATGCTCTACCACCATTGGATGAATCCAAGAATTCGTGTATAAGTATGGGTGGTTAAATTCCTTATATATTATGAAAGTTCTCCATGATTCCCAATTCTGGCATTGGTATAGATAGATTTCCCCATTTGTTTGGTTCCCCATCTTTGGAGCAATGAGTGTTGTATGTCTACGCCTTGATCCTGATTAGTGTGTCACGAAAAGTAATAATTATATCGTAAAAGACATTTCGCTACATAATATTATATGTTGCCCTTGTATCACAATATCCGTATCTAGGAATGTATTCAACGACACAAAATAAATATATCACATAATGTAATACTTTGTCTGACAATGATACATGTTGCGGCTAGTAAATATTTATAAAAATAAATATTAATATAAATACTTTTTGTGAAATAATTGTATATTGCAGAATTTTGTCCATTTGGCGACATGTTATACATGTCATGGAATGTCTAACCTTCCCTGACACATAGATTGTCTCACTAAAAGTCAGTTTTTATAACATGGGTTAGATTTCTAGGGATAATAACATTGCGTCGCAAAAGTTTTTAAAAAAATATATATATTAGAAGAAAATTGCAAGATAAGCATATAATTTTTTTTGCATTAATATAACCTCTATAGATGTGCATTCAATAAACAAATCAATCAAACTATATCATAAAATGACATCAAATGCAATTCTATAAGTATCCGTGAAAAACAATTATCCTTACAATAGAGGAAACAAATCTAAATATAACAAGTGGTTTAAAAGACAATTCGTCCCGGTTATATATATATATATATATATATATATATATATATATATATATGTTTGTGTGTGTGTGTGTGTGTGTGTATGTGTGTGTGTGTGTGTGTGTGTGTATAACTAGAACAAGTGTTCAAAAAAACACTGAATGCAAAAATAAGAAAAAAACACAAGAAATTACAGGTCATCTACCGATGGGCCCGATGAAAATCGATGATATCCAGTGAAATTCAACATTGATCTATGATAAGAAACAAAGAAACAAACGTTATTCATAATTTTGTTACATACTATGAACAAAAGTCAACTTTTATCATTTTAAAATTCATGTATGTTTGACTTAATTATTTTAGAGCGTTTATTAATTATATAAAATTTTGACAGAGTTTTCTTTGTTTATTAATGATATACGACATGTTTAACATTTAAATAAACCCAACAATATCAACAAAAGCCATAACTAAACTGCCAATAATTTCCTTCCATTGATTTTACATAAACAAGCTCATAAATTAAGTCCATTAAAATAAAAGTTAAAAAAATCTCTTGTCCAAGGATTAGAAATATATAACAATAGTCTCACATGGACTACACGACCTAAGAATTGTCATGCGTGAGGTGTAAGTGCCTTTTCAGGTCATTTGATGGATGATTTGGGTTTTCTCCCCTAAATGTATGTTTTTAAGCCTAAGTCTAAAGATTTTAAAATCATCATCATATTCTAAAATCGAGTCTCCTGAGGGCATGATTAGTACTATGAGTAACATTAGTCATGTGCCAGGTGTTCGTGCCATTTTCACGATCGTTTGCTTATTAATTTGCATTTTTGACCATAAACGACATGTTTTAAGCCTATGTCTAGAGATTTGAAAATTATTTTCATATTGTCAAACTGGTGGTCCCTTGAGAACACAGTCAGTTTATGATCTACATTGGTCCCAAGCAAGATGTCCGTGCATCATTCGAGGTTGTTTCGTAGCAATTTTACATTTTTGCCCTTTAACGACATGTTTTTAATCGTAAGTCTAGAAATTTTCAAACTATCATCATTTTTCAAAATGGAAGTGCTAAGATGACACGCTCAGTTACTATGAGTTATTTTGGTCCTGTAGAAGGTGTTCGTGCCCTTTTTCGTGCCGTTTTATGGTTATTTTGATTTTTCTCCCTTTAACTAAAGTGTAGATGTTTTAAAATTCTCGTTACATTCTAAAATCAGGGGTCACATGAGGACATAGCCAGTTCCTATGAGTTCAATTGGTCTTGTGCGAGGTGTTTATGCCTCTTTTCGTGTCGTTTAATCGATGTTTTGTGTTTTTGTTCCCATAAAGGACATGTTGTTAAGAATAAGTCTAAAGATTTATAAATTATAATCATATTCTCAAACTGAAAGTACCGTGAGAGCAGGGTCATTCATTACGAGTTATAATTGGTCCCATGCAAAATTTTGGTGCCCCTCTTTGGTCAATTTAGCTGTTGTTTTGAGTTTTCACCCTTTAAAGGCATATTTTTAAGCATAAGTCTAGAGATTTAAAAAATATTTGTAATACTACGTGATAACCGTCTTTTTAACCCTCTTTGTAATACTACATGGCATATTTTTAAGCCCTTTAAAGCATATTTTTAACCCTCTTTGGTGATTGTTTTCGATTTTCTCCCTATAATGGCATAAGTTTAATACTACGTCTAAATATTTGTAAATTATCATTATATTATCAAATTGGGTGTCTTGTGAGGATAAGAACAATTCTAGCGATTTTTATTGGTCTCGAATGAAGTGTTTGTACCTATTCCCGAATCGTTTGATTATTATTTTACATTTTATACATTTAATGACATATTTTTATAATTAATTCTTGAGATTTTCTAATTATCAACATACACTCAAACTCGGAGCCCCGTGAGGACATATTCAATTCCTCTGACTTACATTGATCCCATGCAAGGTGCTCGTCCATCTTTTCAGGTCGTTTGGTGGTTGTTTTACATTTTTCCCTTTTAAGGGATGTTCTTAAGCCTAAGTCTAGAGATTTGTAAATTATTGTCATATTTTCGAAGCGGGAGTGTCCTAAATACAAGGCCAGTTCCTACAAGATATACTGGTCTCGCATGAGGTGTCCATGCCTCTTTCTAGGCCATTTGGTGGTAGTTTTGGTTTTTGACTCTTTAACAACTTGTTTTTAAGATTGTTTTAAGATCTGTAAATTATCTTCATATTCTCAAATTGGGAGTCCCGTGATACCATTGTCAGCTTTTATGATTTACATTGGTCCCATGCGATGTGTCCATTCATCTTTTTGGGTCATTAGGTGGCGATTTTTCTTTTCTCCCTTTAACAACATGTTTTTAAGCCCAAGTATAGAGATTTTCATATTATCATCATATTCTCAAACTAGGAGTATTGTGAGGACATGGTTAGTTCCTACGAGTTACATTAGTCCCATGAGAGGTGTTCGCGCCTCTCTCAGGGTCATTTGGTGGATGCTTTGGGTTTTTGCCCTTTAACGGCATGTGTTCAAGCCTAATGATATAAATTTGTAAATTATCATCACATTCTCAAACCGAGAATCCTATGAGGACACTATCACTTCTTATGAGGTACATTGGTCCCTTACAAGATTTTTGTAACTCTAATGGGTCGTTAGGTGGTTATTTTGTTTTTTTTCCCTTAATGGTATGTTTTTAAGTTTAATTGTAGAGATTTGTAAATTATCATCATATTCTAAATTCGGAGTCCCACGAGGATGTGGTCAGTTCCTATCAGTAACATTCATGTGTGAGGTGTATGTGCCTCTTTCTAGGTCGTTTGATGGTTCTTTTGAGTTTTCTCCCTTTAACAGTATATTTTTAATCCTAAGTCTATATACTTGAATAATTATCATCATATTCTCAAATCGAGAGTGTTGGCGATAAGTTTCTACGAGTTACATTGGTCTCGTACGACGGGCTCGTGCCTATTTTCGAGTCGTTTGGTGGATGTTTTTTATTTTCACTCTTTAACGACATGTTTTTAAGCCTAAGTCTAGATATTTCCACATTATCATCATATTCTCAAATCAAGAGTGCCGCGAGGATAATGTCAGTACTTATGAGTTGCATTGATCTTATTTTAGGTCCATTTGGTGATTGTCTTGGGTTTTCACCCTTTAACGGCATATTTTAAACTTAAGTATAGATATTTGAAAATTATCATCATATTTTTAAATCTAAAATCCCTTTAAGACACTAGCAGTTCTTAAGAGTTACACTGGTATCGTGCGAAGTTTTCGTGCCTCTTTCTAGGTCATTTGGTAGTTGTTTTGGGTTTTCGACCTTTAACGATATGTTTTTAATATTAAGTCTATAGATTGTTAAATTATATTCATTAACAAAATATGGGAGTTCCAGGAGGACATTGTCAGTTCCTATTAGTAACATTAGTCTTGTACGGGTGGTCGTACCTCTTTCTAGGCTGTTTGGTGGTTGTTTTATATTTTGTCCCTTTAACAATATTTTTTTAATACCAAGTAAAAATATTTGCAAATTATCATCGTATTCTCAAACCGAAGGTGCTGTTAGGACACGGTCAATTCTTATGAGTTACATTGGTCCCATACGAAGCATACATGCCTCTTTCTGGGCCATTTGCTCACAGTTTTGGCTTTTCGCCTTTTAGCAACATGTTTTTAAGCCTAAATCTAGAGATATGCAAAGTATTTTCACATTGTCAAACCCGAATTCCCGTGATGCTGTGAGGTGTTCCCACCTCTTTTTAAGTTGTTTGGTATTTCCTTCACAATTTCTCCCTTTAACAACATGCTTTTATGCCTAAGTCTAGAAATTTGAATTTTAGAATGACATATTGATCCACGAGTTACATGACTACACACATTGTTTGTATCAGTTAATTTAATAATGTAGGAGGTGATTGTGCCTCTTTTTGAGTGATTTTGTTGTTATTTAAAGTTTTCATGCCTAACCCCCAATTCTCAAGTTTATACTTAGAAATTTGAATTTTAGAATGACATATGAATCCATGAGTCCCAGAACTATACGGGTTGCTCATATAAGTTAATTTAATGATTTATGAGATGTGTTTGCCTCTTTTTGGATGGTTTTATTATTATTTTATCGTTTCATGCTCCAACCCCTAAATCTCAAGTTATATACTTAGATGTTTGAATTTTAGAATGAAGTCTCAATCCATTCGTACCATGACAACACAGGTTGTTTGTATAAGTTAATTTAATCATATATGAGGTGTTCGTGCCTATTTCTAGCATTTTTAATTGCCATTTTACGTTTTTCACTCACCAACGCCCAAATTTCAAATTCATTTATGTTGGGTTTAATTAATTTAAAACACTTACTAATTTCAAAAAAATTTCGCAGAATTTTCTTTGTTTATTCATTAAATAAAACTTGTTTTAACATTTGGAAAAACTCAACAATAATACAAACTCCAAACCGACATTAAATTCATTCCACTGATTTAACTTAAATAAGCTCATAAACTAAGGCATTTTACGTTTGGCAACATTTTGCTGCTATTTCAGGGCATTTTTGAAAATTTTTAATTCTTTGATTTTTTAAATTTCTCAAATAAAAAGTTTGAGACTAATGATATTTCATTCTCATCTTGATAGGCACCCAATGAACTCTCCCCACCTTGACTTCTCAAAAGTTTCCTAGTTTTCTCCAACAATGTCATTAGGTCATGAAATATTTAATCATGAGAGGCGTTTTGTAAGAGCATGATTTATAATTGGTCATTAGGTTTTAAGTTTGGCATATTCCATTACACCTTTAATTCATCATGTACATTCTCAAGAGCTTCAAGTGAAGACAAATTAGTGACTAAATGAGACACTCGATGATTTGATTTCATCACTACAAGTCATTAGGACGACATTTGAATGTATTTCGAACGAGTTCATGTACCTTGTTAGATCTTCTTCAAACGAACTTTGAATGAGATCAATTTGGGTAACTTGTTGTGTGTTCAGCTTTCTCGTTGGAAAGATCGTTAAAAATGCTTCAAATGAGATCAAGCACTTCATTTAAATGAGATGTACCTCATTCGAATGAGCTAGTAAAAAAAATATATTTTACTTGATATCAAACACAATCTTTTCAAGTCTATCTCTTAGAAATTTTTCTCCCTATTCAAAAGATAGGGACCTACAATTCTTTGTAAGACTTTTACACATAGTTTTGTGATCAAACACTTTGTTTATTAAAATCCAAACCCAACGGATGTTTTATGATCACTTTATCAAACCTTGAAGAGCACGTCTATTGTTTTAATACTTGTCGAGTTAATTATTCACTACTGAACATAGTAAAGGATTTTCCTGAGGTAGAACGATGGACACTGAGATAAGTAGAGCTTGTCGTGGACCAATACTGGAGCTGCATCTCTTTCTATCATCAACGAGGAAGGAAGACATAACTGAAATACTTAGTGAAATCTAAATTTGTAAGTTTGTCTATGTCATTTTGTAAGACCTAGGTTTAATAGTGCTAAAAAATGTTTTGTTCGAAAGAGATTTTTCCTCATATCTTGTCTTGTGATTTGTTTATTTCATTTTATTTACACCATATATCTTGCAACTTTAGTTTCACCTAATTAATATAGATTAAATTTAGACTAAATAGAATTTGTCTTGTGTGTAACCTAATTTATGAATTTTACATGTTACCACATAACCAAAACACTCTATCGCTTGTTTTAAACTGGTATCAGAGCTTTTTATACAATATATTAAAATGAATCACATTGGTTAAATGGAGAATTTTTATAATAGGTCACGATTATTTGATGGCACAAATTATGCCTGTCAAAAATCGAATGAGATCGTCTCTAAATTGATCGACGAGCATGTTTAGATTACTGTTGAAAGGGGGTGAAGTCCTCCCACTGTGACTAATGAAAATGTCATTAGTCTCAAGCCAATTGTAATTCAGATTGAAGATGAATTTATAGGGAGTAATTTTAACTCTCATGGTTTGAATATTATTTTTGGTGTTGTCACACCCGATGAGTTTTGTTGTATCGTGATGTGTACCACGTCTAAAGAAGCTTGGAATATCCTCTAATTTACAGACGTGGTAATAATGTTGTCAAAGCTTATAAGCTTTAAAACCTCACCACAAAATTTGAGACTATAAGCATGCTTGAAACTGAAATTTTTGATGAATTTTATTCTCATTTGTCTGATATTATGAATTCTAGATTTTGGTGAGAAAATTTTGAAAATGTTAGTTTTCATGAAAATTTTGAGGTCTCTCCCATTTCATTTTAGTGCAAAAGTTATTTTCCTTAACTCTTTGGGAATTCTAGACATGGTTAGGAAAAAAGAACTTGTAGGTGATCCCCAAACTCATGAATTAAATTGTTCCCCAATTTTCAAAAGAAAAATGGGAAAATCAATAGCTGCAAAAGCTAACTCAAAGGAAAAATAGGTTTCTGTCTTCGATTCTAATTTTGATCAAGATGATAATAATTAGTTTGCTAAAAAAATTTAAAAATTTTCTCAAATTCAAACATCAAAATTTATCCAAAATAAAAAATAAAAATTTTGAGAAAAAAAATTTCAAAGCGGGTAAAAATGTTTTTCAGAATGATCGAAATAAAACTAAAGATGAGTACCCTAAGAAAGATGAATCGGGGAGATGATATGAATATAAGGGGAAATTTCACAAAGCCCATGAGTGTCCCACTAGGCTTAAAAGATAGGGAAAAGGAAAAGTCACCTATAATGCCACTCTAAGTGATAGGTGGAATCATTATACTGACGTTAATTAGTAAATTCGGAGGATGAATCACCACATTGGAGTAACTTTATCGTGTTCATCGATAATCATGTTATCACTTTAAGTACGTCTCATGCTGATGAGTACGTTTGTAATTTTACAAACCTCGATAATGATTCAAATCATTCCGAAGAGATTAAGGGAGATGATTTAAGTGAGGGACAACGTGGACACCAAAATGCTTACTTTGAACTTTACACCAAGTTGTTAAAAAGTAAAAATAAAAATAAAAATTTGACTCGTATGGTGTTTTGTTTAGATAAGGAGTTGACGGTTTCGAGAGACAGTGGGACCTCGATTAAAATCTCTTTGAGTGAGCAATTTGTTTCAGTGAGGAGGGAAAATAATAAATTGACTAACAAAGTGGACAGTCTTACTAGAGATCTTTAAGCATCATTGGAGACTTGTGAGAAACTTAAAGCTCATGTTTCCTACCTCGAGAAAGATATCCAACCTTTTTGAGAGGTCAAGATAACTTTAAAAGACAAATCTTATATGTTTGTAAAGATGTTTCTAGGCCCATCTTTAGGTTTTAAAGAGAGGCAAGGGATATGTAACGAAGGTGCATCCACTTTTCATAGCCCACCCGAACCGATTTTCAAGTTTATGATGGATCCTTATGGGCTTCAAACAAACCCATCAAGGAGAACTTTTCCCAATCATTTTAACCAAGGTATAACCAAAAAAATCTACGTTTATTCCCATCACAAATGAAGAGGTCACCTTAAGGAGTTTTGGTACAATCTAGGAAGAGTTTCTTAATCACATGCTCCCACACACCACTATAGCGATCTTTCTAGTCTTAGAGAGCAAGATGAGTTTCTAGTCACTAGTTAAAAAAGTCTAATAAAATAATTTCAAAGTATGTCTGTGCCTTTTGAAAACTCTTCCAACACATCGACTTGTGCCAACAATGATAAGGGCAAGCAAAAGGTTACCAACTTTTAGGTACCTAAAAATAATGAAAAATACCTCGTTGTTCACGTTTCTCTTAAGGTTCAAAATACTTATCAATGGTAATTTTATAGTGGGTTCTCTAGACATATGGCTGATGAAAAGTCGCATTTTACCAATCTTGTGGATTGTTAGGAAGGAAAAGTCATTTTTAGGGATGAGAGTTGATCTAGAATATTATGATGAGGATGCATGAAAAGTCATGTTTTACTCAGATATACAATATATTGTATGTTTAAGGGTTGAAGTCATACTTAATAAACATAATCCAACTTTGCGATGCTAACTTTGTGGTAAAGTTTGACCGATCGGAGTGTAATGTTTATGATCAACCTGGTGAAATTTTTATACAAGGTGTGAGGACTACTAAATATTGCTATAGTATCATTACCTAGTCTTTTTGAGTTTGAAATTGTGTTAAGGTCTCGTAAATGGACCTTTGGCATCAACGACTAAGTCACATCAATTTTAGAGATCTTGCAAGGTTAGTTAAGAAAGACTTAGTCCATAGGTTACCATCACTTAGAAAATCAACTTTCTTGGTTTATGGTCCTTGCCAACATGGGAAAAAAATAAAATTTCCCATAGGAAGTAGCATATTATTAACACCTCATGTGTGCTAGATTTGATACACATGGATCTTATGGGTTCAATGCACACCGAGAGCATTGCTGGTAAGAACTACCTTTTGGTGATGGTCGATGATTTCTTAGGGATAAGTCTGATGCTTGTGAGTTCCTTACAACCAAGAGTCATCTACATTAAAATCAACATAATTTCTCCATTAATAGATTAAGAACTGATAGTGACGTGATGTTTATTAACGCCGTTGTTGATGCATACTGTGACGGTATAGGCATTAAACACGAATTTTTGGCAGTTAGTATGCCTCAAAGAAATGGAATTGTTGGGAGGAAAAATAATACAATCTAAGAAATGGGGAGATCCATGATCTTTTGTAAGAACATACCTAGACGATTTTAGGTGGAGGTAGTTAACACCATCTACCACATAGTGAACAATGTTTATCTTCATGCAAACACACTTTACACTCCATATGAAAATTGTACTGGTAAGAAGACCCAACCTATTGTATTTTAGAGTTTTAGTACTCCTTGTTATATCCTTAGATATAGAAAAAACTTAGGGAAATTTGACTCTAGAAGCGATGAGAAATATTTTTTAGATATTCATTGAAGAGTATAGCCTATAGGGTGTATGACCTTAAAATATCTAAGGTCATGGAATTGATAAACATCATGATCAGAAATGATGCATCGGATACGTATACTGATCATGGTCTTACATGTGAGAATAATACACCCCCAGTGACGATCAAATTATTCCTGACACCACCACGATGGACCCATCTCTTGACAAAAAAGATCCACCCTCTTGGGTTTGAAATATTAATGACCCTACCAACATACTTGGTGATCCCACACTATGTGTCAAAATTCATGCTCAACTAGAGAACGTGGTTAGATAATTCTGGAAAAATTACACATTAGAGACCAAAAATGTGCAAGAAGCACTCAGAGATGAGCAATAGATATGTGTTATGAAAGATGAGTTGCTTAAATTTTGAAATAACGATGTTTGGTCATTAAAATCTCGACCTAAAGAAACTAATGTGTTTGGTACGAAGTGGGTATACAAAAACAAGATTAATGATAATGGTACCATCACTCGCAATAAGTCTAGGTTGGTCGCTCAAGGTTACATAAAAATTGAGGGTGCAGAATTTAACTAGATGTTCACTTTTGTTGTTAGCCTTGAGCCTATTCGCTTACTACTCGCTGTAGCCTATCATCTACTGTTTAAATTTTACCAAATGGATGTCAATAGTGCCTTTCTCAATGAAATTCTCCAGGAGGAGGTTTACGTGGAAAAACCAAAGGGGTTTGAATACCAAAAGCTCTAGGACATGTATTTTATTTAAATTAGGCCTTGTATGGTTTTGAGAAAGCACTTCGTGCTTGGTAAGAAAGGATAACTTCTTATCTCTTAGCTCCTGGCTTCAAGAGAGGGAGTTGATATGATTTTGTTTGTTAGGGGAGGGAGTGGTGTTATCTTGGTTGCCAATTCTATGTGGACAACATAGTCTTTGAATCCACGTGTTCCTAACATCCTTACACTTTTGAGTAAGAGATGAAGAGTAAAATTGAGATAAACATGGTTGGTGAACTCAATTTCTTCCTTGATATCCAAGTGCATCAACTCTATAATGAGATATTTATATCTCAATCCAAATATGCTATAGATCTACTGATAAAGTTTTGTTTAGACTTCGCTAAGAACTCTCTCATACCCATGAGTTCCTGGAAAAATCATAACAAAGACACTTGAGGTAAGGACGTAGGGCAAACACTATATTAGAGTATATGCAGTCTCCTCTACTTGACCACTAGTCATCCCGATATTTCCTTTTAAAGTTAGAGTTTGTGCATGGTACCAAGCATCCCCAAAATATTCATACTTGTTTGCACTAAATGTATCATCAAATACATGAGTTGCACTCTTTCTTATGGCATTTGGCATTCCTTTAATACTGATGACCATTCCTCGACTTATTTAGATGCCGATTGGGCTGAGGATGTTGATGGTTGTAAAGCCATATCGAATTCTATTATTGTTAAGGAAGAAGTAAAACATTATTTCTTTGTCCATGGCAGAGGCCAAGTACAGAGCCGTATAGCCTGGTCGCATGCAACTCTTATGGATCGAGATAATGTTGTAGAATTAATGGATTATTCAAGGAGAAATGAGTATTTCTTGCGAAAATATGAGTGCAATCCATATTTCTGGTAATCCTATCCAATATTCTCATACGAAGAACATTAGGATTCATGAGCATTTTATTCTTGATTTTGTTGCGAAAATGATCCTTTCCTTGAGCTTCGTGAGTACTGAACGTTAATTGACTAATATTTTCACTAAACCTTTAGACTCACCTTAATTTTAGGATCTTAGGAAGTCTTTGGGTATTTGTTCCATTAATTGAGTTCGGGTGTTATTTCTAGTTTAAGGTAATTTTTACATAGCTATTATTTATCCCTACTACTAGATTGTATTTTTATATTTATATTTTGAAAAATTCCAAAAATATTTTGTTTTCATATAGAAAAATGTTCTAATGTTTTAAAATATATTTTATTTTGATAAAAAAAATTCGAAAATATTTTTATATTTTTTCACCATATATGGATGTGCATTTAAGATGTTTAAATAATAATTTCATTCCATTCATTCATGTTACTCAATCAAGGTGTTTTCATACTTGGATTTGTTTTTTTTTCTTAATAAGGCATGTTTTTCATTTCATTGTTCATCTTTGATTACTTCCTTCATGCTAGACCCATTATATCACCCTGATTACACATATGCACAAACTTTTGAACGTTGTACTTACTTGTCATATGTTGAGTAGGATGTTCTCATCTCAATCGTTCCCAATGACAAACCAAATGTACTAGAAACTAACTGTGTAAGTAAAAACCATTACCCAAATTTTTTTATATGTTTATGAATGTAAAAGGGGCTACAAAATTAGTCTGCCCTGCATTAAAGGCCACCATTTATGAGAGATTAAGAGATATATTTGTCATATAAAAACAGAAGTGATAAGTATAATTTTCCTTCATTGATGCTTTATTAAAAATTAGTAATATGATTCTTTCAAAAAATTTGAGAGTTCATGCTGAAATCTTGAGATGTTGAGGGAGTTATAAGTTGAAGATCAATGAAATTACACAATAAAATTCCTTTAAAAACATTAAATAATTTTGTGTTATTGATTTGAGAAGCATTGAAACTCGTGAATTTTTATATGAGTTGAGTCAGTTTCACTTCGTGCAATAATATCACACCAAAGGTTGAATTGAGTTCTTTCTTTAGGAGTATCTCTTTAACTTCGTGCGACGTCACTAGGTTAACGATTATGACTTTCTCATGCATCAAGTTCATACCCCTTTATTTCATTTTCATGATTCAAATATTTTTCATGGTATTCCACATTGTCCATGCTTGTACTTGTATGTATATGTTTATACTAAAAAAATTCAAAAATAGTTAGTTGATTTGTTAAAGTTTCATCGCATATGCTTAATTGTCAATAATTTGTGATGTTATTTCAATTGTGCATGATCGTGATGTTAAATTTTTAGGATTAACTTTTAACTCTTTGTCTATTATTGAAAAAAAGAGGTGGAATATATAGAGGGGATTTTGTTTTCTTTAAACTCCATTCATTAAGGTAATTCCTTATCTTAATGTGTGTTTGTATCATTTCCACATTTATGATATCATGGCCTACACGATGAATATTCTCAATCGATGACAATATCTCAGGTGCCTTTTCCTTTTTGGGTTTAGTAGGTAAATTATTTGAACTTATCTTAAGGGTTATTTTTTGGTATTGTGTTTTCTACTAGAATAAACAAAGGGTGATTTGTAAGATCAAGATTTATAGTTTTCATCACGTTTTAAGTTTGGCATATTTTGATAAACCTATACTTCAAAATGTACATTCTCAAGAGTTTTAAATGAAGACAAATTAGTAACCGAATGTGAAAGTTAAATATTTGATTTTGTCACTACAATATAAGAAGAAGGTACATGTGGTTGATTTAGTGAAATAAATTTAATCAGGGGTATTTAAATGTGTTTGAAAACATAAATATTTAAAAAAAGTTTTTTCTTGAAAATTTATAAACTCGTTAGAACACATTTGCATGTCTTTTGAACAAGTGCATGTACCTCATTAGAACAACTTTGAACAAACTTTGAACAATATTAATTTAGGAAACTTTTGGCATCCTCAATTTTCTCGTTGGATAGATCGTTTGAAGTGGTTCTAATCAGATTAGGTACTTCGTTACCTCATTCGATTGAGCTGACAACATTTTTTACTTGATTTCAAATGAAACGTTTTCAAGTCTATCCCTTGGAGATTTTTCTCTCTATTTAAGAGAGACTGGACTGCAATTCTTTGCAAGCCTTTTAAACATCATTCTATGATCAAACACTTTATTTTTTTAAATCCAAACCCCTTTTATGTTTAGTGATAAATTTATTAAACTTTGAAGAACACATCTATTATATTAATCCTTATGTAGTTCATTCTTCACTGCTGAAGATAGGATAGGAGTTTTCTAAGGTTGGCTAGTGGAAATCAATTCATGTATATCTTATTTTGGAGTGTTGACGGATCTGCACCACTTTTTGTCATCAATGAGAAAGGAAGACATAACTACAATACTTAGTGGATTCTAAGTTTGTATGTTTGTCTATGTCATTCTGTAATACGTAGTTGTAATAATGTTGAAAAAAAGGGTTTTCCAGAAGATGTTTTCTCCATATCATGTCTTATAGTTTGTTTATTTAATTTTATTTACTTCATATATCTTGCATCTTTAGTTTTACCTAATTAATCACGATAAAATTTGGATTAAAATAATTTTGCCTTATGTATGACCTAATCTATGAACTCCAAATCTCACCACATTACCAGATCACTCTATTTTGTTTTTCACGCTTAGTTTCTCAAGTGAATATATCTTATCTCTCATATTTCTCATCTCTTTACTATGAGACTGGGACAACGCTATGACTGTTGAAATCTTAGAGAGCTTTGGACAGACATCGAATCCTTTCAACTATCTCGACTTCCTTCGTAGGACCTCAATGTTTATCTCCTCCTATGACGTCTGAAGTGCATCGGGCTTCTTCAATCTCTCATTTGGCATTTTTTTAAAAAGTCAAAATATATATAAGGTAAAAAAATGACAAAAATGAACAAAAATGATAAAAAGGAAAAATACATGTGTCTCCTTGCACTTATCATCCATCTAATAATCCTTTCTCTTACTCTATTTAGATGTCTTGAACAATTCCATGCTTTCGAGATTCACGTTGGTTTTATGGTCCTGAATTCAAAATTAATACATGTAAGAATATAATCATACTAGTCGATGATGCATGTGCAACATATCTAATATGCATAATGTCAAGAACATTATTATGACACCCAAATTAAAAAGATGTATAGATTTATTAAATTTAAATAAACTTTACTAGGGGAAACATCAAGTTGAGAATTATATAATAATGTAGAAATTAATAAATGCATCACCTTGATTAACATCACGGCTACAAATGATCATGATCTGCATCCATTGTTCCAAGGAAAATGTTCACGTGCCTTTTTGTTTTGGTCTGACTAGTTCTTAAAACATAAATTAAAAAGGTTTATTAATCATAATGACCAACTATTATGATGGTATAAGGGTATTCACATTGAAGAAACATGTAAAAATTTGATGTTGAAGGTTACCAATTGTAAATAGTAATGTTTACCATGAAAGTCTTATTACATCAAGTGACATTAATCATTTGATCCGAGTACTTTGGCTTAAATCTTTGTAAGGACATTGTCCATCACAATTTAGTATGTCGTATACCTCTACTAGTTGTTACAAGTAGTTGAAGGATTGATAAGCTTACATGTACAAAGACGAATCCAAATTCAATCCCAACAAAGATGAATTCGGTGAAAATGTGTTTAACTTTCATTTACATTTCACATTGAAAGTGTTGGGATATTTTTTATAAAAGTTAAAATGGTTTTTGGAACTTTTATAAAAGGTTTTTATTTTTCAAAAACATTTTCTTATAAAAGTCTTGGATAAATATCTCCTGATCCCGTGAATAGTTTTAAGGTTTGAGGATTCCAAGTTATTTAAAATTTTAAAAGTTTTAAAGGGATTAGTGACTGTCATTCAAAGGATGTCACATCTCGTTCAAACGAGATGGAGGTTCACTTGAACTGCGTCGCACTTCATTCGAACGATAGAGGTTTAAGCTGACACGTCACCGCCTTGATTTTTATTATAAATAAGGTGTCAAGCTTCTGAATTTTGTTTGAGGAAAAACTGGTTTTTGACAGAATACATTTTTCTATTATTCTCCAACCATTTGAGGGTTCATAACTTTTTTTTGCAATTCACAATCCCAATTGTTGTTGTGTGAGTTATTTTGTGGAACCCAAAGCATACTTTGCTACTGTTCAACCTCTGTGGAGAAGGCATCTCCATATCTGATTGGTGGATACAGAACGTAGTCATTCTGCGTGTGGACGAGTCGAAGGCGATGATCCGCACCTGGAGGGTATTTCCATGTCTCTCATAGCATTGAAGGTTTGACGAAGACACTGTTCATTACACTTGTGGGCGATTATATGGTTGTATGTAAGTCAATGGTCTTGTAAACTTTTCAAAGAGTTATAAAAGGTTTTTACCCGAAAGGTTTTTTTTTCTGAATCGGTCGTCTTTACTTTTCATGCATGGTTTGAATGATTTATGACACCTAGATGCATGTTTAGGGGCTGAACTAAAAGTGAATTTGGTTTGGTCAAATTTAGACACGTAATTAAATAAGTGTGTTTGGATTTCATTGAATATTTGCGAATTAAGTTGATTGGTATCACACCGCTTCTTTCAAATTGGTATCAGAGATTTTTTTAAAGAGAGTGCACCACCTTTACAATCTTAGATATGGTTTTCTTTCGGTATCAACTCCATCATCCACGAAGTCTGAATAATGGGCACGCATCCTACTCTTCCAATCATGGTATCTTCTTTGACACTTCATATTAATGGCAAATCTAACACCCTTGTCATCATCATGATCATTGATATTGAACTTATATCATAATAATAGTATTGATCCCTGATAAAATATTATATAAAAATGATATTAAATGAATTTATAATTATATAAAAAAATACCCGAACTCTCTAAATTATTCACTCCTTTATTTAGGGATCGATGTCATCCCAACAAGTGACCTTTTTAAATGGGGAGACATTTCTGATCTCTATGAAAAGTTTTTGTCCAAACGTAGGATCATGTAACCCCACTAGTGCTTCATCACTTGGTGAGACCTCAATGTTAATCTTCCTATGTCGTTGTACAACTTTCTCATTCCTTTTTTCCTATTATAAGCCCCACTACACGTTTCTTGGTAGGAGTTGAGAACAAAATTTAAATTAAGTTAACATTTTATAAATATTGACAACATTAAATTAACTAAACATGTTATAAATGGCCATTACCTGCACTGCTAGAAACTAAGTGTACCACTCGGGACATTTGTAATGAAGTATTAGATGTCGGGGGGGGGGGGGGGGGGGTTACAGGTTCCCGAAATATCGTTGTCGAAGAATGAAAAGGGGTAAGAAACATCACAGGGGTTTCACCCTCCTCAACTGTGGGTGTTGAAGAATGTGATGGAGTATCAAAAACCACATGGATTTCACCTGACCCAACCATGAGTTTTTAAATGGAAAAAACTAGCTAAAATCTCTAATACTAATTTGAAAATGGATAATAATGTTGCTAAAAGCTCTGATACTGATTTGCCAATGCTAGGATGGTTCAAATAAACACAAGTTCAATATTTATAAGTTTTTCCAATTTTGATGATTGAACCTTTAAACAAAATTCACCCAATTAAACTTAGCACTTTCATTTAAAAAAATGATTTACCAAATTTTATCGTTTACCCTAAACATCCATCTAGGTGATAGAAGAAAAATTAAATAATTCAAACCACAAGATGCCAATGTACGAGGAAACCACAAAGGGAAAAAACCTCGAATGGCCCATCCAAACAATCACTATGATATGTTTTTACAAATAAAAGACAGTAGACTTATACAACGACTCGATTCTCCACAAGTCTCGACACTATTCTATTTTCAACCACTCCTTCATAGTGCAACGCAGGAATCCACTTACGTTAGGTCCATAGCACACGAGTCCACGCATACCTCGGTATCCACTGATATAGCTCGATATTCGTCTATGATTCAGAATATGGAATCCACTACAATCAGCACGTATGGAGTTCACCGCACCAAAATAGGTGCTTCTTATGGCAGAAGTAACAAACTAGGTGCCCAAACAAGATCTCAAAGTATAGGATTTATGAATCTTAGAACTTGTAAACAAAAAGGTGAAACTTTGAAGTTGGAGCTTTTGAGAATAGGTATGCTCTTCATTTTCATCAAAAGTTCACCTGTCAAAAGAAAAACTGATTTTGAAAAGACTTTTATAGAAGAATCAAGGAAACACGTCGTTCAAACAATTTTGAGTTATCATTCGAACAAGATAGAGATCTCGTTTGAACGATATTTCATCCCACTTCTAACGACCCTAAAACCAAAAAAGGCTTTGTTTGATGCATGTTTGATCACATGCTTCGAATGACCTTAACGTGTCATTTGAATGACATGAAGATACCATTTGAACTAACCAAATGAATTTTAAAACACTGCCTATAGTAAATTGAGAAAACGTTTTTTTCCAAAAAATTAAGTTTCAAATAGTTTTAAAAATAGAACACCCTTAATCAAAAAATTCCAAGGGCTCCTAAGTTACATACGTACATACCTATAAGATCCTTGAAATATGTGAAGACAAACATGGCAAGATACACACGGCTTAAGATATCAATTCTTTAAAGCTTGGACGCTACGTCTTCATCAAACAACGTCATAGGCTAATGGGATCATCAACTCAAAGTTCATCCTATGACTAAAACATTTTTTGCGGAATTATGCCAATTATAAAAAAATTGACTCTATTGGAAATTTATCCATATAAATATCCCCCTTTGGCTATTCCGAGACAAAACCAGAAAAACCCTATGGAGCATCAAGCTCTCTAAAAATACTGTTTCCCCAATCCCAAAATGGAAAAAGTGTTGACGCTCGACAGACACAAAAACATGAGTAGCTTTGGTTTGCACTTGAAAACTTTGTTGCGCATAAAACTCAACACACTTAAACACACCTTCAAATGCAAAGAGAATATAACAAGTGTAAATTGGCAAATGAATAAATATCTAACAATGTCTAAATAATCTTAACCTAGGTAAGACCTCTCCCCCTAAGATAAAGATATCCAAATCATGTAAAGTAAGGTACCATTTATCCGCCCCTTTTGTTCAGGAATAGACAAAGAAAAATGGCATAAATAAATACTCCCCCCCCCCCCCTAAAATATGTGATTATAAAATACCGATATAAGCAAAGGGATATGGGAATAAATCATGCAACAGTGTGAAGTGTAACAAGCATACAACATGGAAAATCAAGCACAAATAATCCAAAAGATCAAGCATGTGATAAATGTGGGCTAAATATAAAACGCAAAGACTCAAAACATAATACCATCTATAATATAAGAAAAATATATCAAAGAAAACCCGACACACATATATAGGTGTAAATGACCACAAAACATGACACAAAACACATAAGCTTTACATACTAACATAGTATTGATGTGTCTTAACGTGTGGGATGGAATGATTGGGTGTGAATTGGTAACAAAATAATTATAACCCAAATAGTCAAATATGTTCAAGAAGTTCTAATTGATTGCAAAACTTTATCAAACTAAGCTTTAGCCTCACTTAACAAATAAAGTTGAACTTAAGGAACAAAAGAAGTACAATGCACACAAGCCAAGAATATTGACGATTCTACGAATGAATAACGTCATGGAAAAATAAGCATAACTAGGTATCATTGTGCAAACCCGTTGATCTTGAACTAAATACCCTCAAAAGATAAACATGATCGTATTTTCTTTTTCTTTTGAAGTGATTTCTTTTGAATGATAAAGTAAACTAAACTATTTGGCCCTTTTTGGCATATTATTCTTCTTATTGCCTCAATTTTTTCTTAGGCTCTTTTTAAACAATGTCTTTCCTGACGAGTTCACTTACCTCTCGCTGCCCTTTCCTGTGTACACTCATTTTGTTTTCAATATTAAACAAACTCTCACAGGAGACTTGTTCTTGCATGCATAAATATTCATAGTTACATAAACATGTAGATGACAAAATTTATAGGTGAACATCTCACTAAGATCAACTATACATAGTGAAGTAAAAATTTAATAAGCTCGTGCATGTGTGTGTGGAGGCATATACAAAGTCGAATCCGTAAAGCAAATCAAGTTCGACATAACTCCCATAAACATAGTTAAGAAAAATATTAGTATCTAAGGTCATAACCAAATGTCCTAGCCACATGAAAATTTCAAAGTGAATTGGATTCAAAGACACAAATATGCCAAAACAAATGTGTAAAACTAAAATACACAAAACATCGAAAATCTTTTTGTATTTTTCAAATATGACTTAATAAAAAACATATAATACAAAAGATATACCTCATGACACTAGCAAACATATATCATGATATACGAGTTGAGTATTACAAACAAAATCATGCAAGAAGTCATCCATAAGATATAGCATGTGAGGCATCACGTGAAAGCATATGAGAATAAACCAATCTAACATTTAGAGTCTCCAAAATAGATTTCCTAACTCAAACAGGTGTGTACCTAACTCGAGGGGCTATGGGAACCGATGGGACACTACACTTAAACTTCCTAGGACCTCTTCTATGATCATAACAAAAACGCCTAAGGTGATCTTTCCTACCACAATGTGAACATGTGTAAACGGGAGGAATGTTACCTATGGGTTGACCTTTCCTAACGTCTTTGATTTTGATTGACCCTCTAAAAAAAATAATGGTTTTGGTTTTAACAATGGAAGCATTAGAACAATATAAGCCATTACCATCACTACTACTCGAGTGTTTTAAATCATCTTTTAACTTCAAAATTTTAGACTAAAGCAAATAATTAAACTCTTTCGATTTTAGGGACTCTTTCTTCATATTTTCAATCATTCCTAGAATGTTATCTCACTACCCCTCAATGTGAGCAAACTTATCCCTAATATTCTTCTCATGTGACTTAAAATTATTAATTAAAACACTATCCTCAATGACACAAACACAAACCCTAGAATTTTTAATGTTCTCTAATTATTTCTCCAAATTAAGGACTCTATTCTCACTATTTTACTTGGAAAATTTTAAAGAATTAAAGTCATCATACAATGCAACAAACTTCTCATGAATTATATCTCTTTGAGTTTGAAACGTTTGTAAATATTCAGTAACATTTTTAAAACAAGAATTTTCTTCTTCAAGAATTTCAATTCTTTCTGCAAACTTCAAATTCAAAAGATTTAACTTTTCAGTATGGTCAAGAAGCCTATCAAACTCATCTCGATTGTAAACGATGTTATTACTGAGGCAATCCATTGAGATAAAAGAAGAAGAGATAAAAACAAAACAACCGCCCAAAATGCACTAAATAGGATCTACACAATAAGTTAGTGCAACCCGCTCTGATACCATTTGTAAATGGTAAAAACTGGCTAAAATTTCTTATACCAATTTGAAAATGGGTAATAACATAGCTAAAAGCTCTGATACCAATGTGAGAATACTAGGATGGTTCATTTAAATAGAAGTACAATATTTACAAAATTTTCCAATTTTAATGACTGGACCTATAAATAAAATTCACCTAATTAAATCTAGCATGAATTAAAGCTTTCTTGTGAAAAAACAATTACCAAATTTTATCTTTAACCCTAAAAATGCATCTAGGTGATAGAAGATAAATTAAATAAATTAAACTACAAGACACCGATGTACAAGGAAACCACAGAGGGGAAAAAACCTCGGACGGCCAAGCCAGAATTTCAGTATGATATGATTTATAAAGAATAGACAGTAGAGTTACACTACGACTCGATCCCCCAAAACTCTTGACTTTATTTTATCTTCAACCACTCCTCCACAAATGCATGAATCCACCTACTCTAGGTCCATGTAATACCACGTATTTTATGACTTTCCAAATTTAGGGATTTAATAAACTTAAATTGAAATATTAATTTAATATTAATCCGAAAATTTACTTTAAACATTTACAAGCGTGACGAGAGTTAGTAATTATTGGAAATTTGTCGAATATTACTTAATGAGTAAATTAATATATAAGATTGATTTTATAAAAATTGTCACGAGTGAATAAAATGTCAATTATGGAAATTTAAGTCGGGACGCGCCTGTGTCGTGTCAGGACTAAATTATTATTATTAAAAGTGAATGAATTATAAGTCGCCCGTATGATCATTTCGAGTGAGCCAATGTGTCAGTAAGGGTCGATATAGTCAAAATAGTGTACCCGGGGGTTTAGTTTGGCTCTCGAGACGTTTTTAGGCCTAATTGGCATCCCGGGAGGGTATTACGGACATTTCGTATTTTCGGGCAATTAAATCCACGAATTTCCCAAGGTTATATCAGCCTTTAGGAGTTGTCCTTTAGGGTTAGCAATAGAAAAATCAAAGGACGACCATTAAAGAAGAGGTGGGAAAGCTTCCCAAGCAATTTAAGGTCGAAAACTCAACCGTTTGCACTGCCACCACCACCGAGTCATAGATCGCGAGACGGCGAACGAAATTGTACCACTTTCTTCCACAAATTAGAAACTTAATTTCCAGGCAAGTATCTATCTTGATTCTCTTTTAGTTAATGTCTCACCATGTTAGATTAGGATGGTTGAACCTACGTTTCATGGAAGAATTTAATGATTTAGAGAACCCAATCACATGTTATAGAGAAAATAAATAAATTCTGGAATCGAAATCATTTGTAGAGGATTACCCATTAAATTGGAATAATTTAAAAGTGATAAATCTGGAAAAATAATTGGAACAGTGGAAGTTTAGTGAAAAATTAGGGTTCTTGATAATTTGGACAAATTGGCCCTTTAATACAATCCCGTTGATGAATTTGTACATGTGGCACGTAGGGAATCATGCATATATGTATAAATAACTACTAGTAATGTTATTTCGAAGTTTGGGAATCGATAATGATGTTTTGGAGAAATTTGGAAGATGAAACCCGTAGGTTTAAATTGTAGTTTCTGGGTAAGAACTGCTTGATCGATCGATCAACCCAAGAACATCGATCGATCGATGGTCGATCGATCAACCTCTTACATTGATCGATCGACCCCTCCTAGAAAACTGACTATTTGTCTTCTGTTGTTTTAATCCAATTAAAATGCATAATAACCCTTGATTATTATTGTGGGAGCATAATGGGATATAAATAGGACCAGTAGGGGCTAGGTAAACTCCAATGAGTAAGAATTTAATGTAGATGAAATTTAGGGTTAACGGGGAGCTATTCACACATGAAATTAAGCGTACGTTTGATAAAAGGTCGAGACTTGTAAGGAAGTGAGACTAGAAGGTAAGTGAGAGTGCCTACTGAAAATATACTTAGGGAGTTAGAATACTCCGAAAGACGAGAAGTAGGTGTGGAGTACCTTATATATATGAGAATAAAAGTGACAAATCCATTATGCGAGATAATCAAGTAAAAATGTGCTAAGAGCGGATAATTATAATTATGGGTCGTGGGAGAACCTAAGTTAGAAATGTGAATATTTATATATATATATATGACCGTGTAACTGTGCATATTATATATCTGTGTAAAAACCATACTCGGGCTACTTGTTATCATGGGGGTTTCCGCGCCGGGACAATCTTATCTCGATTGGACCTTTATGTGGGATATTGACTCGTACCCTAGAAGATAGTATCCTCGATACAGGCTATCCGAAAATGATAGTAAGATGTTTTAAGAGATGTGAGGGTATGTGCTGACCTCTTAGGACCTGGAACTATGGTTCGCCTCCATTTATTTGTGTATTGCGTTAATACAGTTCCAGAGTGATTCCGAACTAGTATTTCCCTTAGTATGTGTGATACGGGGACTTGATAGCAGAGTATGCCATCACCATAGGTTTTATGTGGGGTGCCGTTAGTATATATATATTATATGTGTGACTAATATATATACGTATATTTAAATGGGAACTTTCTATTGTGCGTATAAGTAGATAAGTAATGAATAAATGCTTCAATTGTATTATAATCATTCGGGAACTTTATAAGGGAAATGAGTTGTTCTAAATAATGTAGAAATCTCAAAGAGAATGATTTCCTAAAGTAAATATCATAACCTCGCTTGTCACCTGATAAAACTTTATGGAATAAGTTAGAGAAGCTTATGAGATTTATTACAACGGCAGCCGTGCACACTAGAATGAGAGGTGATAATTCTCAAGAGAGTGTCGCATACTAACATAGTTGTTGCATTAGCCGGTAAGCATTTTAAATACTTGCTAAACTAATTTTAAATTATTTTACACTCGGGCTTTGACCCATTTCCTGTTATTTCTTCTCTCTTGTGTGTATATATATATATATATATATATATATATATATATATATATATATATATAATACAGGTGCCCAGCCACAGGGGAATCATGCTTAGGTTCTTTGGACCGGATGCGCTGCAGCTTATGTGGGAGTTGCAGGCCATTGCCTAGATGACCTCATTGTTGACTCCACTTCTACTTTTATTCCTTATTAGTTAGGGCATGTGTCGCCCATTCCTCTATTCAGTTTGGATTTTTTTTTAGAGATTTACATTCCTTTATATTTCCATTTGTTGGTACTGTTTGGGATTTAATTACTGTTAGGATGGTTTTATTTATAGTTTATACTGGTATGGTTTATATGGATGAATCTAATTCTTGTGTGTTATTACCCATCTTTAGTATGTCAGAGTTCTTAAATTGTTGGTTATTTAAAAAGGTTTTCATATTTGGATTTAATAAAATGGAAATATGGTTTTAAACTTGTTTTGACACTTAGCTTAATTATTTAGGGTGTTTAAATTGGAAATTTTATTTTGCGATAGTGATGCTAAGAATGAAACAACCGTTCACCTTGATTTTAATTTAATAAAGGAATGATCACCCGGTATTTAATTAGGCGCTGTGTCACAGGTGGTATCAGAGCATCAGGTTCTAGTGTCCTCTAGGATATGTATGACTTATCTCGTTTCGAGCTTAGCGTCTTTGATTTAGAGCCCTAATATTAGGAATGTTGTATTCATCTTTATGCGTGGGGAATTCGTGCTTCTGCAATTTGTTTATGCGAATGATGAACTCATCCAGATTATTTAAATTTTCAGATGGATCGTCAAGAAAAAAAAGCTAATGTCGTTGGGGGAGTCAATAAGAAAGGTCAGCTCACACCTCAGGTGTCCCCAAAGAGGGTATCAACCGCCGAGTTAACAGGTATTGTGGCACAGGCAGTTACCACTGCGGTCTTACAGTATCAAGAACGCATCACACAACTTATAAGCGACAAAATATCTAGAGAGTATAGTCAATCTGTCATAACTAGAAATGACAAGTGCGCGAAGACACTAAAATCGTAACAACAAGCTCCTCAAGACCGTAAAATCCACGAAGGTAACAAATTGTGCAGGGAAAACCAAAAGCATCAGGGCCAATAAAGCCAGGGTCAGAGTGAAGTCATAAAGAGGTGTTTCAAATGTGGAATGGATGGTCATGAACGTCGAACTTGTCCGGATCAAACTATAGAGGAACTCTAACCCAACCAGCGATAACTTTCAGGACTCTGCTATAAGTGTGTACAAACGGGTTACAAGTGGAGGGACTGTCCTCAACCAGATGTCATTTTTCATTAAGATTCTCAACAAGGCCAAGGAAAAAGTGGAACTGTACAACCGGGCCAAAACCAACAGAGCCGTAAAATGAAACATTTTAGAGGTAGATGCTTCAATTGCGGAAGGATGGGTCATCGGAGGCAGGATTTCCCAGATAAGAGTGAGATATCCCAACAGCAGGGGCAGAAACAGCACGAAGGTGTGTACGACGTCCATCATACTGAAATCCAACAGCCATCCTCGGCCATTGATGGTATGTTCTTTCCTTATAGTACTATGGGACATATTTTATTCAATACTGGGGCATCATACTATTTCATACATACTCACTTTGCACGGACTTTAGGATTTTTAGACACTATTGAGAGTACGGTGTCATGCGTAGACTCATCATTGGGAAAGGGTCATTAATTTTCTTTATATGCTGGAGTGTAGGTATATAGTTTGGTAGTTTGGTTTTACCTACAGTCATACTAGTTTGGTCATACGTGAGCACAACGTCATTATTGGCATGGATTGGATCGCTACGTACAAAGCCATGATAAACTGATTCGATAGGAGTACTACCTTTGCCATTGCGGGGCAGGGGATGTTTTGGAGGTGATGCCTCGCCCTGAAGGGGGGATCTTTCACCTACTTATATTACATAAAGGAGGATACCTCTAAGGAGATTGTGATTCTCCTAGATTCGATTCCAGTCGTTCGTGAGTTTTCAAATGTATTTCAGGGGATAAGTGGGTTATGTGTTGAGGTATTTTGTGGAGAGTAAAACCACAGGAGTTAAAATTTTCTGAAGTGAGAATAAGGGACAGGGGCATGGCGCTTACAAGGGAAACTGTCAATATAATTTTTGATTTGGTTCAGAGATATACGTTATGTTTAGAAAATGATTAAGTAGCCAAGGCAATTGGCAAAGTAGAAGTATGTGTTTTATCCTCGGAGGATGAAGCGTGTTTTCTGTGTCACGAGCGAGTCATTTTATTTTTGTTTATTGCTAGATTCACATGTGAGAAAAATATAATGCGTATATATATAGCGTTATTATTATGTATATGTTTCCCGGGTAAAGTGGGGTTGTCTTTAATGTTCTCTGCGAAGGGAAAATGAGTGCACTGTTAGTGGTTTATATCCTTTATAGAGAATTCTACTATTAGTGATGTGATATGCGAGTACGATATTATACTAATTATGGTTTATAAAAATGGTTAAAACAATAGTGGGCAGTAATTTCAAGGCTATCGGAGTGGTTGCCATAGGGCGACATATTTTGTTATGGCAAGGCCTCACCTGCGAGAGGGCCGGACTCACACTTATATTTTCTATTTTAGATATTTCGAAGGGAATAGTGGCCTGGAGATATTCAATTCTGGTGTGTGTAGGGACTTTGTTGTTATGATTCAGTATGGACAGGGTCTACTGTTGAGCAAAAAGATTTAACTCATTATTATGTTTAGCGCTCAGGACTTAGTGTTAAGAAGAGAGCATTGATATATCTATCCTTTAGAGATGTGAGAGATAAGAGTTATACCCATATGTTTGGGCACAAGATTTCGAGGACCCCGATTGTATGTATTCTAGGTTAATGGGATATGATTACCACCAATAATGAACGATTGTAAAATTGGAGGAATGTTCTTTATTAAGTGAAATTATGGGAGGACATGTAAATTTTCTGTCAAGAATTGGAATTAAGGGGTACATGCTATAGACGGAGGGCCTAACGGATTTCAATAACCGACAATGCTAGGAAGTAGTGTATCGGGGGGATTACTTGTTTGGATTTCGCTTGGAGAGACATCCCACGTATAAAACTTAGCGTAAGGTTGGAAGTGGGAAGATGTTTGGTCATTAGCCTATGAGTTTGGTACCTCGGTCGTAGTAGGAAAAGGTAATTATATCTGTAAGTTGAAAGTTGAATTACGATTAAAGAAGAGCCGATGGTATGGTAAGGAGACATTGGAAGTTTTGTCTTATCACCATGAGTTAAGGGGTGGAACGATGATAAGGAGGATTTAAAATTTTGATTTCTAGGGTGATTGAGAGTACCCAAGTGTGGTAATCACGTTGTGAGCACAAGGAAAATAAGGAATTGGGTGTTATGCGTGAAGCTTATGTGATGCTTATGTTAGTATACATGGTTTATAGGGTGTGTGGGCATCTTGGTTAGCTGATGTCAAAATCGTCCGAGTTGAAGGGACGTGGAAATAAACGTGTGGAATAAATGTTTGAGGGATTGACATAACCAAATGGAAGTGGTAGAGTGGATTGGGCGTCGTGTGAAAGAAGATAAATGCTATATTTGTGTTCAGAGTAGCACACCGAATCTGGTTAGAAGGTTGTTTGAAGCCATTTAAAAAAGGGTATTCCTTAAGAATGGCAGAATTAAATTATTGTGGAGAACACTCGGAGCGGAGTTGTAATTTGTCAAATGTTGAGAGCGAATGATGCGTACAAAGCGTGAAGATGTTAGTATGGTATAACATGTCCGGAAGTGCGCATCGTGGAGAAAAGTGCATGGGCGGAACTTTAAGTATATGCAAAGTAAATAAGGGGAGTATTAAGTGACACTTAATGTGAGACATTACAAGTAAAAGGTGGTGTTAAGAGGGATATAATGGGTAGTCTCCGCGGGCACTACTCATAAACAAAAATTGGTTGGAACAAGAGGGCCAACGAGAGAATTTTGTGGTTACCGACGATTCCGATAAGGGAAGAGGCCAGTGAAGTCGATAAAGTTTCCTTGATGGATTTCTAACCTCAAGGAAAGATCAAGGGTTCATTCGAACATGTGGAGCAAGTCGCCCAAGAAGGAAGTGATTGATATTCCTTTGGGGTGATTTACCATATTAACTAGTGTGCTCCAGTCTTTCTTTGAAAGGAAGAATCGCGTTGGTACATGATCGCTCTCCTTAGGGTGAGACTTTCAAATCCCACCTTTAATATGGAATTTTAGTAAGCAATGGGGATAACACTTCGTGTTGAGCGGGTTGTATCACCCATAATCCCGGGAGTAGGCGAGCAGTAATTAACCATTTGTGGAGCCTTGTGAAAGTAATTTTGGATTCATTATGATCGTTTCATTTCCACAACAGTTATAGCTAGCAAGTGGAGTATAGTACGATAATTGGGGAAGGATATTACCTAATGGCAGGGTTCCGTGGGAGCACTCTTACCTAGTTATTATGAACAAGGTGCTTATTTAGGTTTTGGTGTGGAAAATCTTAACTTTTCTCACTCTGAATGTTAAGAGATGGGCAGACAATCAAAATTTGGGGTTGGTCGAGTTAGAGTCTGATGACTATGGTGGAATTACCACGACTGTTTTAGTCGAACAAGAGTGGTTAGATGTTCGTATGGTTTATCTCAAAATTGGAGTTTTGTGTTTAAATAAATTCGTGTAGTTGTCATGTAGTGAGGTACGGACTCCCAATGATAGTGAAATAATGGGAATTAATAATGTATAGGGGTGTCTTATGAGAACGTTGTCAGATAGAAGCTCTATGTGAAGTGTATTTAATAAGAGTGTTAAGCAAGTTTGCTGTGAGGCGGGGGCTATAATGATTGAGCGCCTTACTATGTAGATAGTCTGCGTACAGTTAGGCCGTATTTTCCGAATTTTGGGACGAAATTCCATAATTAGGGGGGAATTATGTAATACCCCGTATTTTCAAGACTTTCAAAATTTGGGAATTTATTAAACTTAAATTGAAATATTAATTGAATATTAATCCAGAAATTTACTTTAAATATTTACTAGCATGATGAGAGTTAGTAATTATAGGGAATTTGTCGAATATTACTAAATGAGTAAATTAATATATAAGATTGATTTTATAAAAATTGTCACGAGTAAATAAAATGGCAATTTTCGAAATTTAAGTCGGGACGCGCCCGTGTCGTGTCAGGACTAAATTATTATTATTAAAAGTGAATGAATTATAAGTCGCCCGCATATTGTTTCGAGTGCACCAATGTGTCCGTAAGGGTCGATATAGTCAAATTAATGTACCCGGGGGTTTAGTTTGGGTCTCGGGGGTTTTTAGGCCTAATTGGCATCCCGGTATGGTATTACAGACATTTCGTATTTTTGAGAAATTAAATCCACGAATTTCCCAAGGTTATATCAGCCTTTAGGAGTTGTCTTCTAGGGTTAGCAAGAGGAAAATCAAAGGAAGGCCATTAGATAAGAGGTGGGAAATATTCCCAAGCAATTCAAGGCCGAAAACTCAACCGTTTACACCGCCACCACCACCGAGTCGTAGATCGCGAGGCGGGTAACGAAACCGTGCCACTTTCTTCAACAAATCAGAAACTCAATTTTCAAGTAACTATCTATCTTGCTTCTCTTTTAGTTAATGTCTCACCATGTTAGATTAGGATGGTTGAACCTACATTTCAGGGAAGAATTGAATGATTTAGAGAACCCAATCACATGTTATAGAGAAAATAAATAAAATCTGGAATTGAAATCATATGTAGAGGATTACCCACGAAATTGGAATAATTTAGAAGTGATAAATCTGGAAAAAGAATTGGAACAATGGAAGTTTAGTGAAAAACTAGGGTTCTTGATAATTAAGACAAATTGGCCCTCTAATACAATCCCGTTGATGAATTTGTACATGTTGCACGTAGGGAATCATGCCTATATGTATAAATGTGAAACCCCGACTAATTAAATACCGGGTAGCTACTCCTTTATTAAATCAATACAAAATGCCAAGTTGGTTCAGTTAACAGCATCACTGTCGAAAACATTTTAGTAATTACTAACCACCTAGTATTTAAAAAGTAAGTTGCCAAATTTTAAGTTAAGTCTGATTAACATGCAGTAAAAGAATAATGGAAGAACAACATAATCCATTCACCATAACGAAGTAATGAAATAACCAACAAATAGTAATAAGTCCGGAGGAAAACTCCTCACAACAATCCCACAACTGAAAATAATAAGACAAGTCTGAATTCTGAATTAATTACATGCCCGAAGTCTGAATAACTGAAATAGATGAAATGCCTCTAAAAGAAATGGGCGACATGCCCTACAACTGATAAATACTGAGTATAGAGTCAAGATAGATGAAGCGTCTATAATCAATGTCCTGTAACTTCCACAAACAGCTACAGCTCGTCACCTGAATGAGGATCCTAAGCATGGTGTCCTTGTGGCTGGGCACCTAAAATGGTTTTTACAAAAATAGATTTGAAAGCAAATGGGTCAGAGCCCGAAAGTGGAAATCATTTTAAAATAGCAAGTGCTTTAACAACATTTAAAACAATAAATGCAAAATACATGTTAGGACGTGCTCCCACATGAAATACTCACCTCTCGTCTAACTGTGCACTCCTAACGTTCCTGTACCCATTCATGTGTTTTTCATAACTACCTAGTCCCAAGGAGTTTCTAACACTTCTACTCGGTTAATGTTTAATTCCAACCTTAACAACTAAATAGAAAGTTCAACTTTAATTCTCGGATTCCCAATTATTAACAAAACCATTTATTGATATCTGTCCCCTTTTATCTTTTCATAATATTACAATTACTATACCCACAAATTAACATAGCAATTTCCTTTTCATTTAACCGTATATTATTCACATCATAAATATACAATACAAGCACCCAAAGACTAAGCTGCGGTGCACACATACTCTGCTATCCATCCCGGTACATCACGTACATAAGGATCACAAATTTCGAATCTCTCAGGAATTGTTGGAATAAACACCACACACAAAAATGGAGGCGAACATAATTCAACATATCCATGGTCACGTACATACCTACGCTCCATAGTCAGCTGGATTATTAACTCATAAATAAGTCGTTCTCTTGAACTGTGTCCTCGAGGTACCAATCTAAATCCGGGCAACACAAGGATAAGAAGGCCCTAAGCGAACGTAACCTCCCGTGATAGCAAGTATGGTAGGTATGTCATACATATAAAAATCATATACTAAGCATTCACACATCTTAGATAATTCAATATTAATAAAGGTATACTCTACATTCTTATACCATTATTCCAAATTTGTATATTTTACGCCTCCCGATAATATAAAAGTTAAACTGACACGTCTCACGTCGTAGTTTCTTATACTTAAAACCTATCTAAAATAGATTATTAAGTTCCTATTATTACCACGTATAACATCTTTATTCCTAAGGTCCTTACTTATGCCCCAAACCTCATTTCATCAAATTATTCAAATTTACACTATTAACCCAAATATTATCTCACTTATCGAATTTCATTAGTTTAGAATAATTCTTCAAATTGAATTCTAATTAAGGTCCAAATTCATAACCATGCCTACTGGTCTTCCTTAAGGATAAGGGTATTCATACGGTCTCCAACAATATTATCCAAGGGTCAACATCATTAAAATTTAAATAGGGAAAAACTTTACTCATTCTGGGAAGGTCGATCGTTCGACCTTTTCCTTCGATCGATCGATGGTGGTCGATCGATCGACTGCTGAACATCGATCGATCGAATGCACCAGGTATGGCTACGGACTGCTTCGTATTGCAGTTTTCAAATCATCCCAAAACATACTTTTAATGCATGAATCTCTAATATAACATTATAGTATCATCATACAACCATCCTACAACATTAATAACGTTCTAAAACCAATAATTCATCAACCAAGGGCTATATATGGATCAATCTTCATCAAGAACCCTAGTTTTCTAATTCTTTCAAGAACATTAATAAACCTCTTCTTAAGTCCGTTTTTAAATCATCAAGGGTCATAATTTTGAATTCATAATTCGTCCAGATTGTTACTACATGCGGTCCCTAACATAATTCATAGTTTTAAACTTCCAATTCATGGGTCTATATCATCTTCCAAGATAAATTCGATAATTCCTAAACATGGAAAAGCATGGCATTGAATCAATTGTAATTAAACCACTTGCCTTAATCTTTCTCTGAATTTGAGGTTGAATCTTGAAGGTTGGATTGTCTTCTCTCTCTTTCTGCATAATTCTTCTCTTCCTCTCTCTCTCTACAAGTTCTTCTCAAGGTGATAATGGAGGTAGGGTTGGTTTTTGCCAAGTTTTAAGGTTTCTAAACCTCTCCAGTAGCCCACTACCTAAATTGGGGTTGGAAATGGCTTAGTGGGTTAAGACTAAGTCAGATTTCTAACTCTAATTTTCGTGGGTTTTAATTACCCAATATCCGAAATTACCGAAATGCCCTTATAAGTTACCGGTATGGTCCAATAATGCCCCGGGACCCAAACTTAACCCCCGGCTAGTGTTTTCTGACTATTTCGACCCTTCCGGACGCGTTGGCGCTCTCAAAACGACCATACGGTAAATAGAAATAAAATTTACTTTTTAATTCAAATAATTATATTCCTGACGCGACTGTCACGAACGTCCCAACAAAATTTCCCAAATTGCCGTATTTCAACCTCGCGATAATTTCATTATTTCCAATATTCATATATTGCCATATATACACATTATAATCAAATACTAACTCACATCTCGTTAATATTTTATCCGGATTAATTTTCAATTAATACACATTTAGTACAATTAATCCCAAAAATAAATATCACAGAAAAATACGGGGTATTACATACATCCCCCCTAATAACTGAATTTCGTCCCGAAATTCGAAACTAGAAAGTACCTGGTAAGAATAACTCTGGATAAAGTTTGCGCATCTCATCCTCGCGCTCCCATGTGGACTCATCGACATTATGATGTCGCCATTGAACATGCACTAACAGAACGATCTTTGACCGCAGTTTTCGCTCACTTCGGTCCAAAATAGAAATCGACCCCTCCTCGTAGGAGCTATCAGGATGGAGATCGATGTCCTCCAAGGAAATGTGAGAATGAGCCAAATTGTCTCTAAGGTTTTTCCTTAGCGAGGAAATATGAAACACATCGTGAATCCTATGCAAATGCTCCGGTAACCCAAGTCTATATGCAACCGGTCCAATCCGCTCAATAATAGGAAATGGTCCCACATATCTCGGTGCCAACTTCCCTTTCTTCCCGAAATGCATAATCCCCTTCATAGGAGATACTCTGAGAAAAACTTGGTCCCCCACTTGGAACTCTCTGAAGAACCTCTTCGCATCAGCATAGCTCTTCTGCCGATCTTGAGCTACCCGAATGCGACTCCGAATCAATTCTATCCTCGCCGAAGTATCCTGAATCACTTCCGGCCCAAGTAGTTTGTTGTCCCCCACCTCCAACCAATATGCTGGGGAACGACAAGGTCTACTGTACAACGCCTCAAATGGAGCCATGCCAATGGTGAACTGGTAGGAGTTGTTGTAAGAAAACTCCACTAGTGGAAGATACTGCTCCCATCCACCCTCAAAATCAATGGTGCACATATGTAGCATGTCCTCCAACATCTGATTTGTACGCTCGGTCTGTCCATCGGTTTGCGGGTGGTACGCCGTACTCAACCACAATTTCGTGCCCATGGCCTGCTGAAAACTTTCACAAAACCGTGAAACAAATATCTTGTCTCTGTCAGACACGATATTTAGGGGTACACCGTGAAGTCTCACTATCTCGCATACTGTCCCGCAGTGTAGTCTATCCTTACGGGTAGAAAATGAGCGACTTTGGTCAACCTGTCCACAATTACCCAAATGGAGTCGTGACCTCTCTGTGACGTAGGCAACCCTGTGATAAAATCCATGGATATTTTCTCCCACATCCACATCGGAACCTCTAATGGCTGTAGCAGTCCTGCCGATCTCTGATGATCCACTTTTATGAGCTGACAAGTGGCGCATTTTGAAATGAACCCGACAATATTTCTCTTCATCCCGCTCCACCAATACTGACGTCTCATGTCTTGGTACATTTTGTCCCCACCGGGATGTACCGCGAACTGTGAGCCGTGCGACTCTGCCATCACCTCATGCCGCAATTCCTCCCCTTCCGAAATCTACCAATCTCCCATTGAAGCGTAATCCCCCATCTGAGCTGACGGTATAGGATTCGGCTCCCTCTGCCAATAATCGAACTATCTGCTCCTGATAGAACGAGTCATTTGCCTGTGCCCTTACTACCTTCGTGATAATCTGCAGTGTAATGGTCATCACAGACATGAACGATCGGGCCACTGCATCCTGGTGTCCCAATTCCTTCCACTTGGCCTTCCACACCCCTGCCACTTCATCTGCTGGCCTATGGCTCAACGCGTCTGCTACCACGTTAGCCTTCCCCGGGTGATACTGGATATCAAACTGATAGTCCTTCACAAACTCAAGCCACCTTTGCTGCCGCATATTCAACTCCTTCTGCGTGAATAGGTACTGTAGGGACTTGTGGTCCGTGAACAATCGAAACTTTCCCCCCAAAACGTAATATCTCCAAATACGAAGGGCAAATACAACTGCCGCTAACTCCAAGTCATGAGTGGGGTAATTCTTCTCGTGTGGCTTTAGCTTACGGGATGCATAAGCTATGGCCTGACTCTCCCGCTGCAATACACCTCCGAGTACTTGTAAGGACGCATCGGTGTAGACTAGATATCTCGACAATGCTAACACAGGTGCTGAGGTCAGCTTATCCTTCAACTCATTGAATGCCAACTGACAGGCATCACTCCATATGAACGGCACACCTTTACGAGTCAGATGTGTCAAAGGACCTGCTATCTTCAAGAATCCCTGAATGAATCTCCTATAGTATCCTGCTAGGCCCAAGAAACTACGGATCTCTGTCGGTGTCGTGGGCTGTCCCCACTCCCTCACCGCGGATACCTTTCCCAGATCAACAGATATCCACCGATCAGAAATAATGTGTCCCAAAAATTGGACCTCCTTCAGCCAAAACCCACACTTCTCATACTTTGTATACAGCTCGTTCTGACGTAGCGTCTGCAAAACTTGCCTCAAATGTTCGACGTGCATTACCTCTGTCTGGGAGTAAACCAGAATATCATCAATGAAGACGATGAAAAACTGATCTAGGAAATCCCTGAACACCCTATTCATCAAGTCCATAAACACGGCTGGAGCATTGGTCAAACCAAAAGGCATCACCCGAAACTCGTAAGAACCACATCTCGATAAGAACGCAGTCTTCGAGACGTCCTCTTCCCTGATACGCAACTGATGGTATCCCGATCTCAAATCAATCTTCGAGAAGAAAGAAGCTCCTCTCAACTGGTCGAATAAGTCATCGATTCGAGGCAACGGATATTTATTCTGTATCATGACCTTATTCAACTCTCGGTAATCCACACACAATCTCAGTGAACCATCCCTCTTCTTCACGGACAACACAGGGGCACCCCATGACAAAGTACTCCTCCGTATAAACCACTGACCCAACAACTGTTCAATCTGATCTCGTAGCTCTCGCATCTCTGCTGGAGCCATACGATACGGTGCGCGTGATATAGGTCTCGTATCTGGTAATAAGTCTATCTCACGACTAGGGGGTAATCTAAGTATATCCTGAAATACATCGGCAAACTGTTGAACAACCGGAATCGAATCAAGTGGTATCACCACCTCCTTAGAGTTCTCCTCCTCTATATAGTACAAATGAGTGGATGATCCTCCCTCAGGGCGAGGCATCGTTACTAAAAACATCTCCTGCCCGGGAGCGGCAAAGATAATACTCCTACTAAAACAGTCAATCATGGCTCGGTACGCAACTAGCCAATCCATACCAATAATGGCATCATACTCGGTCATATCTAACACTAATCTATCCGCAGGTAATACCAAACTACCAATCTCTACCCCCACTCCCCGGCATATAAAAATGAATCGTTCCCCAGTGGTGAGTCTACCTACGTTACAGTGCTCAATACTGTGGTTATTAACCCTAAGGTTTTCGCATAATATGTAGTTATAAAATAATGCGTTGTCCCAGTAATAAACAAAATTTGACCCAAAGTCCCATGGATAGGAAAACATACCCCAAATCGCGGGTGGTTCCTGAGGGGCGGCTGCCATGGCGGACAGTATAGGTTTGACTGTACTGTAACTGCCCCTGCTGCACTGGAGCTACAGGAAAGGTTAGTAGGGCTGGTACCTGAGCTGGTGCTGGGAGAGCGACTATAAAAAGTGGCCCTTGAGGATTATTACGGGCTCCCTGCAGCTGCTGCTGTGGGGCCTTGCCCTTATCAGGACAATCCTGGCGTCTATGGCCATGCGTGCCACACACAAAACATCGGCCTCTGAAGTTTCTCCCCCTCTGACCCTGCTGCTTTCGGGGTCGACCTTGCTGACTTGGAACTTTATTCCTCTTTCGAAAATGCTTCATTTCATTACGGTGTTGACTAACCTCGCTTTTTCCCAGGTCTTGCTGGCCTTGAGGGGAAATTTGCGGAAAAACTATGTCAGGGTGAGGACAATCCATCCACTTGTGACCCGGTTGTATACATTTGTAGCAAAGTCTCAAAATTCTTCGCTGGTCAGAATGTAGTTTATCCCCAGTCTGATTTGGACAAGATTTACGTTTGTGATCGTCCATCCCACCACCGAAACACCTCTTTGTGGTTTCATTCTGAACTTGACTTCGTTGACCCTGACACTTTTTCCCTCGTACATAAATCTCGTTACTTCTAGAACTTACTCGATCTTGATTCTTTTGTTGTCACAGATTCGGTGCCTTCGCACGATTTTCAATGTTAGTCACATGCATTTGGTTAACCTCTCTAGATCTTTTGCCTCCCTTAAGTTGTATGTTGCGTTCTTGCTATTGTAGAACTGCAGTGGTAACTCCTTGTGCCACGATACCAGCTAACTCGGCGGTTGGTATTCTCTCTGGGGATACCGGAGGTGTGAGTCGGTCTTGCTCATTGACTCCCCTAACCGTTATAGCTAGTTCTTCTTGACGATCCATCTGAAAATTTAAGTAATTTGGTAGAGTTCATTATTCAAATAAAGAAATCGCAGAAGTACGAATTTCCAAAGTATAGAGATAAACACAACATTCCTAGGATTAGGGCTCTATATCAAAGAAAGCTCAGCGGAAACATAATAAGCCGTACAGATCCTAAAGGACACTAGAACCTGATGCTCTGATACCACCTGTGACACCCCGACTAATTAAATACCGGGTAGCTACTCCTTTATTAAATCAATACAAAATGCCAAGTTGGTTCAGTTAATAGCATCACTGTCGAAAACATTTTAATAATTACTAACCAGCTAGTATTTAAAAAGTAAGTTGCCAAATTTTAAGTTAAGTCTGATTAACATGCAGTAAAAGAATAATGGAAGGACAACATAATCCATTCACCATAACGAAGTAATGAAATAACCAACAAATAGTAATAAGTCCGGAGGAAAACTCCTCACAACAATCCCACAACTAAAAATAATAAGACAAGTCTGAATTCTGAATTAATTACATACCCGAAGTCTGAATAACTGAAATAGATGAAATGGCTCTAAAAGAAATGGGCGACATGCCCTACAACTGATAAATACTGAGTATAGAGTCAAGATAGATGAAGCGTCTATAATCAATGTCCTGTAACTTCCACAAACAGCTACAGCTCGTCACCTGAATGAGGATCCTAAGCATGGTGTCCTTGTGGCTGGGCACCTAAAATGGTTTTTACAAAAATAGATTTGAAAGCAAATGGGTCAGATCCCGAAAGTGGAAATTATTTTAAAACAGCAAGTGCTTTAACAACATTTAAAACAATAAATGCAAAATACATGTTAGGATGTGCTCTCACATGAAATACTCACCTCTCATCTAACTGTGCACTCCTAACATTCCTGTACCCATTCATGTGTTTTCTCATAACTACCTAGTTCCAAAGAGTTTCTAAAACTTCTACTCGGTTCACGTTTAATTCCAACCTTAACAATTAAATAGAGAGTTCTACTTTAATTCTCGGATTCCCAATTATTAACAAAACCATTTATTGATATCTGTCCCCTTTTATCTTTTCATAATATTACAATTACTATACCCACAAATTAACATAGAAATTTCCTTTTCATTTAACCGTATATTATTCACATCATAAATATACAATACAAGCACCCAAAGGCTAAGATGCGGTGCCCACATACTCTGCTATACATCCCGGTACATCACGTACATAAGGATCACAAATTCTGAATCTCTCAGGAATTGTTGGAATAAACACCACACAAAAAAATGGAGGCGAACATAATACAACATATCCATGGTCACGTACATACCTACGCTCCATAGTCAGCTGGCTTATTAACTCACAAATAATTCATTCTCTTGAACTATGTCCTCGAGGTACCAATCTAAATCCGGGCAACACAAGGATAAGAAGGCCCTAACCGAACGTAACCTCCCGTGATAGCAAGTATGGTAGGTATGTCATACATATAAAAATCATATACTAAGCATTCACACATCTTAGATAATTCAATATTAATAAAGGAATACTCTACATTCTTATACCATTATTCCAAATTTGTATATTTTACGCCTCCCGATAATATAAAAGTTAAACTGACGACACGTCTCACGTCGTAGTTTCTTATACTTAAAAGCTATCTAAAATAGATTATTAAGTTCCTATTATTCCCACGTATAACATCTTTATTCCTCAGGTCCTTACTTCTGCCCCAAACCTCATTTCATCAAATTATTCAAATTTACACTATTAACCCAAATATTATCTCACTTATCGAATTTCATTAGTTTAGAATAATTCCTCAAATTTAATTCTAATTAAGGTCCAAATTTCATAACCATGCCTACTGGTCTTCCTTAAGGATAAGGGTATTCATACGGTCTCCAAAAATATTATCCAAGGGTTAACATCATTAAAATTTAAATAGGGAAAAACTTTACTCATTCTGGGAAGGTCGATCGATCGACCTTTTCCTTCGATCGATCGATGGTGGTCGATCGATCGACTGATGAACATCGATCGATCGAATGCACCAGGTATGGCTACGGACTGCTTCGTATTGCAGTTTTCAAATCATCCCAAAACATACTTTTAATGCATGAATCTCTAATATAACGCTATAGTATCATCATACAACCATCCTAAAACATTAATAACGTTCTAAAACCAATAATTCATCAACCAAGGGCAATATATGGATCAATCTTCATCAAGAACCCTAGTTTTCTAATTCTTTCAAGAACATTAATAAACCTCTTCTTAAGTCCGTTTTTAAATCATCAAGGGTCATAATTTTGAATTCATAATTCGTCCAGATTGTTACTACATGCGGTCCCTAACATAATTCATAGTTTTAAACTTCCAATTCATGGGTCTATATCATCTTCCAAGATAAATTCGATAATTCCTAAATATGGAAAAGCATGGCATTGAATCAATTGTAATTAAACCACTTGCCTTAATCTTTCTCTGAATTTGAGGTTGAATCTTGAAGGTTGGATTGTCTTCTCTCTCTCTCTCTCCATAATTCTTCTCTTCCTCTCTCTCTACAATTTCTTCTCAAGGTTCTTCTCAAGGTGATAATGGAGGTGGGATTGGTTTTTGCCAAGTTTTAAGGTTTTTAAACCTCTCTCGTAGCCCACTACCTAAATTGGGATTGGAAATGGCTTAGTGGGTTAAGACTAAGTCAGATTTCTAACTCTAATTTTCGTGGGTTTTAATTACCCAATATCCGAAATTACCGAAATGCCCTTATAAGTTACCGGTATGGTCCAATAATGCCCCGGGACCCAAACTTAACCCCCGGCTAGTGTTTTCTGACTATTTCGACCCTTACGGACGCGTTGGCGCACTCAAAATGACCATACGGAAAATAGAAATAAAATTTACTTTTTAATTCAAATAATTATATTCCTGGCGCGACTGTCACGCGCGTCCCAACAAAATTTCCCAAATTGCCGTATTTCAATCTCGCAACAATTTCAATATTTCCAATATTCATATATTGCCATATATACAAATTATAATCAAATACTAACTCACATATCGTTAATATTTTATCCGGATTAATTTTCAATTAATACACATTTAATACAATTAATCCTAAAAATAAATATCACAGAAAAATACGGGGTTTTACAATAAATAACTAGTAGTAATGTTATTTCGGAGTTTGGAAACTGATAACGATGTTTTGGAGAAATTTGGAAGATGAAACCCGTAGGTTTGAATTGCAATTTCTGGGGCAAGAACTGCTTGATCGATCCCTCGATCGATCGACCGCTTACATCGATCGATCGACCCCTCATGGAAAACTGCCTATTTGTCTTCTGTTGGTTTAATCCAATTAAAATGCGTAATAACCCTTGATTATTATTGTGGGAGCATAATGGGATATAAATAGGACTAGTAGGGGCTAGGTAAACTCCGTTGAGTAAGAATTTAATGTAGATGAAATTAAGGGTTAACGAGGAGTTATTCACATGTATGAAATTATGTGTACGCTTGATAAAAGGTCGAGACTTGTAAGGAAGTGAGACTAGAAGGTAAGTGAGAGTGCCTATTGAAAATATACTTAGGGAGTTAGAATACTTCGAGAGACGAGAAGTAGGTGCGGAGTAACTGATATATATGAGAATAAAAGTGACAAATCCATTATGCGAGATAATCAAGTAAAAATGTGCTAAGAGCGGATAATTATAATTATGGGTTGTGGGCGCACCTAAGTTAGAAATGTGAATATTTATATATATATATATATATATATATATATATATATATATATATATATATATATATATATATATATATATATATATATATATATATGACTGTGTGACTGTGCATATTATATATATGTGTAAAAATCATACCCGGGCTACTTTCTATCACGGGGGTTTCCGCACCGGGACAGTCTTATCTCGATTGGACCTTTATGGGGGATATTGACTCGTACCCTAGAAGATAGTATCCTCGATACAGGATATCCAAAAATGATAGTCAGATGTTCTAAGAGACGTGAGGGTATGTGCTGACCTCTTAGGACCTGAAATTATGGTTCGCCTCCATTTGTTTGTGTATTGTGTTAATACAGTTCCAGAGTGAATCCGAACTAGTATTTCCCTTAGTTTATGTGATACGGGGACTTGATAGCAGAGTATGACACCACCATAGGTTTTATGTGGAGTGCCGTTAGTATATATATTATATGTGTGACTAATATATATACGTATATCTAAATAGGAACTTTCTACTGTGCATATAAGTAGATAAGTAATGAATAAATGCTTCAATTGTAATATAAGCATTCGGGAATTTTATAAGGGAAATGAGTTGTTCTAAATAATGTATAAATCTCGAAGAGAATGATTTCCTAAATTAAATATCATAACCTCACTTGTCACCTGATAAAACCTTATGGAATAAGTTAGAAAAACTTATGAGATTTATTACTACGGTAGGCGTGCACACTAGAATGAGAGGTGATAATTCTCAAGAGAGTGTCATATACCAACATGGTTGTTGCATTAGCCGGTAAGCATTTTAAATACTTGCTAAACTAATTTTAAACTGTTTTACACTGGGGCTCTGACCCGTTTCCTATTATTTCTTCTCTTATATATATATATATATATATATATGTATATAATATAGGTGCCCAGCCACAGGGGCGTCATGCTTAGGTTCTTTGGACTGGACGCGCTGCATCTTATGTGGGAGTTGCAGGCAATTTCTTAGACGACCTCATTGTTGACTCCACTCCTACTTTTAGTTCTTATTAGTTAGGGCATGTGACGCCCATTTCTCTATTCAGTTTGGATTTTTTTTGTCAGAGATTTACATTCCTTTATATTTCCATTTGTTGGTACTCTTTGGGATTTAATTACTGTCAGGATGGTTTTATTTATAGTTTAAACTGGTTTGGTTTATATGGATGAATATAATTCTTATGTGTTATTATCCATCTTTAGTATGTCAGAGTTCTTAAATTGTTGGTTATTTAAAAAGGTTTTTATATTTGGATTTAATAAAATGGAAATATGGCTTTAAAATTGTTTTGACACTTAGCTTAATTATTTAGGGTGTTTAAATTGGAAATTTTATTTTGTGACAGTGATCCTAAGAATGAACCAACCGTGCACCTTGATTTTAATTTAATAAAGGACTGATCACCCGATATTTAATTAGGCGGGGTGTCACAGTCCATAACACACGAGTCCAAGCGTACCTCGGTTTCCAACAATACAACTCAATGACCCTCTATGATTCAGAACACGGAATCCACCGTATCTTCACAATAATCATCACGTACGGAGTCCACTCCATGAAAACAGATTTTTCTTGTGATGGAAGAAACAAACTAGGTGCTCAAATAAGATCTCAAAATATAGGATTTATGAATTTTGGATCTAATAAACAAAAAGGTGAAACTTTGGAGTTTGAACTTTTAAGAACAGGTCTACTTTTTATTTTCATCAAAAGCTCGTCTCTCAAAAGAAATATTGAGTCTGAAATTTTTTTTATAGAAAAATCAAGGTGGCGCTTCGTTAGAACGAGATAGAGATTTTATTTGAACTAGATTTCATCTCGCTTCTAATGACCTAAAAATCACAACCAGAAGGCTTCATTTCATGCATGTTTGATCACATGCTTCGAACGACCTTAACATGTCGTTTTAATGACATGGAGATGTGGTTTGAACAAACAAACGAATTTTAAAACTCCATCAAAAGTAAACTCAAAAAATATATTTTCAAAAAATTAAGTTCCAAACGCTTTTAAAAACAAAACACCCTAAATAAAAAAAAATTTAAGGACTCAAACTACATACGTACATACCTGTGAGATCCTCGGTATATGTGAAGACAAATATGGCATGGTAAACACGACTTAAAATATCCATTCTTTGAAGCTTGGCCACTACGTCTTTATCAAACATCGTCATAGTCTCATGGGATCATCAAATCAAAGTCTATCCTATGACTCAAACATTTTGCCTGGAATTATGCCATTTACAAACAAATTGACTCGATTGAAAATTTGTCCTTACAAGTGTATAATAATAATGTGATGTTTTAACACGGGCCATGAATGAAACTTGAAAAGAAATATAATAAATAATTAGTGATGACATTCATAATAACTTCCAAGAGTATATATTTTTAGAGTTTAATTTCAATATTAGAGATATATTAAAATTTAAATGCACTTCCTAACACAAGATACCTTCTTTATTAGAGGATTAATAAACATATTATGTCCATTATGTCCGTCATATTACCTTAGCTCTTCCACACCATCGGAAGGTATATACTCATCAACGTCCTCAATCACATTTATGTTTTTCTTACCCGAGGTTTCCTGCTTGTTCTTCTTAACAAAACTCATTAAAGAATTTTCCAAATGAAGCACCTCAAGGGCATTCATTCTCATTATTGTTTGTAATATTATTTAATATTTTTTTTCTCATATGCTAACACCATAAGGTTCGTGTATCCATGTTTGGCCCATAATTTTTATTTGGGGAATTTTTGTAACTACTAAAACAAAAATGATATACACATGAATTATAAATAAAACATACATTTATTAAAATAGATGGAATAAACTAAAAGAAAATTAATAAAGAACACATAGACAATAAAATAAAATGTAAACTTCCAACTTTGTTAAGAACATTTTTCTTACTCTCACAAATTATAATGTCATATTGTCATAAATAAAATTTGTTAAAATAAAATTATAACCACATATTCTCACAAATAAAAAAAATTAGGCATAATTTAATAATGTAGAGTTGTGTTAGTTAAAAACTTGTCAAAATAGTTTGAACAAATAATAATGACCTTTAACCTTCGATTGTAGTGCAATATGATGTTGTGATGGTGGGGTTCACATCATGTTCTTCAATGCACAAAAACTTAAATAAATTAAAAAGCCTACAACAAACAAATGATATTTAAAATTACATTAACAATAATGAATACTATCAACATTGAATAATTTGGGGATGAAGGGGCCTAAAAAAGGTAACTTAAAACAAATGCATTTCAGTTTTACCTAATGATATTTATTCGTAGAGGTAAGTGGAGATGGTCCTTATAAATGAATTAGCAAAATAAAGATTAATACACTGTATTTGCAACAAAAGTTTGCATATTTCCAGTAGCAGTCTTAACATCATACCAACTTTGCATCTTAATCAGAGTAACATATATTCATAAAATATTTTTACACATAATCCAACAACAATAGGATATGTTAAGAAACTATTGACTCTGGTTTAACAGTTTACTTAACTGATGACCTAAAGCAATAGTTAAATAATTGGGTTAACGTTGCATTTATCCGACCTCAAGCTTCTATTATACTCAAATATAAAGATGCATCTCATTCAACTATACTCAATTTCCAAACACTATACTGAACTCAAGTACCCAAAAAAATAGTTAAATTATTTAAATCGCAAAAGGACGAATATAAATTTCATAATAGAAAATTCAACAGCAAACTGAAAGCTTAGTCACCCAGATATGTATCAATGCCCAAATAACTTTGAAAAACAATAGATATAGCCCTTAGGATCAGTTATTACAGGAAATCACTACAAAATCTTACAAAGAAATAGTGAGAGAAATTGCGAAAAATTTCAGAAGAAGTTTCTTCTTAGTGATCCACATCAATATCTGTAACTCCGTACTTCTGTTTTAGGTGAGTACTCTATGATAATTCCTTGCGTATTTTGATTATATGATATTATGCAAACTACATATATTTTGTGAAATGCTTTTATTCTCAAATTCATCTGATACCGATGAGTCCATCGTTTGTTATATGTGTATATCTCTCGATATAAACATCTTATTTGGATTTTGAAATTATTGATTTGGCCTATGGAAACTCTCTTACTATGTTAGCCTCGACTACCAGTTGGAAATATTTGGGTGGTACCTTCCTAGCTGGTTTATCTCTAGGGTGCCCTAAACAAGGCGTTGTTTCAGAGATCATGCTTTTCTGCTTGTGTTGTTACCGGGTGGAAACAGTTGGTGACACAATCTGTCTATCTGGGTATTAGAGTGTATATGGCCATTAAGATTTAAAAATTGAATTATTGTCATATTGCTCATTTGCCTATCTGTTCTCTTCTGAACTGTTTATTCTAAAAATTTATATTGTCAGTTAATTTATATATATTACTGCAAATTCCTATCTCTCTATATATATGCCTTCTGTACTATATTGAATAGGTATCAATTTTCTAAAAAACCCTAAAATGTCTGGAGATTAAATCTCACTCGACTTTTAGTTGATGTTGTATAAATAACCAATTCTCAAGAAATGTTTAGGTTCACGGATGGAACGTAAAAGGACTATGTTGAAGATTAAACTTTTGGAGCTCTTTTTGTTATTTAAATAAAAATGTTTATTTTATCATATAGAGCATGTTTGGCTCTCTAGTAATAAGTTTTAAATTTTTTCTCAAGTTGTAATTCGTTATTACTTTTAATATAAATCAAGTTTCCTATAGAAATCTCTAATGACGTAATTCCTTCACTTTCAATATTTTACAATTCATAACCATGTGATTGTATTTTCGGTGCATTTATTTAAGGAAACAATTTAATCAAAAATATGTGTTGCCTTGGTGGCATGTTAAGACACTCGTTCCCAACTAATTTTGGGTCGGGGCCATGATAGAGGTGGTATCAGAGCATATGGTATGAATCCGTAGACTACTGAACATAAGTTTCGAACGTTATAGATTTTAAGTTTCCATACATGGGATATAGGATTAAATATCCGACTTATGTGATAACCCTCCATATGTCTTACAGTCTATATATAATTGTTCTCATAATTTGCAATCTTGAGATAGTATAATACGTCTTATGTACGGCCATGAATGTAGAAAATACCAAGACAAGATCAACTGTGAGAACTAGTGGTTCAAGTATGGAAGGAATGGAAGGTGCATACAAGGCGATTGAGAGTCTAGCAAAGATTGTGGAGCACCCGATGAATAATGGAGCAGTAAGGAATCTTGAACTAACTAGCTATACCATTGAATAGTCCAAGAAGCGAATTCACCTCCTTTTAAAGGTAATCTTAACACCACTGAAGCAGAAAGTTAGGTGATGTAGATGGAAAAGATGCTGGATGTTCTTAAGTGTATCTATGAACAAAGGGTTTCATTTTCTACGTTTATGTTAGAAGGTGAAGTCGAACATTGGTGGAGAATAACTAAGACAATACACGAGGAGAGGAATACTTACATAGGTTTGAATGACTTCTTAGTGATCTTCTATGAGAAATAGTTCCCTGAAACAGTGAAAGACGAAATGGTAGCTGAGTTCATGAGTCTAGTGCTAGGGACTATGACGGTTAGTCAGTAAAGGAAAAGTTTACTGAGTTATCCCATTTTGCACGACATGTTGTGATAACTGACATTTTAAAAGCCAAGAAATTTGAATGTGGGTTAAGGTTGAATATTCGCAATCGAATTTCCATCCTAAAGTTGACATCACATAGTGACATCGTGGCTAGGACTACGATAGCTGAGAGGGATGGCGAGGAGTACAATCGAATTAAATATGGTAAGAGTAAGTTTGGGGAACAAATAGGGAAGAACCCAAACAATAGATATAATTTTAGGAGTACATCCAATGTTGGGGGAGCTAGTGATAACGAACAGTTTAATAACAATATATGTCAACGATGTGGGAAGTTGCATGGAGGACGACCTTGTTATAAGGATATGGGAGCTTATTTTAGATGTGGACAGAAAGGACATCAGATAAAAGACTACCCAACCCCAGCAAGGATTATGATACAACTTTTAGGTGAAAAAAGGACCAAGGCAGACAAGGTAGAGTTTTTGTACTTTTGGATACCCAATCTTCTAATGCAGTAGTGTCAGGTACACTTTTTATATGTACACAACCTTTTTAAGTTTTAGTAGATCCTGGTTCTACCCATTCATTTGTGTCTATGCATTTTGTTAACGACTTTCCTAGTATGCCTGAACCCTTGAATCATAGCATACACATTTCTATTCCTTCGGATGAGTTATTGGCAGGAACATTAGTATATAAATCTTGCCCTATAGATGTTAGTTGTCATAAACTATTCGTCAATTTGATAGTTTTAGATATAAGAGACTTTGAAGTCATTTTAGGGATGGATTGGTTAGCATTGTATCATGCCAAGGTAGATTGTTTTGAGAAGATAGTTACTTTCCAAATCCATAACCAACTAGAATTCAGTTTTGAAGGAATTGGCATCCTATCTCCCATAAGTATTATCTCTGCTATACAAGCTTATAGTTTCCTTAAGAAGGGATGTTAAGGATTTCTTGCAAGTGTTATTGATTTACAAATAAAAGAGCCTATTTTAGAAGATATTCCTATAGGTAAATATTTTCCAGATGTTTTTCCAGATGATTTACCCAGTATTCCTCTTGGTAGAGAAACAGAGTTTACGATTGACCTTATTCTTAGAACTATAACGATCTTGAAACCATCTTATTGTATGGAACCTTTAGAATTAAGGGAATTAAAAGTTCAATTACAAAGTTTGTTAAATAAGAATTTTATTGGGCCAAGTATATCAACTTGGGGTACTCCGGTGTTATTTGTTAAAAAGAAGGATCGGACGATGAGGTTATGTATAGATTATCGTGAACTAAATAAGGTGACCATTAAGAATATATACCACTTACCTCGTATAGATGATTTGTTTTAACAACTTCAAGGTGCGCAAGTATTTTCAAAGTATGACCTTAGGTCAGGCTATCACCAATTGAGGACTAAGGAAGATGATATTTCGAAATCAGCCTTTCGTAGTAGATATGGTCAATATAAATTTCTTGTGATGCCATTTGGAATGACTAATAAACCAATCGCTTTTATGGATATGATGAATAGGGTGTTTGGGAAATAATTGGATCAGTGTGTGGTTGTTTTCATTGATGACATCCTAATTTATTCCTAAAGTATTGAAGAACATGAAAAGCATTTAGAGGCAGTGTTACAAATCCTTAGGAAGCAGAAATTATATGCAAAATTAAAGAAGTGTGATTTTTGGTTGTCTAGAGTCTCTTTTTTAGGACATGTCATTTCTAAAGAGGGAGTGTCGGTTAACCCTCAAAGGATCAAAATTATACTGGATTGGCCTAGATCAACTAATGTGATAGAGATTCGTAGTTTTCTTGGATTATCATGTTATTACCGAAGATTTGTTAGGGGATTTTCTAGTATTGACAAACATCTATCTAGGTTAACCCAAAATAAGGTGAAATATGAATGGTTTGAGGAAGTTGAAAACAGTTTTCAAGAACTTAAGAATCAATTAGTAATTGTCCCAATCTTGATTATTCCTTCTAGGACTAGGGGATTTGTGATTTATAGTGATGCTTACAAAAATGGTTTGGTATGTGTGCTAATGCAAAATGGAAAATAAGTAGCTTATGTCTCTAGACAGTTAAAACCGCATGAGAAAAATTATCCAACCCATGATCAACAATTAGCATCTGTAATTTTTGCTCTTAATATTTCGAGATATTATTTGTATGGTGAGACTTGTGAGATTTATACCGATCATAAGAGTTTGAAATCCATTTTAACCCAAAAGAATTGAACATGAGACAAATGAGGTGGTTAGAATTAATGAAGGATTATGATTTGAATATTCGTTATCACCCGAGGAAAGCTAATATAGTATTTGATGCTTTAAGTAGGAAGTCAACACCAAATTTAGCATGTCTTATTACAAGCCAGGGAAGATCTGTTTAGGGATTTAAGAAGTATGGACATAGATGTACTTATTTATAGCAAAGGAGTAATAATAATGAACTTACAAGTACAATTGATGTTGATGGAAAGGATCAAAATTACACAAGTAAAGGATCCACAACTGAAGAAGATTAGAGAAGAAATTATTGAAGGGAAGAGGATTGAATTTGGGATATGAGATGATATGTTGAGATTAGGAAATAGAATGTGTGTGCCATGTGATGCCCAACTAAAGACGCAAAGTTTTAAAGGAAATTCATTACTCAAGATTCATCATTCATCCCGGATGTACAAAGATGCATAGGGATATTCGAGAAGTATTTTGGTAGAATAACATAAAAGGGAGACAGCCGAATTTGTATCTTAATATTTGGTTTGTCAACAAGAAAAAGATGAACATCAGAAACCATCAGGATTACTACAACCCCTACCTATCCCTGAGTGGAAATGAGAACATATTACTATGGATTTTGTGACATGTTCACCAAGGAGTTCAAATGGTAATGATCCTATTTGGGTAGTTATTGATAGGTTAACTAAATCTGCTCATTTTCTTGCCATTAAAATTACCCATTCTTTAGAAAAGTTAGCTAAGTTGTATGTGCGGTAAATTATTAGGCTTCATGGAACCCAAGTTTTAATTGTCTCCGATCGTGACCCTAGATTTGTGTCTCGCTTTTGGAAAAGCCTACAAGCAGCCATGGGACCACAATTGAATTTCAGCATCGCTTTTCATCCTCAAATAGATGGACAATCTGATAAAACCATTCAAACCTTAGAGGATATTCTTAGGGCATGTGTACTCGATCTGAAGGGGAATTAGGACGATCATTTACCATTAGTAGAATTTGCATATAATAATAGTTACCAAGCAAGTATTCAAATGGCTTCGTATGAGGCACTCTATGGTAGAAGGTATCTTTCCCCTGCATGTTGGGTGGAAGTTGGAGAATGAATATTATTGGGACTAGAATTGATTCAGATCACAATGGAGAAATGGAAATTGATACAAGACCGACTTTGAATCGCTCAAAGTCGTTAAAAGAGTTACGTTGATAATCGACACCACCAACTAGAATTTCAAAGAGGAGATTGTGTGTTCTTGTGAGTATCATCGACAAAGGGATTAACACGATTTTGGAAGAAAGGGAAATTGAGTCCAAGATACATAGGACCTTATGAAATCCTAGAAAGGATTGGAGTTGTTGCGTATAGAATAGCCTTACCCCCTAAAATCTCTAGTGTGCATAATGTGTTGCATGTGTCAATGCTGAAGAAATACGTCCCAAATCCAACACATATCTTAAGTCATGAGCCTTAGAGAAGATCTGACCTGCATTGAGCATCAAGTAGAAATTATGGACCATAAAGATAAAATATTATGAACCAAAGTAATTCCAATGGTCAAAGTATTATGGCATAATCATTATGTTCAAGAAGCAACATGGGAGCGAAAAGATGAAATAAAATAGCTATATCCATACTTGTTTAAAAATTAATGTAAGTCAAGTTTGGGAACCAAACTTTTCATAAGGAGGGTAGGATGTAATGAACCCACTTTTATATGCTCATATATAGTTTTTTTTTACAATTTCGTCTCACTTAGTATCTGATAAATATTGTATTATTACAAATGTGATATTACTCTTATATATCCTCTATAATATTACCCATACTGCCACAAAGCTCGAATTACACACACGAATCCAGGGCTAACATAATATTGTGACACTATCTAGCCACATAAAATATACCTTCTTCATCCGAGGTGAAACTCATAACAATAACTTTGCCAATCTCACTAACTGCTTTAATTAGTTCCCGAACATAGTACACTCTTCTTAACCGAACCAAAAACTACTTTAATCGATGCCCCATATCGGTACCCTATTCTTTTCCTTTAACTCATACCGGGCAAGGACTAACCGTGTGGTTTTACTCTCCACATCATTGTATTCCCCATCTATGGCCACCCTGACCATGTTAAGGTTATCAGTATCTCAGACTCTATAGCCTTGATCCTGACAATCTCCTTCATAGTTCCCTTAACTTCTTCATCAAAAGGAAACTCCACTACCGGCCCCAACAACCCTATTTCAATTAATTCCCCAGGTGGATGTCCACCAATGGGGTTCCACGAACACAAATTCTCCATAACTATTAGCAATAGTTACTAGTGAGCCTATCATTCCTCTGAAGGACTCTCTCTTCATTGTACCTACCTTAATCCAGTACAAAGTTCACTTATCCATATAATTGTTTATTCACTGTTGGCCTCTAACCGATCCCCATATGAATAATTTGGATATCTTCATTTATGATAAATCAAAGGAACTCGCGATTAAAATCGTTCGTAACATTCCTTGATGAGCAAAACATCATGCTCCCCCAAATATGGTGACTACCGTACCATTTCAACATTGCTCCAACGAGTGAAAAAAACTTCCTCAAATTTTCACATCTGGGCATTCCTATACCCCGCTCTAAGCCAAAGCTTCTGAGCCCTATACTTCCACTGAATAATGCTACATTGCCTCCACATTACTTAACTTCAACTTATGGTCCTTATCAAATACCCTTTCAAACTTTTTCCCAATTTACTTCACTGGGTAATTCAAGTTTAGCACCACTCTCTACTATAGCGGTACGTGGATAAATATAACTAGTACACTCTAGTAGTCATTGCAGCAATTCATGCCAGTGCCACAAAGGGAGTGACCTCAACTACGGTCCTCATCCCCGAATTTAACTCACATCTCCAACCAAGCCCCGCCTCCTTCTGCCCTCATAACAGCCTTCCCTAGTCGCCCTTCATCGATCAACACACGAATCTCAAACGAGCATGCAAAAGATTTACTATAATCTTACATAATGGCAGAAGAACAAAATCTCACAATAGGAATCAACAATCCTAATCATAAGGCTCTATTCAAATAGAAAGCAACGCTGAAAGAGTAGTATGTCCGCACAGATTCCTAAGGACACTAGAACCAAATGCTCTGATACCATCTGTGACATCCCGCCTAATAAAATACCGGGTGATCAATCCTAAACCAAATTAAAAAAGGAGTCTCATAAGGTTCATTCTTAGCATCACTGTCAAAAACCAATTTAATTACTAATAACTTATTAGGTTGGCATCAAAATTTTATTTAACTAATCTTTTTAATCAAACCATTAAAATAAATCAATCACAAAAGTTTATATGCAACAACTCAAATCAAATGAAATAAAATAACCGAACACTCGGTACAATATAATACAACCAAATCGAATGTCGCACTAAAAGGCGGTAAAAGAATAAATTAATACAATTGGGCTATCGGCCCAAATGTTACTACAATGCTTCATATCTAGATCATAAGAATAGAAGCATCTACAATAAACCTGCATGCATCCACAGCTACTGCAACAAACGTCTTACTCGAAGGAATCATCATCCAGGCATCCCTGTGTTGGGACACCTAATATAATATATACACATATTGTAGAGGGGGACTGAAGGTAATCCTGGGATTAGGGATAATCCACCAATTAGCAACAGTGTTCTGAGGATAAGCTCAGCGTGGCAACTCAAGCGTGGCAGCTTAGGGAGGCAGCTCAAGCGAGGCAGCTTGGCGTGGCAACTTGTACTTTAGCTTATTGTTACTTTGTCATATTATAGCTTTGTTTATATTGACTACGAGTTGTAACGACTGTAATGTTGTAACAAGAATAATGAATGGGTGTGAGGTCGAACGGTACTCGAGAGAGACCAGGCTTGGCAGGGCCTGGGAGAGCTTTCATGCTCTATCGAACAACCTCACCATGGGAACTTTAGAGGGACTTGGTTTGGAGGATTGAGAAGTGGGGCACCGTTGGGGCTTGTCCTGACCATCTTAGATACAGCTGGTAAAACACCGAAAGATCTTCATCGTGGAACCTAGAGCAAAGTAGCTTCGAGTTCCATCGGGAGCTTTGCTGTGAACCAAACAACCCTCTACTTTATGTCCCATCTACTGTAGGTGATGTCACTAGCCAGCTAGACAACGTCAAGTCTGCACTTGAGTAAACCACCATGGTATTTGGGGCTGTCAGACGGTTGGTAAGCAACCTCTGTGGCAACAACCCCCTTACACACAGTGGTTAGGAAAAAGGCATGTCTTGGCATTTAATCTTTATGGCATAAAGACAACTAGTGCATCAGGCATTTAATGTTGGTGACATAAGGTATGAGGGAGGTCTTTCACAGGCATTAATGACTGAGTTGCCTCGGGGGTGGTGTGGGGGGCTATTTAAGGACCCCAAACACCTTTGAGGAAAATATGATCTTTTGAGAGTTCAAAAGTTATTACTAGAGAGAGTTATTGAAAAAACCAGAGAGTTCTGCCACTCACCATTTGTCATTTATTACGAAGCTTTTAATACATGACAGAGATCCTTGAGAGTGTTTAGTATGTTTGCCTGCCTACCAAGGTGTATCTAGGGTGCTTACTTCTCTCTCCCTCTAGCTAAGTTATTTCTGAGTTCTTTATTATATTGTGAGTTATACACGAGAGATTTGTGAGTATAAGATGGGTTCCATACATTCCAAACTGTTCTTTGTGTCTTGTGGCTAAATCACTAGTGTTTACTAACTAACCTTGTCATCACCATACTCAAAAGGGGTTACGCCTCCATCTTATCTAAACTACCCTCTTACACATATATATCAAGAGATGGGAAAATAGAGAAATAGGTCAGAGCCCGAGTTTTGAAAATATTTAGCAAGTGCATAAATGCCATATTTTGAAAATATGAAATCTCTCATATTTACACTGGTATCGTACTCTCATGGGATACGCCTCGCCCCTCTTCTAATAGTGCACACCTACCGTATACCTTTTTAAACATCCTAGTTAAGCTACCCTGCCTAGCTAATCTCTTTAACCCATCTTATAAAAGTCCTCATAAACCCAAGTACCAAGGACTAAACTTCTCCCCATTCCCAACATTGAGCTACGTTTCGTGCGTGGGGTGTCTCGCGAAGCAAAATCCAAACAAGGCCGATACACTACTACCTGACAATGTTGATCATCGAGATACATTAGGCCCTCACTACACAATGCATATATAAAAACTCGTATATAAATATATATAGTTCTTACTAGAACCTATTATTCACATTCATATAAATTCGGATATAAATCCGGATATACATATACCGGAAGGGGAAATACACCTTATTCATTTTACTCTTTACACATGTTAAAGCTATATGATATCTCATCTTCATATACAAAAAATATACTATACTTAACAAGTATAATTATACCTATTACAATCATAAGTATAATAACCATCCCACCGAGTTATAACTTGAGGATGTAGTCTCATAATACCTATCAGCATCTGGGTTTACTCAATCAACCATGGTACCAAGCCAAACTCACTCTTGGTCATGGTAAAAATACACAACGGTGGAGGCGGTCATATTCCTTCCTGAAAGTGGAATAACAATATTGCACTTATTTACAAGACGATATGACCTGGGTATATACTCTCCCTACTCCTCAATCCAGGGGATTCATCCACATCACGCAACCTCCCTGGATAGCACTAAAGCAAATATATAATCTGGTTTTCCATCCCTATGCCCGGGGAAGCCTGTGGAACTAGCATCTAAAGTACAAATAAACTAATCGCACACAGATATATTTATTTCCGTATCATATCATATATACACAATAATAACTCCTATATATATATATCACTTCTCAACATATATGGCTATAGTTGCCAAACTCTTATAGCGATAGCCAATAACCCAAGTGTTCCCATTCGTAATAGTATATAAGTATTCACACACTTAAAATACCAAACCCATAAGGACTATCTTACTTCATATATAACTCGCACCTTAATCACTTTATAAGGATTTATATATATAATTATGAATATACCGATTCTTAATAATTACATAAGTATACTGTCAACTTATTTTAGCTCCATAAGTATTGCATCACCTATAATAATAGTCGTCAACTGACACTAGATAGCGGCTCAAGCATCTCTAGCCCCTATCCTAAATTCCATTTTACTCACATCCTTGGATTTACTTAAACATATAGGTGGTATATAAATATATTTTCGACATGCATAATATATTTACATTCGCCCGCCAAAATACTACCCCGAGTGTTACTCGTCCCGATCACCCCTAAATTAGGAAGTCCTGGATTTTATTTTCAACTAACCCAAGGTATACATCTCACTCAAATAATAATTTAAAAGTCCCCACACTATTTCTAGGAACCCCAAATGTCTAACTCCACAATTTATTTTCCTCAAAACTACACATTAAGTGCCACACAACTTTTGCACCCTCCTAGTCCAAATTAATTCCCTTAAATGGCTAGGTATGAATTTCCCCAAGTTGGATATTTGTTTCCTAAAATAAATAAGCTAGAAATAAATAATTTAGGAATTTATCCCAATTAAACAAACCAGGCCAAAATTGCTAAAAATCCTGTAGGGTCGATCGATCGACCCCTGGCCGTCGATCGATCGATCGATCAGATCCCCTTCTTCTCCGAGACTCTGTTTCAGCCATTAACATACCCCCAAGCTTTTATTTCTACTCCCAACCTTTATTAATCCCAACCAACTATATATATTCAATGAAAATAGGTTCTAATCATCCTAGAACCAAGAATCAACAACTAATTTCTAGAAATCCCAATGTTTTCCTAATATGAGATTTTATTCGATTTCAATCGTTTGACTTCCGAAAAACCCGTTTCGATTCAAGAAAATGTAATACCCCAAAATGTTATTGATTTTTATTTATATTTAATGGATTAATTGAATTAAACGAGAATTAATTTGAAAATTAATCCGGAATTAAATACTAGCGAGATGTGAGTTAGTATTTGAGTATGATGTTAAAAATTAAATATTACTGAGTATATATGGTAATATATGAGTATTGAATATACTAAAATTATCGCGAGGCAGAAATACGACAATTTGGGAAATTTAGTTGAGACGCGTGTGTCAGTCACGTCAAGAATGAATTTAATTAAATTAAAAAAAACATATTATATTTTTATCAACCGAATAGTCATTTTAAGTGCGCCAACGTGTCCGAAGGAGTCGAGATAGTCAGAAACCACTAGCCGGGATTTTAGTTTGGGTCCCGGGGCATTTTTAGGCCAAATCGGCAACCCAGAAGGGTATTTTGGTAATTTTAAAAATAGAGGAATTAAAACCCACGAATTTTAGACTTAAATTAGATATTATTAGGATTCCACTAAGGCCATTACTAGCCAAAAACAAAAGAGTGGGCTACGGGGGTTTTTGAGAGAAGTTAGAGAGAGGTTCCAAACCAAACCATCCCCTATCACCATCATTTTGGAAGGAATTACAACCAGAAAGAGGAGAGAATCACCCGATAATCACCAACAACAAATCTGAAGAACAAACCTAAGGCAAGTGATTTGATGTCATTAATTGCAATGAATATTTCCTCCATGTTTAGTGTATAAAACCTTATATGCTTTGAAAGTTTTGATGAAAACCCAATGGGATTGTTGTAGAAACTCTAAATTTTGGTCAGAGATTGCATGTAGAATGATTATGGACGAAATTGGTGTCTAAAAATTAAATTTGATGATTTTAAAAACCGATTAATGATGAGTATTTAGGTGCAATAAAATTCTGGGTTCATGTTCATAGGGTTTGGGGTAAGATTTGGGAATTTATGGCGATTACATGTTAATAAAAAAGATTTGAACCCAAAAATATGTTAAGGAATGACTTAGGGTGACCTAGAGTAGTTTATCAACACAAAAACGTAGTTAATATGAACTTAGTATGGACTTGGAGAAAGGAATTTGGTGAAAAAATGAAGTTGGGAAAATTCTGGGCGTTTTCTGCCATCTCGTTAGAAGACCAACCCAGGTCGTTCGAAAGTCCTCTTTCGAACGAGCTTCTAATGAAATGACAGTACCCTTTCTAACGAGTTGGTAGTTAATTTGAAGCCCTTCATTCGAACGAGATTTTAGTGACTTCTAACGAGTTCACAGAATGGATTTTTAGGCCCGATTTTAGTTTCGAACGTCCCTTAAACTTATTTATTTGAGTGTCATTCTCCCCTTGTTGATTAGTGGGTATAGTTGGGAGATTGGAGTATGTTGAGGATTAAAACCTAGAGCTATATAATAAACCGGGTGACTTCTAGGGAATAGGATATAAGTAATTAAAACTGCGACGTGAGAAGAGATGATAATCTATAATGTACATTTTTTCGGAAACTTGCAAGTGTACTACATTAATGACGGTATAGGAAAGTAAAATTATACCTCTAATAATATTATAAGATATCTAAGATGTGTGAATGCTTAGTATATGTTGTTATCTTTGTATAACATACCTACCATACTTGCTATGACGGTAGATCGGCGTTCGATCAGGGTCATCTAATCTTTGTGTGCCTACGGGGGGATTTAGATTGGTACCTCGAGGACATAGGTCAGAGAATGAATTATTGGGGAGTTAATAAGTCTACTGATCATGGGAGCGTAGGTATGTGAGTGATCCATGTGATGTGAACTGTATCAAAACGGTTCCTGAGAGATTTGGAATACTTGGTCCTTATGTACGTGATGTACCGGGATTTGATAGCAGAGTATGTGTGCACCGCAGCTTGGTCTAGGGGTGCCATTATTGTATATTTGTGATGAGATTTATATACTAATAATTGAGATGAATTGTTTATTAAAGTGTAAGTGTGAATAATTGTAACATTTTTAGTAGAGTTAAAGATGGAGAAATTCTTATAAATTATTATAACTAATTCTGAGTAAAAATGGTAATACTTCCTGTTTATATTAAGATGTTGGGAATCTAAGTTTGAATTATAAAGTAATGTCAGATTACGGATTGGACTACTTAAATAGTAGAATAACTAGAATGGGTACGGGTACGACAGGTGTGCACATTTAGTTGAGAGGTGAGGAACTCATGTGAGTGCATGCACTATCATGTATTTTATATTCATAGTTTGATGATATTAAACACTTGATATATTTCAAACTGTTTTCATAATCGGGCTCTGACCTGTTTTCTTTCAAATCTATTTTCATGTAAAAACCTTTTAGGTGCCCAGGAACAAGGACACCAAGCGTAGGAGTTCCATTCCAATGACGTGTTGTAGCTACTGTGGAAGTTACAGGACCTCGATAATAGACACTTCCACTTTCTACCTTAACTCTATTTCAGATTTATTCATCTGTAGGGCAGGTCGCCCCTTTTTCTTAGAGACAACTCATTTATTCAGTTTTATTTCAGTTTTGGATTTAATTAATTAGCGATTTATACTTTGTATTTTGTTGTATTCAGTATTTGGATTATTTAGGGGAGTATTCCTGCAGAATCATTATTATTCCATTGTTATTCTATTGTGACTATGTTGTGGTTGTGATATTAGTATTTCATAATTTAAATGGATTGTATGTTAATCGGACTTAATTAAAATTGACAACTCACTTTTTAAATATTAGGTGGCTAGAAATTGTTAAAACATTTTTCGACAGTGATGCTACGAACTGAACCAACTTGACATTTTGTATTAATTTGAATAAAGGAGTAGCTACCCGGTATTTAATTAGTCGGCGTGTCATAGGTGGTATCAGAGCATCAGGTTCTAGTGCCCTTAGGATCTGTACAGCTTGTTATGTTTCCGCTGAGCGTTCTTTGATGTAGAGCCCTATATTTTAGGATTGTTGTACTCTTTTGTGTATCTTACGCTCTTCAGCATTTTTTTTAGACAATAACTGTAGACTTATAAGACTTATCTTTCATTTCATATGCCTCCACGACGTGCACAGGGAGTTCCCAGGGATGCTCAGCCCGAGCCACAGCCTGCACCAGTTCAGGGTACCATGAATGTCGCAGAGGCTGCCGCTATTGTGGCCCAAGCGATAAATTCCGCTCTAGCTGTTGTGTAGCAGGCATCACCTCAGGCATCGGTAGTAGCACCAGTACAGGCTCGTACATTCATGTTTGGTTGGGAACATGTTCCTGATGCTTTTAAGAAAGCACACCCTCCGAAGTTTACAGGCAGCTCCGACGTCGTTGTGTCCAGTCAGTGGAAGAAGGACATCCAAAGATACCTGAGGATGTATGAGTGTACGGATGTTCAGAGATAGATATTGGCTACTTTTAAGCTGGTAGGGTCAGCGTTGCAGTGGTGGGAGTGCATTACCACCGCGGAGGAGAGAGATGTCCTTTCTATTCTGGATTTATGGGTGCGGTTCGACCGCAAGTATTTTCCATCAGCCGTTTACACCGAGATGAGGAGGAAGTTGATGAACCTCAAGCAGGAGGGGAAGATAGTGGCAGAGTATGAGGCTGAGTTCACAAATCTCTTGAACATCGTCCCCGATGAGATTCCGACAGAAGAGAAAAAGATACAGAAGTTCATGGATGGGTTGACCTGGAGGATCCGTCAACACTTACTGGGAAATCTCTCATTGGCCACTTATTCTGATGTGGTTAACGCAGCACTGCTTCACTGCCAGGACCACCGCTTTCACTTGACTGAGAGTAAGCGATTAGGAGAGTCCAGCCATCAGGGCAGGACAGGGGGGAATGGTGTCAGCGGGGCACAATCAGTTCAGGGTCAGCACAGGCAGGGTGATCAGAGTTCCCAGCCAGGGGATTCTAAGAGATTTCGATCTGGGGGTTTCAAAAATGGTCAGGGAGGTTTTCGTCATGGCCAGCAGGGTCAGCACGGCCATCAGGGTCAACACGGCCAGCATGGCCAACAACAGCAGTTTCATCAGAGCCAGCACGGCCAGGGGAGGAATGGCAATGGCCACCAGGGTCGTGGGCAATAGGGTCAGAGAGGGGGAAATTTTTTGGGGAAATGTTTTACTTGTGTCAAGATTGGCCACAAACTCCAGGAGTGTCCAGATAGGGGCAGGACCCCATAGCAGCAGCAGCAGGGTGCTCGACATGAGCCCCAGAGACCTATGTTTCCCGTCGCCCTCCCAGCACCACCGCAAATGCCAGCCTTGCCACCTATCCCAGCAGTCCCAGTTCAGCAGTGACAACTTCAGTACGGATGAGTTTATCAGCTCGAACAGGCCGCAGTCCCACAGGATCCACCTACTATTGAGGGTATGTTCTCTATTCAGGGGACTATGGGGCGTATTTTATTTGATACGGGAGCTACGCACTGTTTCATTTCCATGCGATTTGCACACATTATAAGGTTGTTAGACATTACAAAGAGTACGATTACTTGCGTAAATTCACCATTGAGTAGGGGTTCTGTGATTTCTCTTATTTGTAGAGGTGTGAGTATAGAGATCGAGAGATTTACTTTACCCGTTGATATGTTAGTATTAGATATGACTGAGTACGATACGATTATTGGTATGGATTAGCTAGTTTCATAACGAGCCATGATTGATTGTTTTGGCAGGAGTATTATTTTTCCCATACCCAGACAGGAGATGTTCATAGTGGCGATTCCTCATCCTGAGGGAGGATCGTCCACTCACTTGTATTATATAGAGGAGGAGACCTCTAAGGAAATGGTAATACCACTCGATTCGATTCCGGTTGTTAGTGAGTTCGCTGATGTATTCTAGGATATTCCGGGATTATAGTCTAGTCGAAAGATAGACTTTGTTATTGATTTGACGTCGGGCACTCGGCCAATTTCCCGTGCACCTTGTCGTATGGCTCCAGCAGAAATGAGGGAGTTACGAGATCAGATAGAGCAGCTGTTGGGGTAGGGATTTATCCATAGGAGTACATCATCATGGGGTGCCCTTGTGCTATTCATAAATAAGAGGGAGGGATCATTGAGGTTGTGTGTAGATTACCGGGAGTTGAATAAAATCACGATACAAAATAAGTATCAGTTGCCCCGAATCGATGACTTATTCGACCAGTTGAGGGGAACTTCCTTCTTCTCAAAGATTGACTTGCGATCGAGATACCATCAGTTGTGTATCAGGGAACAGGACGTCTCGAAGACTGCCTTCTTGACGAGATATGGTTCCTATGAATTTCGGGTTATGCCTTTTGGACTAACCAATGCCCCAACCATGTTTATGGACTTAATGAATAAGGTGTTCAAAGAGTTCCTAGACCAGTTCATCATTGTCTTTATTGATGACATTCTAGTTTACTCCCAGACAGAGGAGGAACACGTCGATCACTTGAGGCAGGTTTTGCAGACGATGCGTCAGAACGAGCAATATGCAAAATATGAAAAGTGTGGGTTTTGGTTGAAAGAGGTTCAGTTTTTGGGGCACATCATCTCAAATCGGGGGATATAGGTTGATCCGGGGAAAGTATCAGCGCTGAGGGAGTGGGGACAGCCCACAACACTGGATGAGATTCGCAGTTTCTTAGGCTTAGCAGGATACTACAGGAGGTTCATTCGGGGTTTCTCTAAGATAGCGGGTCCTTTGACACATCTGACTCGCAAAGGTGTGCCATTCATCTGGAGTGATTCCTGTCAGTTGGCATTCAATGAGTTGAAGGACAAGTTGACCTCAGTTCCTGTGTTAGCATTACCCAGATCGAGAGTTGAGTATCTAACTACACCGATGCGTCCTTACAAGGGCTTGGAGGTGTATTACAACAGGAATGTCAGGCCATAGCTTATGCTTCTCGTAAGCTTAAGCCTCACGAGAAGAATTTCCCCACCCATGACTTGGAGTTAGCGGCAGTCGTATTCTCTCTTCAAATTTGGAGACACTATCTCCTGGGGGAGAAATTTTGGTTGTTCACGGACCACAAGTATCTACAATACCTTTTCACGCAGAAGGAACTGAATATGCGTCAACGTCGGTGGCTTGAGTTTGTGAAGGATTATCGGTTTGATATCCAATATCACCCAGGGAAGGCTAGCGTGGTAGCAGACGCATTGAGTCGTAGGCCAGTAAATAAGGTGGACAAAGTGTGGAAAGCTAAGTGGAAAGAGTTCGGACACCAGGATGCAGTGGCCCGATCATTCATATATGTGATGACTATTACACCTCAGATTGTTACGAGAGTGATACAGGCCCAGGTAAAAGACTCATTCTTTCAGGATAAGATAGTTCGATTACTAGCAGAGGGATCCGAGTCCTATACCGTTAGTTAAGACGCGGGCTTACGCTTTAATGGGAGACTAGTCATTCCGGAAGGGGAAGACTTAGGACACGAGGTAATGTCAGAGTCGAACGGTTCGCGATTCGCATTACATCCTGGCGGGGTTAAGATGTACCAGGATATGAGGCGACAGTACTGGTGGAGTGGGATTAAAAGAGATATTGTCGAGTTCGTTTCTAAATGTGCCACTTATCAGTTGGTAAAGGTGAACCATCAGAGACCGACAGGACTTCTATAGCCATTAGAGGTTCCTATGTGGAAATGGAAAAGCATTTGCATGGAATTTATCACGGGGTTACCTACCTCGCAGAGGGGTCACGACTCCATATGGGTAATCGTGGATAGACTGACCAAAGTTGCTTATTTTCTACCAGCCCGAACGGACTACACTACGGAACAGTATGTCCAGATTTTCATAGCGAAGATAGTGAGACTTTACAGGGTGCCTCTCAATATCGTGTCTGACCGAGATAAGATATTTGTTTCATGATTTTAGGAGAGTTTCCAGGAGGCAATACGTATAGAGTTGCGGCTGAGTACGTCGTACCACCCATAGACAGATGGGCAAACCGAGAGAACGAATCAGATGTTGGAGGACATGTTGCCACTACACCAAAATTGGCAATTGGTCACGGCCAAAATCCCTGACCAAAGCTGTGGGTCGCGGACTTGGGTCGTGACCATTCGGGCATGACCATTTTCATCCATTTTCGTGGGTCGTGACCCAAGTCTGTAACCAAAAAATGGTCACAGCCGAGAGGGGTCACGACAGATGGTCGCGGACTTGGGCCGTGACCCACTGGGTGACCAGTGTGGTAATAAATATGGTCACACCAAATGTTGAGTGGGTCACGGCCCAAGTCCGTGACCAGATGGTCGTGGACTTGGGCCGTGACCCACTGGTCTTGACCATTCGCAAATTTGGTGTAGTGTGCGTATGTCCATCCTAGACTTTGAGGTGGTTGGGAGGAGTACCTTCCACTGGTGGAGTTTGCTTACAATAACTCCAATCATTTCACCATTGACATGGCTCCATTTGAGGCGTTATATGGTAGACCTTGTCGTTCCACAGCATGTTGGTTAGAGGTGGTGGATAACAAACTCCTTGGGCCGGAAGTGATTCAGGATACTTCGACAAGGATAGAGATGATACGGAGCCGTATTCGGGTAGCTCAGGACCGACAGAAGAGCTATGTTGATGCCAAGAGGTTCTTCAGAGAGTTCAAGGTTGGGGACCATGTATTACTCAGAGTATCTCCTATGAAGGGGAAACTGGCACCAAGATATGTGAGGTCATTTCCTATCATCGAGCGGATTGGACCAGTAGCGTATAGACTTGGGTTACTGGAGCACTTGCATAGGATTCATGACGTGTTCCATATTTCCTCGCTAAGGAGATATCTTAGGGACGATTTGTCTCAGACTCACATTGCTTTAGAGGACACTGATCTTAAGCTTGATAGTTCCTACGAAAAAGGGTCGATTTATCTTCTGGACCACAGCGAGAGGAAACTGAGGTCGAAAATAGTACCGTTAGTACGTGTTCAGTGGCGGCATCATAATGCCGAGGAGTCCACATGGGAGAGCGAGGATGAGATGTGCAAGCGTTATCCAGAGTTATTCATCCCAGGTACACTTTAGTTCCGAATTTCGGGATGAAATTCTGTTATTGGGGGGGAGTATGTAATACCCCGATATTTTATTGATTTTTATTTACATTTAATGGATTAATTGAATTAAATGAGAATTAATTTGAAAATTAATCCGAAATTAAATACTAGCGAGATGTGAGTTAGTATTTGAGTATGATGTTAAAAATTAAATATTACTGAGTATATATGGTAATATATGAGTATTGAATATACTAAAATTATCGCGGGGCGGAAATACGATAATTTGGGAAATTTAGTTGAGACGCGTGTGTCAGTCGCGTCAAGAATGAATTTAATTAAATTAAAAAAATATATTATATTTTTATCAACCTAATAGTCATTTTGAGTGCGCCAACGTGTCCGAAAGGGTCGACATAGTCAGAAAACACTAGCCGGGAGTTTAGTTTGGGTCCCGGGGCATTTTATGGCCAAACCGGCAACACAGAAGGGTATTTTGGTAATTTTAAAAATAGAGGAATTAAAACCCACGAATTTTAGAGTTAAATTAGATATTATTAGGAGGCCACTAAAGCCCATTACCAGACAAAAATAAAAGAGTGGGCTACGGGGGTTTTTGAGAGAAGTTAGAGAGAGGTTAAGAAAGGTTCCAAACCAAACCATCCCCCATCACCATCATTTTGGAAGGAATTACAACCAGAAAGAAGAACAAACCTAAGGCAAGTGATTTGATGTTATTAATTGCAATGAATATTTCCTCGATATTTAGTGTAGAAAACCTTATATGCTTTGAAAGTTTTGATGAAAACCCAATGGGATTGTTGTAGAAACTCTAAATTTTGGTCAGGGATTGCATGTAGAATGATTATGGACGAAATTGGTGTCCAAAACTTAATTTTTCTAATTTTCAAAATGGATTAATGATCAGTATTTAGGTGCAATAAAATTTTGGGTTCATGTTCATAGAGTTTGGGGCAAGATTTGGGAATTTATGGAAATGACATGTTAATAAATAAGATTTGAACCCAAAAATATGTTAAGGGATGACTTAGGGTGACCTAGAGTAGTTTATCAACACAAAAACGTAGTTAATATGAACTTAGGATGGATTTGGAGAAAGAAATTTGGTGAAAAAATGAAGTTGGGAAAATTCTAGGCGTTTTCTGCCATCTCGTTAGAAGACCAACCCAGGTCCTTCGAAAGACCTCTTTCGAATGAGCTTCTAACGAGATGATAGTACCCCTTCTAACGAGTTGGTAGTTAGTTTGAAGCCATTCGTTCGAACGAGATTTTAGTGACTTCTAACGAGTTCACAGAATGGCCTTTTTAGGCCCGATTTTAGTTTCGAACTTCTCTTAAACTTATTTATTTGAGTGTCATTCTCCCCTTGTTGATTAGTGGGTATAGTTGGGAGATTGGAGTATGTTGAGGATTAAAACCTAGAATTATATAATAAATTGGATGACTTCTAGGGATTAGGATATAAGTAATTGAAACTGCGACGTGAGAAGAGATGATAATCTATAATGTACATTTTTTCGGAAACTTGTAAGTGTACTACATTAATGACGGTATAGGAAAGTAAAATTATACCTCTAATAATATTAAAAGATATCTAAGATGTGTGAATGCTTAGTATATGTGGTTATATGTGTATAACATACCTACCATAGTTGCTATCACGGGAGGTCAGCGTTCGATCAGGGTCATCTAATCTTTGTGTGCCTACGGGGGGATTTAGATTGGTACCTCGAGGACATAGGTAGGAGAATGACTTATTGGGGAGTTAATAAATCTGCTGATCATGGGAGCATAGGTATGTGGGTGACCCATGTGATGTGAACTATGTTCGCCTCCAGTATGTGTGACTGTTACTTATCAAAACGGTTCCTGAGAAATTCAAATTACGTGGTCCTTATGTACGTGATGTACAGGGATTTGATAGCAGAGTATGTGTGCACCCCAGCTGGGACTAGGGGTGCCATTATTGTATATTTGTCATGAGATTTATATACTAATAATTGAGATGAATTGTTTATTAAAGTGTAAGTGTGAATAATTGTAACATTTTTAGTAGAGTTAAAGATGGAGAAATTCTTATAAATTATTATAACTAATTCTGAGTAAAAATGGTAATACTTCCTGTTTATATTAAGATGTTGGGAATCTAACTTTGAATTGTAAAGTAATGTTAGATTACGGATTGGACTAGTTAGATAGTAGAATAACTAGAATGGGTACGGGTACGATAGGTGTGCACATTTAGTTGAGAGGTGAGGAACTCGTGTGAGTGCATGCACTATCATGTATTTTATATTCACTGTTTGATGATATTAAACTCTTGCTATATTTTAAACATGTTTTCACAATCGGGATCTGACCCGTTTGCTTTCAAATCTATTTTCTTGTAAAAAACTTTTAGGTGCCCAGCCACAAGGACACCAAGCATAGGAGTTCCATTCCAGTGACATGATGTAGCTGCTGTGGAAGTTACAGGACCTTGATAATAGACGCCTCCACTTTCTACCTTGACTCTATTTCAGATTTATTAAACTGTAGGGCATGCCGCCCCTTTTCCTTAGAGACATCTCATTTATTCAGTTTTATTTCAGTTATGGATTTAATTAATTAGCGATTCAGACTTTGTATTTGGTTGTATTCAGTATTTGGATTATTTAGGGGAGTATTCCTCCAGAATCATTATTTTTCCATTGTTATTCTATTGTGACTGTGTTGTGGTTGTGATATTAGTATTTCATAATATAAATGGATTGTATGTTAATCGGACTTAATTAAAATTGACAACTCACTTTTTAAATATTAGGTGGCTAGAAATTGTTAAAACATTTTTCGACAGTGATGCTACGAACTGAACCAACTTGACATTTTGTATTAATTTGAATAAAGGAGTAGCTACCCGGTATTTAATTAGTCGGGGTGTCACAGAAAACCTAACCCAAAAATCTTTATAGTTTATTAATACCAACTACATTATGAGAAATAAACACACTAAATTATTAAAGCAAATTAAACACTTGCCTCGTGGATAAAATCCGACGACCTCGAGTCGAATCCCGCAGAGTTGGCCCAGAATACCCTTTTTCTTCTCCCTTTTCCTTCTTCCCTCCTTTCTTTATTTCCTCTTTTATCTCTTTTCTTTCCTTTTTCTCACTCTTTCATGCCTTTATAAGTGAGAATAAGGGTTTATCCCTTATAAACCCAAAAATGACTCGTTTACTCAATTACGAGTCCCTACTAGTCCAAAAGTCCCCGAAACCTAAACGCTACCCCCTGAATACTCTATTCTAACTATCTTGGCCATTCCGAAACCACCCATGCATTCGAAATCTCCATCCGAATCACTTAACTAAAAATCACCAATTAAACCCAACACATCTCAATGAGCGTGTTTTCCAAATAAAATATTAGCCTTTGTCGCTTTACCCAAATGCGACATGTAATAAAAGTCATCCCACTCATTTACTTAGTCCGAAAAGTAAATGTAACACAAATAAAAAATCATCTAACACTCATAAACTCCAAAAATTATTATTCACAGAAATTCCTGAAATTTCCAAATTACGCCACTTATGCAATTTAAATTATCTATAAAAGTATGGGGTATTACACCAGATATGTACATCTCAATATATCCTTAAGTTCTCAACCACTTCATTTATTTGATATTAATTATTCAATTTTTTTATCTACTTATAAGCACAATAGATGAATCACAGGTACATATATTTATCACTCATAATATATACACTAATAGGGCACCCCACATAAATCTATGATGCATGCATACTCTGCTATCAAGTCCTTGAATCTCTCGTACAAAGGGAAATACTAGTTCTGAATTACTCTCGAACTGTATTAACAAAAAACACACATATTGGAGGCGAGGCATAGTTCCCCGTCACTAAGAGGTCAGCACATACCCTCATGACTCTTAGGAACGTCTGACTATCATTCTCAGATAGCTTGTACCAAGGATCCTCTGTTCTAGGGTACAAGTCAATATCCCCCATAAAGGTCACATCAAGATAAGACTGTCCCGATAGCGAAACCTTCGTGATAGTAAGTAGTGCAGATATGATTAAACACAGATGCTCACATACTATATATAGGTACACCCACGACCCATAACAAATTCTAACCATACGTGGCACGTAGCGCCCGAGTCCTATGAAATGAATTCATTATTTTATTTTCTCAATTATCGCAAGTTCTTAGGTACTTCTCGATCCTCAGAGTGTGTCATTTTAATAAATATTAAATCAGTATGTGTACCCTATCAACCCTACTGGTTTAAGTCGTCATCGACTTGCAAAATTCCCAATTTATCACACACGCAATCATAACCCATTTTATACGCTCATAACCCCACGGTTCAATTCCATATGAAATCGTACTACCCAGACCTTGCCCACAACCATACTAGTTCTTCTCAAGTCCCATTATGATATTTAAGTTGTCTAAGGGTCCCATTATGATATTCAATGCGCGTGTTTTCCAAATAAAATATTATCCTTTATCGCTTTACCCAACTGCGACATGTAATAAAAGTCATCCCACTCATTTACTTAGTCCCAAAAGTAAATGTAACACACATCAAAAATCATCTAACACTCATAAAATCCAAAAATTATTATTCACAGAAATTCCTCAAATTTCCAAATTACGCCACTTATGTAATTTAAATTATCTATAAAAGTATGGGGTATTACACCAGCTATGTACATCTCAATATATCCTTAAGTTTTTAACCACTTCATTTATTTGATATTAATTATTCAATTTTTTTTATCTACTTATAAGCACAGTAGATGAATCACAGGTACATATATTTATCACTCATAATATATACACTAATAAGGCACCCCACATAAATCTATGGTGTATGCATACTCTGCTATCAAGTCCTTGTATCTCTCGTACAAAGGGAAATACTAGTTCAGAATCACTCTCGAACTGTATTAACAAAAAACACACATTTTGGAGGCAAAGTATAGTTCCCCATCACTAAGAGGTCAACACATACCCTCGTGACTCTTAGGAACACCTGACTATCATTCTCAGATATCCTATACCAAGGATCCTATGTTCTAGGGTACAAGTCAATATCCCCCATAAATGTCACATCGAGATAAGACTGTCCCGGCACGAAAACCTCCCTGATAGTAAGTAGCACGGATATGATTAAACACAGATGCTCACATACTATATATAATTACACCCATGACCCATAAAAAAATTCTAACCATACGTGGCACATAGCGCCCGAGTCCTACGAAATGAATTCATTATTTTATTTTCTTAATTATCGCAAGTTCTTATGTACTTCTCGATCCTCAGAGTGTGTCATTTTAATAAATATGAAACCAATCGGTGTACCCTATCAACCATACTGGTTTAAGTCATCATCGGCTTGCAAAATCCCCAATTTATCACACACGCAATCATAACCCATTTTATACGCTCATAACCCCACGGTTCAATTCCATATGAAATCGTACTACCCGGACCTTGCCCATAACCATACTGGTCCTTCTCAAGTATCATTATGATATTTAAGTTATGTCTAAGGGTCCTTATACATTGGGGTTGGATTAACATGTAAAAAGTAAAGAAGATTCAATTTCTAGGAGGAGTCGATCAATCGAAGGAAAGGGTCGATCCATCGACCTGGTCGATTGATCAACATTTAAGGTCGATCAATTGATCGATCTGTTATTGGTGAGTTTCTACAATATTCTAGCCTACGGGTTTCATCAATTTCCATCCTCAAATCCTCCATTAATTCATCCCAAACTCCCAAACAATCAAACCAAAAGTTGTACTAGCCCAAGTACATGATTTTCAATGTAAAACAAATACAAATACAAATTCATCAAGGGTCATCAATTAAAGGGATTAATTCAATCTAATTCATCAAGAACCCTATTTTTATCATCATATTCAATATCCTCATAATTGTTCCTGATTTTAATCTCTACTGGGCATCAATTTCATAGTTAATCTTCTACATATAACAAGATAGTTGTCATAACATGCTTTCTCCTCAAAATTATAATATAAATCTCCCAAACATCATTATTTTTACATGAGAACATGAAAATATATCTCATATACTAGCATGGATGTATTATCAACTCAAGAATAGCAACTTAGATAATTTCCCCAAGAATGACAGTCTGAATTTCTGGGATTTGATGGTGCGACTGAGTTCCTCTTCCTTCGATCTACACTCCGATGGTGTTTGTGGCGAGAACAGTGAGTTAGGGTGGTTTTATCCTTAGTAAATCTCCTGACCTCTCTCCTCTAATGGCCTCTGTGAATTTTGTTTGTTCTAACCCTAGATGACAACGTCTAACAACAGATATAGCTTTATAATTTTCTTCATTAATTAAGGCCAAAAATTGGAAATTACCAAAATGTCCTCTCGGGTTGCCGATTAGGCCTAAAAATGTCTCGAGACCCAAACTAAACCCTTGGGTACACTTTTCTGACTATCTTGTCCCTTTAGAACACATTGACCCACTCGAAATGACCATACGAGCGACTTAGAATTAATTTAGTGTTTATTTCCTTGAACTACTCCCAACACGACTGACACGCGCGTCTCGACTTAATTTCTATAACTGCCGTATTATTCATTCGCGAAAATTTAAATAAATTCAATCTCATATATTACTTTACTCATTAAGTAATATTCAACATAATTCTCACCAATAATTACTAACTCTCGTCACGCTAGTAAATATTCAATTTAAAATCCAAATTAATATTAAATTAATTTATCCCAATTTAATTTAATTAATCCTATAATTAAAGGCCAAAAAATACAGGGTATTACAATATGTAAAATGACCCTTATAACCTTAATACATTTTCACCTCATGCTTGACACCTCGTGCTTGGTTTTGGACACCTCCACCGTACACGTGTCGTCTTTAGAGGAAAAGCTAAAACACATGTCATGCCTTAGAATCTCATTTGTCTCGGATTACACAGTAAAAAAAATTATTTGCCTGAGATTACAAATTTAAAACTCTCATTTTTTCCTCATAAGCAAAAAAATTGTGTCTAAGCTTTTTGAGTGAGAGAAACAATATTTTGATAAAAAAAAATAAGTAATATAAAGTCCCTTGTAATTATGTTTTGATAAAAAAAATTAGAGAATTACAATATTACTTATTTAGGGTGGAGATAAGTAATTTACACAATTGATAAAAATAATAATTTTGCACATTGAAGAGGGGATATTTTAAAAAAGAAAGGAAAAAAATCAAATTGCACAAATCGTAAAGGGGATTTTACAACCCTAAATTATCGCTTGCACAAATAAACCTAACTAAGCCAAATACTGGAGCAATTTCAACCCCAATTATTTTTTCCAAGCATATATAATACATGTAGTCGGATAGTCCATTATGACCTTGTGTGTGTGTGTATGTGTGTGTTTGTGTGAGAGAGAGAGAGAGACATAGATAGATAGATAGATAGATAGATAGATAGATAGATAGATAGATAGATAGATAGATAGATAAATAGATAGGTAGGTAGGTAGGTAGGTAGATAGATAGATAGATAGATAGATAGAGATAGAGAGAGAGAGAGAGAGAGAGAGAGAGAGAGAGAGAGAGAGGAGGCAGAGCCATTGAGATACCGCTGAACTGTTGAAGGTTACACCGTTGAGATATTGCCGAAATGTTAAAATTTCCAGCATCGAAATATCAAAATTAGCCCAACTTAGGGCTTTTTTTAGCGTGAGAAATAAAGTCTACGGAGGGGGAGAATTTTTTTCTTGTGTTAAGAGAGAGAGATATTTTCGGATCTCGGCCAAAACTAAAATGCATTTCGTAATATGGGGTCGCTATCGCACAATGTAAATAGCAGAAAAAATAAACTTATTATTATATTTTTATTTTTTTGTGCTAAACAAAATAAAAAATTATTACATCGCACGATCAATCCGCTACATTAATAATATATCATTGAATGTAAGGGTTGTTTCCCAATATCAACAGTCTATCACAGAATGTAAGAAATCATTCGGTGACATATCTTAGATGTTGCCAAATGTTTAGTAAGTTGGCGGGGGGAATTTTGAATTTATCCCACAAAAATAAATCATTTTCGTTGCACAGAATGACCATTATCGCCAAAAGGTATATGTTTGGCGACACGGAAAGGTTGGTGTTGCAAAATAGAGTTGCCAATTTATTTTTCTTATAGTGTCCTGATGTTGGTTAGCAGTGATGTTTGGTCGCCCATAAAAGTTATGATAGGAGTATATCACAATTTATGTTTTGTGAAATAAAGTCAACTTTTTTTTTCTTGTTGAGGCTGGAGGGATTGTAATTTTCCCTAGTATTTTATGGGTACGCTGGTAGTTATGTAATTACCCCACTTTTATATGTTCGTATATAATTTGTTTTTACAATTTCGTCTCACTTATTATCTGATAAATGTTGTATTATTATAAATGTGATATTATAGGTTCTTAATATGACAAAACCCGATTTTAAATTTAAAGAATCACCTATAAAATGAGTCAAATTGATGTTTTATGACAGACCCTAAGCTAAATGATAAGTTTTGAGGTAGAAAATGTAATTTTATGAAACTTTAGGGACTGGGTTTTAAGTAAGAAAGTTCTAGGGACTAAAATGAAAATATAAAAAGGACCATTGTGTAAACAATATATTTTCAAGGACCTCTAAGAAATATTAAAAATATATAGTGTGAAACTACCAAAATACCCTGTATATGTAAAATGACCCTTATAACCTTAATGCCTTTCCACCTCATGCTTGGAACATCGTACATGGTTTTGGACACCTCAACCATACACATGTCATCTTTAAAGGAAAATCTAAAACACATGTCATGCATTTAGAAAAGGCTAAAACACGTGTCGCCGTTTGGTGAATAAAGACTGCAAGACAGCTCCGTTATGTGACACGTTAACGCAGACTCATCAAAATGAAAGCTTAGTCACCCAGATATGTGTCAATGACCAAATACCTTTGAAACACTATAGATATAGCCCTTAGGATCAGTTATTACATGAAATCACTCCAAAAGCTTACAAAGAAATAGTGAGAGAAAGTGCGGGAAATTTCAGAAGAAGTTTCTTCTTAGTGATCCAAGCATCGATATCTGTAACTTCGTACTTCTGTTTTAGGTGAGTACTCTATGTCAATTCCTTACGTATTTTGATTATATGATATTATGCAAACTAAATCTAATTGGTGAAATGCTTTTATTCTCAAATTCATTTGATATCGAGGATTCCGTCATTTCTTATATGTGTATATCTCTCGATATAAACATCTTATTTGAATTTTGAAATTATTGATTCGGCCTATGGAAACTATCTAACTCTGTTAGCCTTGACTACCGGGTGAATATATTTGGGTGGTACCTTCCCAGATGGTTTATCACTGGTGTTCCCTAAACAAGGTGTTGTTTCAGAGATCATGATTTTCTATTTGTGTTGTTACTGGGTGGAAACAGTTGGTGACACGATCTGTCTATCTGGGTATTAAAGTGTACATGGCCATTAAATTTTAAAATTTTAGTTATTGACATATTTCTAATTTTCTTATATGTTCTCTTCTGAACTGTTTATTCTGAAAATATATATTATGAGTTACTTTATATATATTACTGCAAATTCCTATCTCTCTCTATATATGCCTTTTGTTGTAAATTAAATAGGTATCAATTTTCTGAAAAATCCTGGAATGTCTGGAGATTAAATCTCACTCGGCTTTTAACTGATGTTCTATAAATAACAAATGTTTAAGAAATGTTTAGGCTCGCGGATGTGACGTTAAATGACTATGTTCAAGATTCAGCTTTTAGAGCTCTTTTTTTTATTTAAATAAAATTCATGTTTTATCATATAGAGCATGTTTGGCTCTCTTGTAATAAGTTTTAAATTTTGTCTTAAGTTATAACTCGTTATTACTTTTAATATAAATGAAGTTTCCTGTGGAAAAGTCTGATGACGTAATTCCTTCACTTTTAGTATTTTACGATTCATAACCATGTGATTGTATTTTCGCTGCATTTATTTAAGGAAACAATTTAATCAATAATATTTGTTGCCTTGGTGGCATGTCAAAACACTCGTTCCCTACCAATTTTGGGTCGGGGTCATGACAAATTATGTACTAAAAAGACCACGAAGAGGTGACACGGGTGTGTCAACCATTAGATTGGGTCTTTCTAAATGATGAATCATCTTGAAAGTCGAACCAAATAGTCTAATGAATTCCCTTACCATCATTTTGGAATTCACTTTCACTTATTTGTTATTTATTCATATCCAATATTGTATTTATTTACCCTCTATACTTATACATTATAGCCTTCTCGGGTACCGTAATTACATTATTTATGCTCATTAAGTATAAAACCTCTAATAGTGATGTCTTTTCTTTTTAAGGTATCATTGAGCTTTTGTAGATGCTAAGGTGCTAAGCGTGAAGTTCGATTGCATTTCGAGAAAGTTTCATTGCAATATACAATCTAAAGGGAAATTTCGTATTTTAAAGCAATATATATTTTGGATGGCCCCAAAATGTATATCAGCAAATTTTCTTCGTATCGCTGCCAAGCATGCCTTATTTCGATCTTAAATGAGGAACTTATGGTCATTTTCAAAATGTTTCAACATTTACTTTAACTTCAAGGGTAATTTGGTCTTTTATTCTACACAATTTGCAATATTTCGAAATATCAAAATGTCGAGCATTGAATTATGTTCATGTTTCTTTTGACCTTGCATCATTCCAATTTCATATGAAGATTTATAGTTGTTCTCATATCGACGCGTGAAATTAGGATTGATGTAGACCATGGCAATAGGATCTGATTTTTGCTAAACCGACCCGAACAGAACGTATTCGGTCACAATTTTTTCCTCGTTTTTGTTTCTTCTTTACTTTTGTTTTTCTTTTCCCCACTTACTATTTACTATTTTATTTAGGGTTTTCATTGGTTTGGGGGAGCTCTACCTTCTTTTTTGGGGTTTCATCCCTTTTGTGTATAATTGGTACTATTCATCTTCTTCCCTATTAATATAACTTGTATTTCCTTATTTTCTTGCTTTATTAGATAGTTATCTTCATTTATTTCTTAACTGTCTTAGTTAATTTCTTATTTGCTTTCATTAATTAGTTGTGTTTATAGTTTAATCATATGTAGTTGCTAGTCTAAAGGTTGGGAATATATTTTTTCCATTAACGGATTTGGAGATTTAAAATTTAGGTTTTGGGTTGACACTCATTTAATTCAAACCTTGTGTATTAAAGAAGGCGCTTAACTCCCTTTATCAGGCAACAATAGTATTTATAGAGATATTGTGATTTAAATCCACTCGTGACCATATTGGAGTGAAAGTTTATGAAAATAATCTAATACACAAAAGTCTAAAGATTAAATAAATTCTCTTTAAACTCTTTGGTATAAACCTTTTTAAACTTCAATAGTTGAATACACACACAAAATGCTTGTACTGGTATTCAAGGTAAAAAAATTTAAATTTAAATTAGATAGATATAAGGAGAAGCAGAAAACTATACCATAGTTTGTTAACGAGGAAACTAGCATATTGAAACCCCCTAGTCTTTTAATACCAAGACCAAACATACACACCCAAGTCCACTATAACAGTTGTTTGAGTACAAATTACATAATACAATGTATAAATGAATTAGAATAGCTAATGTAACATTTATACCAAGGAAAACACTAAACGACCCCGCAAGTACTGAAATTGTAACAAAGACAACAAATAGTGAAACTAGGAAGAACGCATAAACAAAGAATCACACTCAAGTCAAGAGTATAAATGAAGATTAACAAAAGAAAGTTTTGAATGATTTTTGGATCTAGCAAAATATAAAAAGGTTCCTACTCTAGGGATTTATGTTTCAACTCTAATTAAAAACCTAAAAAATAGTTTTTTTTAAACGAGATTTTAAGATCAATAGATTTAACACTATAAGGAAGACCCACACAAAATAGGGACAAAAAGTAATCCAAGTCATGTTTTAAAGTTATAACAATTCTAAACAAGGATTAGGTTCACAAAACTATATTTGATAAACATGAAAGGTATACAAAGATACAAAAGCTGGTTTATAGAGATTATAACCCAAAATAGGGTAAAACCAAGTTAGGGTTTCAAATAAATTGGTTTTTGGTTTAACACACAAAACCTCAAACTCATATATACCAGTTTATATAACAAAGTTATGTTTTTCAGAAATTATAGTTTTACTTTGAAACAAGTATTAACAATTCAACATGCAAAAATAAAAACATGTATAAATCAGATCATACATGAGCACACACACACACACACACACACACACACACACACATATATATATATATATATATATATATATATATATATATATATATATATATATATAGAGAGAGAGAGAGAGAGAGAGAGGCAGGCTCCTGTGCACACTAACTTTGCACATTACCTTTTAAAAGTAGTAAAAAAAATATTTTTGAGTTGATTTTTTTTTTTTTTGATATTTAAACATTTCAAGGAACCCATATAAAAAAATCAGCTCAAAAAAACTTTTTTTGCTATTTTTAAAAAATCAGTCAAACTTTTGCAGTTTTTAAGCCCTTTAAAAACTGCGAAAGTTTGACCGATTTTTTAAAAATAGCAAAAAAAGTTTTTTTGAGCTAATTTTTTTTTATGTGAGTCCGTTGAAATGTTAAAAGATCACATAAAAAAATTGGTGTGCGTCGGCACTAAGTTTGCACACTTTTAAAAGGTAATGTGCAAAGTTAGTGTGCAAACTTAGTGTGCACAGGAGCATGCCTCTCTCTCTCTCTCTCTATATATATATATATATATATATATATATATATGAGTTTATATGAACAAAGGAACAAAGATTATATACCCAAAAACAGCTCGTATGCCAAACAAAGTCCAGATCGTGTAACCACCAACAACTGTAAGGACATAAATTTCCAATTGAGTCCCTGTATTGTTTTGACTTAATTCCATGAACAAAACTATGTTTGTAATATGTCATAGGGAGAATTTTATTTTGTCACGATGCCACTTGGTCTATGACGTATTGAAGAATTTGAAGACATTTCGGCAAAGCTTCAAAGAATTAAATCATGCCAAAGTTTAATTGGTGCTTGTTTCATCGTCTTTAAAGTTAATTTCATTCCGAGATCACTCAGGTATGAATGCGTATAATTAATGGTTCTTGGAATTATTTTATAAAAGATAAGGATGTAATTTTTATAAAGAAAAATGTTTTTAAATGTTTTAAAGGTTTACACTACGTTTTATATGATAAGCTCGTAAAAGAGTTTGACATTTTTGGATCTCTCATTGGAAGAGACGCTTTAAACAAAAAGTCAAAAAGTCAAACTTTCGCGCTGTCGTTCAAACGACATCCAATCTCATTCGAACGAGATGGTATGTCGCTCGAACGAGTTCCTTAAGTCGTTCGAATGACACGTTTTTCGAGGCGGTATTTAAATCCTATTTAAACAGTATTTTCATCATAGTTTCGTAAGTGTGCATTCTGGAAAATAGTATTCGACCATAAACTTGTTTGCACATGTTTTCTAAGGTTTAAAAGTCTTAAACACATCCTTAGAGTTTGCAAAGATCCGAGTTATCATTCTTATATGTTTAAGTGATCTTGCTGCAACAAAGTTGTTTGTTCTACACATTGAACATCAAAGGGTTTTGCGATGAAGAAAAGAGGACTTCTTGTTCGACATCGTAGACGAATCAAAGCCTTTCGGTGGACACCGAGAAATACATGGACGCGTATGTTGTGGACATGTATCGTGGAAGATGAAATTTCTGCGTGGGCACTATTAAAGAATAGTTGAAGATCAGAAGGAGCGTCAAGACCCGTGGGATCGAGTCTTAGTGTAAGGCCAATCTGTCTTTGTAAAACCATTGTTCATAGTGATTGTTTGGCTTGGTCCGTTCGAGGTTGTTTTCCCGTTTTGGGTTTTTTTTCTCGTACATCCGGCGTTGTGAGTATTCTTTACTTTACTTTACTTGCTTTAATCACTAGATGCATGTTTAGGATTAATCAAGATAAAACTGGTTTAAAGTAAGAATTGAGATTTTCACAACTTGGTTTGGTGCATAATTAAAAGTTGAATATTTTTTTGGAGAAAAATTGGTTTTGTTTGAAACACACATATCGGGCCACTCACACTTTTCAAATTGGTATCAGAGCTAGAAAACATTTTTTATTTGTTTTGTGATCCCATGTGTTTTCAAACATGAATTCTGGATATAATGAATTTTTTCGAACTCCTGTTTTTGATGGCACTAATTACACGTATTGGAAGATGATGAGGTGTGCTTTAAAATCTATTGATGAGCGTGTTTGTCTTGCAGTTGAGAAAGGTTGGACACCCCCTGTCACTATTGTAGGTGAGGTCACTAGTTTAAAGCCTGTTGAGTGATGGACCGAAACTGAACAAAGATTTACACAATATAATTCTAAGGGTCCGCACGTTATTTCTTCACATGTCACATAGGAAGAATATAATAGAATTATAACTTGTGAAATATCAAAAGAGGCTTGGGATATTTTGGCACTCACTCACGAGGGCACTAGCATGTTTAGGGCGTCAAAACATCAAAATCTCACTACACAGTTTGAGACCATTATGATGTTAGAGAGTGAGACCTTTGATGCATTTTATGCTAGGTTGTCCAATATTGTCAACTCGTCGTTTAACCTAGGTGAGAAAATTCCCGACAACCGTGTCATTAAGAAAATCCTTAGGTCGTTTCCTAGTAAGTTTGATGCAAAAGTGACCATTTTAAACTCCTTGGGTAGGTTAGAGTCAACGAAACTAGAAGAGATTGTAGGTGACTTACAAACCTATGAAATCGACATAATTACCTCCAAGCAAGTGCCTAAGAAAGAAAAGGGTATTGCTTTGAAAACCTGGAAGGAGGAAATTAAAGTTTCAGATTCCGATTCCGATTCCGATTTTGAGCATGTTGCTTTTTTGACAAAGAAATTTAAAAAGTTTATTAAGTTTCAAAAGCAATCGAAAGATGCCAAGAAATTTGAAAAATCCAAGAACAACAAAGTAGATCCCACCTCTAAGGATAAGTTTTAAAATCCTAAGAGAAATGAGTCGGATAAGTGTTTTGCGTGTGAGGGGTATGGTCACAAAGTTAAGGAGTGTCCCACTAGACTTAAGAAAGAGGTTAAGCAACCCGTTGTCTATAATGCCACCTTAAGTGATAGTGAACCAGAAGAGGGAGAGAGTTCCCCCATTGATCGTAACTTTGTTATGTTTATGGCATGTCATGTGTGCGATGACGATTCTCATGTGCATGACACTTTCGAGGAGGTTTTGAGTGTAACCCATGTTAGTGAGGGTGAAGAGAGTGACAATGAGGAGGTTGATGTGAAAGAATTGCAAAATGCATTTAATGAGTTATATGCCAAAACAGTGAAGGTGAAAAAGACTAACTCAAAATTGCAATATAATTTGAATGAGCGTGCCATAGAAAATAATGATCGTTTGATTGAGGATCTTAGGGCACGAGAGAAGAAGCTTAGGGAGAAATTAGAGTTTGTGGAGAATGAGAGAAATAATCTCCGTGGTTCGATGGAGTCCTTGAAAAGGGAGATTTTAGTGTTTGAGGAGTCTAGACATTTGCTTGAGTCTAGGATTCACGAGTTGGAAGAGAGATTGATAGACTCGTCTTGATTCAAGTTTGATTTGGAGGCTAGGTCTAAGAAGTTAGATAAGATCCTAGGCACCGTCCAAATTAAGGAAGATAGGAGAGGTATAGGTTTTGGTGAGATAGTTGTTCCCATTCCCCCCGCACGTGTGAGAAACACTAGGATGGTTAGAAAAGGTCCACATAAAGGTAATCATTCCCACCACTGCTACACTTGCTCATTTTCTGGTAGGAAAGGTCACCTTAGGCGTTATTATTACGACCTTAGACAAGCTCCTAGGAAGTTTAAGAATAAAGTTGCACCGATTATCCAAACCCCCATGCATCATTTTACACCTACTTGGGTTAGGAAATCAGATTTAGTGACTTTAGGAATTAAACTTCATGATTCTCATTTGGGTTCACTTGATTCTTCCCATGCTAAATATAAAGGATGATAGTGTTTCCATGTTTGTCATATGCTAGTTTGCTTCATGATATATTCATTTCTAGTATTATGACATGTGTATCATTTTGTATTATAGTTTTCATTTGTTTGAGTCTTATTTAAAAAATCCAAAAAGACTTTGTTTTTTTTTTAGAAAACTTTTGAAAATCCAAAAAGATTTTTCTTTTCTTTGAATCAAATATGTTTGAAAAGCCAAAAATATTTTCAGTTTTTGTTTTTGAGTTTACATGTTTGATGTGGCATATTGGTGTGCTTAGACCCCTCCTCGTTTCATTATCCATATGGCTAGGACATTTGGTCATTATTATCGATACTTAGAATGATCTTAACTAGTGTTTATATGGAGTTTTTTCGAAGTTGATATGCGTTTTGATTCAACTTTGTATATATGCCAACATGGCACACATGCACGAGTTTATATGGATGTTTGACTTCTCTTGCATATTTGAATTTGGTGAGGCGTTCTTATCTCAATCATGTCATCTATGCGTAAGTATACTTAAGGAGAAGTGTGCATGTAATAAATGTTTACTGTGAGGATTCAAAATTTGTAAAAATGATGAGTGATTCATGGGAAAGTGCTGTGAGAGTTCAAAATTAACTCGTCGTGAAAGCCACCGTTTAAAAGAGCTCAAAAGAAAATGCAATATGCTAAGAAAAGGGCCAAATTTTTTTAGTTCATTCTAAAGAAAATATGATATTATATGAGGGAGTTTGGTTGGAGAAAATTTAAACGGGTTTGCACAACTAATTCTAATGTTGTAACATTGCAATTTGACGCTATTGTTTGTAGAATCGTCAAAATTCTAGATTTGTGTGCATGTAGTATGTTTAGTTCATTAAGCTCACTCTTTAATTGTCATATGGCTATGATAAAGTTTGATGATTTATCGCTATCCATTAGAGCTTCTTGATCGTTTCGATGTGTTGGAATTATGACTCATTTGTTGTAGTTTCACGCCCATTCATTTTATATCCATGTTCGAGCACATCGGTACTATGTTTGCATGTAACTCGCATTTTTAACTTTTATGAGTTTTTGCATCTTGTGTGAAAAGCCTATTGTTTTAGCACTGTTTTGATTCTTTCAGGCCCTTCCTGGAATAGTTTTGTGGAAATTTTTTCACTGGGCAAGACTTTATATTATTTTTGGAATCTGGGAAATTTTGGTAGGTCGCGCAAAGTCGTTTAAACGATAACTCATCTCGCGCGAACGACATATGTACTTCGTTCGAGCGAATTCCTCATCTCGTTTGAGTGAAGTCCCTGCCTCGTTCGAATGTTAAACTGAAAAATGTCTTCTGATTGGTTTGCAGTCCTATGGTTCAAATTGGTATCTTTTTTGGTACTACAGGAAGCATTTCTAGACTGTTTGATTTATATACAGGTTCTTTTATGTTCCAAATTGATATTTTTCATATGAGTCCGTTTATCACGCTGGATTCGATTGGTATACTCTATGTGTGATTCCTTGGTCTACTAGCTACTGATTTATCATTGCTTGATCATATTTAGGTGGTTGTTTCATGATTATCTAGCATTTTTCAATTCTCAAATTGGTATCAACTTGATTCAAATTGGTTTCACATTCTCATGCTAGATACTTCATATTGGTTTATCTTTTCACCGGATTGTCTATTCGAGACAAACAGGAGGAGAGATTTAGGGGGAGATTTGTTGAGTGCTTCTATTGATATATGGATTTACATATTGTTTGATTATATCTGTTTCAAATTGATATCAAATAATTACTCACATGTTTCAAATGATTTGTTCTTATTAAAAATATAAATTGGTATCATTTGTTTCCCCATACATCACTGGGTATCTGTTTGCATGTTTCATGTGTGTAGGTATGCTTTCAGCAATTCGAGATTTCAATTCTACATCACATTCAGACAGTTCATGCTTGTCGGTGCTACATATTCTAGTCCGTGTCCTGCATTTTTGTTTTTGGGTTTATGGGATGGGATTTAGGCGTCATACGGCTTGATGTCCCGGTTAGGCATTTCGCTGGTTTAGTTTTGTCCCGTAATAGTCAAAGGGGTAGATTTTTAAGGACATAAATGTGACACCCCGACTAATTAAATACCGGGTAGCTACTCCTTTATTAAATTAATACAAAATGCCAAGTTGGTTCAGGTCATAGCATCACTGTCGAAAACGTTTTGATAATTTCTAGCCACCTAATATTTAAAAAGTGAGTTGTCAATTTTAATTAAATCTGAGTAACATACAATAAGTGAATTATGAAATGCTAAAACAACCACCACAACATAGTCTCATTAGAATAACCATCAAGTAATAATGAGTCTGGAGGAATACTCCTCACAACAATCCCAATAATGAAATAAATAAATACCAAATATACATCACTAAATTAATTACAACCCAAAGTCTGTAATAACAGAAATGTAAGATGTCTCTAAAGGAAATGGGGCGACATGCCCAACAAAATAAGTAAATCTGATAATGGAATCAAGATCGAAAATGGAGGCGTCTACTATCAAGGTCCTGTAACTTCCACAGCAGCTACAGCACGTCACCTGAATATAACTCCTATGCATGGTGTCCTTGTGGCTGGGCACCTAAAAGGTTTTTGCAAAAATAGATTTGAAAGAAAACGGGTCAGAGCCCGATTGTGAAATGATTTAAAAAATGCAAGTGTTTAATATCATTAAACAGTGAATATAAAGTACATGATACTGTGTGCACTCACATGAGTTCCTCACCTCTCAACTAGTTGTGCACTCCTATCGTACCCGTACCCATTCTAGTTGCTCCCATATCTATCTAGTCCAACGCTAAATCTAACACTTCTATGTGATATCCAATTCAAATCCCAACATCTTCTATTTAATAGAGTATTTTACCTTATTACACAGTTTTCTCACTTTAGCACTACAATTTATTATAAATTTTACATTTTCACTTTACAAACCGTTGATATTAATTATACTCGGAATTATTCACGACAATTCATTTCAATTAACAGTATATTATTCTCACCATAAATATACAATACTAGAACCCCGAGACTAAGCTGCGGTACGCACATACTCTGCTATCAAATCCCGGTACATCACGTACATGAGGACTACATATTATGAATCTCTCAGAAAACGTTTTATTAACAACAATCACGCACATACATATGCTCCCATGATCAGCAGACTTATTAACTTCTCAATAAGTCCTTCTTTGACCTATATTCTCGAGGTACCAATCTAAATCCCCTCCGAAGGCACACAAAGATTAGATGGCCCTAAACGAACGCCAACCTCCCATGATGGCAAGTACGGTAGGTATGTTATACAGAGATAACTACATATACTAAGCATTCACACATCTTAGATATTAAAATATTTTATTATGGTATACTTCTCGTTCTTATACCAACACTTAGTGCGATACAAATCACAAGGCCCCAGTTTATATGCGTTTAAATTATCAATTATTCTCACTTCATGATTAGTTACTCGCTTCCCCAATCCACAAACATTATCCAGTTTATGACACTATTCTAAGTTTTACTCCTCCATCTACCCCAATCTCCCAACTATACCCACTAGTTAATAAGGGAAGGTTATCTCATCATTTAAATAAGTTTACGGGATACTAGAAATCAATTCAGGCCAAAAAGGCCATTCTGTCAACTCGTTAGAAGTATCGTTCGAACGAATGGCTTCGAACAAAATACCAACTCGTTAGAAGTTATACTATCATCTCGTTAGAAGTTCGTTCGAACGAGGTCATTCGAACGACCTGGGCAGGTCTTCTAACGAGATGACAGTTTCATCCCAGAAATTCCTAAATCCGATTTTCTCAATTCTTCTCTCCTCTAAATCCACCCTAAGACCATCCAAATTATGTTTTAACGTTTATAAATCATTTCTAATCACCCTAGATCATTCCTTAATAAATTTTAGGGGTTAATTCTAACTAACCATCATGGAATTAATGTAAATCTCCAATTATTTCCCCAAACCCTATGAACATGAACTCCTAATTTTCTTATGCCCAATTACTCATCAAAATCCGTTTTTAAATGATCATATAAAACTCTTCAAATATTAAACCAGTCCATCATCATTCTACATGCAAATCCTAACCCAAATTCAAAGTTTCTCCAACAATTTCATTGGTTTTCTTCAAAAAGTACAATATAAGATAATTCCTACACTAAGCATGGAAGACATATTCAATTCATTAAAAATACTAAATCACTTGGCTTAGGTTGTTCTTGAGAATTTGATGTTGAAGGTTGAAGGTTGATCTCTCCCCTTTCTGTACAGATTTTCTCCCAAGGTTGAAGATGGTGGTTATGGGTTTTCTTTTAGGAACATCTTCCAACTCTTCCTATAACTCCCGTAGCCCTATAACTTGTCAAATGCTGACAATGGGCTTAGTGGGTTACTAAATAATGTATAATTAACTCCTAAAATTCGTAGGCTTTAATCCCCAAAATTTCAAAATTAGCAAAATACCCTTTTAAGTTGCCGGTATGGCCCAAAAATGCCCTGGGACCCAAACTAAACCCCCGGCTAGTGTTTTCTGACTATTTCGACCCTTTCGGACTCGTTGGCGCACTCAAAATGACCATTCACTTGATAAAAATAAAATTCACTTTTTAATTCTAATTACAATCCTGACGTGATTGACACGTGCGTCCCAATTAAATTTCCCAAATTGTCGTATTTCAGTCTCGCTACAATTTTAATATTTTCAATATTCATAGATTGCCATATATACACATCGTAATCAAATACCAACTCACATCTCTTTAGTATTTATATCCGGATTAATTCTCAATTAATTCACATTTAATTTAATTAATCCTTTAAATAAATATCAATAAAATTACGGGGTATTACATACTTCCCCCCAAATAACAGAATTTCGTTCCAAAATTCAGAACGAAAAAGTACCTGATAAAAACAACTCTAGATAACGTTCGCGCATCTCATCCTAGCGCTCCCATGTGGACTCCTCAACATTATGATGCCGGCACTGAACACGTACCAACGACACTATCTTTGACCTCAGTTTCCACTCGCTTCGGTCCAAAATAGCAATCGGCCCCTCCTCATCGGAACTATCGGGCTGGAGATCGATGTCCTCCAAATCAATGTGAGTATGGGTCAAATCGTCCCTAAGATATTTTCTTAGCGAGGAAATATGGAACACATCATGAATCCTATGCAAGTGCTCCGGTAACCCAAGTCTATACGCAACTGACCCAATCCGCTCGATGATAGGAAATGGCCCCACATATCTCGGTGCCAGTTTTCCCTTCTTCCCAAAACGCATAATCCCCTTCATAGGAGATACTCTGAGTAAAACCTGGTCCCCCACTTTAAATTTCCTGAAGCACCTCTTCGCATCAGCATAGCTCTTCTGTCGATCCTGAGCTAGCCGAATGCGACTCCGTATCAATTCTATCCTTGCCGAAGTATCCTGAATCACCTCCGGCCCAAGTAGTTTGTTGTCCCCCACCTCTAACCAACATGCTGGGGAATGACAAGGTCTACCACACAACACCATAAATGGATCCATGCCAATGGTGAACTGGTAGGAGTTATTATAAGCAAACTCCACCAGTGGAAGTTACTGCTCCCATCCCCCCCAATGTCTATGATGCACATACGCAATATGTCCTCCAACATCTGATTTGTACGCTCGGTTTGCCCATCGGTCTGTGGGTGATAAGTCGTACTCAACCTCAATTCCGTGCCCATGGCCTCCTGGAAACTCTCCCAAAACCGTAAAAAGAATATCTTGTCTCGGTCAGACACGATATTTAGAGGCACACCGTGAAGTCTCACTATTTCCAAAATGAAAATCTGGGCATACTGTCCCGTAGTGTAGTCTGTCCTTACAGGTAGAAAATGAGCAACTTTGGTTAAACGGTTCACAATTACCCAAATGGAGTCGTGAACCCTCTGTGACGTAGGTAACCCCATGATAAAGTCCATGGATATGCTCTCCCATATCCACGTCGGAACCTCTAATGGCTGTAGAAGTCCTGTCGGTCTCTGATGATCCACCTTTACCAGCTGACAAGTGGCGCATTTAGAAACAAACACGGCAATATCTCTCTTAATCCTATTCCACCAATACTGACGTCTCATGTCTTGGTACATTTTGTCCCCACCAGGGTGTACCGCGAACCGTGAGCCAAGCGACTCTGCCATCACCTTGTGTCGCAACTCTTCCCCTTCCGGAACGACTAGCCTCCCATTGGAGCGTAATCCCCCGTCTGAGCTAACGGTATAGGACTCGGCTCCCTCCGCTAGTAATCGAACTATCTACTCCTGACAGAACGAGTCATTTGCCTGGGCCTTTACCACTCTCGTAACAATCTGCGGTGTAACAGTCATCACGGACATGAACGATCGGGCCACTGCATCCTGGTGTCCCAACTCCTTCCACTTTGCTTTCCACACCTCGGCCACCTCATCTACTGGCCTACGACTCAACGCGTCTGCTACCACGTTAGCCTTCCCCGGGTGATATTGGATATCAAACTGATAATCTTTTACAAACTCAAGCCACCGTCTTTGATGCATATTCAACTCCTTCTGCATGAAGAGGTACTGTGGAGACTTGTGGTCCGTGAACAATCAAAACTTCTCCCCTAGGAGACAATGTCTCCAAATCCGAAGGGCAAATACAACTGCCGCTAACTCTAAGTTATGGGTGGGGTAATTATTCTCGTGAGGCTTAAGCTTACGGGAAGTATAAGCTATGGCCTGACTTTCCTGCTGCAGCACACCTCCGAGTCCTTGTAAGGACGCATCGGTGTAAACTAAATACTCAACTCCCAGTCTGGGAAATGCCAACACAGGTGTTGAGGTCAAGTTGTCCTTCAACTCATCGAATGCTAACTGACAGGCATCTCTCCAGATGAATGGCACACCTTTGCGAGTCAGATGTGTCAAAGGACCCGCTATCTTTGAGAAACCACGAATAAACCTCCTGTAGTATCCTGCTAGGCCCAAGAAACTACGAATCTCAGTCGGTGTCGTGGACTATCCCCACTCCCTCACCGCGGATACCTTCCTCGGATCAACAGATATCCCCCGGTCTGAAATGATATGCCCCAAAAACTGAACCTCCTTCAGCCAAAACCCACACTTCTCATACTTTGCATACAGCTCGTTCTGACATAGCGTCTGCAAAACCTGTCTCAAATGCTCGGCGTGCTCCTCTTCTGTCTGGGAGTAAACTAGAATGTCATCAATAAAGACAATGACGAACTAGTCTAGGAACTTTCTGAACACCCTATTCATCAAGTCCATAAACACGGATGGAGCATTGGTCAAGCCAAAAGGCATAACCCAAAACTCGTAGGAACCATATCTCGTTAAGAAAGCAATCTTCGAGACGTCCTGTTCCCTGATACGTAACTGATGGTATCCCGATCGCAAATCAATCTTTGAGAAGAAGGAAGCTCCTCTCAGCTGGTTGAATAAGTCATCGATTCAGGGTAACGGATACTTATTCCGTATCGTGACCTTATTCAACTCTCGGTAATCTACACATAACATCAACGATCCATCCCTCTTCTTTACGAACAACACAGGGGCACCCCACGACAAAGTACTCCTCCGAATAAACCCATGACCCAACAACTGCTCAATCTGATCTCGTAACTCTCTCATCTCTGCTGGAGCCATACGGTAAGGTGCGCGGGAAATAGGCCGAGTGCTCTGCGTCAAGTCGATCACAAAATCTATTTCTCTACTCGGAGGTAGTCCAGGTATATCCTGAAATACATAAACAAACTCCCTAACAACTGGAATCGCATCAAGTGGTATCACCACTTCCTTAGAGGTCTCCTCCTCTATATAGTACAAGTGAGTGGACGATCCTCCCTCAGGGCGAGGCATCGCCACTAAAAACATCTCCTGCTCGGGAATGGCAAAGATAATACTCCTACTGAAACAGTCAATCATGGCTTGGTATGAAACTAGCCAATCCATACCAATAATCGCATCGTACTTAGTCATCTCTAACACTAACATATCAGCGGGTAAAGTAAACCTCCCGATCTCTATACCCACACCTCTACAAATAAGGGAAATCACGGAACCCCTACTCAACGGTGAATCTACACAAGTAACCGTGCTCTCGTCGGTGTCTAATAACCTAATAGTGCGTGCAAATATCATGGAAATGAAACAATGTGTGGCCCCCATGTCAAATAAAATACGCCCCATAGTCCCCTGAATAGAGAACATACCCTCAATGGCAGGTGGATCCTATGGGCTGATACATTCTCCCATACTGAAGTTGTCCGTACTGAACTGAGACTACTAGAATGGGTGGTAATGCTGCCATCTGTGGTGGTGCTGGGAGTGCGGCGGGAAACATAGGCCTTTGTGGCTCGTGTCGGGAACCCTATTACTGCTGTTGTGGGGCCCTGCCCCTATCAGGACAATCCTGGCATTTATGGCCAGTCTTGCCACAAACGAAGCACTTGCCCGGGAAATTTCCCCTCGTTGTCCCTGTTGCCCACGGCCCTGATGGTCGTTACCCTTTCTCCCCTGGCCGTGCTGGCCCTGCTAAAATTGTTGTTTCTAGCCTTGCTGGCCCTGTTGACCCTGATGACCATTACGAAAACCTCCCTGTCCATTTCTGAAACTCCCAGATCTGAATTTCTTGGAATCCCCCTGTTGGGAACCCTGACCTCCCTGCCTGTGCTGAACCTGAGTAGATTATGCCCCGCTGGCACAATTACTCCCTGTCCTGCCCTGATGGTTGGACTCTCCTGATATCTTACTCTCAGTCATGTGAAAGCAATGATCCTGGCAGTGAAGTAGCGCCGCGTTAATCACATCAGAATAAGTGGCCAACGAGAGATTACCCAACAATTGCTGATGAATCCTCCAAGTTAATCCATCCATAAACTTCTGAATCTTCTTCTCCTCAGTCGGAATCTCATCCAGAATAATGTTCAAGAGATTGGTAAACTCAGCCTCATACTCGGCTACAGTCCTCCCCTCCTGCTTGAGGTTCATCAATTTCCTCCTCATTTCAGTGTGAACAGCTGACAGAAAATAATTGGGGTCGAATCGCACCGAGAATTCCTGAATAGAAAGGGTGTCCCTCTCCTCTGCGGTGGTAATGGACTCCCACCACTGCAATACAGATCCTACTAGCTTGAAAGTAGCCAGTATCTGCTTTTGAACATCGGTGCACTCGTACATCCTTAAGTGCCTCTGAATATCCTTCCTCCACTGACTAGATACCACAACATCGGAGCTACCTGCGAACTCCGGAGGGTGTGCTTTCTGAAAAGCATCACGAACGCATTCCCAAGCAGACGGGAATGCATGAGCCTGAACTTCCGCGACTACCAGCGCCTGGGGTGGTGCCTGCTGTACAACTGCGAGAGCGACATTCACCTCTTGGGCTACAGTAGCTGCAACCTCTGCGTCATTCATGGTGCCCTGAACTGGTGCAGGCTGTGGCTCGGGCTGTGCATCCCTAGGAACTCGTTGTGCACGTCGTGGAGGCATCTGAAATGAGAGTAAAGTTTATAAGTTCGCAGTTGTTATTTCAAAATAGCTGAAGATCGAAGCATACACAAAAGAATACAACAGTCCTAAAATATAGGGCTCTACATCCAAGAAAACTCAGCGGAAACATAATGAGCCTTATAGATCCTAAGGACACTAGAACCTGATGCTCTGATACCACCTATGACACCCCAACTAATTAAATACCGGGTAGCTAATCCTTTAATAAATTAATAAAAAATGCCAAGTTGGTTCAGTTCATAGCATCACTGTCGAAAACGTTTTGATAATTTCTAGCCACCTAATATTTAAAAAGTGAGTTGTCAATTTTAATTAAATCCGAGTAACATACAATAAGTGAATTATGAAATGCTAAAACAACCACTACAACATAGTCTCATTAGAATAACCATCAAGTAATAATGAGTCTGGAGGAATACTCCTCACAACAATCCCAATAATGAAATAAATAAATACCAAATCTACATCACTAAATTAATTACAACCCAAAGTCTGTAATAACTGAAATGTAACATGTCTCTAAAGGAAATGGGGAGACATGCCCAACAAAATAAGTAAATCTGATAATGGAATCAAGATAAAAAATGGAGACATCTACTGTCAAGGTCCTGTAACTTCCATAGCAGCTATAGCACGTCACCTGAATAGAACTCCTATGCATGGTGTCCTTGTGGCTGGGCACCTAAAAGGTTTTTGCAAAAATAGATTTGAAAGCAAACGTGTCAGAGCCCGATTGTGAAATAATTTAAAAAATGCAAGTGTTTAATATCATTAAACAGTGAATATAAAGTAAATGATAGTGTGTGCACTCACATGAGTTCCTCACCTCTCAACTAGTTGTGCACTCCTATCGTACCCGTACCCATTCTAGTTGCTCCCATATCTATCTAGTCCAACGCTAAATCTAACACTTCTATGTGATATCCAATTCAAATCCCAACATATTCTATTTAATAGAGTATTTTACCTTATTACACAGTTTTCTCACATTAGCACTGCAATTTATTATAAATTTTACATTTTCACTTTACAAACCGTTGATATTACTTATACTCACAATTATTCACGACAATTCATTTCAATTAACAGTATATTATTCTCACCATAAATATACAATACTAGAACCCCGAGACTAAGCTGCGGTACGCACATACTCTGCTATCAAATCCCGGTACATCACGTATATTAGGACTACGTATTCTAAATCTCTCAGGAAACATTTCATTAACAACAATCACAAACAACGGATGTGAACATAGTTCACATCACATGGGTCACGCACATACCTACACTCCCATGATCAGCAGACTTATTAACTTCTCAATAAGTCCTTCTTTGACCTATGTCCTCGAGGTACCAATCTAAATCCCCCCCGTAGGCACACACAGATTAGATGTCCCTAAACGAACACCAACCTCCCATGATAACAAGTACGGTAGGTATGTTATACACAGATAACTACATATACTAAGCATTCACACATCTTAGATATTACAATATTTTATTAGTGGTATACTTCTCGTTCTTTTACCAACACTTAGTGCGATACAAATCACAAGCCCCCGATTTATATGTGTTTAAATTATCAATTATTCTCACTTCATGATTAGTTACTCGCTTCCCCAATCCATAAACATTATCCGGTTTATGACACTATTCTATGTTTTACTCCTCCATGTACCCCAATCTCCCAACTATACCCACTAGTTAATAAGGGAAGGTTATCTCATCATTTAAATAAGTTTACGGGATACTAGAAATCAATTCAGGCCAAAAAGGTCATTCTGTCAACTCGTTAGAAGTCTCGTTCGAACGAGGTCGTTCGAACGAGTTCGTTCGAATGAATGGCTTCGAACGAAATACCAACTCGTTAGAAGTCATACTGTCATCTCGTTAGAAGTTCGTTCGAACGAGGTCATTCGAATGACCTAGGCAGGTCTTCTAACGAGATGGCAGTTTCAGCCCAGAAATTCCCAAATCCAATTTTTTCAATTCTTTTCTCCTCTAAATCCACCCTAAGACCATCCAAATTATGTTTTAACGTTTATAAATCATTTCTAATCACCCTAGATCATTCCTTAACAAATTTTAGGGGTCAATTCTTACTAACCATAATCGAATTAATGTAAATCTCCAATTATTTCCCCACACCCTATGAACATGAACTCCTAATCTTCTTATGCCCAATTACTCATAAAAATCCATTTTTAAATCATCATATAAAACTCTTCAAATATTAAACCAGTCCATCATCATTCTACATACAAATCCTAACCCAAATTCAAAGTTTCTCCAACAATTTCATGGGTTTTCTTCAAAAAGTTCAATATAAGATAATTCCTACACTAAGCATGGAAGACATATTCAATGCATTAAAAATACTAAATCACTTGCCTAAGGTTGTTCTTCAGAATTTGATGTTGAAGGTTGAAGGTTGATCTCTCCCCTTTCTGTACAGATTTTCTCCCAAGGTTAAAGATGGTGGTTATGGGTTTTCTTTTGGGAACCTCTTCCAAGTCTTCCTATAATTCTCGTAGCCCTCTAACTTGTCAAATGATGATAATGGGCTTAGTGGGTTACTAAATAATGTATAATTAACTCGTAAAATTCGTAGGCTTTAATCCTCAAAATTTCAAAATTAGCAAAATACCCTTTTAAGTTGCCGGTATGGCCCAAAAATGCCCCGGGACCCATACTAAATCCCCGGCTAGTATTTTCTGACTATTTCTACCCTTACGGACTCGTTGGCGCACTCAAAATGACCATTCGGTTGATAAAAATAAAATTCACTTTTTAATTCAATTAATTACATTCCTGATGCGATTGACACTTGCGTCCCAACTAAATTTCCCAAATTGTCGTATTTCAGTCTCGCGACAATTTTAATATTTTCAATATTCATATATTGCCATATATACACATCATAATCAAATACCAACTCACATCTTGTTAGTATTTATATCCGGATTAATTCTCAATTAATTCACATTTAATTTAATTAATCCTTTAAATAAATATCAATAAAATTACGGGGTATTACAATAAATTTTCAATTGAGTCCTTGTATTGTTTTGACTTAATTCTGTGAACAAAACTATGTTTGTAATATGTCATAGGGAGAATTTTATTTTGTCACGATCTGACTTGGTCTATGATGTATTGAAGAAATTGAAGACTTTGCGGCAAAACTTCAAAGAATTAAAGCATGCCGAAGTTTAATTGGTGGTATTTTAATCGTCTTCAAAGTTAATTTAATTCCAATGATCACTCAGGTATGAATGTGTATAATTAATGGTGCTCGGAATTATTTTATAAAAGATAGGGATGTAATTTTTATAAAGAAAAATGTTTAAGATTTACACTATGTTTCATGATGATAAGCTCGTAAAAGAGTTTGACATTTTTGGATCTCTCATTGGAAGAGACATTTTAAACAAAAAGTCAAAAAGTCAAACTTTCGCACTGTCGTTCAAATGACATCCAATCTCGTTCGAACGAGATGGAATGTCGCTTGAACGAGTTCCTCAAGTCGTTCGAATGACACGTTTTTTGAGGCGGTATTTAAATCCTATTTAAATAGTGTTTTCCTCATAGTTTCATAAGTGTACGTTCTAGAAAATAGTATTCGACTAGAAACTTGTTTGCACATGTTTTCTAAGGTTTAAAAGTCTTAAACACATCCTTAGAGTTTGCAAAGATCCAAGTTATCATTCTTATATGTTTAAGTGATCTTGCTACACCAAAGTTATTTGTTTTACACATTGAACATCAAAGGGTTTTGTGGTGAAGAAAAGAGAAGGACTTCTTATTCGACATCGTAGATGAATCAAAGACATTCGGTGGACACCGAGACATACGTGGATGCGTGTGTTGTGGACAGGTATCGTGGAAGACGGAATTTCGGCATGGACACTATTGAAGAATGGTTGAAGAACAGAAGGAGAGTCAAGAATCATGGGGATCGAGTCTTAGTGAAGGCTAATCTGTCTTTGTAAAACTATTGTTCATAGTGATTGTCTGGCCTGGGCCGTCCGAGGTTGTTTTCCCGTTTTGGTTTTTTTCCTCGTACATTCGGGGTTATGAGTATTCCTTACTTTAATTTAGTTTCTTTAATCACTAGATGCATGTTTAGGATTGATCGAGATAAAACAGGTTTAAAGTAAGAATTGAGTTTTTCACAACTTGGTTTGGTGCATAATTAAAAGTTGAATCTTTTTTTGGAGAAAATTTGGTTTTGTTTGAAACACACATATCGGGTCACTCACACTTTTCAACAACATTGCAAGATCCAGAACATAATGCCTTAAACAACATTCAAAATTAAACCCAAAAGGTTGAAAACCTTTTGAACACAAACCACTAAACTAGAAACGGTTCAAACTCTTATACCATAAACAATATCTAATCACACAACTTCACATATATTATTTTCAGTATCGAAAAGGTGTTAAAAAGAGATTAGGGTTAAAATAAAATCACTCTCAAATAGATAGAACATTTATGTTTAGAGAAAGGAAATTTTAAATAAATTTTGGCCGAGTTTCAATATGATTTGGGAATATTTTGTTTGAGTTTTTCCATTGACCCAAAGTTTCTATTTCAAGAGACACGTGAGGTGGCCTAGTTAAGTTATAATTCTCAAACAAAAAAGGGTGTATAGGAAAAAAACATGAAGTTTATAGGGCATGACCGACAATGCATAAATACAAGTTTGGTAGGGGTTATAAGGTAATAATCTAGGCTATTGTTAGGGGGCGAATGCGTCAAATTAACCTCAGCAAACAAGTGCTCCAAATTTCATCTCACAGGCTCACACGTAATCAAACAATGTGGGCTAAATGCTAAACTCCCATTAGTCCAAACCAGTTGACACGGACCAACACAAAACGACCCTTAAAGACTAAAACGATGTTGTTTTGATTTAGTTGATTTATATTTAAAAACAATTACATTGTTTAAAATTGTTTCTTTAAAATATTAAAATCAACATTTTAAATTCGTGAAAATTCATAAAAAGAAATATGAAAGATAATTTTTAAAAATTCTGGAAAGTTAAAAAACAATACAATGTATCATATAAAAAATATTTTGGTATAAAATACGTAAATAATATATAAATGCAAAAAAATGAATATATTAAACAAAATTAAATTTAGAGATTTAACTATAAGAAATTGAGTTTTAAAAAGCTTTTAGAATTCTTTTTAGGAATGTATTTAGTAAGAGCACGGGTCGAAGTCTATTTGGGACAGTGTTACAAAATTGAACCAAACAAAAATTCTACGGGTTTTAATAAGGGTATTTCAATATCACCCTTTGGCTAGTTTTGGAACAAACCAAATATAGACTCTAAAAAACTAAGTCTCACAAACGTAAATACACGGCTCAACTATACACAAGATTCCTCAAAACAAAAGAGTACATATCTCAACTAACAACATGTTTTCTAAAAAGAAGAGTACAAAAATCAACTAATAATATGCATTTTAAAAGACTCAATTATACAAAAAGAATAGGAGTCTTATAAAATCTCCCCAACGTAAAAAAACAGTCTCAAATTATTCTCTTGTATGTCACAAAGGATAGGGAAGAATCCTGCAAAAGATGTTAGTACCACAAGATATTATAATATGTACTAACATACAAACCTAATACATTTTAAGTAGGGTAGGCACAAACACTAATAGACATTCTTAGCCTTTCAAATCAATGGTTGTCTAATGGCTTTGTGAAAATATCTACTCATTGATCTTTTAGTGTTAAGGTATTCAATCTTAATTTCTTTTTTCTCAATTAATTCTCTAATAAACTCTTCTCTCATTTTAATATGTTTTATTCAAGAATGAAAAATGGATTATTAAAAATTCTTATAGAACTTTGATTGTCGCAAAGTATGAGAGCAGACGATTTATTAAAGACGTGGTCACTTAACATTTATTACATCCACAACACATGAGTACAACAACTATCAGCAGTAATGTATTCGACTTTTACTTATGAAAGTGAGACGCAATTTTTCTTTTAAGAGGATAAGGAGACAAAATTTCATCCTAAGTAAAAATAACCACCTGAGGTGCATTTACTATCATCGGTACAACCTACTCAGTAAGCGTACGTATACCCCGCTATCTTAGAGTTAGTGTTAAAGGTTTAGAAGAGACCATAGTTTATCATGCCACTTATTTATTTATAATACATTTTACTACATGTTATTGGAATGTTTTGGTTCACATTAATATCTAGCATGCACACACTACGCATTATATCAGGCCTACTCGTAGTTAAGTAAAGAAGGTTGCCTATCATACCACGATATAAAATAACCTCTATATTTTCACCGGAAAAGTCTTTTGACAGTTTACGAGAGGAACTCACAGGAGTTCTATTAGATTTAGACATAGTTAGCCCAAAACACCTAACTAACTCAGTAGCATATTTGGATTGGCAAATAAAATATGTTCATATTTTTGTGCTACTTGAAGTCCTAAAAAGAATTATAGTTCCCCATCATGTATATTTGAAATTCAAGTTTTATTATGTTAGAGAATTATTTAGATTTCGAAGGAGAAGTGGACCTAAAAACCATGTAATCGATGTAAACTTGAGTAATTAACAAACAATTTTTGTTACATTTAACGAACATTATAAGGTCAACAACCATTTGGGTGAAATCATTTTGCATAAGAAAAATTTCTAAACTATCATACCAAGCACAAGGGGTGTGTTTTAAACCATACTGCTCTTTCTTTAATCTAAAAATAAGATTTGGAAAGAACGTATCAGGAAAGCCTTTAGTTTATTATGCATGCACTATTCATTTAAAATGCCATTTAAAAATGCATATTTTACGTCCATTTTATAGATTTTAAATTTCAATTGGCAAGAAATAGCAAGTAAGCATCTAATTAATTCTAGTCTATCAACATAAGCAAAGGTTTCATCAACATCAATTCCATAAATTTGTGAATAACCTTGTGGAACTAACCTAGCTTTATTTCTTAACACATTACCATATTCATCGCAATTATTTTTAAATATACATTAGATTCCGATTATATTAGTGTGAGTAGTACGAGGTACTAAATACCGTACATCGTGAAGTCTAAATTGTCCTAATTCTTCTTGTATATATAGCAGCCAAGATTCATCTAATAATTCTTCTCTAATTTGTTTAGGTTCAATTAAAGACATATAAGATGAAAAAAAATCATTTACAAATTGAGATATAGTGCCTATTGGGCCTCTAACATCTCCTATAATATTTTTCTCGGGGTGATTTGACTTAAACCATTTAAGAACATCGGGTTCATCAATTGGTAGGAAATCAGAATCACTATTTGTTAACTGTTTTAATAAATCTTCATTTTTAGAATTGTCAATGGGTAAAGGATTCCTACTTTCTTCTAAGTAATGGGAAACACTATCACTCACAACTACATTAATGGATTCCATTATAGTTTTTATTTTTAGGTAACTAACATGATAAGCATGGTTATTTGTAGAATAACCTAAAAATATAGCTTTATCATCCCTAGTGTAAAATTTAGACTCATGCTCTCTACCCTTACGAACATAAAATTCACTGCCAAACATCCTAAAATATTTTAAATTGGGTTGTTTTCCATACCAGATTTCATAGGATGTTTGTTTAGTATTTTTTTATTACATATACCCTGTTTATTATGTGACAAGTAGTTTGTATATCCTCAACCCAAAAATATTTTTGAAAATTCTTAGCGTGAAGCAAAACACGAGCCATCTCTTGTATGGTTTGGTTGTTTCTTTTTGCTATACCATTTTGTTAAGAGGTTTTTAAGTACACTAAATTCATATGTGTACCCATTTTCTACACAATATTCTACAACACCATGGTATTTAAACTCTTCACTTGTGTCACTTCGAATCCTATTTACTTAAATCTCCTTTTCATTCTCAACTCTTAAAGGGATTCTTAAACTTTATTAAAATGTATATGATTTTTCTTTCACAAATGCCACCCAAGTAAATCTAGAAAAATCATCTATAATGACAACGATCTATGAGTTACCACATATACTAGTAGTCCTAGAGGGACCCATTAAATCCATATGTAGTAACTCTAAAGGTTGAGAGGTTAAAATATGTTTAAGTTTCTTATGAGGGCCTTAATGCATTTTACATATTTGACATGGTCTACAAATAGATTATTTTATTTTTGGTATTTTATGTAGACTGCGAACAGGTTGTTGGCTAGTTAATATAGACAGATTATCATAACTAACGTGTCCGGGTCTTTCACGCCATAAGTCTAATTCATTTAGCCTAGCAGATAAATAATATTCAACTTCTTTATTTTGAAAAACAATATAGCAATTATCGGGTATTCTTTCACGACAAAAAATAGTTTTTCCCTCTAGACTAACAACACTGCACTCTGATTTGGAAAAGTAACCAGTGTGGTATGTGTCGTAAAATTGACTTATACTTAAACAAATCGGCTTTTAGTCCCTCAACTAGTATAACCTCATCCAAGTTAGAAAGCCTACCAATCCAACTTGTTCCCTTGCTTATGATCCTGGACATTTTTCCATCTCCATAGCTTATATTTCTATGACACCCCGCCTATATAAATATCCAGTGATGGGTCCCTCATAAAAATAAAACCGAAATATCATTTGGTTCATTCTTAGCATCACTGTCGGAAACATTTAAATGAATCAATCAACAAGGTAAATAACTGAACACTATAATACCGAATAAACCATCGGTTCCCAAGCCTAATATAAAATCCAACGTATAGATCAAAACCTGAGTATAATTCTGAACTGAAATAATTATAATAGTTGAAGGGGCAATATGCCCAAATGAAATGACTCAACTGCATCATACTCTAGCAATGAAGTAACTGAAGCATCTAATCCAAATCCTACAATCATCCACAAGTGCTTCAGCTATGCATACCTAGAACATATCATCAAGTTGGGCATCCCTGTGGATGGACACCTAAATGGTTTTGAAAATATTTTGCAAGCATTTAAATCACAGTTGAAAACAAGTTATTGATTACACATGTTAGTTCAACACACACTCCCTTGAGTTCCTAACCTCTCAACTAATGTGCACGCCTAACGTCATCTACCAAGCTATGCTACCTAGCCCAACTAGGTGTCATCAATAACTAACTAACCATTAACATACTTGTCTCCCCCATAACTTTACTGTACCACCCATATCATAAGTTTTCATAATATTAATAATAAACATTTCTCGTATGTAATTATTAAACCATTTCATCAAGTATCTCTACTTAAATTATCTTTAGATATACATCATCTATCCTTAATACTTTCACGCACCACGTAGATTATTTCTTAATTGAATCACTTTTTGACATACACTATTTATCCTCCCTACATCACACATAAGCAGAAAAATCACATAATCACTTTTACTTTTAGATTTACACTATATATCCTTTCTACCATCACATATAAGTAGAATAATCACATAATCACTTTTTATTATTAGATATACACTATATATCCTTTCTACCATCACATATAAGTCAAATAATCACACACACACACACACACACACACATACACACACACACACATATATATATATATATCACTATAATATAAACCAATATGGCATCCCCGAAATGGCCCCTTGTGATGATGGCATACTCTGCTATCAAGTCCATGTACCTCTCGTACAAAATCAAGGACTAATGGTTTGGCATATCTCCACGAACCTAAAATTAATCAACACATATTATGGACACGAATATAGTTCTAACTCTTTGGGATATGCACATACCTAACGTACCAAATGACCTGCCAGTCCTACTAATACATGACACATAGTGATCCGCCTTAAGTTCTATGTTCTGAGGCATTAATCCAGACCTCACTGGAATCGTCAAGGTGGGATCGCCCTTTGCGCGGAAACCTCCTGATAGCAGGTAGCGTAGGTATGTTTACACATACGAAAGAACATAATAAGCATACACACAACCTAATCCATATGTCCCATATAGGCATTAACACAACCTATAAATATGATCCGTATAGGTATACACCACCTATGAATACAATTAATATAGGTATAAACTCAACCCATAACTATAACCTGTATAGATATACACACCATCTATATATATAACCCGTATAGGTATACACTCAATACATAACTATAACTTATATAGATATACACACCACACACACACACACACACACACACACATATATATATATATATATATATATATATATATATATATATATATATATATATATATATATATATATATATATATATATATATATATATATATAATTTGTAAGGTATACATTCAACCCATATCTATAACTCATATAGATTTATATTCAACCTATAAATATACTATGTACATGACATATATCTCTTGAATACTCAACGTACTATCGATATATGATTATGACTCTCTATCTCATTTTCCCGAGGATTAATATCTACCCGAAGGGCCTAGTTACCCATTGATTAAATATCAGTAGCTAATACACTCCTACACTATTGGTCGGAATCATAGGTTCACTCATCTCTTCGTGATTATTCTTATTCCCCTGAATTTGCTCGCATTACAAATTATGCCCGATAATCCTTAGCCTTAATTCTTCTCCCTCATGACTAAGCTCCTGCCTTACCATTGGAAAACTGGAGATAATTATATATCTCACTATAATTTAAAGGCATCCCTAAAGTCCCCCGATAATTATACACAAGTTCAGGGCTTAAACAAGGAAAATTGGGCAATTATGGGTAACCAAATCGGGTCATAAATTTTCTAGCAGATTAAACACCCTGTAGTAAAACTTTGATTTATCCCTCTACAAAACCCTAATTTAACTCATTCAAAGCTCATTGTAAAGATAATATATATACCTTTCCAAACATCTATGGTTGAACTCTAATTCAAAGTACAATTAAAATGGCATACATTTAAAGTGTCGTAAAAAATTCTGGCAGATTGCCATGCAGGAAAATCAAACACCCTATAGTAAAACATCGATTACTCTCTGTACAGAACTATGATTGACCTATTAAAGTCTCATTAGAAATATAATACATAGACCTTTCAATACATCAATGTCTTGCACTCTAATTCTAAGTACAATTAAAATGGCACACGTTCAAAGTTACATCAAAAATTCTGGCAGATTGGCATCTTGTGTTCATGAATTAAACCCTAAGTCATTCAAAATTCATGTTCTTCAACCAAGAACCCATAAAGATTTCATATTAATCATCAAATATATTATAATTTAATTTTATCTTCACATAAGGTTTCATTCTACATGCGATCCTACACCGAATCATGAGTTATATTCATTTAAATCCTAAGAAAATAATTGAAATCATGAAATTGAAAACCCTACACAACATGGGTATTATAACTTCTTCAAAAACATGAAAGATAAATACTTTCCTTGTAATTGCAGGTATGATTTTGTTGATATGATTATAGAGTTGATCTCTCCTTGCTCCGATTACGAATCCGGCATGTCGGTGGTGAGAAATAATGTTGAAAGCTCCAAGAATCCTCTTTTCTTCCTCTTTAATGGCCTCTTTCTTCTCTAATTTGAGTTAACTCTAGCTTATAACTATAAGGGGCTAGTATACTCTTTTAATTTTCGGAGTTGTCCAAACCACAAACTCCCGAATGACATAAATGCCCTTAAATAGTGTCGGGTTGGTCTAAAATTGCCCCAGGACCAAAACTATACACCCGGATATACTATTTCAACCCTTTGGGAATCAACTCTGACCTCTAAATCACCATTCGGGTCACTTTATATAATCATCTTATTTTCACCTCAAAATATGACACACAAGAAATTAAATTAAACTGAATTAATTAAATCTAAATCAGTGAATTAAATAATTTCTTCGAATTAAATAAATTCCTAATTCCCCAATTTAATTAAATTATATATCTCCAATTTAATTAAATTCTATATCCTCATAAATATGCGGTATTACAATTTCCTCCAACAAAAGTTTTTAACGTGAAATTTTTTTATTGGTCCTTGGTCATATGCCTGGAACAACTGAATCAAGGTACCACTAAGAGTTTTAGTAAGAAACATTTAGTGCTGATACAACAACGTTACATCTCAATTGGTAACTTAATTCTTCCTTCCAAATCCAAATTGCCTTATTTTTTGAAAAAATGTTTCAGGCTTGAAGGGCATTGGCTTAGGTTGTGTGGATTTCTTAACAGATTTAGCCTTAATAGGTATCCTAGTTCTATTAGCATTTCTACATTTTCTATTTAGATTTAATCATTTATAATAGAATTTTTCTAAATGACCAGTTTTTGATAGAAATTGCAGTTATAAATATGCCTATCAAGATAGTGAGCCTAAATCTAACTTAAATTTTAAAAAAACGGAATTGACATGTGAATTTTTGAAGATCCTAGACAGTCTATAATGGAGAAAATAAAATTTGTTGCAAATATTTCTTGTCCTTTAAAGCCAATTCTCTCTTTATCAATATGGGAAGACTCTCCAGAATTAAAAAGTTGTTTAACATTAATGTAAAAAGTGTCAAAAGCTTTCAGTTTCTTTTAAGATTCTTTAAGTTGACATTTTAATTCTTCAAAATCATGTATGACAACTTTTATTTTTCTTCGAATAAAAGACTATTTTCAGTTAATTTAGAAATTTTTTTCTCTATCATCAAGTTTTTCATCTCAAGATCTTGCATTTACATAGAAGATTCGTCTTAAATTAGGCGAATTTGATTATTCAAAACACCAATTTTAGATAATAACCTAGCATTGATTTTGCCTAAATGTGTAACTTTTTCAAGGTTGACTTCTAAATTTTCTTAAAGTGTATATTATCATCATCACATTCATTACCAACAGATTCGGTCCTAACAGATGGTTCATTATGCATATCATTTTCATTATTCTAGTGGGAGTTACAATCATACAAAGTTTTAGAAACATTAGCAGTAGTATGATTGTTTACATGAGTCTTAATAGGTAAAGAATTATTTACAATAGGTAAATCATAATTGTCTACGAATATTCAAAATCATCAGACAAAATAGACAAATTATCAACGTTAATATCATGCTCATTTACACAAAGAGAAGTAAAAGCCATAAATTTATTATAACTATCACTACTGTCACTATCAAAACTATCATCACAAGTTTTTAATATATGGGCCTTATTAGAATATTGTCAGAATGGAAAAATTGATTACACTTCCTGCACTGAATATGACTTAAATCTTTATTGTTGTCATATTTTACAAAACAATTCTTTTCATACTATTTTTCGTGAGGCCTATTTGTATAACTGGGTTGGTCTTCTCTAGATGAATTTTTTTTCCTAAACATGACAATTGTTAAATTGTTTAGATAACAAGGTAATTTCATTATCTAATGACTCAATAGAAATAGAAGAGTCACCCATATTAGATGGTGAAGTAAAAACAAGACTATTTACACTAGATTTAAACCCTACAATCATTTATTAATGCATAGGAAACTTTCTCATCATCATGTAACTTAGCAGTCGCCATCTCTTTTCCATGTCATGCATGATGATAGCCTATATCAAGACCGTAGTTCTTCTTCATATCTTTAACTACAACATTTGGTCTCAATAATGGTTTACTTTATCTCATCAGCAAGAAATATAAAAAATAATTGGAGTCCATCATTTTGATGGACTACGATATACACCCCTATAAGTATGCTCATTGTTCATACTTCTTATATAAAAGTTACTGTTTACTGTCGATAGTGAAGCATGAACTCGCCACATGCGATTATCAGTACTCCTTTTAGAACATCTGGTGTCACCCAAGTTTTATCATTCTTCAAATATATATACTTGAAACCAACCTTAACAACATACTTTCGTACTTATCATAAAACTCAGCCACACCTACTTCAAGACACTACTCTTTATAAGTAATATATGTCTTCCAATCATTAGAGATATAAACTTTTGACGTACTTCGCTCCACGCCTCCAATATAAACATTATTTTTAACTCTACTACTAATAGCAATCGCAGTGGATGATGATATATAGTCTACCCTTTCCCTACTTGTACCATTGCATTAAACCCTCTCGCAACTTGTATAATTGCGACCAATCGTATCACGAATTCTATACGTGCATTCAACCCGTTCATGAATTGTACTAGTCACCAAAGTCGTTGAATCAAAGACATATATTCAAATAAAATCATCTTTGAGAATCACTTGAGACCGCAACATACAACAAACATCTTTATCACAGACCAACATGAATCGACTTTCATCACTAGAGTTGTACTTCAATAAAAAAGATCTAGCTTTCAAATCCATAAACCTGCTACATAACTCATTGCATATGAAATCTAATGAGTTGTCTTCAAACATTACAATGCAAGCCATATTATCCAAATAACAACATCGGGAAATTTGACAACTTTCTATTATGACATGCATTAAATTAAACAGAAAAATGGTTTTGTTAAAGCTCAAGTTTAATTAATGTCACTGGCGCGGACCCACAAACACATGGCCAATAAAGATATGACTACTCTATTAGGCATGCATCCACAGTAACAAAGTAAATGCACATTAACATTATGAATAATTAATGTCAAAAAACAAATGAGAATTAATCATTAGAAAATCACGCGTACTTTAGATCAAATTTCATGTACTTTACTATAATTTTCTACTCATGTATGTACAAAGTACTTTACTGTTGTAAACCATCATGATTGGTCAATGCCATTAGTGTGGACCCTTAAACACATGCCTATCTAACACATGACAAGTCTATCAAGTAATGAGTCAAAAGTAACAAAGTAAATGCACATTAGCATTATGTAAAATTAATGTCAAAAGAACAAATCATAATTAATCAAGTCCAAAATTCACGTGTACTTTATATCAAATTAGGTGTACTTCGCAATGATCCATTGAGGTATATATATGAACAACTTGTATATATATAAAGTACACACACACATGAACACACAATCGAAACATATACATACACAACCTGTTAAGAAATCAAAACATCAAGTCAAAATATATTCATATAAAATTAAAATAAAATTATAAAAATACACAATCAAATCATTTATTCAATGTTGGAGTTAATTCAACACATGATTTACACAATTACAATGATTTGATTAATCGAAAACAAATACATAAACCTATTTTAATTGATTGACATGCAAAATATTTCTTCATAATAGGTATAAACTTACAAATGATCAAATTAATGTAAAGGACAATCTAGGTTAAACAAAGCGGAAGAATTGATTTCTTTGAAAAATTAATACCTTCTTTCTTTGAGAGAACAAAGCTAGTTGAACAGAAGTGAAAAGAAATCATAAGATCATAAGTTAATGGAGAGAACGAACATGTTTGATAGAAGCGGAAGGAAGAAAGAGAAGATCCTAGCTTATTGAAATAGCTATCAATCGTTGATTAGGTTAATGAAAACAAAATAAATGATATGTCAAAAAAGGTATTTATATGAACCTGATAATACGCAAATATTGCGTATTTCATCCCTCGAACCTACGCATTTTAGCTGTAACAACCCGCCTAATGGGATACCGGGTGATCACTCCTATATCAAATTATAACAGGAGTTACATATGGATCATTCTTAGCATCACTCTCGAAAATCCATTTAATTACTAATATCCTATTAGGCGAGCGTGAAAAACTTTTACTTAACTACTCTTTTTAACGATTAAAATAAAACATCCACAATTTAATGCGTAAATGAAATTAAAAGGAAAATGAAATGAACTAAAATAACCGAACACTCAGTTCAAATTATACAACCATATCGAATATCGTGCAAAGAATAAATAAAATCAGTTGGACCATTGGCCCAAATGTTTGTACAATACCTCCTATCTAGAGTACAAGGAAAGAAGCGTTTACCGAGAACCCGCAAGCATCCACAGCTGCTGCAGTAGACGTCTGACTCGAAAGAATTTCCATCCAGGCGTCCCTGTGTCTAGACACCTATATATATATATATATATATATATATATATATATATATATATATATATATATATATATATATATATATATATATATATATATATATATATATATATAATATACAACAAAAGGGGAAAAGTATATAAACGGGTCAGAGCCCGAATTTTGAAAATATTTTGCAAGTGCATAAATGCTTTATCTTTAGAAAAATAGTTTTATCTCATATTTAAATTGGTATCGCACTCCCATGAGATACCCCTCACCTCTCCTCTAGTAGTTCACTCCTAATGCATCCTAACAACACTTCCTAGTCAAGCTACCCCGCATAACTAGTCTAATAACCTATCCACTATCTTCCCTAGATAGTCCAAGTGCTAAGGGCTAAACTTCCCTCCATTCTCAACACTGCACTAAGTTCGTGCGTGGGGTGTCTCGCAAAGCGAAATGCAAACAAGGAACCCCCCCCCCCCCCCCCCCCCCCCCCGATACACTACTACTTGGCAGGGTTAATGGTAGAGATCCATTAGGCCCGTAGCACACACAAATGTATAAATATATATATGTGTACATTTACAATATACGTCTAGATAATATCTCCCGGGCTAAGGTTTACCAATTCAATTATATCTTTATAATACACATTCGGATCTACCTCCCGGACTGAGGTGTATTCGATACACAAAGTATTTATCATTTTTATTTCAAAACTTTCCATTTCCCTTCTCATATCCAGGAAATGTATTTAAAAGCCAATTCATTAGCAAGAATTGCTTTATCATAACATATACTTTCTAAAAGCCAGTTTTATTATCATAAAAATGCTTTTCTGTTTCAAAATATCCCATTTCCCTTTTTATATTCAGGAAATGTATTTAAAAGCCATTTTTATTATCATAAAAATGCTTTTACCATATCATATGCTTCCACATCCCTTCTTCCATTCGGGAGTGTTATCGAAGCTAAACATATAACCCATTTCCCTTCCTATATCCAGGAAATGTAATTAAAGCCAATCCATTATCATGAATTTCTTTAATATAACACGTTCTAAGACCGCCCGTCCGGGTTTCCCCACTGTGCGCGCCCCTAAATGGCTATCATCTTCCAGGGCCTATCATCAAGACAACCTGGGATCCTACATCGCAAGACGTCGGGAAGCGTACATGTGCCTGCGAGATAGTCAAGACCACACCCGGAATCTCCTAACCAGCGCAAAAAAATATATATCAACAAACGCTCACATGGCCTATAGGACTATATCCACCCTGCATTCATTAGCCAGGGGGCTTCACCATACGTACGCAACTTCCCTTATGATAGGGATTTAGAGAGGTGTGTAATCCATATTTTATTAATTATGAAAAATATTTATCTTTCCATTTTGAAAATATTCATTTTTATATTTTCAAAATCATTTCCATCATAACATATATATATATATATACCTAAATCACACGGTATATACATATCCTATATATTCCTCCTATAATATATATATAATAACGACCATATTGGCCTATAGCATCTAGCGATAACCAATAATCCCAAACATTCTCTCGAGGAATCATAATCATGCTTTCATATTAGCATGATACTAAACCCAAAGTATTCCCAAGCATTCATTAAATCCAAACCCCAGATCGTACCCTAAATTAATCTGAGGTTCCTTATTTCATCCCGCGGTTTATTCACCCTCAATACCATTATCTAGGAGTCCTAATGTGATATCTAGAATCCTTGATAATAATATCCAAAACCATAGTTTAAATCTCCCTAAACTTTAAAAGGAGAAAACCTTAAAATTTTGCCAGGACCGAATTGATTCTCTGGCCACCGAATCGATTCGCCCTGTTCGAATCGATTCGAAACGGTTCTACTTTCAAACTATCTCTTACCGAATCGATTCGGTCTGTCCGAATTGATTCGGCTTGTCCGAAAATCCCAAATCTACTTAGGGTTTTATATGTAACCCAAAAGCCAAATTTTTCCTCTCTCATCAAGTCCTTTAGAGGTCCTAACACTCTATTTCAGAACCCCTAATATTTATCTCTAAATAATTCTAGTCTTAATTTCTGACTAACTATTTTGATCTGGGACAGCTTTTCGTAGAAAAATCACTATATATCCAAAAAAAATCAGAAAAATACGCGGTCATTGCCCAGGCGACCGCGTCGAAAAGATCTAAAAATTTCATTTTTTGACCAAGAGCCGAATCGATTTTCCCTGGCCGAATCGATTCGGTTAACACGCAGGTCACTATTCATTATCTTCAAAAAAATTCCAAACCTCCATTATTCTCCATTTTTGTTGTTTCTAAGCTCATCCAACAACTCAACCAACATCTAATCTATATTTTTCAACTAACACATCAATTACTTTGGGGTATTAAACTACTTTCTTAGGTTTTGGATCTTAAAACCCCTAAACCCTAGATTTGACATTTCTCCCATTTCAATTCCGTTTATTACCCCCATTAACATGGTTTTAATACTAGAAATCATTAAGAGTTTACATTACATCAATATGTAAACTCGTATCTAAGTTTTCCTAATTTTATTTTAAGGGTTCTAACGCAAAATCATATTTTTACCAACTATGATATGAGATTAATGCACAAAAGTAAATAAAGCAAGTTAACACTTGCCTGGAGGATGAAATCCGATGACCTCGAGTCGAATCCGGCGGAGTTTGGCCCGAATCTCCCTTTTCTCCCCTCTTTTCTCCTTCCTCTCTCTCTTCTCTCTTTTCTTTCTTCTTTCTCTTCTCTTTTCTCCCCCTCTCCCTCCTTTTATAAGGAGAAAATGGTTAAATCCCTTAATACCCCCAAAACGACTCGTTTACTCAATTACGAGCATATTTAATTCCAAAATTACTCAAAAATCAATTTCGACAATCGGACACTCTTTTCTGACTATCTCGGACATTCCTAGACTCATGGCGCAGTCGAAATTTCCATCCGAGGTACTTGACCGCAAATCACTATTCTAACCCAAAATAATTAAGTGCGGTCTTCTACTCAAAATCTTACCTCTTTTGTCTCTATACTCCACGAAGACATATAATTATATTACTTCGACCTATATAGTCCCAAAATAATTACAATACTCATCGAAAATCATTCAATCCTCAAAAATCCCAAAATCACTATTTCGAGAAATTCTCGAAATTCCAAATTATACTTAATTATGGAATTTAATTGTCTCCAAAAGGGTAGGTAGTTACATACTCCCCCCCTTACAATGGAATTTCATCCTCGAAATTCAGATATATCTAGGATCACTACAAATCCTAAACCTCAAGGGGAACGACACTAACCCAACGATTCCCAATCAAGTACTACGCGGCTACCGCGAGCATAAAGTGACTCTAATACGTCACTTAATACCTATCCTCTAAAATGCCTCTTGTCATGAATTTCAACCTTATATACTACGCCCATCCTATTTCGGGCGGTACATAAGACTATCTTACCAAGGTGCCCATACACCTTTCCAACTTGTGCACATCTGCACGTCCGTAGTGAACGTCTGACACGTAACACTCTCTCCAAATAAGGGTCTCCTTTCCTCGGTGTAATACTCACCTATGGGTCCTTCCAACCCCTGAAATTTCAATCCTCCTAACCTCGGCGCCGCTAACTCTAGCGAACCTACATCCTAAAAATGCTATGATCTATGCGTTACCCTACCTAAGCGAAACGAGTATCCTAATTATATCCCTAGTGCCCAAGGCCTATCTCAACTCCCAACATTTTCTTGGTTTCGTGCGTGGGACATCTCGCCAAAGTGAAATCCAGACAAGGAACCCTCCCGTTACACTACTCCCTTTCGTTGTCGGTTATCGAGATATAACGACCTAAGGCACACCAGCGGGATGCCTTAAATCTTACTAAACTAACCTACAAACGCATTCCTACTATCTTATCCTTCCGCCCATACGAAAGGAAACCTAACTAATCAAAGTGCCTACTCTCTGTAGGCACTTCTTATATCACACCGATCACAGATTTTCTCTAAATTTGCCTTCTTATTAAGGCATGGCTATCATCCTCAAACCAATTTCTCTAAGTCCTACTCCACCCAACTACTTGTGGTGAGAGGACCACTTTAGTGCTTTTCCATAGCACAAGATTTCCATAAGCGTACCATCATCACAGGGCTCGTAGTCTATAGTGGTTCATTCACACTATAAGACTAATCCACATCCTTGCATCCCATAACAGCTCTCCATGCCCGGTGCCGTTAAGAGTCATGTGTGGAGTGTCTCGCAAAGCGAAATCCAAACAAGGAACCCCTTCGCACATTAACACTTGACTTCGTCGGTCACGGATTCCCATTATTTCAAATATGCAACCGGGATAATCATATCCCTTATCATTGAAAGGTGGTCTGAACTCCTATCTCTAACTAAGAGTCACACCACCCAACGCTCGCACTATTTCTAAGTCCTTGCGCAAACCAGTACTGAGCTAAATCTTACAGCTCAACAATGATCCTGTGGGCCTTAAATTATATATATAAGGTTGCCACATATACAAACCAAAATAAGGAAGCCTCTGCTCATCGAGGTTCCATCAATCCATAATAACAAAGGTGTACTCAACCTGTATCCAGGTGAGACACCGCAACCACAATCTGTTCCCTCCAGGAACTATGGACACGATAGTCTTTCCATCATTAGCCTGCTATCGCTCCGATCAACCAAATACATTATACGTATATATACAAAATATAATCACCTGCCTCTATGACGAGTGAAAGAAAACAAATTTCCTCTATCGCGAAAAAATACATAGGCCTACATTATTATGTTATCGAGACCGAAACAAAACTCATATTACACACACGAGTCTAGGGCTAACAAACACCACAACTTCATCTAGCCACACCTCTTACCAAAATTTCTTAAATCTAGGCCCCATCTGGGCACCCTAACCTTGTCCTTCATTCCTACCAGGAAAAAGACTAACCATATGGCTCTGCACTCCACCTTACTATTTTTATCTCTGGCCTTCTTGACCATGATAAAGTTGTCAACACCATCTGACTCTATAGCCTCACTCCTTACGATCACCTTACTCATCCTCTTAACTTCTTCATTAAAAGGAAACTCCACCACCCGTTCCAACAATCCTGTTTCAACAAATCTCCCCATGTGGATGTCCACTCAGGGGAACCTGAACACACCTACATTCTCCCTACAAGTGAGAATCTTCTTAAATTTTCACATCTGGGTATTTCCATACCCTGCTCTAAGCCAAAGCCTCCGAGCCTTCTACGTCCAATAGGTAGTGCCATGCTCACTTTGTACAACCCCAACTTTTATCAGCTGCCCCAGCTAAGCTCCGCCTCCTACTGCCACCCACGAGGCCCTTCTTGGTCGTCCTTCTTCGATCGGCACACACGATCCTAGAACGAGCACGAAAAGGATTACTACCATCTTCTAACACGGAAGGAGAATGAAATCTCACAAGAGAAATCAACAATCCTATTCATGGGGCTCTATATCAAATCGAGAGCAATGCTGAAAGTGTAGTACGTCCGCACAGATTCCTAAGGACACTAGAACCTGATGCTTTGATACCACCTGTAACAACCCGCCTAATGGGATACCGGGCGATCACTCCAATATCAAATTATAACAGGAGTTACATATGGATCATTCTTAGCATCACTGTCGAAAATCCATTTAATTACTAATATCCTATTAGGCAAGCGTTAAAAACTTTTACTTAACTACTCTTTTTAACGATTAAAATAAAACATCCACAATTTAATGCGTAAATGAAATTAAAAGGAAAATGAAATGAACTAAAATAACCGAACAATCGATTCAAATTATACAACCATATCGAATATCGTGCAAAGAATAAATAAAATCAGTTGGACCATTGGCCCGAATGTTTGTACAATACCTCCTATCTAGAGTACAAGGAAAGAAGCGTCTATCGAGAACCCGCAAGCATCCACAGCTGCTGCAGCAGACGTCTGACTCGAAAGAATTTCCATCTAGGCGTCCCTGTGTCTGGACACCTATATATATATAATATACAACAAAAGGGGAAAAGTAGATAAACGGGTTAGAGCCCGAATTTTGAAAATATTTTGCAAGTGCATAAATGCTTTATTTTTAGAAAAATAGTTTTATCTCATATTTAAATTGGTATCGCACTCCCATGAGATACCCCTCACCTCTCCTCTAGTAGTGCCCTCCCAACGCATCCTAACAACACTTCCTAGTCAAGCTACGCCGCCTAACTAGTCTAATAACCTATCCACTATCTTCCCTAGATAGTCCAAGTGTTAAGGGCTAAACTTCCCTCCATTCTCAACACTGCACTAAGTTCGGGCGTGGGGTGTCTCGCAAAGAGAAATGCAAACAAGGAACCCCCCCCCCCCCCCCCGATACACTACTACGTGGCAGGGTTAATGGTAGAGATCCATTAGGCCCATAGCACACACAAATGTATAAATATATATATGTGTACATTTACAATATACGCCCGGATAATATCTCCCGGACTGAGGTTTACCAATTCAATTATATCTTTATAATACACATCCGGATCTACCTCCCGGACTGAGGTGTATTCGATACACAAAGTATTTATCATTTTTATTTCAAAACTTTCCATTTCCCTTCTCATATCCAGGAAATGTATTTAAAAGCCAATTCATTAGCCTGAATTGCTTTATCATAACATATACTTTTTAAAAGCCAGTTTTATTATCATAAAAATGCTTTTCTGTTTCAAAATATCCCATTTCCCTTTTTATATTCAGGAAATGTATTTAAAAGCCATTTTTATTATCATAAAAATGCTTTTACCATATCATATGCTTCCACATGCCTTCTTCCATACGGGAGTGTTATCGAAGCTAAGCATATAACCCATTTCCCTTCCTATATCCAGGAAATGTAATTAAAGCCAATCCATTATCATGAATTTCTTTAATATAACGCGTTCTAAGACCGCCCGCCCGGGTTTCCCCACTGTGCGCGCCCCTAAATGGCTATCATCTTCCAGGGCCTATCATCAAGACAACCTGGGATCCTACATCGCAAGACGTCGGGAAGTGGCCATGTGCCTGCGGGATAGTCAAGACCACACCCGGAATCTCCTAACCAACAAAGAAAAATATATATCAACAAACGCTCACATGGACTATAGGACTATATCCACCCTGCATTCATTAGCCAGGGGGCTTCACCATAAGTATGCAACTTCCCTTATGATAACGATTTAGAGAGGTGTGTAATCCATATTTTATTAATTATGAAAAACATTTCTCTTTCCATTTTGAAAATATTCATTTTTATATTTTCAAAATCATTTCCATCATAACATATATATATATATATATACCTAAATCACACAGTATATACATATCCTATATATTCCTCCTAGAATATATATATAATAACGGCCATAGTGGCCTATAGCATCTAGCGATAACCAATAATCCCAAAGATTCTCTCGAGGAATCATAATCATGCTTTCATATTAGCATGATACTAAACCCAAAGTATTCCCAAGCATTCATTAAATCCATACCCCAGATCGTACCCTAAATTAATCCGAGGTTCCTTATTTCTTCCCGGGGTTTATTCACCCTCAATACCCTTATTTAGGAGTCCTAATGTGATATCTAGAATCCTCGATAATAATCTCCAAAACCATAGTTTAAATCTCCCTAAACTTTAAAAGGAGAAAACCTTAAAATTTTGCCAGGATCGAATCGATTCGGCCTGACCGAATGGATTCGCTAGCCACCGAATCGATTCGCCCTGTCCGAATCGATTCGAAATGGTTCTACTTTCAAACTGTCTCTTACCGAATCGATTCGGTCTGTCCGAATCGATTCGGCTTGTCCGAAAATCCCAAATCTACTTAGGGTTTTATATGTAACCCTAAACCCAAAGTTTTCCTCTCTCATCAAGTCCTTTAGAGGTCCTAACACTCTATTTGAGAACCTCTAATATTAATCTCTAAATAATTCTAGTCTTAATTTCTGACTAACTATTTTGATCTCGAACAGCTTTCCGTAGAAAAATCACTATAAATCCAAACAAAATCAGAAAAATACGCGGTCGGTGCCCACGCGACCGCATCGAAGAGATCTACAAATTTTATTTTTTGACGAAGAGCCGAATCGATTCGCCCTGGCCGAATCGATTCGGTTAACACGCAGGTCACTATTCATTATCTTCAAAAAATTTCCAAACCTCCATTATTCTCCATTTTTGTTGTTTCTAAGCTCATCTAACAACTCAACCAACATCTAATCTATATTTTCCAACTAACACATCAATTAATTTGGGGTATTAAACTACTTTCTTGGGTTTTGGATCTTAAAACCCCAAAACCCTAGATTTGACATTTCTCCCATTTCAATTCCGTTTATTACCCCCATTAACATGGTTTTAATACTAGAAATCATTAAGAGTTTACATTACATCAATATGTAAACTCATATCTAAGTTTTCCCAATTTTATTTTAAGGGTTCTAACCCAAAATCATATTTTTACCAACTATGATATGAGATTAATGCACAAAAGTAAATAAAGCAAGTGAACACTTGCCTGGAGGATGAAATCCGACGACCTCGAGTCGAATCCGGCAGAGTTTGGCCCAAATCTCCCTTTTCTCCCCTCTTTTATCCGTCCTCTCTCTCTTCTCTCTTTTCTTTCTTCTTTCTCTTCTCTTTTCTCCCCCTCTCCCTCCTTTTATAAGGAGAAAATGGTTAAATCCCTTAATACCCCCAAAACGACTCGTTTACTCAATTATGAGCATATTTAATTCCAAAATTACTCGAAAATCAATTTCGACAATCGGACACTCTTTTTCGACTATCTCGGACATTCCGAGACTCATGGCGCAGTCAAAATTTCCATTCGAGGTACTTGACCGCAAATCACTATTCTAACCCAAAATAATTAAGTGCGGTCTTCTACTCAAATCTTACGTCTTTTGTCGCTATACTCCACGACGACATATAATTAAATTACTTCGACCTATATAGTTCCAAAATAATTATAATACTCATAAAAAATCATTCAATCCTCAAAAATCCCAAAATCACTATTTCGACAAATTCTCCAAATTCCAAATTATACTTAATTATGGAATTTAATTGTCTCCAAAAGGGCAGGTTTTTACATTAACCCCCTCGGGGTATCTTATTCCCTATATTTATGCTCGTTAACCATACAACCTCGGATTTCTATGTTAACATGCTTTGCAGGGGTTAATTGAGCTTTTATAGGTCTTAGGATGCTAAGTGTGAAGTTCAGAAGCATTTCGGCTAATTTTTGTACGCAATCGCATGTTCAAGGTCATTTTAGTCAATTCATAGTTTGGGCACCTAACCCAACATGAACGAAATATGTATCCCTCCTCGCAAGCTTTACATGGCCACGAACGGTGCGTGATTCCGAGCCCGAATGAAGAAGTTACGGCAATTTTAGCGGAAGAGAATTCCAAATTATCCAGAACAGGAGGAAGATTGATGCAGACCTGCTTGATCGATCGATTGATCATAAGGATCTATCGATCGATCCTCCAATTTTCATATATTGTGGGAAGTAGTGGGCTCATATCTGATCGATTGATCGATTGATCCCCTGTTTTCTGCAGATATTTTCCCCTTTTCTTTTCTTTTCTATTTTTATTCCACTTACTATATAAATGAATTTTATTATAAATATCATACATTGAGTAGATAAATTCATTTTAGGTTAGAATAGCTTAGGGTTTGGGGGGTTTGGAGAGTTCTTCATTTCTTCTTCGTTTGATACCCATTTGGGTTTGTAAGTTGCCTATTCATCTCCCCTACCATTTAATATAGTTGTATTTCCATTGTTTTAGTTTAATTTACATGATTTCATAATTAGGTTTACGTACTTTCTTTTTGTGATTTGTAGTGTAGTTTCATTACGTTTATTTACAGCATTTTTAATATGCTTTCTAGCTAAGTTTGTCTAGGTTGTGTCGGATGGAACTCATTTCGGGTTGACATGTTGCTTTGATTTGGTGATGGAGTTTACGGGTCTATTTCAGGTGCGTTGTCCTAGTTATTACGCCTAGGAGATTTGACGGGGCATATCATGTATGCTCCTTGCTTACAACCTTGTGTGCGTAATTTCTGGGGTAGTTGTTGATGCCAAAATCATTTTAGACTTTTATGAGAATTTAGGGGTGTGACAACCCTTGATTTAATTAATTGTCGAAACGAGACACATTCGTAATAACTCGTCAACCCATTTAACCATTTTATGCTAATTAACTCGGGTGAGGGATATCGATGCAACCTATAGTTTTTACTCGCTTTGTTAGTCTAGCTTTATTTTCCCACGCCTAGATTAATCATTTTACTTTTTACATCTTTTCCTTTTTGTTCATATTTATCTTTTACACTTTCTTTTAGGAATATTAATGTAATACCCCGTACTTTTGGCTATATTTATTTTTGGGATTAATTAATTAAATGCGTATTAATTGGAAATTAATCCGGGTTATAAATACTAATGAGATGCGAATTGGTATTTGATTATGTGCATATATTATTATATATGTATTTGGTATTATGAAATTTGTCGTGAGATTTATATACGGCATTTTAGAAATTTTGTTGAAACACGTGGGACCGCCGCGTCACGGTGTAATAGTTTGATAATAAAAGTGAATTTAAAATCTATAATCCGTATAGTCGTTTTGAGTGCGGCAACGCGTCCGGAAGGGTCGAGATAGTCAGAAAACACTAGCCGGGGGTATAGTTTGGGTCCCGGGGTATTTTTAGGCCATACCGGTAACTTAAAGGGTATTTTGGTAATTTTACATTTTGAGGAATTAAAAGTGACGAAAATTAGAGATGTAAATCTGATGTGGATTAGACCAATTAAGCCCATTAACCAACCCATATTAACCTAGAAAGCTACGTAGGTTATCATTTAGGTTTTTTAAGTTTCCCCAAATCAAAACCCTAGCCACCTTAAGCCACTATTGGAGAAGAGCTTGGAGAGAGAGGAATTTCTGCAGAAAACTTCATCTAATCTACACCAAACTCAGAGACAACCAAGGCAAGTGACTTTATTCCATTTAATTTCAGAGAATGTTCCCTCCATGTTAGAAAAATTCGGATTTATGGTTTGTTCTTGATGAAAATATGAAAACCCATGTAGTTTAGATCATAGAACTTGAGAAATTGTGAAGAGAATTGCATGTAGTATGATAGGTAGATGATTTCCCTTATAATAATTGTGATTTGAAGGAATTAAAACAAAATAAATTCTGGGATTTGATGATGATAGAAACCTAGGGTTCATGTTCTAGAGAAATTGGGAAAAGTATAGAGATTTGTAAATTTGGTTGATGTTATGATGATTCAATCCTTGAAAACATGTTAGGAGATGATGTAAATATGTTTAGGATGAATTAGAGACCCTAAAACGTTATTGGGATGAACCTTGGAAGAGATTAGAAGCGATAAAAATGGTGAAAAACGAGATGGGGAAAAATCTGGGCCGAAACTGGTAGCTCGTTAGAAGCAGCCCCCAGGTCGTTCGAACGAACTCGTTCGAACGAGCTTCTAACGAGTTGACTATTCGTTACTAACGAGTAGGGATTTCGTTCGATATCTCGTTCGAACGAGATATCGTTAGAAGGAACAGTTCGTTCGAACGAACTGGGATCTCGTTCGAACAGCCTCGTTCGAACGAGACTTCTAACGACCTGACAGTCCAAACTCGTTCGAACAGTCTCATTCGAACGAGACTTCTAACGAGTTGACAGTTTGGTCCTTTTTGGACTGTTTTGACTTTTGGAGTCCCGTAAGCTTATTCGAGGATATAGATATCATTCCGTAGATGTAAAAATGATAGAATTGGGACATTTGGGTATTTATGAGGAGGAATTTACATACGAGAGTTGTATTACATGGACGGTTTGGGTTGAGACGTGAGTGTCTACTACGACGTGAGAAACTATGGTGCGTATGAATATAAACCGAAACAGTATGAATTGTGATAAGTATAAGTTAGTACGAGTATGCGATATGTACTACGATTAAAATACGATATTACTAAGACGTGTGCTTACTTAGTATTGGTATATGGATTGTGTGTATGACATACCTACCATACTTGCTATCACGGGAGGTTGCGTTCGCTTAGGACCCTCTATTCCTTGTGTGCCTACGGGGGGGATATAGACTGGTACCTCGATGAACATAGGTCATAGAAAGACTTATTGAGATATTAATAAGTCCGCTGACCGTGGGAGCGTAGGTATGTGCGTGACCCACGTGATGGTGACTGTGTTTGCCTCCACTATTTGTGATTTGTGTTATCTGGACTATTCCTGAGAGATTCGGAATATGTGATCCTTATGTACGTGATGTACCGAGATGGATATCAAAGTATGTGTGCATCGTAGCTTAGTTCTCGGGGTGCTTGTATTGTATATATATGATGAGATTAATATGCATTTAATTAATGAGAATCCTCATGTTAATGTTGTAATTATATTACGGTATTGTTTCAAGAAATATAACGAGTTAACTGATAGTTATATATATTGCATATTGAGTATCTGAGTTGACGTTAAACCCCTATTTAATTACGAGCGTTATTATGTAAATGGAACCAAGTATTATGGGCAGGACCTTTGGCAGTCTAGCTAGATATGTTGTCACTTAGCTAGTAGTATGGGTAGTTATAGATGGGTACTTGCGTTAGGAGTGCACAGTTAGACGAGAGGTGAGAATATAATGTGAGTGCACGTCCTAACATGTACTTTGCATTTAATGTTTTAAATGTTTTTAAAGCACTTGCAGGTTTTTAAAATATAACTCCACATTCGGGCTCTGATCCGTTTGCTTTTCAAATCTTTTTCTTGTAAAACCTTTTTAGGTGCCCAGCCACAAGGACACCAAGCATAGATTATCCATTCAGGTGACGAGCTGTAGCGGTTTGTGGAAGCTACACGGATTTGCAAGTAGACGCTTCTATCTTTTGGATTCCAGAGTCACTATCTATCAGTTGTAGGGCATGTTGCCCATTTCTATTTAGAGCATCGTTTACATTTCAGTTTTCAGACTTTAGCATTTATTGTTTCAGCATTCGGTTATTTATTTCAGTATGGGATTGTAGTGAGGAGTTTTTCCTCCAGACTTTATTTACTCTATTGTGACGGTTATTTGTTTTACTTCAGTATGGTGAATGGTGTTATTTACTTCTTCATTACTTTTGTTGCATGTTAATCAGACTTAAATTAAAAGTGGGCAACTTGCTTTTTAAATACTAGGTGGTTAGTAATATTAAAATGTTTTCGACAGTGATGCTATTAACTGAGCCAACTTGGCATTTTGAATTAATTTAATAAAGGAGTAGCTACCCGGTATTTAATTAGTCGGGGTGTCACAGGTGGTATCTGGGCATCAGGTTCTAGTGTCCTTTAGAATCTGTACGGCTATTATGTTTCCGCTACGTTTCTTTGATATAGAGCCCTATATTTTAGGACTTTTGTGCTCTTTTTGTGTATGCTTCGTTCTTCAGCTATATTAAGTTTATAACTGTGAACTTATAAACTTTGTTCTTATTTCAGATGCCTCCACGACGTGCACGACGAGTTCCCAGGAATGCAACACCCGAACCCCAGCCCACTCCAGTTCAGGGCATGATGAACGCCGCTGAGGTTGCTGCTATAGTAGCCCAAGCGGTAAATGCCGCGATTGCCGTGATTCAGCAGGCACCACCTCAGGCGTCGGTTGCCGCGCCAGTACAGGTTAATGCATTCCCGTCTGCTTGGGAGCGTGTACGAGACGCTTTTCAAAAAGCGCATCCGCCAGAGTTTGCAGGAAGCTCAGATGTGGTAGTCTCGAGCCAATGGAGGAAGGACATACAGAGGCATTTGAGGATGTATGAGTGCACTGATATTCAGAAACAGGTGCTAGCTACTTTCAAGCTAGTGGGATCTGCACTACAGTGGTGGGATTCTATTACCACCGCAGAGGAGAGGGATACTCTCACAATTCAGGAGTTCTGGGTGCGGTTCGACCGCAAGTACTTTCCGTCCGCAGTTCATACAGAGATGAGGAGGAAGCTGATGAGTCTGAAGTAGGAAGGCAAGACAGTGGCCGAGTATGAGGCCGAGTTCACTAACCTGTTGAATATCGTTCCAGACGAGATTCCAATAGAGAAGAAGAAGATTGAGAAGTTCACCGACGGGTTGAATTGGAGGATCCGTCAGCATCTGCTAGGGAACCTATCGTTGGCCACGTATTCTGATGTGGTTAACGCTGCATTGTTACACTGCCAGGACCACCATTTTCATATGGCCGAGGGCAAGAGGTCGGGGGAGTCTAGCCATCAGGGCAGGACTGGAGGACATGGTGCCAGCGGGGCACAATCGGGTCAGGGGCAAAGACAGATTGAGCAGGGCTCCCAGCAGGGGGATAGTAAGAGGTTCCGGTCAGGGAACTACAGGCAGGGACAGGGAGGTTTCCGTCAGGGCCATCAGGGCCAACAGGGACAGAATGGGCAGCAGTTTCAGCAGGGCCAAGGGAGGAACGGTAACGGCCACCAGGGCCGGGGACAGCAGGGGCAGAGGGGAGGGAACTTCCCAGGGAAGTGCTTTACTTGTGGTAAAATTGGCCATAAGAAGCAGGATTGTCCTGATAGGGGCAGGGCCCCACAGCAGCAGCAGCAGGGTGCTCGCCAGGAGCCACAGAGGCCTATGTTTCCCGCAGCTCTTCCCGTACCGCCACAGATGGCAGCATTGCCACTCATTCCTGCAGTCCCAGCTCAGTAGGGTCAGCTACAGTATGGACGTGTCTACAACGTCCACCAGGCTGCAGTTCCACAGGCACCGCCCGCGATCGAGGGTACGTTTCCTATCCATGGCACTATGGGTCGGGTGTTATTTGATACGGGTGCTACACATTGTTTTATAGCTACACACTTCGCGAAAGCTTTAGGATTGTTAGCTACGGCAGAGAGCACAGTGACGTGTGTCGACTCACCATTGGGGAGTGGGTCACTTATTTTCTTTATATGCCGGGGAGTGGGAGTAGAGGTTGGTGGTTTGGTATTGCCTGCAGACATGTTAGTGTTAGACATGCATGTTCACGATGTGATCATTGGTATGGATTGGCTCGTAGTATATCGGGCCATGATTGATTGCTTCAGTGGGAGCATTGTTTTTGCCATTCCAGGGCAAGAGATGTTTATAGTGGCGATGCCTCGCCCAGAGGGAGGATCGACCGCTCATCTGTATTATATAGAGGAGGATACCTCTAAGGAGGTTGTTATTCCTTTAGATTCGATCCCGGTGGTCAGGGAGTATTCAGATGTGTTTCAGGAGATACCAGGCTTACCACCCAGTCGAGAGATAGACTTCGTTATAGATTTGCTACCGGGTACGAGACCTATAGCACGTGCACCGTACCGTATGGCTCCAGCTGAGATGCGAGAGCTACGGGATCAGATAGAGCAGCTGTTAGGACAAGGCTTTATTCGCAGGAGTACCTCACCTTTGGGCGCTCCAGTTTTGTTTGTGAAGAAGAGGGACGGTTCACTGAGATTGTGTGTGGACTACCGAGAGTTGAATAAGGTCACGATACGGAATAAGTATCCGTTGCCTCGAATCGATGACTTATTCGACCAGTTGAGAGGAGCTTCTTTCTTCTCGAAGATTGACTTGAGATCGGGATACCATCAATTGCGTATCAGGGAGGAGGATGTCTCGAAGACCGCGTTCTTGTCGAGATATGGTTCTTACGAGTTTCGGATTATGCCTTTCGGCTTGACCAACGCTCCAGCAGTGTTTATAGACTTGATGAACAGAGTGTTCAGGGATTTCCTAGACCAGTTTGTCATTGTCTTCATTGATGATATTCTGGTTTACTCTCAGACAGAGGAGGAGCACGCCGAGCATTTGAGGAAGGTTTTGCAGACACTCCGTCAGAACGAGTTGTATGCAAAATATGAGAAGTGCGGGTTTTGGCTGAAGGAAGTCCAGTTCTTGGGTCACATTATTTCTGACCAAGGGATATATGTCGATCCGGGGAAAGTATCAGCGGTGAGGGAGTGGGGACAGCCCACAACACCAACGGAGATTCGTAGTTTCTTGGGTTTGGCAGGATACTACATGAGGTTTATTCGGGGTTTCTCGGAGATAGCAGGTCCTTTGACACATCTTACTCGTAAGGGTGTGCCATACATCTGGAGTGATGCCTGTCAGTTGGCATTCAATGAATTGAAGGACAAATTGACCTCAGCACCTATGTTAGCATTGCCGAGACCGGGAGTTGAGTATTTGGTATACACCAATGCGTCTTTGCAAGGACTGGGAGGTGTATTACCGCAGGAGAGACAGGCCATAGCTTATGCTTCCCGTAAGCTTAAGCCTCATGAGAAGAATTACCCCACACATGACTTGGAGTTGGCGGCAGTGGTATTTGCCTTACGGATTTGGAGGCACTATCTTTTGGGGGAGAAGTTTCAGCTGTTCACGGACCACAAGTCCCTACAGTATCTGTTCACGCAGAAAGAGTTGAACATGCGGCAGCGTAGGTGGCTTGAATTTGTGAAGGACTACCAGTTCGACATCCAGTACCACCCGGGTAAGGCTAACGTGGTAGCAGACGCGTTGAGCCGTAGGCCAGCAGATGAGGTGGCAGAGGTGTGGAAGGCAAAGTGGAAGGAATTGGGACACCAGGATGCAGTGGCCCGATCTTTCATGTCTGTGATGACCGTTACACAGCAGATTGTCACGAAGGTAGTACGGGCACAGGCTAATGACTCGTTCTGTCAGGAGCAGATAGTTCGATTGCTAGCAGAGGGAGCCGAATCCTATACCGTTAGCTCAGACGGGGGATTACGCTTCAATGGGAGATTGGTAGTTCCGGAAGGAGAGGAATTGCGACACGATGTTATGGCAGAGTCGCACAGCTCACGGTTCACGGTACATCTTGAAGGGGACAAAATGTACCAAGACATGAGACGGCAGTATTGGTGGAGCGGTATGAAGAGAGATATCGGTGAGTTTGTCTCCAAATGCGCCACTTGTCAGCTTGTAAAAGTGGATCATCAGAGACCAGCAGGATTGTTACAGCCATTGGAGGTCCCGGTATGGATGTGGGAGAGCATATCCATGGACTTTATCACGGGGTTGCCTACGTCGTAGAGGGGTCACGACTCCGTTTGGGTAATTGTGGACAGGTTGTCCAAGGTCGCTCACTTCTTACCCGTAAGGACTGATTACACTTCGGGACAGTATGCCCAGCTCTTCATTTCAGAGATTGTGAGACTTCACGATGTGCCCCTAAATATCGTGTCTGACAGACACAAGATATTTGTTTCGAGGTTTTGGGAGAGTTTCCAGGAGGCCATGGGCACGGAATTGCGGTTGAGTACGGCTTATCATCCGCAGACCGATGGGCAGACAGAGCGCACCAATCAGATGTTGGAGGACATGCTACGCATGTGCATTATTGACTTCGGGGGTGGATGGGAGCAGTACCTTCCACTGGTGGAGTTTTCTTACAACAACTCCTATCAGTTCACGATTGGCATGGCCCCGTTTGAGGCATTGTACGGTAGGCCTTGTTGTTCCCCAGCATGTTGGTTAGAAGTGGGGGACAACAAACTCCTTGGGCTGGAAGTGATTCAGGATACTTCGGCAAGGATTGAGTTGATTCGGAGTCGCATTCGGGTAGCTCAAGACAGGCAGAAGAGTTATGCTGATGCGAAGAGGTTTTTCAGGGAGTTCCAAGTGGGGGACCAGGTTTTGCTCAGGGTATCTCCAATGAAGGGTATTATGCGATTCGGGAAGAAGGGGAAGTTGGCACCGAGGTATGAGGGGCCGTTTCTTATTATTGAGCGGATCGGACCGGTTGCGTATAGACTTGGACTACCGGAGCACTTGCATCGGATTCACGACGTGTTCCATATTTCCTCACTGAGGAAATACCTTAGAGATAATTTGGCTCATTATCACATTGCTGTGGAGGACATCGATCTCCAGCCGGATAGCTCCTACGAGGAGGGGCCAATAGCCATTTTGGACCGAAGCGAGAGGAAACTGCGGTCAAAGATAGTCCCGTTAGTGCGTGTTCAGTGGCGACATCACAATGTCGAGGAGTCCACATGGGAGCGCGAGGATCAGATGCGCGAACGTTATCCAGAGCTATTTTTAGCAGGTACTTTCTAGTTTCGAATTTCAGGACGAAATTCAGTTATTAGGGGGGAAGTATGTAATACCCCGTACTTTTGGCTATATTTATTTTTGGGATTAATTAATTAAATGCGTATTAATTGGAAATTAATCAGGGTTATAAATACTAATGAGATGCGAATTGGTATTTGATTATGTGCATATATTATTATATATGTATTTGGTATTATGAAATTTGTCATGAGATTTATATACGGCATTTTAGAAATTTTGTTGAAACGCGTGGGACCGCCACGTCACGGTGTAATAGTTTGATAATAAAAGTGAATTTAAAATCTATAATCCGTATAGTCATTTTGAGTGCGCCAACGCGTCCGGAAGGGTCGAGATAGTCAGAAAACACTAGCCGGGGGTATAGTTTGGGTCCCGGGGTATTTTTAGGCCATACCGATAACTTAAAGGGTATTTTGGTAATTTTACATTTTGAGGAATTAAAAGTGACGAAAATTAGAGATGTAAATCTGATGTGGATTAGACCCATTAAGCCCATTAACCAACCCATATTAACCTAGAAAGCTACGTAGGTTATCATTTAGGTTTTCTAAGTTTCCCCAAATCAAAACCCTAGCCACCTTAAGCCACCATTGGAGAAGAGCTTGGAGAGAGAGGAATTTCTGCAGAAAACTTCATCTAATCTACACCAAACTCAGAGACAACCAAGGCAAGTGACTTTATTCCATTTAATTTCAGAGAATGTTCCCTCCATGTTAGAAAAATTCGGATTTATGGTTTGTTCTTGATGAAAATATGAAAACCCATGTAGTTTAGATCATAGAACTTGAGAAATTGTGAAGAGAATTGCATGTAGTATGATAGGTAGATGATTTCCCTTATAATAATTTTGATTTGAAGGAATTAAAACGAAATAAATTCTGGGATTTGATGATGATATAAACCTAGGGTTCATGTTCTAGAGAAATTGGAAAAAGTATAGAGATTTGTAAATTTGGTTGATGTTATGATGATTCAATCCTTGAAAACATGTTAGGAGATGATGTAAATATGTTTAGGATGAATTAGAGACCCTAAAACGTTATTGGGATGAACCTTGGAAGAGATTAGAAGCGATAAAAATGGTGAAAAACGAGATGGGGAAAAATCTGGGCCGAAACTGGTAGCTCGTTAGAAGCAGCCCCCAGGTCGTTCGAACGAACTCGTTCGAACGAGCTTCTAACGAGTTGACTATTCGTTACTAATGAGTAGGGATTTCGTTCGATATCTCGTTCGAACGAGATATCGTTAGAAGGAACAGTTCGTTCGAACGAACTGGGATCTCGTTCGAACAGCCTCGTTCGAACGAGACTTTTAACGACCTAACAGTCCAAACTCGTTCGAACAGTCTCGTTCGAACGAGACTTCTAACGAGTTGACAGTTTGGTCCTTTTTGGACTGTTTTGACTTTTGGAGTCCCGTAAGCTTATTCGAGGATATAGATATCATTCCGTAGATGTAAAAATGATAGAATTGGGACATTTGGGTATTTATGAGGAGGAATTTACATACGAGAGTTGTATTACATGGACGGTTTGGGTTGAGACGTGAGTGTCTACTACGACGTGAGAAACTATGGTGCGTATGAATATAAACCGAAACAGTATGAATTGTGATAAGTATAAGTTAGTACGAGTATGCGATATGTACTACGATTAAAATACGGTATTACTAAGACGTGTGCTTACTTAGTATTGGTATATGGATTGTGTGTATGACATACCTACCATACTTGCTATCACGGGAGGTTGCGTTCGCTTAGGACCCTCTATTCCTTGTGTGCCTACGGGGGGGATATAGACTGGTACCTCGATGAACATAGGTCATAGAAAGACTTATTGAGATATTAATAAGTCCGCTGACCGTGGGAGCGTAGGTATGTGCGTGACCCACGTGATGGTGACTGTGTTTGCCTCCACTATTTGTGATTTGTGTTATCTGGACTATTCCTGAGAGATTCGGAATATGTGATCCTTATGTACGTGATGTACCGAGATGGATATCAAAGTATGTGTGCACCGTAGCTTAGTTCTCGGGGTGCTTGTATTGTATATATATGATGAGATTAATATACATTTAATTAATGAGAATCCTCATGTTAATGTTGTAATTATATTACGGTATTGTTTCAAGAAATATAACGAGTTAACTGATAGTTATATATATTGCATATTGAGTATCTGAGTTGACGTTAAACCCCTATTTAATTACGAGCGTTATTATGTAAATGGAACCAAGTATTATGGGCAGGACCTTTGGCAGTCTAGCTAGATATGTTGTCACTTAGCTAGTAGTATGGGTAGTTATAGATGGGTACTTGCGTTAGGAGTGCACAGTTAGACGAGAGGTGAGAATATAATGTGAGTGCACGTCCTAACATGTACTTTGCATTTAATGTTTTAAATGTTTTTAAAGCACTTGCAGGTTTTTAAAATATAACTCCACATTCGGGCTCTGATCCGTTTGCTTTTCAAATCTTTTTCTTGTAAAACCTTTTTAGGTGCCCAGCCACAAGGACACCAAGCATAGATTATCCATTCAGGTGACGAGCTGTAGCGGTTTGTGGAAGCTACACGGATTTGCAAGTAGACGCTTCTATCTTTTGGATTCCAGAGTCACTATCTATCAGTTGTAGGGCATGTTGCCCATTTCTATTTAGAGCATCGTTTACATTTCAGTTTTCAGACTTTAGCATTTATTGTTTCAGCATTCGGTTATTTATTTTAGTATGGGATTGTAGTGAGGAGTTTTTCCTCCAGACTTTATTTACTCTATTGTGACGTATATTTGTTTTACTTCAGTATGGTGAATGGTGTTATTTACTTCTTCATTACTTTTGTTGCATGTTAATCAGACTTAAATTAAAAGTGGGCAACTTGCTTTTTAAATACTAGGTGGTTAGTAATATTAAAATGTTTTCGACAGTGATGCTATTAACTGAGCCAACTTGGCATTTTGAATTAATTTAATAAAGGAGTAGCTACCCGGTATTTAATTAGTCGGGGTGTCACAATTAAACCTTATAAATTCTAGCAACTCGTCTTTGTGGATTTTCGATACCCGACTTACTAGTACACTTGTATCGCAAGTGCAGTCGTAATTTAGGTTTTTGTATTAAGGTGGTGAATAGAAAACAAAGATCGCCGTTTTGACATCCGCCGCTTTTCACCCTCGATCAGAACCTAATCATTAAAAATATGTCTGACTTGATTAAAAAGTCGAAAATGTATAGTCAAGGGATTAGATCATAAAAACCTATTCATATAATATATATCTAAAAATAATATGTGTACTACTATCCATCTTTTGGTAAACAGATGATTTATTCTTATCTAAAGTATTAATGTCATAAATGATGTTATCAACTATTTATAATGTGTAAACTTTGATATGAAATATTTAACTAAGTTAGTGTAATTCTTGGAATTTATATTACTAGCATGCAGCTCGCGCGATGCACGTGCTTTGTAGTTGTCAATAGAAATGAAGAGGTAAAAATGGCGACGGGAAAAGGTACAATAGCAAATATTAATTATCGGATTCAATATCTCTGGCATGTAGATTCACATAATGTATTGTGGTAATTTTGTGTAATATAAAGTAAAGTTATCATAAAAACCTATTAGATAAAGGAATGGTTGTACAGGAAAGTAATAATATATGTTCAGTTTTGGTTATTGCCTTTGTTTTCTATGGATGGTAGATTGAACCCTCTTTTATACCTATGGACTTGAGTTTAATTAATACGATACATATGTTTTTTATTTACTTAGGTCTCATAAAGTGGGTAATAAACTTGTGTTTCTTTATATTTAAACCAACCTCGTGCTTTGTGCTTTTTCATTATATCGATAAAAGAAAACTGACTTACTAAGATAGATGTGTGGTAATTCTTATGAATAGATAGAAAATGAGATCCTACCATACAAAGACCCATATTTATAACTTATAAATGAAAATATTATACATCTCATCATAATTACAAATTAACAATCTCAATGTACATAACATTAAAACCACAAATTCGAAATCGAGAACAAGCATTCCATCACAACTATAAATTTAAAATCCTAAATTGTTGGGAATAGAATAATATAATTTTAAGACGTATTTGCTATTAGTGATTATTGCAAATCCAGTTCCTAAAATTGAGAGAAAGATGAAATATTATTACTCAAGTTTCGCTAATGTCGACTGCTATAGAATTATTTGATAACCTACATAAAGAAAAAAAAAACAGATCTCAAAATTTGTATGTCTTCAAAATCAAATTCATTCTTTTCTTAAAAACAATGAAAGATAATATTATAATGAAAAAGAAGGTGAGAAATAAATTTTAAAATCATTTTCAAACCCACTCTTTGAATAGAATTACATAAATGGAGAGGGGTTAACAGTATGCAAATGAGGTCGATTAAACGACAGTTTTTTAACATGAATTACTCTGCCATATTTCATTTGTTTTTCAATAAAATATTAGAACCCATATCCATTTCACAGGGTTGTAAATCACACATTATAAATCACACAAACACTGCACTTTGATATTTATACAAATTTATGAACAAGATAAATTTATGGAAATGAACAAAAATAATAAAAATTCTTTGTTTTTTACATTTTAGAAAGCGCTTATTGTGCACAAACAAAAACTATTTAGAGAAGATAATGTTATGTGTTAAATATGAAATTAATTCTATTTCTTAAAACAATGAAAACTATGAACATAAAATAAATTACACATAGCTACTATTTAAAAACTAAACATCATCATTACCTTAGAACTCACCTACGTGGAAGAATATCAACCATGGAAGATTTATACTTGGAACTCAGCTTAGTGGTTGAATGTATATTGGATTTGAAAATCAAATTAATGGAAGAACGTGTATCTGAGTCAGAAACGAGGATATCAAAAACCCAAAGATATACTACCAACTAAATACATTTGTTATTATCATGTTCAAATGGAAAACAGTTAATGGTTCTTAAATGTGATTTTTGTAACTTCACAAATTTCATTGGAGAAGATAAATGGGGAAGTGATTTGATTGTAGATGAAAAGTCGAGAAATAATATTCATTCTTGAAGGGAGAGTGGGATGGGGTTAACGCCGAACAGTTTATAAGATGAAGAGTTAAGACATTTATGCGAAAGAAGAAGGAGGAGTGAAATAAATTTTAGGAGAGAAATAAAAATCATACGTAGACACCTTATGTGACACCCCGCCTAATAAAATACCGGGCGATCACTCATATATCAAATTAAAACAGAAGTCGCATATGGATCATTCTTAGCATCACTGTCAAAAAAAAATTTGATTACTAATAACCTATTAGGCTGGCATCAAAATTTTACTTAACTACTTTTGTTAAACAACTACTAAATTAAAACATCCACACAGTCTATATGAGTGAAATTGAAATGAGATAAAATAACCGAACACTCGGTTAAAATATGATACAGCCATATCAAATGTCGCACTAAAAGGCGGTAAAGAATAAATAAATGTAATTGGGCCATTGGCCTGAATATTCATACAGTACCTCCTATCTAGATTACAAGGGTAGAAGCGTCTATCGAGAACCTGCACGCAACCACAGCTGTTGCAGCGGACGTCTGACTCGAAGGAAGTGTCATCCCGGCGTCCCTGTGTCTGGACGCCTATATATATATATATATAGCAAGAGAGGGAAAAGTAGATAAACGGGTCAGAGCCCGAGTTTTGAAAATATTTAGCAAGTGCATAAATGCCTTATAAAAAAAGGTTTTTATCTCATATTTAAATTTGGTATCGCACTCCCATGAGATAACCCTCACCTCTCTTGTAATAATGAACACCTATCGCATCCCTCTATACATCATAGTCAAGCAACGCTGCCTAACTAATCTGTCACCCATCTTCTAACCACCCTAGTTATTACCAAGTACTAAGGGCTAAACTTCTCCTCAGTCTCAACACTATGCCATGTTCGTGTGTGGGGTGTCTCGCAAAGCGAAATCCAAACAAGGAACCCCCCTATACACTACTACGCGACAAGGTCGATCGTCGAGATCCATTAGACCCTCAGTACACAAAAGATATATATATATACTCATAATGAAATACACATAACATACTCATCTTTTATATACGTATCATGTTATACTTCTGGATATATCTCCCGAAATGAGAATTCATTTACAAAATGTTTACTAATACAATTTTCATTTTTATGTCAAAACTTTCCATTTCCTTTCTTCTAATCCAGGAAATGTATTTAAAAGCCAATTTTATTATTATAAAAATGCTTTTTTCATCTCATATGCTCCCATTTCCCTTCTTCCATCCAGGAAATGTATATAAAGCCAAATCGTTTATCCCATTTCCCTTCTTCCATCCAGGAAATGTATTTAAAGTCAATTTATTATCATAAATTGCTTTAACATCAATAATGTCCCACATTATTAAGAATAGTTATATTACATATCATATAACGTTTCTAAGACCGCTCGTTCGGGTTTCCCCACTGTGCGCGCCCCTAAATGGCTATCATCTTCCAAGGCGTATCAATCAAGACAACCTGGGATCCTACAACGCAAGATGTCAGGAAGCGGCCATATCCCTGCGAGAGAGTCATAACCACACCCATAATTACCTCACCATCGCAGAAAAACACACAATAATCGCTCATATGGCCTAAGACTATATTCACCCTGCATTCATTAGCCAGTGGACTTCACCTTATGCGCTCAACTTCCCTTATGATAGCGATTTAGAGAGGTGTGTTCACATAAATTATCATTTATGAAAATCATTTCTTTTTCCAATTTTAAAACATTCATATTTTACATTCTCAAAATTATTTATTTTCAATGATTAAATACCAATCTTGGAATATGCATTTCTTATTCTCTTAGTCATATTTTATTAATGACCTAGGACCCGAAATGTAATATCCCTCACACTAGTCTCCCTCACTAATAGTTTCCCAATAATCCAAAACATCACCATTCTACCTTCTATTAATTCTAGGTTAACTTCCTATATCATATGGAACTTTAACTTCTATAAAACATCCTTAGAATAAACCCAATTAGCCCCATGCTAGTCTAGGATATTCGACTCCCTAACATAAGCCCACAATAACCTAAAATTAAATAGGTTGTGGATTTCCTTCCCACAAACCCAAAGACTACATCTCGTCCAAACAATCATTTAGAGGTCCCCACCCTATTTTAGGAACCCCAACCTCCAAATTTATCAATTATTCTATTTTCCTCGAAAATAACATTTTAGGGTTACACACTTAAAACCCTCACTAAATTTCCATAATTTCCCTCCATAGGATAACTATTTACTCTAAAAAGATTACTTATTTCCTCACATAAATAACCTCGAATAAACTTAGAATTGGAATTTATCCTATCTAATTAACACTAGGAAAAGTTGTCAAAAGATTGATCACAGCGGACACCTTCTTCTCCAAAAAGCTGTTTTGGCCATTAAAGCTTCTCTCAAGCTTTTATCTCCGTCTCTAACGTCCTACAACCTCAACTAACAACATCTAAATATACAATAAAGGTTCTAAACATCCTATAACCCGAAACCAACAACAAATTTTGATTAAATCCTAAATTTCTCCGATTAGAAAATTATTGGGGTTTATTCGTTTTAACTCCCGAAAACTCGTTTTATCCACGAAAATCCAGCCCAAAATCTTTAGGGTTTATTGTTACCAAACTACGATATGATATTTATGCTCAAAAGTAAATAAAGTAAGTAAACACTTGCCTCATGGATAAAATTCGATGATCCCGAGTCGAGTCCGACGGAGTTTGGCCCGAAATCTCCCTTTTCTCCTCTTTTTCTTCCTTCCTATCTCTCTTCTCTCTTTTCTTTCTATTATCTCCCTCTCACCCTCCTTATATAGGGAGAAAAGGGTTTATACCCCTTAAAACCCCAAAACGACTCATTTACTCAATTACGAGCCCTTTTAACTCTAAAATTTCTCGAAACTCAATTTCGACAATCGGACACTCTTTTCCAACTATCTCGGCCATTCCGAGACTCACGGCGCAGTCAAATTTTCCATCCGAGGTACTTGACCCTAACTCCCTATTTGAACCCATTGCATCTCACCGAGGGTTTTCTAATTAAAACCTTACCTTTTGTCCCTTTACTCAACGACGACATAAAACTAAAGTACTTCGACATATTTAATCCCAAAAGTAAACGTATCACCCATAAAAAATCATCCAATCCTTAGAAATTCCCAAAATTTACTATTTCGAGAAATTCCCCAAATTTTCAATTTCGAGAAATTCCCCAAATTTTCAATTTATATCCAAGTAAGGAATTTAACTATCCCCAAAAGGACGGGTTATTACATCTTATAGATCTGAAGAACGGGAAATGGGCTCATACAAATGAGATAAATGAATGGAGGAGAGATATTCAATATAGATTATAAAGTGTTCATTTATCAAATGACATGTGGCAAATCGATGTTAGACCTACAACTTTAGTTATATACTAAAGATCTATAAAAAGAATATCATTGGATCCATATCCTAATATTAAAATTTTGGTAAAGAACTCTAATAATTTTCATTATTAACCGATTTGTACTCCATAGGATCTAATGTAAAGTTTATCATGAACACTTAAGAAAGTGTTAGACAAATAAATATATGAAGATAATTGCTCCTTCACTACACCAAAATAAGAAATTTGCAAGTGTTTTAACACTTTCAAATCGCATTTTCAATGGTTCAAGTCGTTGAAAATTGGTGCATTACAAAATTTTTGCAAGTGTTTAAAATCGCTCGAAAATGGTATTGCAACGGTTTATTGTGAATGAATATTTTTTGGGATAATAGCTGCGAAATAATTGCAACATTTCATAACCATTGCAATTTTCTTCTTTACAAGTGTTCTAAACCGTTGCAATATATAAAATGTGCAACCATTTTGTAACACTTGCAAATATAAAGTACATATAAAAAATTTGCAACAATTTAAAACACTTGTAATATATAGTACATATAAAAATGTTTTCAACAATTTACAACACTTGCAATATACATTACATATAAAAAATTTCTATTATTGATACCTATTCCCATCCACATTCAGCTGGATGGAAGCAAATTCTTCAAAAAATCAAAACTATGCATTTCTATTGCAAATCCATCAATAAACACATCAATGCAATAAAACAACTTCTTATTCATACAAATCCATAAAAAAAATACATCAGTGCATTAATCTTTCTTTTTTCCATATGAGCTTCGGGTAAGATTCTTTTCCATAGTGATAGAGAACACTATATGAATATTCTTTGTCAAATCCCAACCTACACAAAAATAAAACAAACACACTAACAAAAACTCTAAAATTAGGAAAGCAAAGAAATCGCACCCCACTAAAAAGAATGAATGATTTTGATGCCACACAACAAAATTAGGCCATATAATAAAATCCTCAAATGAATGTTAGAGGGTCCAACTCCTAAAATACTTGTACCTTTCGTCTAGTGGGTTAATCCTAATTTTCTTAAATAGAAGAGGCTACGTAAAATTAAGGCATCATCTTAAGGCATAAATAATTCACCATCTCAACTTAATTAAAAAAAACACGATGCAAGTGTTTTATGATCACATTTATGTAAAACACGAAAAATATACCTTACGTAACTATTGCCTCTTTTCAATCTACCCCTTACATCCACTAACATCATTATATGTCACATATAGCTTTTCCTCTACCGTCATTATTGTTACACTCTAGTCAATTTTAGGAGGAAAGGGAATTGGAATTTTATATATATTTCGATTAGCATTGCATCAAGAACATGGTTATAATGTTTTTAAGAAAATGGTTGAAATATACACTGAAACAAAATGAAGACTTTAGTTTCAGACACTCCCTTATACCACCACCACTCCATCAACAAAAGCCTATTTACTAAACACTAACTCCAAAACACCAAACGATAAATACATTTGTGAATAAATAGAGAATTAACAAAGGAAAGGAAAAGGAAATTAGTTAAATAAATTCAAGCAACACTAAGAACCATATATAAAATTCAAAAAAAATGGGAAAGGGAGAAAACTATCATAAACTATACATAAGTTACAAAGATCGATGAAAAAGGTTTTACGGTAGAATTTACTATTTACCTTAGGTCCACAACCCCCTCAATTGTCACTGATGTTCATTTCTATTGTACCTAAGCAGAATATGCACATGCATTCTTAGAAAAATAAATTACATATTACAAACTTAAATCAAAAGTCATACATTATTTGAAGAGGAACTAAATGTAGTTAAATAGTAACTAAATATTGCATGCAGTATCCCTACAACATAAATGGTCTTATTTCATATTTTATATAAAAGGAATCAAAATTTATGTCGCGCTTTAATGTTATTCTAAAGTAGTGTGTAGTTGTAAATTTATGGGTACGTTTAAAAATTTTAGATTATTTTTGTGTGGCTGTGATTAATTTGCACTTTTAAAATTTTATATATCTTATAGTTTAATCATAATGATTATAATCATTATCATTCAAGTGACTATATATGTTCGTATAAGGAAGGTACTGCGGTATATAAAGAAGGGGAAATGCAATATATTTTAGGAAATATAGTAGGAGGAGTGAGTCTCACATTGAAGTTAATTTCCTATAATCGTGAGTAAACACACCTTTTGACAGCTAGAGATACACCATATTGGGCAATCAAGCCATGCATTTTATGTTCTCGACAACATATCTGTAAAAATGGAAACAGAGAAAACATAGCATGAGACTTATAAATAACAAAGAAAAACAAATAGAGCACCTCGATTTAAACATATATGCATTGAATAGAAAATATTGAGAATTGTACTTAATGTGGGCGAGAAATCATTTACAAAACTAACAAAAGTATGTGTTTTAGTGCTTGTTTAGGATTCTAGTGCACAAAACAACATAAATATATATAAAATATCTGATGAAGAGATTATTTGCAACGTAGTCTGTGTATAAATCAAAACCACCAATATTATATGCAAAACCATCTAAACCAAAGAATCACCCAGCAAAACGCTTGCTAAATACCTTGGGTGCAATGTGAAAAGATTTCATAACTTCAAAATGATAATGGAGAGAGGGAGATGTACAAAACATAATGCATTTATGTAGCTAGCCTAGACATCATAGTGAATTTGTTATCTTTATGTTCATTATAATTCTCCATTCTGTAAGTATATACACACTGTCACTACAAGAAAAATACCTTTTTATGATGCTTGAAAAATTAATTTAAAGACATTTATTACAAACATGTCATTTAAAGGTTAATATTGTTATTAATATGACATCTCTGATATAAAATGTCTTTTTATATATAATAATATTATTTTTTATGACACGTTAAATATAAAAATTATATTTAATTATAGATATTATAACCCTTTTTTAAGAATTTGTATACGAAATATACATATTATGACATTTTTATGTTCTCCGTACAAAATTAAGAGGACTTTTCCATCCTAAACATTGCAATACTCCGTATTTTTATGGCTTTTAAAATTGGGAATTTATTAAATTTAATTTGAGATATTAATTTAATATTAATTCAAAAATTATTTTTAATATTTACTAGCATGATGTGAGTTACTAATTATTGGAAATTTGTTGAATATTATGAGTAAAGTAATATATGAGATTGATTTTATTAAAATTGTCATCAGTGAATAAAATGGCAATTATGGAAATTTAATTCGGGACGCGTTTGTGTCGTGTCATGACTAAATTATTATTATTAAAGTGAATAAATTATAAGTCGTTTGTATGGTCGTTTTGAGAAGAATTTAGTGCGTATATCTATAGCGTTATTATTATGTGTATGTTTTCCTTGGTATAGCGGGGTTGTCTTCAGTGTTATCCGTGAAGGATAAATGGGTGCCTCGTTTTTGTTATATACCTTATTGAGATTATTTGTTTTAGTGATGTGATTATCGGCATGGATTGACTTGTTGTATATGAGACCAAGATTGATCGTTATAGCCAACGTATTGTCTTTAACAAAAGAGTGAATAAGTATACTTTTATATAAATAGATAAAACCTGTTGGGATGTTATATACTATAGACTAAGGACCTAAGGAGTTTCGATGACCGACTATTTTAGGTAGTAGTGTATCGGGGGGTTCCTTGTTTGGATTTCACTCTGCGAGCAGATGGAATCGCCAAATGAGAATGTGGAAATCATAGAAATACGGATTGTAAACTAGGTAGTCAGTTAATTAAAGGTAACCTTACAGAGGAATCACATTCATTTAGACCTTATGATGGAATGTACACACATTGGGCATATGGGCACCTTGAATGGTTGATTGTAGTATTTTCCATATTTGTGACACAGTAAATATTCTTGAGGTTAATGAAAGTAGAAGTTGTGACTTCTAGATTTAGTTGTTTGATGACTTAGGATCGTTCCTCCTATAATTTTGCGATGAGGATGGTATAGGAAGGATTGGGTAAAGATTAACTCAAGATAATTTAAACTAAATGGTAAGGCTTGTAGTATAACATTAGTGGCGGTATTCGGTAATGTATTGTACGGGTGGTACGACGAAAATTATATGAGATGTGAGATTAATACCCGGAGTTGTCCTTACCAGTTACATTTTATTTTTTTCGAATTTCGGGACGAAATTCTGTTATTAAGGGGGAAGTATGTAATACCCCGTATTTTTATGGCTTTTAAAATTGGGGATTTATTAAATTTAATTTGAGATATTAATTTAATATTAATCCAGAAATTATTTTTAATTTTACTAGCATGATGTGAGTTAGTAATTATTGGAAATTTTTTTAATATTACTAGATGAGTAAAGTAATATATGAGATTGATTTTATTAAAATTATCACGAGGGAATAAAATGGCAATTATGGAAATTTAATTCGGGACCCGCCTCTGTCGTGTCAGGACTAAATTATTATTATTAAAGTGGATAAATTATAAGTCATCTGTATGGTTGTTTGGAGCGCTCCAATGTGTCTGGAAGGGTCGAGATAGTTAGAAAAGTGTACCCGGGGGTTTAGTTTGGTTCTCGAGGTGTTTTTAGGCCTAATTGTCATCCCGGGAGGGTATTTTAAACATTTTGTATTTTTGGGTAATTAAACCCATGAATTTTCTTAGTATATATTAGCCATTTGGCGTTGTCTCTTAGGTTTAACAAACACAAAACCTAATCCCATCCATTAGAGAAGTAGGTGAAGAGATTAGAGAAGCAGGTGAAGAGATTAGAGAAGCAGGTGAAAAGTTTCCAAGCAATCCAAGCCTAGAACTCACCTGATTGCATCGCCACCACCACCAAAACATAGATCGCACAACGAGGAACGCAACCACATATTTTTCATCAACAAATCAGATCCTTGAATCCCAGGCAAGTATCTGTCTTTCTAATTTCAAAGTTAATATACCTTCCATGTTAGTCTAGGAATGAAAATCATATGTTTTAATTGAAGAATTATATATTTTGGAAGAGAGTTTATATGTGTTGCAGGGATAATCCATATAGTCTAAAATCGTGATCATATGTAGAGGATTACCCATGAATTTATTATGATATTTGGGAAGGGAATTTGGATTTCAATAGAGGTTTGTGATTATTCCTGCAAAATTTGGTTTTATAAAGAAATCTGAGATTAAACCCCCTTTTGATTGATTAGTTGAGGATTTATTGATGTCGTTACATTAGAACTTGCTTGTGCACATTGCTTATACATTTGGATTACTTTGATGGGAGTTTGGGATGAAATTATAAAGGTTTTGAGGTGTTAGAATGGTTGAACCCGTAGGTTAAAAATTGTAGCAAATTGGACAAGAACTCCTTGATCGATCGATCGACCAAGAGCATCGATCGATCAACGATCGATCGATCGACCCCTCCTGGAAAAGTTCATATTTTTCTACTTTTTGTTTAATTCGGTTAAGATATGTAGGAACCCTTGATTATTATTTTTTGAGTATAATGAGTTATGAAGAGGACCAGTAGGGTCTAGATAGACTCCGTTGAGCGAAATTAAATTGAGATGAAATTTTGGATTAACGGGGGGTTATTCATACATTGGAAATTATGCGTATGTTTACTAAAAGATTGAGACTCGTGAAAGATTTAGACTAGAAGGAAAATGAGGGTATACCTACTGAAATTTATACTATGTGAGAGAGAATACTTCGAGAGATAAGAAGTAAGTATGAAGTAAATAATAAATGAGAATAAAAGAGACAAATCCATTATGCGAGATAATTGAGTAATTTGTGTTGAGAACGGATTATAACAATTATGGGTCCTGGACGAATCTAATTTGACAAATATGAATATTTATATGTATGGTTGTGTGATTGTTCATATATTATGTATATGTGTATGACATACCTAACTTACTTGCTATTGACGGAAGTTATACGCATGAGGACAGTCTTATCCTGATGAATCCATGAGATTTTTGACTTGTCACTTGAGAACATAGAACTTAGGTCGGTTACCATTAGTGAGAACAATTGTATAGAACGGTCATTTGGGTGCGTAGGTATGTGCGTAGACCAAAGGCTTAGGACTATGTTCGCCTCCATTATTTGTGATTTGATATTTGTGGTTTGAGGTATCTTTACCGGACCTATAGTCCCCTATATAGTGATGTGATGTATTAGGAAAAGATAGCAGAGTAATGCAGCACCGCAACTGTGTATCGGGGTGTAGTATAGTATATATATAATATAGTGAATATATATATATATATATATATATATATATATATATATATATATATATATATATATATATATATATATACATGTGATGATATCTACTATGTGAATAAAGTAGAAATGTAAGATAGTTATGTATGAAAACACTTAGTTGAATTGAATTAATAAGGGACTTATCCATATTGAATCTAAATGGATATATATGTTTATAACATCATTATATGTATTATAAGGTTAATCGTGGGAATAATTTGGCTATAAAGAATGGATACATGTGGTTAATCTAGTTAGCGCGGGAACTATAACTAGGATGGCTTAGAGGTATGTTAAGGTGCACACTAGATGAGAGGTGAGGATTCTAAAGGAGTGTCGCATACTAACATGGTTGTGATATTAGCTGGTAAGTATTTTAAATACTTGCTAAACTATTTTTAAAACTGTTTTACATTCGAGCTCTGATCCGTTTTCTATCATGTTAACGAAAATGTATTTATCCCTTAATTAATACTTAAATTAGTTTAATTAATGTACATTTTAGTTTAAAATAATATATTGATTTTCATGATTCCAAACATACTTTTATCTATCCTTTTATTTCTTATTATATAATATGATAATATAATTCATATATTTATACCTGTAATGCCCTACATAGTTCTTATATGCATGTGCCAATTCATATATGTTAGGAGTTGTTTGCTGGAATTTTCTTTGATCAGTTATAGACTTAAGGTAAATGTTTAAGACCTGTTATATACTTGGTTTGACGAGATTTGTCCATGAAGCCTTTTTCATTTCGTTCATACTTGTTATGAATGTGACCCTACTGTTATAGTTTTTTTTTTATTTAAACTTGTGTCACTTCAGGAGACTTCGATATAAGAGATATAGGTTTAGTGGGTTTAAACATTAGGATGCTAACTTCTAGTGTGTGTTTACCTGCCTTTAGGTTCACAATGCTTTTACCCGAGAATTGCATTACCTTTAGTGACTTTCGGCCATACCTTATAGCTTTTAATAGGTCCGTTCTTGCTACAGATTAGGGGAATGGTTGCTTGATGTAATGTCAGCTTCCTTAGGCCATGCGTGTACCTTTGTCCCATCAATTTTTTTTAAACCCCACGCCTCTAGCTGGTGATGTAATCTATATAGTCTAAATGGTTGAGTTGATAAATTTGTATATATATATATATATATATATATATATATATATATATATATATATTGCTCTCAATGTTTTTTTATAAATAAATTAAAAAAACAAAAAAAACTGTCTCGGACAGTAACTTTTTTTTCTTTTCTTAAACTCATTACTTGTATCAAAATATCTTACACATATATTTGAATATCTATTCTACTTGCCAGATACCAAGAACTCGGACACTTGATTTGATCTTACAATATTAAGGAGCTGTATTTTTTTGGACCACGCATCAACTAATTGTAAGCTAGCTATTGTATACTTGATATGATACGACTTTTTCAGACCCACTTAGATAGATATGTCATCAATATCAGTAATTATATTTTACACGCCTTTACCAGATGGCAGTGTATACAAAGCTGATTGTAACAACCCTCGATTCTGGGAGGTTCATTTTATACTAATTACCGCATAAGGTAATTATATAAAATGTGGGGAGTGGGGTAACTATTAATTGAATGAATTGAAAGTTAATATTTACTATATTGATGTATATTCATTGTATATGAAAGTAAATATCATCAGGTTGCATGTTTTATAGTGTCATGTATTTTAAATGACATTATGGTTTAAATAAAATTAGAACTGGAAATAATTTATAAAAAATTTCGGATGCCAGTTTAGAGGGTGTAGTTAGTCTCGAAAGGTGCGAGACAGTCAAAATAAGTGTCATATTGTATTTTTGGGTTTCGGGCGCTTTTACCTAATTTTAGCTTAAACGCGTATTGGGAGTCATTTTAATGTGGTATTAACCACTTAAGTTGGGAGTTTTAACTTAATCCACGATTTTAGTCTTCTAAACCCTTTATTTCCCCATTTCATACAAAACACAAAAGAGAGAGAGAGAGAGAGAGAGAGAGAGAGAGAGAGAGAGAGAAAAGAGGAGAAGAAGAGAGAGATTTGGAGATTGAAGAATTGGGATTGCTCCTCCCTCAAAGAAATATGAATTTGCAAGTCTAAGGCAAGTTTTCTACTTGCTAATATGTGATTTAAGTTGAATAAATTGTGTGTTAGCTATGTATTTGACATTTATGGTTTAAATGTAGAATTTGTGGGATTTAAACCCTAATCTTGATTTATGCTGAAGAAATTGTGGGTTTTGACGGATATTAATCATGTAGATTAGTTTGGGGTAGATTTTTGTTGTTTGGATGTGTATGAAAATGAAGAGATTTTAATTTTGGAGAATTTAGGGTTCTTAACCCATCGAAGCCATTCTTGGCAAATTTGCAGGACCGAATCGATTCGGCCCTATGGCGAATAGATTCGGCAAGGGGTAGCTTCCAGGTCTGCATAACCCGAATCGATTCGGTTGATTGCAGAAAGTTGATTTTTCTGTCCGAACCGATTCTCTTTTTGGGCGAATCGATTCGTTTTCCTGCTGTTTTTGAGTTAATTTTATAACTCAATTCCAATTCTTTTCTTTAAATCTAGGGCCTAGGAACCTTCTTGAATAAAGTAAACTTAGAGTCCTAGAGTGTGAGATGAGTTAGTTGTCTACCGTACATTAGGAATGGGTTATGTGGGGACTTTTTCGAGGTTAGGCCTAGTAATGATAGGGCATTCTTTTCTTCTAGTTAATTATTATAAAACTAGGAGATGTAATGTTATGTTTGGGAGACTTTCGAAGCTTAATTAACCTATACTTGTTTTGATGGTTTATATTACCACCCTATAAGAATGTTGGGAGATTTTAGAAGCTCAATTGAGCTATGTTAACCTTGGTGGTTCATAATAACACCATAAAGGTGAGTTTGGAGACTAAATTGAAAGTTCATTCATTCCTTTGAAAGATGATAATCTTGCGGTTTTAAAATAACACCCGAAAATGCTTGGAGATAATGAAGAGTTTATTTACTCCTTTAAGGTTGTAGTGTCGATATAAGCTATCGTATGGCTCCGGATAATAAGTTAGATTATTTACAAAAAGTAAATGGTAATGGTTTCGGATAAAATGAAACATATACATGGAAATGGTATTGATTTTAGTAAATGATAATTTACGTAATCATGAAACCGGTAAATGATGATTTACTTGATTTTGAAAATGATAAATAAAGTGGTTTAAACACACCTCTCTAAATGACATCATAAGGGAAGTCCACGCGTGAGGTGAAGCCCCCTGGCTAATGAATGAAGGGCGAATATAGTCCTAGGCCATGTGAACGTTAGTGTTGTATAATTTTCTGCGATGGGTAGGAGATTCCAGGTGTGGACTTGACTATCCCGCAGGCACATGGCCGCTTCCCGACATTTTGCTTTATAGGTGCCCAGGTTGTCTTATGATAGGCCCTGGAAGATGATGGTCATTTAGGGACGCGCACAGTGGGGAAACCCAGATGGGCAGTCTTATAATCGTTATATGTATATAAATATAACTATTCAGCATCAAGTGGGACTTGATGGATTATATGCCATAAAGAGAATAAAGAAGTGCCACAAAGAGCACATATAAATGCCACAAAGAGCATTTGAAAATTACTATTTTCCTGATAAGGAAAGGATTTTTACAAAAGGAAAAATTGAGATAAAATTTGCCATAAAGAGCAAAAGATTGTGATTATATATATATATATATATATATATATATATATATATATATATATATATATATATATATACTTCCTGTTAAGGAAAAGGTATATGAGATGATTGGCACATACGATGAAGATTTTAGTTTAATGTTACTTATTTTATTGTTCCTGCTTAGCTTATGTTTTAAATTGTGTAGGTAGCTTCTTATTTCTCTTTCATCATGATTTATCATTCATAATTGTCATACTTTTTATTCATCTGGTAGTTATATAGAACCGGGACCTGACCCGTTCATATTTCCTATTGTGCTTGCATCTTGTATCCGCTCAGTTACTCCGCTGCAAGGATGCCTGATCTGAATTACGATCCCGGTGTCTTTGGCGAGCCGTGATTCTTTGCTGGTATTACGGGGCATTGGAAATAGACGTTGTCATTTTTGCACTCTAGACAGGATCAGGACTTTTTACTCGGGCGAGAGGCCCAAGCTTTGTACTTGATTAATGTAATGTATTTTATCAATTTATTGAAATTGTTTAACAATGTTGTATGTATCAGCTGACCGATAACATATTTGGTCCTCTTAATTGTCACTTGTTGTTATAGTAATATATATATATACACCCTTGAGGTTTCCCTTATATTTTCAGGATTTGGGTTGTTTGTTTTCTTTTATTTACTTTAAAATAAAAAATTTGGCAACCCATTTTTTGAAATTTTGGGTGGTTATCCTGGATACTCTATATTTTATTGTGATGCTGAGAATGATTCCATCTATGATTCCTGTTATATTGGAGTATTGGGCTAGCCACCCCTTATTTTGGTGAGCGAGTTGTCACAGATGGTATCAGAGCATCAGGTTCTAGAGTCATTAGGAATCTGTGTGAACACCTTAAGTTTTCCACGTTGCTTTTGACTTGACATAGAGCCTTTGGATTAAGATCGTTGGTTTCTTTAGTGAGGTCTCGTTCTTCTGCCATGAGGTAGAACTTATAAAATCTTTTGCGTATTCATTTGAGAATAGTAATTCGATTGAAGAAGGGCATCATTTGAAGGATTTTTTAGGACTGTAAATTGTGGTCGGGGATGAGGGCCAATTTGTAGGTCGCTCCCTTTTTGTAGAACTTACTTGTCTTACTACTATGACTACTAATTACAGTTGATGTAGTTTCCCAAGTACCTCTAGAAGCGAAAAGTGGTACTAAGCTTGAGATTTCAAGCAATGTTAAATTGAAGTGGAGAAGTTCGTAGAAATAGGATGGAGGGAAACCTTCCTCCCGTAGGAGTAGTGTTGAGAGGGTGAAATTTTGGTCACCATATTCGTGGGTGCAGGAAGTTTGGCCCCTAGAAAAGCCCGGTGGATACTTGCAACAGCAAGTTTCTCTGGGAAAACTGGACTGAGGAGAAGGTGGATTTTCGAATGTTTACACAATGTTCAGTTAAAGGCCGATAGAGAATAAAGTGTTGTATGGTTAGGGAGACCGTGAACCATAAAATTATATGACTTCCATGGTATGGAAGTTCTACCTTTTCTTCACTTGTTATGAAGCGAGTGATAATATTTTAAATGTATATGTGTCATATGTGTCCCTTGGTTTAAGTGCTCTATTGCTTGTTTGCATTATGTGTGATTGTTATGACTTATCTCTATGACCAACAAAGTTAAGTAGTAATGCATAGGAGGGGTTCCTTGTTTGGATTCCACTTTTGCGGGACGCTCCACGCGTGAACCTTAACGACGTTGGGAGTGGATAGATGTTACTTTTCCTTTCTCTTATTTTATGTAAATTATGCGAGTAAATATATTTTGGTCGGGTTGGAGTGATAGCCAGGAAATAAAATTGTAAGGCTATCTTACTTCTAGTTCAAAATGGAACTAGTTGTTTTATAATTTCTCTCCTGGATACAGGTCGAGACTTTATAGAGGTGGATCGAGGTAGGTAGGAGATTTTGTTATTTGTTTAAGTTATCTTGTGTGAGTGTTTGATTGTTTGTTTGCCTTGTTTGTGTTTGTTACGCTTTATCTCCATAATCAACAAGTTAAGTAGGCATGTGTCGGAGGGGTTCCTTCTTTGGATTTCGCTTCGGCGAGACACTCCGCCGCATGAACACTTAACGATGTTGTGATTGGAGAGACGCTATCCTTTTCTTTCTCTTTTATTTTATTTATTTTGTTGTTAGAAGTGGGATTGGAAGGATTTGTCGAGAATCATGTAGAAGAGTGATTAAGGGCTATTAAAGTGCGAGATAGAATCACTGTATATAGTTGTCTCCTCTGATCGATGTGAGGGAGACTGAGATACGAAGTTGAGTTGAGACTTTGGGATTGTACCTTGATAAGAAGGCCATGTTTATATAAATGGATATGTATTTGAAAGACTTCATAGGAAGTGAATGTCTGATCAGTTAAAATCTTTAATAATGCTATGGTAAGGCGTAGAAGTAGAATTTTGTTGAAATGATTGTAAGTTCAAATTATCGATCCTGATTATTTGTTTTAGACCGTCACATCTTAATGACCGACGATGCGAGGTAGTAGTGTAATGGGAGGGTTCCTTATTTGGATTTTGCTTCGGCGAGACGTCCCATGCACGAAACCGAGCGAATGTCGGAAGTTGAGATAGGTCTTGGACACTAGGGATATACTTAGTATTATATATAGATACGACTTAGATAGGATATGTATAGATCGACCTTAGATTTATTAGGACTTTAGGTCCATTAGGGCATGTGATGTTGATTTAGGAAGATTATAAGGAGTTGACCACGAATAGGTCGTTGGTTAACCTTAAGGGGGGGACTAGATCCCTAGGAACGAGAAGTGTGGAATCTCGAGATATTTCGAAGGTTAGGCCGATGGAGGTGAGACCTCTCCTAGTTAAAGTGTTACATTGGTAACCTAACTTTTGGGGAGTTAAATGGATGAATTGATTTTCACTCCCGAGTTCATGTGGCTAAGCTCGAGGGTGAATTTAATGAATAAGTCTCTGCCAGGAGCAGGAAGTAATAATACTAGAGCATGGACCCGTTGTTTATGCATCTCACAAGCTTGAACTTGTGGGAAGTATTATCCCACGCTTGAATTAAAATTCATTACGGTGGAAATTGCCTTAAAGAAAGAGAGGCACTACTTCCTGGGCATAAATTTAGTCTTTCTCGCAAGCAACAAGTGGTTGTAGTATGTCGGGGGAGAAATTGAGTTGGTGTTTGGAGTTCTTAAAGAACTATCATTTGGATATTCTCATTCGCTAAGGAAATGTGATTGGGGTAGTAGATGCGTCGAGTAAGAAACCCGTCGGAGATATTTGTGTTGGCATGGAAAGCCAAATGAAACGAGTATGACTCGGAAGACTCTGTAGCGAGAGCATTCCGGTATGTGATTGACCATTTCACCTACTCGTGCGAAGAAGATTATCGGTGGAATGAAGAAGGGTATGTTCGTAGACGTTTGCATTGAACTGTCGGCAGCGTTCTGGTCATGATCCTATTTGAGAAAATTGTTGATCGTTTGACCAGACTGTTGCATTTCTGGCCATTATGGATGAACTACATGTAGAAGAGTATTCCTTATTCTCGATGGAGGTATGATAGAAATGTTGGAGGTGACTATTAGAATAGTGGTGCCCCGAGACTAGATATTAGTGTCGAAGACTTGGTAAAGTTTCCAGGAAAAAAAAAATGAGAACCGTATGGAAATGCCATATATCCTACCACCCTAAAGTGGATGGATGAATGGAAGGAAATTGACTTAGGGATGAAAGGCATATCTTGAGCAGGCGCCTTAGAATACATAGCAGATGGGAGCAGTAAGTATATGGATAGATATTTTCGTACAATCATTAGGCTATTGAATGGCCTTATGGATCATTTCCTAAGGCATGGCATCCTGAGTGGCCTAGCGTGGTCGGTTGAGTAATTCGCATACTCGTTGGATGGAACCAATGGGTAATATGTTCCTTGGACTTGGAGTGGTCTCGTGACATTTCTTTAAAGATTTGGCTTTCGAGCCATAAGCCATGATGGGATACGTTAATGCAAAGAAAAGTTTATTAGTGTTGGGGTTAAACCAATTAGCTTTGGTATAAATATCCCCGAGGAGGGAGTAAAGCGGTCTATGCCGAGTTGTGTGGGTATCTCCTTTCGTTTTAAGATGGTAGAATCGATAGTTAGGGAGGAATGCTTTGTGCTATGCTAGATCACAAATGATGTAGGTTGAGATCGATAAAGTCGACCTTAGTCCGGGTCCATTTAGGACGATTGGGATAACAAGGGGTTTGTTTAGGATGGTAGAATCCTAGTTTGGAGTAGTATACCCTTTATGAGATTTGGGTGTGGCCGAATTTTGGGGGCAAAATTCCCTCATAAGGGGGGGGAGTATGTAACAACCCTCGATTCTGGGAGGCTCATTTTATACTAATTACCGCATAAGGTAATTATATAAAATATGGGGACTGGGGTAAATATTAATTGAATGAATTGAAAGTTAATATATACTAGATTGATGTATATTTACTGTATGTGAAAGTAAATATCATTAGGTTGCATGTTTTATAGTGCCATGTATTTTAAATGACATTATGGTTTAAATAAAATTGGAACTGGAAATAATTTATAAAATTTGTCGGATGCCAGTTTAGAGGGTGTAGTTAGTCTTGGAAGGTGTGAGACAGTCAAAATAAATGCAATATTGTAATTTTGGGTTTCGGGCACTTTTACCTGATTTTAGCTTAAATGCGTATTGGGAGTCATTTTGATGCGGTATTAACAACTTAAGTTGGGAGTTTTAACTTAAGCCACGATTTTACTCTTCTAAACCCCTTATTTCCACATTTCATACTAAACACAAAAGAGAGAGAGAGAGAGAGAGAGAGAGAGAGAGAGAGAGAGAGAGAGAGAGAGAGAAGAGGAGAAGAAGAGATAGATTTGGAGATTTAAGAATTGGGATTGCTCCTACCTCAAAGAAATCTGAATTTGCAAGTCTAAGGTGAGTTTTCTAGTTGCTAATATGTGATTTAAGTTGAATAAATTGTGTGTTAGTTATGTATTTGACATTTATGGTTTAAATGTAGAATTTGTGCGATTTAAACCATAATCTTGATTTATGTTGAAGAAATTGTGGGTTTTGATGGTTATTAATCATGTAGATTAGTTTGGGGTAGATTTTTGTTGTTTGGATGTGTATGAAAATGAAGAGATTTGAAGTTTGGAGAATTTAGGGTTCTTAACCCATCGAAGACATTCTTGGCAAATTTGCAGGACCGAATCGATTCGGCCCTATGGCGAATCGATTTGGTAAGGGGTAGCTTCCAGGTCTGCATAACCCGAATCAATTCGGGTTAAGGCCGAATCGATTCAGTTAATTGCAGAAAGTTGATTTTTCTGTTCGAACCGATTCTCTTTTTGGGAGAATCGATTCGCTGGGGTGAATTGATTCGTCCCTTGGGCGAATCGATTCGTTTTTCGTCTATTTTTGAGTAAATTTTATAACTCAATTCCAATTCTTTTCTTTAAATCTAGGGCCTACGAACCTTCTTGAATGAAGTAAACTTAGAGTCCTAGAGTGTGAGATGAGTTAGTTGTCTACTGTACATTAGGAATGGGTTATGTGGGGACTTTTACGTGGTTAGGCCTATTAATGATAGGGCATTCTTTTCTTCTAGTTAATTATTATAAAACTAGGAGATGTAGTGTTATGTTTGGGAGACTTTAGAAGCTTAATTAAGCTATACTAGTTTTAATGGTTTATATTACCACCCCAAAAGAATGTTGGGAGATTTTAGAAGCGCAATCGAGCTATGTTAACCTTGGTGGTTCATAATAACACCATAAAGGTGAGTTTGGAGAATAAATTGAAAGTTCATTCATTCCTATGAAAGATGATAATCTTGGGGTTTTAAAATAACACCATAAAATGCTTGGAGATAATGAAGAGTTTATTTACTCCTTTGAGGTTGTAGTGTCGATATAAGCTATCGTATGGCTCCGGATAATAAGTTAGATTATTTACAAAAAGTAAATGGTAATGGTTTCGGATAAAATGAAACATATACATGGAAATGGTATTGATTTTAGTAAATGATAATTTACGTAATCATGAAACCAGTAAATGATGATTTACTTGATTTTGTAAATGATAAATAAAATGGTATAAACACACCTCTCTAAATGACATCATAAGGGAAGTCTGCGCGTGAGGTGAAGCCCCCTGGCTAATGAATGCAGGGTGAATATAGTCCTAGGGCAAGTGAGCGTTTGTGTTGTATATTTTTCTGCGATGGGTAGGAGATTCTGTGTGTGGCCTTGACTATCCCGCAGGCACATGGTCGCTTCTCGACATTTTGCAATATAGGTGCCCAGGTTGTCTTAGGATAGGCCCTGGAAGATGATGGTCATTTAGGGGGCCGCACAGTGGGGAAACTCGGACGGGCAGTCTTAGAATCGTTATATATATATAAATATAACTATTCAGCATCAAGTGGGACTTGATGGATTATATGCCATAAAGAGCATAAAGAAGTGCCACAAAGAGCACATATAAATGCCACAAAGAGCATTTGAAAATGATTATTTTCCTGATAAGGAAAGGATTTTTACAAAAGGAAAAATTGAGATAAAATTTGCCATAAAGAGCAAAAGATTGTGATTATATATATATAATTCCTGTTAAGGAAAAGATATATGAGATAATTGGCACATACGATGAAGATTTTAGTTTAATGTTACTTATTTTATTGTTCCCTCTTAGCTTATGTTTTAAATTGTGTAGGTAGCTTCTTATTTCTCTTTCATCATGATTTATCATTCATAATTGTCATACTTTTTATTCATCTGGTAGTTATATAGAACCGGGACCTGACCCGTTCATATTTTCTATTGTTCTTGCATATTGTATCCGCTCAGGTACTCCGCCGCAAGGATGCCTGATTTGAATTCTGATCCCGGTGTCTTTGGCGAGCCGTGATGCTTTACAGGTATTACGGGGAATTTGGAAATAGACGTTGTCATTTTTGCACTCTAGACAGGATCAGGTCTTTTTACTCGAGAGAGAGGCCCAAGCTTTTGTACTTGATTAATGTAATGTATTATATCAATTTATTGAAATTGTTTAACAATGTTTTATGTATCAGCGGACCGATAACATATTTGGTCCTCTTAATTGTCACTTGTTGTTATAGTAATATATATAAATCCTTGAGGTTTCCCCTATCTTTTCAGGATTTGGGTTGTTTGTTTTCTTTTATTTACTTTAAAACAAAATTTTTGGTAACCCGTTTTCTGAAATTTTGGGTGGTTATCCTGGATACTCTATATTTTATTGTGATGCTGAGAACGATTCCATCTTTGATTCCTGTTATATTGGAGTACTGGGCTGGCCACCCCTTATTTTGGTGAGTGGGTTGTCACACTGATATTACTATTATTTTATATTTCTAATCTTTATATTTGGTTTATTCAAAAATTTGAAGGACTGCCAGTGCACGCCATGTTTATTCAAAGATTTGAAGTCCAGAAATGGACTGTCCGTGCACGCCAAATCTTACGCCACCTAGACGATATGTTTATTCATTTTTTTAACCACGATATTATCTGCATTTGAACAAGTTTTATATCTGGTTTATTTTTTTATTCGTAATACAAAGATGAACTGACATACCAATCTTTTGGGCCCACACGTTGATTGAACTAATGTTGTGTAGATATCCATTGTCTTATCTCTTGGACGATTATTTTTTTTACTACTGACATCATTTGGAGATCCATTGTGTATTCTCTTAATTTGCCTCTAACCTCTCTCTCGCAGAACAAAATCTACAACATTTAAGACATCAAAATATTATGGAGTGGTTCAAAAGATACGATTTGATTACAAGACATTGAGCATTTAATGCTCTCCCAAGTCAACAGATTTTATGGAGGTGAACTCATCTGCACTTCTCTCCAACGGTCATCTTTGTTCTCTACAAAATACCAGATCAATTTTTGATAAAAAAAAAAGCAGAAAAAAAAGAGAAGAAGATCACTCAGCGCTACTAAAAGTTTGAGATAGCTACATATCTTTATTCAGCCTTCCTTATATAGGATTGAAGAAGAAGACTTTGTACCCAAAAATTATCATTCTACTACAAATGTTTTGAAGAGAAGACTTGGGCAAAAATCATATATTTTGTGAAGTCCTTTTGAAGAGGAAACTCAGATCAAGTTGTATTTTAGAGAGTTTCGTCATCAAATCTTGGTACTCAAAACTTCAGATTTAATTTTGAAGCTTGGTGATTAGCTTCGGTTGTACAAGTAGCTAGGTTCAGCTGCTCAAGTTGTACGTTGGAAATTTGATCCTGCCATAGTGGATCACAGTATTGAAGCGAAAAGAGATGGGTGCTACTCTAGGCGCGTGGACGTAGGCCGGACTTTGGCCGAACGACGTTAAACATATGGTATCATCTATTTTCTGCATTTAATTTTATTTATATGCTTGTGATTTTTTTTTGTTTATTTATATCTGAAATTTGGAAAATTTATTTTATGATTAAAATTATTATTTTCGTAAATATTCATTAAAAACGAAATACTATTTTTTTTATTACGAAAATTATTTATAGATCACTTGAGTCATATAATATTGAAATACTACCTGTTTAATTAATTTGTTGTATTTATTTAATACTATTGTATTAATCACTTTAGATTAAATTCATAATATAAACTTACATTAAAAGCTAAATTTGATAATTTATTTAGTGGGTGTTGAAATCTGTGATTCATCTTGTTTAAATTAATTGGTGATATTTACATTTTTTTTAAAAGTGATATTAATCTGAATTTTAGATTAAGTGTTTTGAAATAAATATTTATTTATTTTCTAATAAAAGCCCAAAAGTTTGCTAAACTCAATTCACCCCCCCTCTTGAGTTAATATCTGGGCAACAATTGGTATCAGAGCCACGCTCTAATTTATTATCTTTGTTTTAAACATCTTTAGAGATTACGATTAATGGCAAACTTTCGTGTTTCATCTCTTGGTGAGGGTCAATCAATAAATAGACCTCCTCTATTTTCAGGAAACAATTATAGCTATTGGAAAAATAGAATGAAAAATTTTGTTCAATCAAATGACTATGCTGTTTGGAGAGTTATTATAAATGGTCCAAATATTCCCATGAAAGTTGTTAATAATTAAAATGTTCCCAAAGATAAAAATGAGTGGAATGATGCTAATATTCAGAAAATTCAAGTAAATGCCAAAGCCATGAATATTTTACATTGTGCTCTTGATGTTAATGAATATAAGAGAATATGTTGTTGTGAAAGTGCAAAAGAAATTTGGGAAAGATTAGAAATTACTTATGAAGGAACTAGTCAAGTGAAAGAGGATAAAATAAGCATGCTTGTTCATAACTATGAGTTTTTTAAAATGAAAACAGATGAAACTATCTCTGATATGTTTACTAGATTTTTAAATATTATAAATGGTTTGAAATCTCTTGGTAAAACCTATACTGACTCTGAATTAGTGAGTAAGAATCTCAGGTCACTACCATCTGCCTATATGACAAAGAAGCTATACGAGAAAGACCTATTTCTCTTTATGAATTGTTGGGCTCCTTAATTACTCATGAAATGGAACTCAAAGAACTTGTTGAAGATGAGAAGCCCAAGGTTAGCAAAACTATCGCTTTCAAATTCATTGAGGAAGAAGAAGAAAGTGAAGAAGCTGATGATGATGAAGACGGTGATATAACACTTCTCACCAGAAAATTCAAAAATTTTCTTGCCAAAAAGAAGGGACATTCTGGAAAATTCAAGAAATTCTTTTTAAAGAAGTCACATGAAGGAAATTCATCCTCCAAGTTTGAGCCAAGATGTTATAACTGCAAAGAGTTAGGCCATATCAGACCTAACTGTCCCAAAGCCAAAGAAGGGAAGAATGATAGAAAAGAGAAAATAAATGAAAATTACAAAAAGGCCATGAAAGCTACTACTTGGAGTGATTCAGATGAAAGTAGTAATGATGAAGATTCAAGTGATGAAGAAGTTGCAAATCTTTACCTTATGGCAAATGATGATGAGGTATCTTCTAATTTTAATTCAGATAGTGAATATGAAACTTCAAATGATCATATGAACTTCAAAATGATTTTGATGAACTTTATTATAACTTTGATGAACTTAAAACTAAATATATTAATCTTAAAAAGATGCATTCTTCTTTATCACATAAATATGATTCTCTCCTTGAAAATATAGAAGTAATGAAATCTGAAAATAAGTCTATAAAATCATAAATAGAAAAACTAAGAGTTAAAGATTCACCAAGTCATTATCTTATTTCTGAAAATGAAAAATTGAAACTTGAACTTAAGGATTTAACTTGGTGTCTTGAATAGTTTGTAAATGGAAAGAAGAATTTAAATTTGGTACTTGGAAACCAAAGGTGGATGTATGATAAGGCTGGAATTGGTTATAATGAAAATGAAAATGAGAAAAGCTTTGAAAATTATTCTAAAAATATTGGAAATTCTTTATCTACATATTGTGGAAGACACACGCATTTTTTAGATTTTTGCAAATATAGATTTTCTACTAAAGTCGTATGGATTCCTAAAGAGACTCCTATTTTTGATAACCCCTATGGACCCAACACATTTTGGGTACCAAAAGAAAAGTTATTTAAATGTCCATTGTAGGTTTGTTTTAGAGATGGTTCCAACAAAACAAAGTGGTTCTTAGATAGGGGGTGTTCAAGACACATGACGGGTGACAAAAGCAAGTTTTCTAGCTTGATTGCCAAAGATGGAGGACTAGTGACATTCGGAGACAGCTCCAAAGGCAAAATCATCGGCATAGGTAAAGTCGGTAAGGATCGTTCCCCTTGCATTGAAAACGTTCTTTTAGTTGATGGTCTTAAGCATAATTTAATTAGTATTAGCCAATTGTGTGATAAAGGTTATGATGTTACATTTAAAGAAGATTACTGTTCAATAAAAAATGCTAAAGATAATAGTGTTTTATTTGTTGCTTCTAGACATGAAAATGTTTATACTCTTGATTTTGATAATTTGTCACAATAAAATGTTAAGTGTTTAGTTACCCTAAGTGATACTTGTTGGTTATGGCATAGAAGGTTAGGTCATTCCAACATGGAACAACTTGATATTCTGTCCAAAAATGAGTTAGTTAGAAGTCTGCCCAAAATTAAGTTTATTAAAGATAAAATTTGTAATGCATGTTAATTTGGAAAGCAAACCAAAACTTTCTTTAAAAGTAAAAGAGATATTTCAACTAGTAGGCCTTTAGAATTATTACACTTAGACTTATTCGGACCTAATAAAGTTGCTAGTTTAGGTGGAAAATATTATGCTCTTGTTATTGTTGATGATTATTCTCGATTTACATTGGTTTTCTTTCTTACTCATAAAAATGATACACACCCTATTTTTGCTAAATTTTGTAGAAATATTCAAAATGAAAAAGGTTGTAATATTGTCTTTATAAGAAGTGATAGAGGAAGAGAATTTGATAACAAAGATGTCAAATTATTTTGTGATGAAAATGGTTTTGAACATAATTTTTCTGCACCTAGGACACCCCAACAAAATGGACTAGTAGAAAGAAAGAATAAATCTTTACAAGAAATGGATAGAACTATGCTAAATGAACATAATTTACCGGAATATTTTTGGGCAGAAGCCGTTAATACATCTTGTTATGTAATAAATAGAACTATTGTTAGAAAAGGTTTAGATAAAACTCCGTATGAAATTCTGAAAAATAAAAGACCAAATGTTAGTTATTTCAAGGTTTTCGGATGTAAATGTTTTATTTTAAATGATAAAGATAATTTGGGTAAATTTAATGAAAAAATAGATGAAGGTATTTTTCTTGGGTATTCACTTCATAGTAAAGCATATAGAGTTTTTAATAAAAGGACTTTAGTTGTTCAAGAATCAATACATGTATTTTTTGATGAATCTAATCCTTTTGCTAAAAACAACAGAGATGATGAGGTTTTAGTTCTAAATAAATCTGTTAATGAGTTAAAATTAAATGAAAACATTACTTCTAGTGTTGATAATTCCATTAATGTTGAAAGGACTCCAAATAAAGATAAAAATGATAATGATTCTAGTTTACCTAAAAGTTGAAAATTCGTTAATAATCATCCTTTTGAAAATATATTGGGTGAACCTTCTAGTGATATTCTTATGAGATCCTCCTTAAAGAATGTATGTAATAATTTAGCTTTTGTGTCACAAATTGAACCAAAAGATATTAATGAAGCCGAAAAAGATGAGTTTTGGTTGTTAGCTATGCAAGAAGAATTGTTATAATTTGAACGTAATAATGTTTGGTCACTTGTTCCCACACCTAAAGATAAAACTATTATTGGAACTAAATGGGTTTTTAGAAATAAAAAGGATGACGGCGGATTAATTATAAGAAATAAAGCTAGACTAGTTTCACAAGGTTTTAACCAACAAGAAGGTATTGATTATGATGAAACGTATGCCCCCGTAGCTAGATTAGAAGCCATTCGTACGTTATTAGCTTATGCATGTTATAAAAACTTTATATTATTTCAAATGGAACTCAAAAGTGCTTTCTTAAATGGTTTTATAAGCGAAGATACTTATGTTAATCAACCTCCCGATTTTGAAAATCACATATTTCCAAATCATGTTTATTAACTAAATAAAGCTTTATATGGATTAAAACGGGCCCCTAGGGCTTCGTATGATAGATTAAGTGGATTTTTGCTTGAAAATGATTTTGTGAGAGGAAAAATGGATTCTACTTTATTTATAAAAATTCTTAACAATGATATGCTTCTTGTACAAATTTATGTTGATGATATTATATTTGGATCCACAAATGAAAATTTATGTAAAGATTTTTTAGAATTTGTGCAAAAAAGAATTTGAAATGAGTATGATGGGTGAGTTAAATTTCTTTTCGGGCTTACAAATTAAGCAAACTAAAAATGGTGTTTTTATTAATCAATCTAAATATATTAAGGATCTTTTAGTAAAATATGGTTTAGAGAATGCTAAAACACTTGGTACACCTATGAGCACATCTATAAAGTTAGATATTGATGAAAAAGAAAAATCTGTTAATACAACTTTATATCGTGGCATGATTGGTAGTCTATAATATTTAACCGCTAGTAGACCCGGCATTATGTTTAGTGTATGTTTATGTGCTCGCTTTCAATCCAATCCTTAAGAATCTCATTTGTGTGCCGTAAAACGCATCTTTAGATATTTAAATGGTACTAAAGACTTAGGCTTATGGTATCCTAAAACTACATCGTTTGTTCCGATGCGAATTTTGCGGGTTGTTAAGTTGATAGAAAAAGCACTAGTGGTACATGTCACTTCCTAGGACACTTACTAGTTTCTTGGCTTAGTAAAAAGCAAAATTTAGTAGCTCTTTCCACGGCCAAGGCAGAATATATTGTCGTCGGTAGTAGTTGTGCTCAAACATTATATATGAAACAACAATTACAAGACTTTAAAATATATTTTCAAAATACTCCTATTTTTTGTGACAACACAAGTGCAATATGTTTGACAAAAAATCCAATTCTTCATTCTAGAACAAAACATATTGAAATTAGACATCACTTTTTACGCGATCACGTTCAAAAAGGTGACGTTAGATTAGAATTTATTTCTACGGATCTTTAATTGGCCGATATTTTCAAAAAACCGTTATCTGAAGATCGTTTTACTTTTATTTGTCGTGAACTCGGTATGGCATGTATAAATGATCTAAAATTATAATTTTTTTTGAAATATTGCATTATTTATATGAATAGCATATTCACATCTTTCCAAAACACTTTATCACTAGTAGACAAACTATTGGTATCTTTATCACTAGTTGACAATCAATACTCCCCTATATATATGTGTTACTCCCTTTTACTCTATCTTCACACACAAACCATGAAGTCCTTCTATGTTGTTTGGGTTGGAAAACAACTCCGGATTTATACATCTTGGGGAGAATGTGAGCTTCAAATAAAAGGTGTAAGTAATGCTAAATTTAAAAAATATTCCTCTTACTCCGAAGCTCTTAACGCCATAGCTCTCTCTCCTCCATTCGCTCCTTAGGTAACACCACCTCCTTGGACTTTTGTCTTACCACATCATATGGCTACTCCCTCTCAAGCGAACACTTCTACCAAATTTGAATCTTCCTTAACCGGTTCATACACCGAAAATTCTATCAAACTTATGGTCAAAGATAACGGGAAAGAAATCCTTCTTGAAGGGCATCCCAATGATGTATGTCATATGATAAATAATCTGAAAATGTAATTTCCTTTTAGTATCAATAAACTAGATGTTATGTTTCTCTTTTCTTTGCATCTTATTTTTATAGAGTGAGCTATTGTTATTCCTTTCTGTTTATGACAAACAGTGGGAGAAGTATGTGAATTTTGTTTATTGTGCCAATATTTATTATTTTGAGTCACTTTGTTTGTCATCATCAAAAAGGGAGACATTGTTAACGAAAATGTATTTATCCCTTAATTAATACTTAAATTAGTTTAATTAATGTACATTTTAGTTTAAAATAATATATTGATTTTGATGATTCCAAACATACTTTTATCAATCCTTTTATTTCTTATTATATAATTTTATAATATAATTCATATATTTATACTTGTAATTCCCTACATAGTTCTTATATGCATGTGCCAATTCATATATGTTAGGAGTTGTTTGCTGGAATTTTCTTTGATCATTTATAGACTTAAGGTAAATGTTTAAGACATGTTATATAATTGGTTTGACTAGCTTTGTCCGCGAAGCCTTTTTCATTTCGTTCATACTTGTTATGAATGTGACCCTACTGTTGTAGGTTTTTGTTTTGTTTAAACTTGTGTCACTTCAGGAGACTTCGATATAAGAGATATAGGTTTAGTGGGTTTAAACTTTAGGATGCTACCTTCTAGTGTGTGTTTACCTGCCTTTAGGTTCACAATGCTTTTACCCGAGAATTGCATTACCTTTAGTGACTTTCGGCCATACCTTATAGCTTTTAATAGGTTCGTTCTTGCTACAGATTAGGGGAATGGTTTCTTGATGTAATGTCAGCTTCCTTAGGCCATGCGTGTACCTTTGTCCCATCAGTTGTTTTTTAAACCCTACGCCTCTAGCTTGTGATGTAATCTATATTGTCTAAATGGTTGAGTTGATATATATATATATATATATATATATATATATATATATATATATATATATATATATATATATATATATATATATATATATATATATATATATATCGCTCACAACGTTTTTGTTATAAATAAATTAAAAAAAAACTGTCTCGGACAGTAACTTTTTTTTCTTTTCTTAAACTAATTACTTGTATCAAAATATCCTACACATATATTTGAATATCTATTCTACTTGCCAGATACCAAGAACTCGAACACTTGATTTGATCTTACAATATTAAGGAGCTGTATTTTTTTGGACCACGCATCAACTAGCTATAAGCTAGCTATTGTATACATGATATGATACGACTTTTTCAGACCCACTTGGATAGATATGTCATCAATATCAGTAATTCTATTTTACACGCCTTTACCAGATGGCAGTGTATACAAAGCTGATATTACTATTGTTTTATATTTCTAATCTTTATATTTGGTTTATTCAAAGATTTGAAGTCCAAAGTGGACTGTCAGTGCACGCCATGTTTATTCAAAGATTTGAAGTCCAAAAATGGACTGTCAGTGCATGCCAAATCTTACGCCACCTAGACGAGATGTTTATTCATTGTTTTTAACCACGATATTACCTGCATTTGGACAAGTTTTTTATCTGTTTTATTTTTTTATTCGTAATACAAAGATGAACTGACATATCAATCTTTTGGGCCCACACGTTGATTGAACTGATGTTGTGTTGATATCCATTTGTCTTATCTCTTGGACGATTATTTTTTTTACTACTGACATCATTTGGAGATCCATTGTGTATTCTCTTATTTTGCCTCTAACCTCTCTCTTGCAGAACAAAATCTACAATATTTAAGACATCAAAATATTATGGAGTGGTTCAACAGATACGATTTGATTACAAGACATTGAGCATTTAATGCTCTCCCAAGTCTACAGATTTTATGGAGGTGAACTCATCTGTACTTCTCTCCAACGGTCATCTTTGTTCTCTACAAAATACAAGATCAGTTTTTGATTGAAAAAAAAAAAGCAGAACAAAAAAAGAGAAGAAGATCACTCAGCGCTACTAAAAGTTTGAGATAGCTACATATCTTTATTCATCCTTTCTTATATAAGACTGAAGAAGAAGACTTTGTACTCAAAAATTATCATTCTACTACAAAAATTTTGAAGAGAAGACTTGGGCCAAAATCAGATATTTTGTGAAGTCCTTTTGAAGAGGAAACTCAGATCAAGTTGTATTTGTTATCAATGGCAGATAATCCAGAATCCAGTAATCGAAATGCTGGAAATGCTAGAAATCCTCCAAATCCATCTGCAACTCCAGATCTGGCTGGAATTATGACAAATCTGGCTCAAGGACAAACCGCCATGCAAGAATCTATTAGGCAACTCATTCAAACTCTTCAAGGCGGTGCACCTACCTATTCAGGACAACGGAGTGATCGTGGGCAATCATGATCCAGACGTACTGCGTCATATCGCAAAGGGGAATCTAATGATTCTTCTTATCAACCTGGGCGAACTTCATCGATACGGGCTACGGATACAAATCAACCTATATCTCTCTCTTCGGAGAGAACCAGCGCTTTGGAAAGATTAAGAAGGGCGTCTCCTTTCAGTCGATTAGGACCAAGGAGGAATATGAGTCCACCTAGAGCTCCATCGAGAAGTTTTCGGCCACCATCAGGTTTGAGAGAAGGATCAGCACAATCACGACCAGCTACTCGTCGAGATAAATCTCAGGAAGATACGTCAGAACAATCAGTTGCTCGGACTGAGCGGCCTGAGGAAGGAAATGAAGCATGGAAAGGTTCCATTCAGCGGTTGGAGGATAGACTGGGCGAAATGGCTAAGGCAAGAAACCCCTTACAGAGAACTTTTGTTCAAGGGACACCTTTTGTGCAAGCCATTGTGGATTTTCCTACACCATCAAAATTCAAAGCACCTGTGGTGACTCCCAAGTATGATGGAAAGACAGATCCTATACTTCATATAGAACAATACCAAGCTGCCACCGACATATATGCCGTCCCCGACGAGATGAGGTGTAGAGCATTCTCGGGAACTCTTACCGGATCTGCACAGATATGGTATAATAATCTTCCTCGGGGTAAGATTTCAACTTTTATTCAATTAGCCGAGTTATTCATTGGGAATTTTTGTTTTGGGGCGAAGCCGATAAAGCGAGTAGCACATTTGTTAAGTGTTAGACAAAAATCAGGTGAAAGTACTAGAGACTATATAACTCATTTTAATAACGAGAAGTTGGAAGTCGTAGATTACGAAGAAAAGACAGCAATCACTGCTTTGATGAGTGGTTTGATGCCTAATAAGTTGTACTACACCTTGGCCAAAGATCCACCTAAAACTATGTCCGAGTTGATGGCAAAAGCAGCCAAAATTATGAATGCCGAGGAGGCTATGGCTGCGAAGAAGAATATGGATAAAGAGGTAAAAGTGGAGGTCGACAAGTCTAAGAAGAAAGATCAGAAAGGTAATGGTGGTGACAAGCATTACAGGAATAATAGGACAACGTTGGAAGTCCTAAAGAAGTACGATAATTATACCCCATTGAAAATGGGTATTAATCATGTTTTGGAAGAAATCAAGAACAGCGAGGAAATCAAGTGGCCAGAGAAACTGAAGACAAATCCCGATATGAGGAATAAGGCCAAATATTGCGAGTTTCACAAAGATCATGGCCATATGACTAAAAATTGCATAGCCCTTCAGAACGAGATTGAAACACTCATCCGAAGAGGAAAGTTGTCAAAGTATGTAGATCGTAGAGGTGAAAGGAAGAATGATGACAGAACTAGAGAGAGATCTAGATCTCCTCGTCGTGCAGAGGAGAAAAAGAAGAGGGATCATGAAGATGATCCAGATGATGACCCTGATCTTCCCAAGAAGACAAGGCAGCCTGAACGAGAGGTATTTTCCATTCGTTTTGGGTCATTTGATTGTAATGTTATTACAAGAGGAGATGCAGGAGGAGGAGACCTTACTGCTGAAAGAAAAGCTTACCTCGGAGAGGCTCAAGCTTGTTCATATATTCAGCGAATAAACCTGGCCGAGGATGAGCGTCCGAGGAAGGTAAACAAAGAGAAGCTAGTGATTGGTTTTTCAAAAAACGACCTGGCAGGTGTTCTTTACCCTCATGATGATCCTTTGGTGATCAAAATGAGGATGAAGGATGTGGTCAATTCAAGGGTGTTAGTAGACAATGGTAGTTTGGCAGACATCATGTACTATTCATGCTTTGATAGCTTGAATTTAAAATTATCTCAATTGGAACCTTATCATAGACCCCTTTTGGGTTTTGCTGGAGAGAAAGTTTTTCCACTTGGGACGATCAAGTTGGATATACTCATTGGAACTTGGCCTGCTTGTCGAACAGAAAGAATACGCTTCTTTATGATGGATAAGAATGTGCAGTCAGCCTACAACATCATCATGGGAAGAGTTGGATTGAAGAAGTTCGAGGCAGTTCCATCTACAGTACATCAGTGTTTGAAATTCCCAACGAATTTTGGAGTTGGAATTATGAAAGGTGATCAAAAAGTAGCTCGGGAATGCTATTATTCGTCTGCCGAGCAAGAGGAACTTGAAGAGTCAAGGAAAAAGACTACTACTTACCAAGTGGAGGAAGGTACAGAAATTGAAACTCTTGACCCTAGGGATGAATCTCAAATCGTAAAAGGGCAGGTGGTGGAATCTACAGAAAATGTTATTCTGGACGACGAGCATCCTGAATGAGTAACCCAGATAGGATCGTCGTTGGATGTTTCAATAAAACAGGAGTTGATAACTTTCTTGAGAAACAGGAAGAATACTTTTGCTTGGAGTCATGAAGACATGCCAGGAATAGATCCAAACTTCTTATGTCATGAGCTCAATGTGAATAAGGAGATCAAGCCTGTGAAGCAGAGAAGAAGAGTGTTTAGTCCCGAGAAGAACCAGGCCATACAAGAGGAGGTCGAGAAACTCCAGAAAGCCCAATTCATTGAAGATGTGAAATATCCAGATTGGTTGGCGAATGTGGTGATGGTAAAGAAGAAGAACAACAAATGGACAATGTGTGTTGATTTCACTGATCTTAACAAGGCATGCCCAAAAGATCATTTTCCATTGCCCAGAATTGATCAGCTAGTGGATGCTACCTCAGGACTTGAGCTACTCAGCTTTATGGATGCATATTCTGGCTACAATCAGATCAAAATGAAGCCTGAAGACAGGGAAAGTACTTCTTTTATTACCCCAAGGGGAACTTATTGTTATAATGTTATGCCTTTTGGTTTAAAAAATGCAGGTGCAACATATCAGCGGCTGATGAACAAGGTTTTTGCCGAACAAATCAGTTGCAATATGGAAGTCTATGTCGACGACATGCTCACCAAAAGCAAGAGAGCTACTGATCATCTAGTTGACTTAGGCCAGACCTTTGATCAACTGGATAAATACCAAATGAAGCTCAACCCGGCGAATTATACCTTTGGAGTACGAGAAGGAATGTTTCTCGGATACATCGTCAATCAACGAGGTATTGAGGCAAATCCAGAAAAGATCAAAGCTCTTTTAGGGCTGCGATCCCCAACGACGAGGAAAGAAGTACAGAGTCTTACAGGACGAGTTGCAGCGCTCAACAGATTTGTATCCCGAGCAACTGATAAATGCCTCCCATTCTTCAAAACACTGCGAAAAAGTTTTGAGTGGACTGACGAATGTGAGAAGGCTTTTCAAGACTTGAAAAAATATTTGGGAGCACCACCATTGTTGTCCAGGCCAATAACTGGAGAGAGATTGTACTTGTATCTGGCCGTATCAGAGAATGGAGTCAGCTCTGCATTGATCAGGTTGGAGAATGGAGTTCAGAAACCTATCTACTACACAAGTAAAGCTTTTCGAGGTGCCGAAATCAGGTACCCAAAGCTAAAAAAATTGGCACTGGCACTAATCGATGCAAGTAGAAGAATGAGGCCATATTTCCAGGCCCATACCATCATTGTGTACACCGACATGCCGCTAAGACAAGCCCTCCATAAGCCGGAAAAATCAGGAAGACTGATGTATTGGGCGATAGAACTTGGTGAATATGATATTGTGTATGAACCCAGATCATCCTTAAAAGGGCAAGCTGTAGCAGATTTTATAGTAGAGTTCACATACCCTGATACCCCCGAGGAACAAAAGGTACTTGCTGACCTAAGTGTGGACGATACATGATCAACAGACACAGATCCAGACCAACCAAGGTTGGTAAAAGGACTTGTGGATTTAGAAAAATCATCATACCTAGACCAACTACGGTTGGTAAAAGGGCGCGAATAGCTGACCGACGAGGAACGAAGGATACCCGGGGATGATGAAACAAAACAGCAGATATTTTACCGAGGAACTCTGACGGACAAGAAATTTGAAGACGAGGTACCTAAATGGAAATTATATGTAGATGGATCATCGTGCATAGCTGGTTGTGGAGAAGGAATTTTTTTAAACACCCCAGATGATATTGACATGGAGTATGCCTTGAGATTCCAATTCAAAGCCTCCAATAATGAGGCTGAGTATGAGGCTATGATAGCAGGTTTTCATTTGGCGAAAGTTATGGAGGCACGGCAAATAATTGTTTTCAGTGATTCTCAATTAATTGTGAATCAAATGATGGGAGTATATGCAGTTAAGGGAGAATTAATGGTGAATTACCATGAAAAGGCGATGGAGTTATTGGCAGAATTTGATGCTATTCAATTGGTGAGAATACCGAGGATGGAGAATGCTAGAGCAGACGCATTGGCCCGATTAGCATCAGCTATGCGCACCGAGCTGCGAAGAACGATACCAATTGAAGTATTAGAAAATAGGAGTATAGAGGAAGATCTGATGGTAAATATAATTACCCTTGATTTGGGACCATCTTGGATGGACCCTATCAGGGCATACATTGAAGAAGGAGAATTACCGGAGGACAAGCTAGCTGCCAAGAAATTGAGGTATAAAGTTGCTCGGTATGTGTTAGCTAATGGTGTTTTGTACAGACGAGGAATTATGGCCGGTTTGCAGAGATGTGTGCATCCATCAGAAGTCAAAGAATTGGTTGAAGAAATCCATGAAGGATCTTGTGGAGCTCATGTAGCAGGTCGGACACTTTTGCAAAGGGTAATGACACAGGGATATTACTGGCCGACGATGAGGGCTGATTGTATAGCCTATGCTAAGAAGTGTGACAAGTGCCAACGTTTTTCCTCCATCCGAAGAACTCCACAAGCATTGTTGACACCCATAACTTCACCTTGGCCATTTTCCATGTGGGGGGTTGATCTGGTTGGACCACTGCCGACGACCCGAGGAAGGTTCAAGTATCTCGTCGTGGCAGTAGATTATTTTACTAAGTGGGTGGAAGTTGAACCACTAATTGATATGACGTATGAGAAGGTATATCAGTTCATTTGGAAGAACATCATTTGTCGATATGGTCTCCCCCATGCTTTCATCACAGACCATGGAACAGAATTCGATAATGAAGAATTTGCTGCCTATTGTCATCAGTCGAACATTTTGAAGTATCATTCAGCACCAGGCCATCCCCAAAGCAATGGACAGACTGAGGTGACAAACAGAACATTACTAAATGGTTTGAAGAAGAGGTTAAGTGAAGCTAAAGCAAATTGGATCAATGAGCTCCAATCAGTATTATGGGCTTACCGAACAACTCCCCGAGCAACAACTGGAGAATCACCATATATGTTACATTTGGAAGTGAAGCGGTGATACCTGTCGAGTTGGGTCTCCCAACTCATAGAGTGCTGAATTTCAACTCCCCAGTCAGCGATTTGATGAGAAGACTAGATTTGGATATGCTCGAGGAGGTTAGAGAAGAGGCAGCCATTAGGAATGCTGCTTACCAACAACGTACAGCTCTGTTCTACAACAAAAAGGTGAAGAAATGTGACTTAAAAGAAGAGGATTATGTGCTAAAGAAAGTCATTCAGAAGCAAAATAAGTTGGAAGCAAACTGGCATGGACCTTACCGAGTTACAGAGGTTGTTCGTCCAGGAACTTACAGAATAGCAACTCTAGAAGGAGAAGAATTTAAGAATGCGTGGAATGCTGAACACCTACGCAAGTATTATCAGTAATGTAAAATGTAAAGCATTCCCTTCATTATGAATAAAGCGAGGATGTTTCGCCATTTTCTTTCTGGTTGAAAGTTTTTCGTGGAATACTAGTGTAATACACTATGCACACAAAAAAGTGCTCTAAGGAGCCAAAAAGTGCTCTAAGGAGCCAAAAGCTCTAAGGAGCCAAAAAGTGCTCTAAGGAGCCAAAAAGTGCTCTAAGGAGCCAAAAGCTCTAAGGAGCCATAAAGTGCTATAAGGAGCCAAAAAGTGCTCTAAGGAGCCAAAAGCTCTAAGGAGCCATAAAGTGCTCTAAGGAGCCAAAAGCTCTAAAGAGCGAAAAAATACTCCTTTGGTTAGGAGGCGCTCTAAGGAGCCAAATGCTCTAAGGAGCCAAAAAATACTCCTTTGGTTAGGAGGCGCTCTAAGGAGCCAAAAGCTCTAAGGAGCCAAAAAATACTCCTTTGGTTAGGAAAAACAAAATATTTCAAAATACACCAAGTATAGTTGGTTGGGGATAAAGACCCACTAACTGTAGTTGGTCGACGAGGACAAATTATTGACCTTAGTTGGTCGGACACATTTTTATATTTGAAATTGAACCAAGTATGGCTGGTCAGGGATGAAAATCCATCAACTGTAGTTGGTCGACAAACATTATTTATCCACCTTGGTTGGTTGGAAACAGTTTGAACAATTTATACTCATTACTGTATTATTAAGTGATTGGACAACCTTGATACTTGTAAATTTTTATTAAGTTGCTCAATGAACAATATTATTGTTATCTTTTTAACAGATACATATGCATAAGTGTAAAGTGTTTGATAAACACGAGATAATACCAATACAGATTTACAAACAAAAATGATGTCTTTCATTAAAAATTCAAAATAAGTTACATATTACATGTATATGCTAACTATTACATTAAGATTCCTATTCTATTGGTTTCTTGCCCTTTGCTTTTGAGACAGGCTCTTCGCCAGCAGGAGGATCTTCCAAGCAAAGAGGAGAATTAATAAAGTTCAAGTCCTTCAGCATTCTGACATTCATTATTGAAGGTGTATCCATTAGATGCTCTAGACGAGATACTTCGATTTGGGAGTGAAGGCTATAATCACCGAGGTATTTTGAAATTAGGCTACGAGGAATGGAACGAGCTGGGATCCAAGCCATATCCAATTTGAAAGGTTGTACAGGCCAGTCTAGTAATCCTGGAGCATGATAATCCCATAAAAAATGCCCTCGCTCTAATTTTAACACGCCCAGTGCGTTCAACCACCCTTGCTTATAACCTTCATTGTTGGCATGTTCAATGCGAGCATCCAAGTGAACAAGAGCTTCATTATAACCTGCCATCCAGAATTCCCTGGGCTGCTTGTGAAATTGAAAGGTTAATCTATCCAACTGTTCGAGAAGATTTTTGGCAAAAAGATCCTTGGTATGAAGAGCAGATTTCATTGCAGTAAGTTGATCTTCCAACGATAGATTTTTCTTGGACATTTCTGACAGAACACGATCCTTAGCATTCAATTGAAATGCTTGAGTTTCCAAAGTGGACTGAGTACGAGCCTCTTCAACATTGCGACTAAGAACTCTTGATCGGCTCCGAGAAGCGACTGGAGAACTTTGCTCCTCGGCAACATTTTGAGCAGCTCTTCCTCGCCCTCGAGAATCTCTTCCTCGTCCACGAGCAGTCCCAGAAACAACAGATCTTCTTAAATCATCCAGTTCTTGCCTTAATTTGGCATTTTCGACCTCTAAAAAAGAGAAACCTTCATCAGTAACGGGCACTAGAGCAGCGGAAGATGACGCTGCAGATTCATATTGAGCCAATTTTTTCTGTAAATTATTATTTTCTTGTTCCAGGATCTCGGCAATCTGCCTGCAAGCTTCAACTTCACCTTTTAGGGTCCTTTCCCTAATATCATATCCAGCAATGATCTTCTTATGGCCTGTTTCAGAAGAAAGTTGTTGATATCTATTTTCATAATCTTTGTGTAACAAAGCCAATGATTCATTATGCTGACCTTGGAGATCCTTTATGGAACCATGAAGTTCCTCGATCAATTCGTAGTATGCCACATTGTTGGTCACAGATCTATCAAGTAAATCTTTCAGGTACCGGTAAGCCTCAACTGCTTGTTCTGAGGCATCGTGACCAAGAATGTCAACAATCTCTGATACACTTAGGTCTGTATGACCAGCTTTATAATATCCATTGCATTGTCGCATCAACTCAGTATCAGGAGCAGATATCAATTCCATTCTGGCCAAAAACTAATAACGAAGAGAAAGCAGCAGTTAAATCAAAGCAGACAGAGGATCAACAATGAAGAGAAGCAAAGATGTGTTTTATTAGATCATCAAAAGATTACATTGTTCAATTACAAGTAATGAAAGAAATGATACCGAACAACTTCACACCTTTTCCTTGTCCCCCAAGACTTTCTCGGGAGGCTGGGACGAGGAGCTCGGTTGCTCAGTGGTAACAACAGCTTGATCGGCAGGAATCTTCTCGAGAGGAGGAGGCATGGAAGAAACGTCCTCGGTGGCAGAGGGTTGAGAGGCAGAGACCTGATCACCTATGGCCATAGAAGATTCATCAGAGACAGGCTCATCTTCTTCTTCTTCCACAATTGGTGGAGGAGGACCAGGGAGATGCATCTGGAATAGATCAGAATCATCCTTGATCTTCAGTTCCTGCAGAGCAGCTACCCAACCATCGTGGAAGTATTTCAACTTCCCATATTGGACTCGGGATGTCATTGCAGCAATCCCCTTATCCCATCCTTTCTCCCAACCAGCACTGAAATTTTTCTTGACGGCAACCTTTCTTCTCAACTTCTCCGAGGAGAGCTTCACATCCAATTCTTCTTTTTTAACCTTGATATCTCGCAGGGTAGATAACTCTTCCTCTGCCTTTTTCAGCTGGCCATCATATTCCCGATGTTTAACTTCTAAACCTTTTACTTTATCCTCCAAATTCTTGGAGGTTTCGGCCATTTTCACCTTCTCAGCTTCAGCCATAGCTAACTTTTTCTCCCAAACAGCTTTTTCGTCAACATACTGTTGACGAGATTCTTTTAAAGACTGGGTCAAACCCAACAGAGCATCCTCTACACCTGACGAGGAGCTTGAAGCTTTAATAGCTTCATCCTTCTTCACAATATTATTGAAACAGTTCACCAGCTGAAAGATGAGAGAAATAGTAAAGTCAATACAAAATGCAAGTATTCAGAGAAAGAAAGAAAAACCAGAAGTATGAGAAATTTATTGAAGCAAGGTGACGAGCAGCTAAAGATGTCAGCATATCCCTAGGAATTCTTTCATAAATACCATGGACCTCGGGTACGACCGAGCTCATTGCAGAACTTGGAAGAATGATGTTTGGAACATCAGTACCACCAGCAGGTAGAGAGGAGGCAGTTTCAGCCGGAGTAACCAAGGATGATTTCCTTAATCTCCTCAACGGGAGTTCAGAACCTTCAACCAAAGAAGTCTTGGTCGGAGAGATTGTAATTACATCTACAGGAGCATTTTTCTTGCTCGGAACCACTGGGGGCTTCTCGGTAGCTTTAGAAGACCTAGCATCCACCTTTTTAGTCCCCTCTAGGACATCAACTTTGCTTTTCTTGGCCCCAACAGCAGAAGTAACATCATCAAAGAGAGCAGGAGGAGCTCTTTTCTTGCCCATCCTTTGATTTAAAGGAAGATGAGAATCTGAAGATGAACCTTCTGGAGTTGAAGCTGGTTCAATAGGGCGAGCAGTATAAGAGGTTGTGTAACTCTTATACTGTAGCAGATATGAGGCAGACCTGATGTGTTCGTCTGCAATGTTCTTGTGCAAACCCCAGATAAGTTTCAGATGCTTGATATTAACCTCTGATTCTTTTGGAGTTCTTCTTTTGCTATCAACTGCAAATAAATACCTAACGAGATATCAATCATACATTTTGTCAAACATGATGAAAGCATAATTTCATAAATAAAATAAAATGAAAAATAAACCTATCCCATTGCCATATGGGGGGCATCTGGGACCGTTGTATACTTCATCTCCAGTTAAAGGGGCATATTGCCAATTTTTTATAACCAACCCATGTTCAAAATAATCTCTATTTGAGTCAGGGAGGTTAACTACAAGAGCCCTATTCAGAAACCTAGTTTTTAAGTAATAAATATTATCTAGAGTGGCCCACTTATAGCAATACATAATCTCAGGGATCCCAATACGAGTCCCATGAGTTAGATTTAATTTGTGTACCCTATTAATTATTCTCCATGAATTGGGGGCTATTTTTGCAGGGACAAGATCGAAATACTGGCAAAACTCAAGACACAATGGGTTTGGTGGAAAAGAAAATCCACATTCAGCAACAAAAAGACTGGGGAACCAATGTCCCTCAGCCAATCGAAAGTAATCTAAAGGCTCAGAAAGAACCTCTAGAGTTACCCACGAAGGAACGGAAAAATTAGAACGAAATTTTTCAACAGATTCTACAATATAAACCATATTGAATAAAAGAGATACAGAAGAAAGGAAGAAGATCTTACAGGAAGAAAGGAGGAATGTTGACAACGAACGAAAACAAGGATGAACGCACAAAAGAGAAGGAGAGAATAGAAAGCTTGAATGCAGAAAATTGGAAAACGTAGAAGACGGTATGATTACCCAAGAAGTTTAAATACTTTGCATTGGGAAGCGGCGAAAGAAATGATTACCAAAAAAAAATACTGAACTTTCGGCGGCTAAAAGGACAAAAACTGCACGGAGATCGAAGCGCTTATAAATAATTCAAAAAAAAAAAGGCGAAAGCTGCGAAATGAGAAGGAAATTTGAACACAATGTTCCTGAAACCCAGGAAAGTCATTTAATATTGCCATATACCGAGAAAGAATGTTCCATACTCCTCAAAGTTCGAAATATGAAACATTGGGGGCTTCTGTTCATACAAAAATTAATATGCTGATGTGGACGAATAATACGAAGACACGTGTCAATCTACGTGGCACAATAGCAGCGAGGAAGTTCATTTCCCGACCAACCATGATTCTTTCCGAGCAACGAGGATACACCGAGGAACTCTAGCACACCGAGGAACTCTAGCGCTCCGAGGTACTCTAGTGCTACGAGGAACTCCTGATCAACGAGCAACTATGGCGGTCCGAGCTGCACCTCGGTCGTATCATTAATTGCCAGATAATCAACAGCTCAAATATTCATTGAATGCTTATATTCTTGACGCGCACGCTGCATTAAATGTATTACCCTTTCACATGTATACCATTTAATGTATCGAACCTTTCATGTACAGCCTCAAGGCTATAAATACCTTGTATCATCCTCATTCAAGGGGGACCGGAATTTCTTGAGAGAACTTGTAATCAAGAATTCTGCAAACACTCAGCAATAACATAACAGTGGACGTAGGCTTTATTCCTAGCCGAACCACTTTAAAAATCTTTGTCTTATTTATTTATCTGTGATTGAATAATTAGAGCAATCTAGTTTTTTACATCATACTTGGTACTCAAAACTTCAGATTTATTTTTGAAGCTTGGTGATTAGCTTCGGTTGTACAAGGAGCTAGGTTCAGCTGCTGAAGTTGTAAGTTGGAGGCTTGATCGTGCCATAGTGGATCACAGTATTGAAGCGAAAAGAGACGGGTGTTGCTCTTGGCGCGTGGACGTAGGCCGGACTTTGGCCGAACCATGTTAAAAATACGGTGTCATCTATATTCTGCATTTAATTTTATTTATATGCTTGTGATTTTTTTTGTTTATTTATATATGAAATTTGGAAAATTTATTTTATGATTAAAATTATTATTTTCGTAAATATTCATTAAAAAGGAAATTTTATTTTTTTTATTACGAAAATTATTTATAAATCACTTGGGTCATATAATATTTAAATACTACCTGTTTAATTAATTTGTTTTATTTATTTAATACTCTTGTATTAATCACTTTAGATTAAATTTAGAATATAAACTTATATTAAAAGCTAAATTTGATAATTTATTTAGTGGGTGTTGAAATCTGTGATTCATCTTGTTTAAATTAATTGGTGATATTTACATTTTTTTTAAAAGTGATTTTAATCTGAATTTTAGATTAAGGGTTTTAAAAATAAATATTTATTGATTTTCTAATAAAAGCCCAAAAGTTTGCTAAACTCAATTCACCCCCCTCTTGAGTTAATATCTGGGCAACATATCATTTCTTTCTTTCTTGTATATATACGTATGTATTACAGGTGCCCAGCCACAGGGGCGTCATGCTTAGGTTCTTTGGATTGGACGTGCTGTAGCTTATGTGGGAGTGGCAGGCACTTGCTTTAGACAACTTCATTATTGAATTGGTTTCAACTTTAGATCTTCATAGTTTGGGCATGTGTCGGGCGATTTCCTATTCCAGTTGGATTTGTCAGAGATTTATGATATTTCCATCATTCAGTACTCCTTGGGAGTTAATTCTTGTCAGGATGATTTTATTTATAGTTCATAACTTGGTTTGGTTTATCTAGATGGTTTAAATGGTAGTGTAGTAATTGTTATCCTTTAATTTATGTGACTCTTAAATTGTTATTATTAAACAGGTTGTCATATTAGAATTTAATAAAATGTAAATAAGGTTTTAAATGGTTTTGACAGTTTGCTTAATTATTTAGGGTGTTCGGATTGGAAATAGTATTTTGCGACAATGATGCTGAGAATGAACCAACCGTTCACCTGGATTTTAATTTAATAAATGACTGATCACTCGGTATTTAATTAGGGGTTGTTACAAACATTTAGGAGAACTTTGATCTCTCCAGCTTCTCCTCTTTTTCATTCACACACGATCCTCTCTCTTTCTTGCATAGCCACCCCCATGACCGTCACGCCTCATTTTCACTCACAGGTCTCATATCTCTGTGTGTGTCTCTCTCTATATTTTTATCTCACAGGTTAGTATATATAACCTCCTTCTTAACTATGAAAAAAAAAACAAATCAAGAACGAAAACAACTATAGTAAAACCCCCAAATCAAGAATGGAAAAGGAAGCCTTTCGATTCATTCCCCATAACCTCTGGTACACACTCTCTCTCTCTCTCTCTCTCTCTCTCTCTCTCTCTCTCTCTCTCTCACACACACACACACACACACACACACACACTTACACACACATATGCATGCACACATACTCACACGGATGCAGGAACGGCTCTGAAATTTTAGGGGCCCTAGGCGAACAAGTAATTTGGGGCCCTTTATATTATTTTTTTTAAAGAAAATGTGTTCTTCTCGCATTTTTTGATGCAAAACTATCAATTAAATCATCAAAATTTATTGTTGTTCAAAAACATTTTCATTTTCTAAATCTTCTATATTTTGATGTTCAACATCTATTTTTTTTGTTTATTAAAATATTTATTTAGTGAACCCGCTAGCTTTGATGTTTCTTCTTCAATTTGTTTTTATTTTTTTCTTCTTTTGTGACCGGAGGGATATTTTCTTGTAGTCATATTCACACAAAAACAAGTGTAATTTGCAAAAATAAAAATTAATCACAAAATCACAAGATTCTCAACAATATTGGCAAACAATATTAAAGAAAAATGTTAAAGAGGAACAATAGAACCTGATTTGTAACCAATTTGAGAGCAATCTCAAATTTTAATTTGTAAATGCCCAAATAACAAATTGGAATCTAAAAAAAAAATACAACACAAATATTATTAGTAAAACAAACAAATTTATATAGTGAGAATGTAACAAAGCAATGAATAATACATACTTACACAAACAAGCTCCAACCAATCTTACATAAACAAGTAAATGGTGGCTAAGGGTTTTGGGGGGTGGGGTGGGTAAGAGGGGGTTTATTCTTGCTTTGGTTAGCACAAAAAGAGAGTAGTGTAAGAGAGATAAGAAGATAGGAAGAGCATAAGAGTGAGAGAAGAAAGTGGGTGAGAGAAATGGATGAGTTAGGGTTAGAATAAAATAAGTAAATGGGTTGGGTTGGGCTATGATAGTGGATTTATTGTGTGGGTTTATTTTTTAGTGTGTGGGTGGGTTATTATGTTGTTGTTGGGTTTAGTGTATGAGTTTAGTTTAAATAGAACAAATTTATTTTTGGGGGCCTTTTTTTAAGTGATAACTCTAATTTTTTTCATAACTAATTTTTTTTTTGGGGGGGGGGGGGGCTTTTTTTTACAACTAATTTTTTTTATACCTAAAAACAATTCCCGGAAGGGGCCCCAATTAATCGGGTGCCCTAGGCGGCGTCCTAACCCGCCTATGCCTAGAGTCGGCCCTGCATGGATGCACGCATATATAGACATACATATGCACACACATAAATGTGAAACCCTAAAAATTTCGTACAAACCAAAAAAATTTATCTCAATTTTTCTTGAAACCGCACATGTTCGTCCACACCATCATTGTTTTTTTTTTCAATTTCGATTCTTTTTTAGATTACTTTATTTTTAATTTAAACTTAATTTTAATGTTTGTCCGGAATAATTAGGGCTTTTAGGAGAATATTAGTATGTAAAAAAAGAGTGCCTTTAATTTTTGTTGCTAGTTGGATTAATTTTGTTGAGACAGTTGGAGTTAATTTAAGAATACTGTCACTGATTGTAGTCAAGTTTCATGTGAATGTGTTGGAATATTATAGTGAACTATCGTGTTTTGTCTATTAATTTTATTATATTCTTCACATAAATCTAGGATATACTTGAAAATGAGAGTGCTTAATTAAATAATTTTAAACATTCTTATATTAAATGAATTATGCCATCTTTCAGTATAGGGAATTATATGCAATTGAATAGTCAATGTTAATTTTAATGATCTTGGTTAAAACAACCTTCATCTGTCAAATTCATTGAATTTATATTATAGCACTAATTATTATGGATAGTGTGTTTCAATGATTGTCAATTTGTTCGTTTACCCGCGGTACATTGTTGTGGCGACAACGTTTGAGAGATTGAATTAGCATAAGTTGTTCTTTGTTAAAATAAACATTACAAATTGTAGATATTGTAATGTTGAACATTGGTTGATAAAAGTTATTTGTGAAGGATTTTGAGCATCCAGAGCCCTTGTCTACAAATTTTGCATTTTTTGTTCTTGGGGAATTTTCTCACATTCTCACTTTCATACAAATAGTGAATATCATTGAACCTAGGGCTCAATAATACAATATAACTTTATAAATAATACAAAGATAAAGGTGGTCTCGAGTTCTACTTTTATCTTTTGTTTCATTCAAAATTTTGAATTTCAACGACAAAATTAAAATTTTATATATTATAATAATTATTCTTAAACGATTTTATAAGAATGTCATAGTTATTTTTGTTTTTAAAATGAGTTATACTACTTTGTGTTCTTCAATTGCTAAATTGTTATGGATTATAAGAAATATGAAGTAACATTTCAATTTTCATACTTTTGAGCTTCTCGAAACAATTAGAAAATACTCATTATATGCATTTCAATTTGAAGGTATAATGTCCACTTAAGCATGCCAATGCCAAGAAGGGAACTCCTACTTTCAGAAATAATGTTGGCGTCCCGAAAAGTACATTTCCCTAGGCAATATGAATTATGTAATGATGAGTCGGGAATACGAGAATTATGCAATGATGTCTCAAACTTAATTTTAGTGTATATATATATATGTAAAATAGTCGTGGCTACTTAATACACCACACTAAAACGCACATTTAGTAAGAGGTTCTCAAGTGGTTGATAGGTTTGTGACAAGAAGAAAGTTATCATGTTGGTGCATATGGCTCATATTAGTGGGTTGGTTACCGCTAGTGTCATCCCATCACCATTTGAGTATGAAGATGTTGATACACATTCCCTCGCATCGAATCTTCTATGGCTACTTCGTAAGACTCTTTACCAATCTTTACGTTTTGTATTATCTAGTTTAACATCATCATAAGTCATATTTAAAGAAAGGCTTGGAGGATGGTCTAAGGGCAGTGGACAACAGATGAATCCTTAATCTTTGGCCATCGAAATCTAGTCGTCGTTGAAATGATTTAGTACTGATTCAAATGTTTGAACTTTTTTTATTCAATTTTCTGTATTGAAACGATTTGGTACTGAAGCAGTAGGAATAATTTTTTGTGTTGAAGCAGTAGGAACATCTGGGGGTTGGTATTGAAATGATTGTTTCAATTTTCTGTGATGGTATTGAAGCAGTAGGAACATCTGAGTGTTGGAACCCTATTTTGTGCTATTGGGAATACCTTTTTCTGTAGTTAATCTTACTCTAATTCATAAGTTTTTATGTATTGTAGTGCATTTGATTTGATCTTTTAGTAATAAAATGAGAATCTGATTTTGGTACCATTGATTTCATATTTTTCTTTACAGTTAGGTTTTGATTTCAAATTTTGGTTTTGAATTTTAATGCATCTCAGGTCGGGTGGCATGCGTTTCTTCTTAGCTGTTTCTCCAAATTTCATGGAAAAATAGTCAAATGGAAGTAGTTGCAAGTTCTTAACAATTCTTTTTTCCAACAAAGGTAAAAGGTTATTTTTCTCTTGGTGTTTTAGTCTCTTATGTCAATTGAAGGGCTACTGGATATCATTCCATTCATCCATATATAACATTCGGCCAATATCAGACCTAAATGTGTGTGTGCATATGTTTCATTTCTTTCTTTTTAGTAAGGTTTTTTATGGTTTTCATTTAGGGGTTGGCCTTCTTTTCTGACTACAATTTGACATCACTTATAGTCGTAGACGTAGTTGTACCGATGCAAGACCATGATAGTTTCATATTATATCATTTAACATTTGTTGTTTGTTCATTAAACATCCCTTTAGTAATGTTTCATGATTCATATCATGGGTTGCTTCATTTGTGCATCACCGAATCATTTAATAATAATTTTAATATTTTTTACTACTTTAAATAGTCTTTATGTTGAAGTCATTATTAACTCAAGATGGTATAGTGCTTGATATACATTGTTCGATCTATTCTCTTACAGATAAACTTCTGGAGTTATTGGTGACATTGATATACATTGATAGCCTGCAATGCTTTATTTTCCTTTTGTTTTGTTATAAAGAACTATTTCTTGTATGTGTTCGTACTTAGTAGGCAAAAATGTTTGGGTTAGTCATTGTTCTAATTTTTATAAAGTACGTTTACGGCTTTGTACTAGCCTGCACTGCCCTTTTTCCTTTTGTTTTGCTATAAAGAACTCTTTCTTGTATGTGTTCCAAGTAGACATCTAATATTTATGTTTATTTTAGCTATATGGGTATAATAACGGGAATATGTGACTTGGATCCTGCTCGGTTGCCAAATCCGCATTGGGGCTCAATAAAGGTTCATTGACTTTTCTATAAATTTTAGATTCTTTTTTGGTTTCTCGACTGCGCATACTGATTGAAAAAACTGTACTTTGACTTAGTGAATGCATGTGGGTTGGGATGAGTCTACAACTGGGGAGAGGTAACCAAGAGTATCCTTATGGGAGATTAATCTGTTAATAGCATTCCCCATGTATCCATCCCCGTTTACCCTCAGACTGAAGCGACCATGGCCACTAGGATTACCCTCTTATAGTGGTAAGGTTCTCTACTTCCACCATTATCCCCTTGGCCCAATATATATATATATATGTGTGTGTGTGTGTGTGTGTGTGTGTGTGTGTGTGTGTGTGTGTGTGTGAATTTCAGTACTATATCTGACGCTTAATATTGTGGAGGGGATCACATCCAAATGCCCCCTCTTTTTCGAGCGACTTATTTATGAAGCAAGAAACTAAGATGACTTAACTCAATTAGGAATCTTTTATTTCTAATTTATTTTAGTCTCACAACCCATCTCCATAATTAAATAGATATCATAGTTAATCTGTAATTTCGTATTTGTAACGTGTACTTCTTGTTAAACACATGGATGAAGGATGATGATATGAATATGAATTCTTTGCTGATACGGCTACGTGGAGATAATGCATCTTCCCTTAACTTCCAGGGGATTGGGGGGTCACACCCTGGATGCAACCAAGATTAGATGCCTCCATGCTCGGTATGCAAAGCGACATCTACCAAGCCATGGAGTTTGCTTCTCTTCAGGAGATGAGGCGTGATGATCCTTCCAAACAGGCCCCTCCAGCGTACATGCAATTTAAGCAACCTCAAGGTGTACGCACCAGGTCTGATAAGAAATGTGTTAAGAGGGAAGGTGGAAAAATCTAGTCGAAAAAAGAAAGTGTTTCTGGGGGATGCACATTGTATAATCCTGTTCAAGATGTGGCTTGTGAATTGAGTAGTTTTTTTATATCACCATCCAACATAGTTCTGATTTATAAATATTTATGCTTGTTCTGTAACTTGCAGGACATGGATACATCAAATCCTATAGTTTTTGTCAATGCTAAGCTTCTGCGCATGTACGTGGGAAGGAGGGTAGGTGTTGTGATTCAAGTGGTACGAACTGATGGAGGTGTTGTAATTGGAAAATCTATAGATGAACAATAATTAATGGTAAAAATCTAGTCGCCCACTCCTCTTACTACTTTTGTCGATGTCATTAGCATTGCTGACAGTAACCCATCCATTCATGCTGAAATATGGACCAACTTTGGTGATACATTTGGTATGGCTTTTACGTCAAAGCTGCCCTTGATTTTTCTGTCTCAAAAGAGTAGTTTGTGCCACACCATTTTCTATATACAAAACTCAGTTTCCGCCTATTATTGGAATGTTTTACATAAAATGCTATTAGTATTGTTTTTGCTTATAACACTTTTTTTCGCTAACATTGGATAGTAAATCCATTTGGCTAATGGGGTTTCATAATGTTAAAAAAATCTTTAAATATCGTTAAATCGATACAGTTTATAGTTGGTGACTTGTGCTTCTTTATTTTTCCTAAATGACTGAATTGTTTACAATCAAATCATTTCTTCTAAGGAATCACATGATATCAGAAAAGACTTAAAGCAGTACATCTGTTTTGCTATTTATTCTTGTTAATATGACTTTTCATGTAATTCCCATTATACCTTAGTTATTGATAGAGTTCTCTCTAAATCTTCTTTATTACCATGAATGTAAACACTATAGGATCACCAACTTTTTAAAGAAATACTGAATGCTCAGCTCACTGCAATCAGCTAAGTGATGTTGTCATATACATTTATCTTTTTGTTAGCAACAAATCAACAACAAACCAAGCTTCCACTGTTGATTGGGCATTTATTAGCCACACTCCAATAGACTCTTAGCATGCCCATATTGTTATTTTGAAAAAAATGTATTAGCTTTGATGTATTATTCTTAGCCCATACTGTAGCATCAAGATTATGTAGAATAATTATATTTACAGATAGGAAACAAAAATGAGGGAAACATATTGTAACTTTGAAATGTGTTCAATAACTAGTTAATTTTACCCTAATATTTCCCACCTTTTTAGGCTTTGGCTCTAAAAGACTTATGTTTGGCTTTCTTTTTGAATTCTTTGATGTACAGTTGCACTCGCTCTTATAGACTAACGTGGGTTGATGTATACTGAATTGCGATATTTTAACAGTTAATTGTATACACACATGCGTAATTGGACTATAAGTAATTGATCCCTGGATGTGGGTACATTGGCTGTGTGTACATTGATACCCACATGGATGTGGAGATATATTTAATAAGTAACTGATCCTAGGATGTCATATCCCTGGATGTGTGTACATTGGACTATAAGTATATTTTAAGAGTTAACTGTATACACACATCCATTGCCATCCATTACTGCACACACTTGGTAGACTAAGTGTAATTAGACTATAAGTAACTGAATTAATAATTTTTTTAGAATGCATGGGAATGGATGTCATATTAAATATATATGACATCCATTCCCATGCATTCTAAAAAAATTATTAATTAAGTTACTTATAGTCCATTTACACTTAGTCTACCAAGGCAACGAAAAAATGAGCCTAGTTCTTGATAGCACAACTCACATACTCTGTTTATAAATTCTTCTTGAAGCTGGACTGAGCTGGTTTCAGTTAATTATGTACATAACCTCAATCTTCTCTTGTATTAAGTTGTATATTTTCTAAAACATTTGTTTGCTTAGTACATGAGATTATAGTTCAGGTTTCCTAATCAAGTAGATTCGGTATTTTCTCCACAAGGTCCTGTGTTTAGTTTGGAGTGAAATATATGTTCACTTGGGTGAAAAGTAAAATGATTCTTATAAAATTGTAAATAATTGTGCACTCGTATCTTTAAATCTCCATCAAATTAATGAGACATGTGGTAATGCAAAAAATGCTTCCTGTTTCTAAAATAGGCTTGAAGGGTTGTCAAGTTGGTCTTCATCTCTTTTAGTATTTCATAATATAAGAGATAATAAAAATGTTGTTTTTGGTTTTCAACAGTGGTGTCCGATTCATTAATGCGTTTGCGTGTGTGAGAGAGAGAGACAGATCATAGTTTATGTATTGGCATATCAGTCTTCTACACCAGAGGCATGGTTAGGCGAGAATTCTAGCAATGGTAATGCATCCATATAAGTAGGAGTTATTTGTTTTATCTGGACATTAATTGTAAGTTATATGATTTGAAGACAAACACTTGATTATTTTATGTGTGATATTCTTTGACTCTCATGCAAACAAAATTATTGGAGAGAAAAAACGTTGGACTTCAGGGGATGAAGGGCCTTATATGACAGAGTTGAGTGGCTATAATTATAAGAGGCAAGAGTTTGAAATTAAATATGATAAAGATGTTGAGCAATTACTGGCAGACATGGAATTAATGGAGACAGGCAGTGGTGTCGAATGTTAGATTAAATTGCGAGTGTTGCATACATATACTTAAAGAGGTAGACCACCACTTCTTCCTTCCTTCCTTCTCCTTTTTATAAGTTCTTGCATGCTTAAGTGATTATCTTTATATTTCTATGCGAGAAATCATGATTAATGGCATATCTAAGAATATAAATAACCCACATTTTACAATCGAACCTACCTGAGCTATCACTCATTAATCGAGCCAAACTTAGCCATTAATTAAATGTGTCTTTATTGTGTCATCCAATAAAACCTATTTGATCAAAAGTTATATGATCTGGATGAGTACTGGTCACCCAATAATCCTCTCATATGGAATGCAATTCAAAAGATGACACTTATGCGTAATAAAGTGGAATCGTTGAGACATGGTGAGTATTTCTAGGTGGAGGAGGTATTCTTCTAGTGGTTCCTTCATATCTGTTATATCTATGAAACCAATTTATGTGTTCTGATGAAACAACAAGTCTTTCTCTTATCTAGTTAACCAATCATCAAGCAGGGGAGGATTCAGTATTTCTAGGTATTTTGTTTTTATTTATTTATTGCAAATTGGGGATGGGGGTGTTATTCCAAGTATTCATGTGATGAGATGGACTTCGTTGGAAAGAAACCATGCTTGTGGCGATGTATTGTGCTAATGGTGGTGACATGGAATTTGTTCTTGGAAAGGGAATCCATATCTTTTGATGATTAGAAGATGGAAATGGAATATTTATATGATTGTAATGATGTCATTAAGGCAAAAGGTAGGAGTTATTTGTTTTATATGTATATAAATTGCAAATTATATGATTTGTTGACAAATGCTTGATTATTTTCTGTGATGTTCTTTGATTTTCATGCTGATTGAAGTGTGGGAGAGAAAAAACCTATTGATGCCTTAATGAGTATGGAAAAAAGCATTATTGGACAACAGTTTCTTATATAGGTTACCTTGTTATATGACATCTCATATGATTTAAAACACTGAATAATTGATTTTCATCATTACAATTCTTACTTGTTTATCAGTCCTTTTCATAACTTTAATTTTTGAACATTTATATCATTACATTCATATCATGCTTATAAATTATGACATTGCTTCTGATGGAAAGTTTCCCCAATTCTTACTTGCTGAAAATAATGTTTGAAACACCCTTTAATGGAATGAAATCTACCGAAATACGGGGAACTTCTAGACGTGAAGTTGAAATGACTGATATAGAAATGTCCGTAGATAAGGATCGTCAGAGGGTTATGGAGGAAAGTGTGCATCCCAATTATCATGAAGAAATGGAGGTGGTGAAGATGAGTTCACATGAAACTTATCTTCATACTTAAAAATATGTTGTCCACTATTGATGTAGATTGTACTGACGAGGGATCAAATGATAGGGACCAAGAGTGTTAACCCAATCTTCAGTTGGCTACACAAGTGGCTGGTGAAAATTCTACTAAAGAAGAAGAAGTAACTTCTTTTCATGAAACTAAAAATGTTGATGAGTCCATGCCTGGGGAAATAATGGGAGAAAAGTAGAATGAAAATGAGATATCTTTTAAGGAATGGAATCAACTCTCAACTGCTGGTGAGAAGACAATTGAGTTAATTATTTATCTATAATTAATTTGGTTTATTTTGTGTTCACATTGAATATATTTAATTTTTGATGCCGGTGGAGTGGCATTTAAGTGGCATAGAGTTTGTTATCTTTAATCGATAACTAACTTTGCATAAAATGTCTGTCACAGGTCATGAAATCAAGACCATTCCATACTAAACATTTCGCTTGAATTAAGAAATTATCATTTAGGCAAGTTGAAAAGATGACAAATTCATCATTTATGCAGGACGTTAAGACGATAGATTCACTAATCAATTGAACTGGGGCTTGATGTTAGATAATAACTCATGGATGAGAAGTTGCACAACTCAATTCACAGACGCGAGTTGACCCACCTGAGGTAGACAAGCTCCTAAAACTCATTCAACTGCCTCTTTTGTAAACCTTCAACTTGTTCACACATATCTTCAACTTGTTCTCAACATTGGCACGAAAATAAAGGTTAGTTTGTTCACACAGATCTTCAAGTTGTTTACTGTTAGCATTTAGTTGTTTTTTAGTGTTCGTAATTGAAATACTTCTTTGAGGTTAGTTTGTAACATTATGATTAGCACACTTTTAAAAGTTGTAGAGAAGCATTCCATAGATAAGGATGTTGAAATTTCAAAGGAAAGAGATGAAAATGACTCTAAATAGTATATGGATTCCGAATACAATGAAAATGCGGTTATTAAGGTCCCTATGCAAGTAGAGGTGTTAGAAGAAGTTGCCAGTGTAAATTGTGTGTCCACAACAAACCAGTGTCAAACTCAATATCTGACTCTGGAGGGACCCCAATATACCTTTTCACGAGTAGGGCCTTTCTTTAATCATCATATGTTGTAAAACTTACAACCAATAGCTAATGGAGATCAAATTCTTCCCCAAATTTGGGACACCACTCAAAGTTTTGAACTTCACCGTTCCCAATCTCAACAACACATTTATTCGCTTTAGACAAAGATAAGGAACCTTGAATGTTAGAGTTGAAAATTATGAGTCATCTATATATATCAAGATTGACTATCAAAGTCATGTCCATCCTTGAAGGACAATCTCTTTATATGTTGCCCAACTTCCTGCACTTTGCGGTTGTAAAATTATCGGCCTTCTCATTCCTTAAGTACTATAGTTATTTGAGGCGTATCTAGGCACTAATGTCTCTAGAGCCCATGCACAATGCCAGGCTCGTGCTTGATTGAAGTGAGGCACGCGCCTGATTAAAGTGAGGCGCACACAATACAAAATATGCAAAAATTGTAAATCTTTAATAATAAGATTATTTATGCTATAAAATTTGAAATATATAGCCTAAATTACTATTATATAAGGTTATAAAAACACATATAAGAAGATATATCTAATATATGAACTCAATTTGGAGCTTAAAGACACAGGAAGATTGAAACATGCCATTGAATAGGATGGAACGACTTGCGCCATAACAGATAATAAGGAATCATGATACTTTCTAATGTATAACTCGTTCTTGTGTGAGTTAGTGGTGCATAGTCTCGTGCCAAAGTAGAGGTCTCATATATATTCATTTGATATTATAAACTAAGAAAATCTTAGTGTGTATACCATAAAAAGGACACATTATTATGCCAACTGTTTTTAGAGTATAATATTTTTTTCTATTATAAAGGCCAAAAGGCCATTAGAATAGAATACTATTTTTGGTGAATGCCTTTTTTAGTTATAAAGCTACTTTGTAAAAATGAATCTAGGTTATGTCACCTTCCCAAATTACTCTGTTGGGCTTTGGGCTCATAGACACTCCATGCCAAAGGAAAGATAGATGTTTTAAGGTACATTGGAAATGACAAAGTAAAGATGTACTTATCACTTTGACTAAGATTCCTTAATGTATTTCATTCAAATTTGCAAAAAACTATTTAATGATTGGCCTGCGGTTGTTTAAGGGGTGGGGTGGGTGAGAATCAGTAGCTCTCTGTTTTTTTGTTGCAGAAATAATAAAAACTTATATTTCAAATTACATTATAATATATGATTTTAAGTATGCTGATGTACTTTGAACAATTATGTCTATCTTACATTAATAATGATTTTCAAGTCTGAGCAACAATTATATCGAAAGAATTAAAGTTGGATGTATAGTTATGGTAATCAACACATTGTTTTTCGTTTTCATTTTTTTCATTTAATTTTCTTGCACTTCAGTAATGTCTCTGTTTCATGAATTTTAGGAACAAGCTTGATATGAAGTCAGATACATAGGGCTCATCCTTCTTGTTCTGAAAGTCTTATCTTTGCAAGTTTAATTTTCATACAAATTTGACAATGTCACTCTTGTTTTCACCCATTCTTAGTTCCTGTCTGACAAAATGCATGTGAAACTTTAAAAAGTACCACTTTGAAAAGTTAGGTTACCATACATGTGCATTCTTACCTTCTATATATACGCTTTAATTACTTAGTAAGGTTAAATTGGTTCTTGCAATACTACCTTTTTTGTTTTTTCATACGAGAACCAAATATTGCTAAATTACTAAGTACAGAGAAATGCATATTCCGCGTAACTCATAATTTTGAATGCTAACGAGATAAATCAACAGGTCCAGTGACTCTCTCCATCTAACAACAGATGGATGGAAGAAACAATGAAAAGTCTTATTATGGTTGTCTAAAAGCAAGGATGGAAGCAATTATTTTCAGGGTTGAGCATCAATTAGCCGGAGGTGAGGATAATCTTATTGGACTCTTTTTAATGTGAAACGTAGCGAAAATATCAATGCATCAATGGTTTATTTTTCCTATTAGTGAATGAAATAATATCTGAATATGTTTGATAAAAATTGGGTCTCTTCGAATATTGTTGAAGTTTTTTTTCTTAAAGAGGGCGGATAGTCCTATAAACAAAGGAAGCTCTGCCCAATTTTTATAAATTGTTTACAATAATTTATGTTATATAAAAAAAATTGACTTACATTATACACGACGTATTACTTTGAAAAAATTGGAATTCATGTGTTTTGTTTTAAGTTCCATTAGGGATTTATATATGTTGTTTTGAACTTAAGCATGAGCATTTAATAAGAGGCATGTGAAAAGCAGACCATTGCTAGATTATAGGCACGTGGCTGAATTATTGTATTATTTGTAGAGTATACAATCATAATCAATTTATTGTGGAAATTTTGTGTTTTGTGTTTAATTTCTTATATTTTATTATATAATTGGGGCAAAACAAGATAGATGAAGATGCATTTGATGAGGATGATAGGTCTATAATGTGGATAACCTCCCGACAAATGAGAAATATAGGATATCAAGAAAACGCGACCAAGGAAGTTGGTGAAAAAATTGTGAGTTTCTTTCAAAAGTTAAGAAAACATAATTTTTTATATAATCTTTATAAATTTGGACATATACTATATATAAGAGGATTTAAAAGTCAATGACTTAACAACACTCTTGATAATTTGCTTTATTGTAGGACGCTTTGAAGAAGCAAGTCTATGATGGGGGCTTATCAAGGCTTATATTATATGATTTTGAGCTTTTGAGTTGTCGACACAATTTCGTGAAAACCAAAGGAAGACTGATGTATTTATGTGTGATTTTTGGATGTAAATCTTTTGGCGACATTTTTTTATATGATCTACATAGTGATTATATCTAGTTATGATACGTGTAGTAGGCCATTATTTTTTATGATTAATGTAGATGGTGTGTATATCTATTTGTATCCCACTATTTTTTTATATGGACAAATGGCTTGGTTTGGTTTATTTAAGATGTACGTGACTTCGAATAAAAAAAAATTCAACGTTGTTTTATATTACTATGAATTTTGATTTGTGTTTAGATTTATTTGTCAACTATGACGTTAATATTGGTTATTATTTTTTTATATGTTTAATTTATAACCGTTTATATTAGACTCTCATGTGATGAAATATTTCATATGACCTTTTTAAATATTTGAAAACTATTTATCATGATGCTTTTTAAATCAAATATGACATCTTATAGAGTATATTATGACCTTTTTTGTAGAAGATATGACAGTTTTGAAAAAAAAAGTCATATATAATCATTACCTAATATGATACTTTTTATGGGTATCAATTATGACACCCAAACTTATGACATTTTTTATTAAAAAATAAAGCGTCTTAAAAAGCGTTTTATGACACTTAAAAATGTCATAAAAATGTTTTTTTCTTGTAGTGTGTACAAAGTAGAATACCTCAATTAAATTATTATATGGCAAAATATTGAAATATAAAACAAATTTCGGTTCATCTTGTATATAATACCTCTATCTAGATGAATTTATTTGACATTGGCAAGAGCATTGTCGACCTCTAAGATCCAATTGAGTATCTAATTGCCAATATCCTTGACATGACATGGGCCATGGGGTATGACGACGATCGTGCTCTTAGACGAATTTCTAAGGTATTTGATCGTGTCGAAGTATTGAGTGATCATTATAAGATCCATCACCTCCTTAGCTGAGGTACCCTCCATATTATTTGAGAAATTTAAGATGTTCTCTCTTAAAACCATCTGTTATTGTCTACATATGCCTAGGAACACCACCACCACCTAGGTACTTGGCTTTAGCCTCGGGCTCAACTTCTGCTTTTTTAACTTGGAGAACTTTTTCAGCTTCCCCTTTGTATACATTCATAAGATAAAGCCTTTGAGATGCATTTATCTTATTCATTACTACGCGTACAGAGGAATCAGGTATGATGTCATCCAGGGGAGGACTCAGTGTTGCACTGGGGGGTGCACGTGCACGTCTCAGACTTTTAAAAAAAATTAATAATAATAATAATATGACAAAAAACACACATGCAGGCCCAAAAGAAAACCCACACAACCTTTCCAAACACAACACGTAGCACAACACAGCCCTTCCATTCCCTTCCAGACGACACACACACAACTCTCACCCTCTTCCATGGCAGCACACCCCTGTTCCGGCCTTTCCCTTGTTTGTTTCCGCTCCCCTGTTCCGGCCAGCTGCATCTGATGAAGGTATGGGTATCTATGATTTAGGGTATTTCTTTATTGATTCATCTTAGATTTTGTTTAGTTGTTTGTTGATTTATTTCTTGGTTTGTGGTATCTGTAATCTGTTTTTGATTAATTTTTTGGGGTATTTGTTGGTTTGGGTGTATTTGTTTGTTGATTTATTTTTAGGTTGGGGGTTTCAATTAAATTTTTTTAGGATGGGTTTCAATTAAATTTTTTGAAGATGGATTCAATTGAATGCTAGTCTCTTCAATTGGATGCTATTTTTAGCGATGGTTTGTTCAATTTTATTCCTATTCATGTGTGAATATTTACTTTTATTTAAATATATGAATAGCCTTCAAAAAATATTTCGCGGGCTTCCGCCCCCGAACCCCCGTTAATTTCTTTGAGGTGCACCACCCATCTAAATTTCCTATATCCGCCACTGATGTCAGCCATTAGTATGTGTTTTATTTTGTACCAATATGCTCCCATCACTTTATCAAGTTCATCCAATATATCTTTAATAACATCACCCTTCCATTCTAAGATCTCATCCAATGTCATTCTTAGAATGTGAGCTCCCACCACATCAAATACGTAAGCCTAAATCTACTCTTTGGGGTTTTGCAACTCATAAAATGCATCATCGTCATTCTCCCTTATCACTTAATTTTGAATCGGGCAAGTCATTTGAATAATACATTACCCTTGGTTTTAGTCTTTATTTTGAGATCAGGAGAGTTGATCCTAGTAGAGCAAATATTGGCAACATATTGGTCGGTAAAAGGATTAAAGAATTTAAGGCTCGAATGAGCCAATTTCTCAAATCGTCCCCATTTTTCCCCACTCCTACACTTGCTTTGTCTATGCATCCCAGAATACACAAAATACATTCCCCATACTTTTCCCCCTCCCTCCCTTGACAAATTATAATACCTAAATAACTAAATAGGCCACCTAATACCCCATATACTTAATTATTGATTTATCTAATTTAAGCATATTTACTCAAGAAATAAGGAAAACACCTCAACATTTGTTGTGTTATCTCACGTAGATACATATATAAAGTTCTTCCAGTGGCCATAGCCCCAGAAACACTCAACATTTATGGAAAATCATAGGATAAAGTAAAAACACGAGCTAGCTGAAATACACAACCCTCATATTTACCAAGATATAAAGTAATAAACTAAGTTTAGTACTCAAGTTCATGGAGTCTTGTTGCTCAAAATATAAACTACAATGATTGAGGAATTTGTGATAATTCTTCGCATATATTTCATGTAAAAACTTATTAAAATTAGAACGATGCCTTGCCCAATTCTCCAATTTTCGCTTCAAACAAAGTAATATAACTAGCAAAGCAAGAGGTGCATTCCTCCTTAAAACATCCATCACATCAAGACCGTGGTCACGAGGTAAACGCTCAATACACCTTATATGGATATCTTAATAATAACAAAGGGAAAAATATTATAAAACAACATTAGAAATTGGAGATCCTAGAGATATCATTTCCAAGTTTTTCTTGTCGTGATGTGTCGATTGGAAATATATAGTTCAAAAATATAAGTTGTCACCCGGTATATGAAATGAGGTATGAGAGAATTATATAGAGGGCTCATGGTAGAGAAATATTATAAAAAAATATTGATCAATCTTATATATATCTTTTACCTTAATGTTTAAGTGATAACATTACTGTTTAAATCACCAAGAAATTTCAGGACAAAATTTAGCAAAGAACATTTACCATTCCATATCTTAGTACACATCCAACATAAATTTGAAATTTTAGTAACATAATAGAAGTACAACTTGAGTTATATACTAAAGATTATGAAGTATATATTTGTGTGTAATTAGCCACCCGAATACTACTAATTTCATATGACGAAATTAAATCACCAACCTACCCGAGATTGCGATATATCAACTCCGGTAAAAATTAACACAAACAAGCCAAGTTAAGGAGAAAGTTGGAGATTTTTGTTCTTTTTTTGAACGTAAGACAAATATTTCAGTAATCTGAGATGGGAGATATATATACATATAATATATATAGCGAGATAGAGTGAAATTAAGGTTTGAAGAGAAGTGGAGGATGGGGCAGAGTGCTAACTTGCACATAGGGTTCCTATTGATGGAATTTGTTTTAGGGGAAGAGGGAAACGACATATAGTCGAATTTTTCGAGGTCAGGACCAAGTGTATGTTAGAGGAAATAAATACTAGCGTCATCGTTTTGGTGAATTATGTTGTCATCTCCGATAATCCCACCCCTGCCGTTTCCACCAAGGTACTCCCAACCCCAACCCAACCAAACATGTTTCTATGTATAGCTCTGTATGATTATGTTTGTATATGTTTATTTATTAGACCATTTATAAGATTTTGAACCATATTGTCACTCTAAAAAACTCCACCCATATTAGATATGCAACATGCATTTTACATTACGTATCCTTTTTTGAAAAATAATAAAATATTTTCATCTCAACAATTGTGCTAAGTTCAAAATTTCAAAATATGATTTGATTGTATCATCACTAATCTTGTCTAATAATTCTTCTCCACATTTACTCATCATATTTACCGATTCTATTAACATGTTCAATTCAAACCTAGAAACATAAAGACCAATGAGATTAAGATCAATTTGATTTCACCTCTATCTCTTATAAATTAAAAACATATCCTGATAGGAATCGTTTAAGCATAAATCACACAGGTTATTATAGACCCTCAAAACTATGATATCCATCAATGATTTTGGGGGAGTATCTTGAATTTTCAAAAAGGTGGGAATGTAACCCATGGGTTGGAATGAAAGAATGAGTGAGAGTTAAATGACTTCCAAGTATTTTCCTACATGTCATCTTCATAATGAAATAAGCTTTCCTCGTATTAATTTTTTCACATGTGTTTAAAAGAGTAATCTTCACTTCCTAAAGTGACTAAAATCCAATGATCATTCAATATTTCAACACCAATCTATATTCTTTGGCTTGCTAAAGGAATTAAATAATGCGGTAACTAACATCAAATGTGGTATGAATAGAAAATTTTAAGTAGGAAAATATATCGAGAGTAAAAATTATGGACCACCCCTCCGCCACCGCTAACCCCCCTCCCCCCCACGCCATCCCCACCCCACCCCACAAAAAAAATATGCACCCTTTTTTAAGAAAACTAAACTATAAACTTTGTTATAAATAACGAATTCGGGAGTGTTTTGAGAGATGTTCTTTAGAAACATTTAAGGGGACTTCATAAAAAAAATGCATAGTTTAGGAGGGTGCGTGAAAATGATTTGAGGGGAAACCTTGCAAAAACTTTATAAATTGGAAGATTCAAGAAAACAATATGCATACATCCTTTTGCAATAGATGCTAATTGGGAGTACAGCGTTCGTAGTTAGAGAGGTCATGTTCTTGTATTGGTTTTTCCATATACTTATCCTTGCCCGACAATAATGACTTGTGTCCTATATATGTACTACCAAATGTTAAACCTTGGTCATCCCTCTCATGATGTCGATCTCGATCTCGATCTCTCTCCTTTATCATTACTGATCTGCATAATGTCCATCATTCCACAAGGATCCCGCGATGGTTTAACATCCATTTAGGGTTTGACAAACTACAAATTGAGTACACTAGAGAGATAATCATCCATAGGAAAGTTCTTTATTCAATAATGAAAACTTAATTAAAAGTAACCTAGTAAATAAAATCATAATAATTAAAAATAGTTACGTATCTTCTATTTGCATCTAAACGCTATCCCCGTTTCATAAAAATTACTAATTTTCCCACCTAAAAACCAAAATTTCCCCAAATTATTGATCGTATACAGTGACTTAAATAGTATTCATGTATGTTAAGTAATTAGTCTCCGACATCTTTACCGGTATCTACCATTATCACATGTCATTTATCAACATGAAAATTTTTCATTCAAATCCTAATTGGTTTAGGTTAGGGGAAATAAAATTACATTAGATATAATTTGATATAACTGAGAGATAACCTTTTTATCACATATGGAAAAGACAAAGCGAGCAATTTAACAGCTTAAAGAGACATTACAAATGATGAATCGATCTTGTTGTTCACAATTAATTAATGAAACACACATCACATTAATTTTTGATAAGTTTACATTATATATTGTATATTGAGAGAAATAATGGAACCTTGTAACTGGAGAAGGCAATGTAAATTTGCAGACGAGGAAGTCTATCTCGATGGAGTCATCGGGAGAGAAGTTTAGGATGTTGCCTAGTATGATCCGAAAGAATAGTTGTTACTCAATCCGAACAACAGATCTGGTGCTCTTGTGTAAGAAGAAAATATATCCAATTGAATGTGGAGAACAAAACCCTTATCGGTTCAAACATTTGTGGAAATAATTGTGTTGAGACGTCCAATCCCTTGTGGAAGACGAGGGAGGAGGAATAGAGTATAATTTTGTGAATAACTATAAATGTTAAAGAGCCTTTTTTTAAACACTTTCTAAGACCTAGTTACACTTTTAGGATGGGGAAAAAATAAAACCACAAATATAGCAATGATTTTAAACACTTCCAAAGTTTGTAAGTGTCAAAAACCATTGTTAATTTTGAAGTGTTATAAAAAATTACAAATTAAATATTTTATTAGTTGTAAAATACCCAAGTCGACTCAAGAAATTAGAATAATGAGGAGATTATAAAATCCCTCGACCCTTAATAGATTTGAATAATAAGAATGCCTCAACCAATACTCGATTTTCCCTCTGAAGCTCACAACATTCTTGACATCCTAAGGTCCTATTGGTACCCATCCTCTCTCTCTCTCTCTCTCTCTCTCTCTATATATATATATATATATATATATATATATATACTACACCAAAAATAGCAATTTGGCACACCCTGATAATAAAAACTAGCACAGTTTAAAACTGTGCTAGATTTTGGCACGGTTTAATAGCAATTTGGCACACTTTAAAACAATGCCAAAATTGAGTACACTTTCTAAAATATAAATAGTCTAAAAAAATAATATGCTTCCTTCTAAATTTTTGTCACCCGCTCTCTCTCCTCTCTCAATTAGCTCTCCCGGTCGTCTCTCCTCCCTCTCGTCTCTATCCACCCCAACTCACAAAATAAACCACCACAACCTCAAATTCTCCTCAACCTCCATAACCCTAACCCAACCAAAACCCACTTCCCAAAAATGGCTGAAACTCGCCACCAAATACTCCCCCATAATTCGCACCTTCTTCAAAAACCTCTCCGTCTTCGAACGCGCCCTCACCGGCACCTCAGTCGGCGGCATCGTCGGTGCCTTCACCTGCATCTGTATCCACCCCTTAGACACCATCAAAACCAAACTCCAAACCAAAGGAGGCGCCTCTCAAATCTACACCAACTCCCATGACTCCGTTCTCCAAACCTTCCAACAAAAAGGCATTCTTGGCTTCTACTCTAGTGTCTGAGCTGTCATAATCGGCTCCACAGCCTCATCTGCCATCTATTTTGACACCTGCGAGTTTGGGGAATCTATTTTATCTAAATTCCCACAATACCTATCTCTCCTTATCCCTCCACAAGCTGGTGCTATGGGTAATATTGTCTCATCAGCTATAATGGTGCCTAAAGAGTTGATTACTCGGAGAATAAAAGTTGGGGAAAAAGGGAGATCTTGGGAGGTTTTGTTGAGGATTTTGGAGAAAGATGGGTTTTTGGGTCTTTATGCTAGTTACTCAGCTACATTGTTGAGGAATTTGCCTGCTGGGGTTTTGAGTTATTCCTCTTTTGAGTATTTAAAGGCTGCTGTTTTGGATAGGACAAAAAAGGCTAATTTGGAGCCCTTTTAGAGTGTTTGTTGTGGGGCGTTAGCGGGTGCGATATCGGCTTCCATGACGACGCCGTTGGATGTGGTGAAGACGAGGTTGATGACTCAAGTTCATGGCGATGGGATGAATAGCGTAGGGGAGATAGTGAAGCAGATTTTGAAGGAAGAAGGGTGGGTGGGGTTTAGTAGGGGGATGGGGCCTAGGGTGCTTCATAGTGCTTGTTTTTCGGCTTTGGGTTACTTTGCGTGTGAGACGGATAGGCTTACGATTTTGCATCAGTATCTCAGGAGAAAGGAGCTTCAGGATGTTTCTGTTGATTCTGCAGTCCCATTGGATTGAGTGAGTCCTCCCTTTTCTTGGCTATAACAATTTATGAGTAATGCTATGGGTAGTTACACAAGATGATGTGTCATTGCAATGAAGAATTGTAGATCACTAATTCATGACTTATCTCGTGACAGTGTACAATACTCGTAACATTTTATTATTGCATTGCCGCTTGTGTAACTTTCTTGTGTAATTTTCTTATATACAGGGGAGGAGCATTGCCAAAGGTGAGGGATCAGTGCAAAAGTGGCATTGCAAATTGTAAACCTTACTTCCTATTTGTTTTATTAGTACCTGTACTTTGTTAGGTTTAGTTGAGTTTAGGTTATTTTTTAGTTAAACATCAGCTTATTGGATTTGTTCCAAAGTAGCCAATTTAATAAATTGAATATGAGCAATGTGTGTCTTTGTGTGTGCGTGTGTGTGTGTGTGTGTGTGTGTGTGAGAGAGAGAGAGAGAGAGAGAGAGAGTTATATACAGATAGAGAAATAGGTGGTTTGGTTATTAAGGGTAATGCGGCGAATGGGGTTAGATCTTGGGGGTTTGGCGACGCTTTCTTATGAGTTGGGTGAATATGAGATTTGTCGAGTTAATTATTTATTTACACTATGTTTGTTTAAATTCTTGATGGAGTTAAAGTTTTGTTTAAATGCAGGGTGAATACGATTTTGTATGAAACACGGGGTTATGGTATTATTTGTGTTGCATACGAAATCCATGTTTCAAGAATAGGATACACTCTAAATAGTTCATAAATAGTTTTTGCAAATAGTTTTTGCAGGGGTTTTATATGAACATTTTTCACCTTTGAGCATTTAAGATATGCCCCTGTTTATAAATATGGGTTATATAAACTGTTATAGAAATAGGATATGTCGTGCTTATAAAACAAATATGACTCATGGTTTGCCCTTAAAAGTGGCGTCCTAAATGGATTATTGCATAAATATGGATGTTTCCCATATTTTATTCAAGAAGGTATAATGGAGGTACACATACTTTATTCAACCAACCAATTTTCCGATGCTTTTGTGAGTGTATCTCAAATTATTGTATAAATGAGGGTGTAATACGAAAGTTCATATGTTATTGAGGGTGAAAGTAAAAAAATTATTCATATGTTGATTAATGTTTTCCTTATGTAGATTGTACCAGAGATACCCTAGACGATGGAATCTGTAGGCTTTATTGAAATCGAGACATCGGTTCTACAAGTTTGTAAATTTCTTTCGAGAAGTTATGGCGCGAAGAGTTCATCGAGTGGCTATCAAAATACAAATGAAATCCGGTTAGTCTCAAAGTCTCAAATTCTCTTTAAATGTTGCAACATTAAATAAAAAATGGCCTAAAATTGTGGCAATAAGAAGCCAAGCGTAAAATGGCTTACTTTATGAGCTTATTTAGTTAAATTGGTGGAAGGGATTTGTTGGTGGTTTGGTTTTGGAATTTGTTGCTGCTGCTATTGAGTTTATTTCAAATGTGAAAACATGTTGGACTTAACGAATAAACAAATGAAAATATGTTAGAATTTTCAAAAATCAATAAACATTCTAAATTGATTAAAAACAAGCCGTTAGAAGGTGAAGATCAGCCCCCAAACGACCCCGTAAGAGGCACAACCACCTCGTACGGGACCAACGTAACTTGTAAGAACTGACCGAATAGTCACGAGTCTCCCGATTTTAGAATATGACAAAAATTTGAAAACATCTAGATGAGGCTTAAAAACAAGCCGTTAGAGGGTGAAAACCCAAATCAGCCACCAAACGATCTGTATGAGGCACGAACACCTCGCACGGGACCAATGTAACTTATAGGAACTGACCGCGTAGTCCGGGGTCTTCCAGTTTGAGAGTATGACGATAATTTGCGAAAATCACACTTAGACTTAAAAACAAACTGTTAAAGGCTAAAAACCCAAATCAGCCCCCAAACGACCCCGTAGGAGGCACGAACACCTCGCCCGGGACCAATGTAACTTGTTGGAACTAACCGCGTAGTCCCAAGTCTCCCAATTTGAGAATATGATGATAATTTGCAAAAATCAACACTTAGACTTAAAAACAAGCCGTTAAAGGGTGAAAATCCAAACCAGCCCCCAAACGACCCCGTAGGAGGCACGAACACCTCGCATAGGACCAATGTAACTTGTTGGAACTAACCGCGTAGTCCCGAGTCTCCCGATTTGAGAATATGATGATAATTTGCAAAAATCACACTTGGACTTAAAAACAAGCCGTTAAAGGGTGAAAACCCAAATCAGCCCCCAAACGACCCCGTAAGAGGCACGAACACCTCGCACGGGAACAACGTAACTTGTAAGAACAGACCGCGTAGTCTCATGTCTCCCTATTTGAGAATATGACGATAATTTGTCAAATTCAACACTTAGACTTAAAAACAAGCCGTTAAACTAGCCTACAAACGACCCCGTAGGAGGCACGAACACCTCGCATGGGACGAATGTAACTTGTAGGAACTGACCGCGTAGTCCTGGGTCTCACGGTTTGTGAATATGACGATAATTTTCAAAAATTAATACTTACAGTTAAAAAAAGCCGTTAAAGGGTGAAACTCAAACCATCCCCCAAACGACCCCGTAGGAGGCACGAAGACCTCGCACGGGACCAATGTAACTTATAGGAACTGACCGCGTAGTTCCGGGTCTCCCGAGTATGATGATAATTTGCAAAAATCATAATTGGACTTAAAAACAAGCCGTTAAAGGGTGAAAACCCAAACGACCCTCTAGGAGGCACGAACACCTCCCACAGGACCAATGTAACTTTTAAGAACTGACCGCATAGTCCCGGGTCTCCTGGTTAGAGAGTATGACAATAATTTGCAAAAATCACACATAGGCTTAAAAACAAGTCGTTAAAGGGTGAAAACCTAAACCAGTCCCCAAACGATCCCGTAGGAGGCACGAACACCTTGCACGGTACCAATGTAACTTGTAGGAACTGACCGCGTACTCCCGGGACTCCCGATTTGAGAGTATGACAATAATTTGCAAAAATCACACTTAAACTTAAAAACAAGTCGTTAAAGGGTGAAAATACAAACCAGCCCACAAACAACCCCGTAGGAGGCACGAACACCTCGCACTGGACCAACATAACTTGTAGGAACTGACCACATAGTCCCAGGTCTCCCGGTTTGAGAGTATGACAATAATTTTTAAAAATCACACTTTGACCTAAAAATAAGCCGTTAAAGGGTGAAAACCCAAACCATCCTCCAAACGACCCCGTAGGAGGCACGAACACCGCGCACAGGACCAATGTAACTTGCAGGAACTGACTGTGTAGTCCCGGGTCCCCCAGTTTGAGAATATGACAATAATTTGCAAAAATTAACTTTTACAATTAAAATAAGCCGTTGAAGGGTGAAAACCGAAACCAGCCCCCAAACGACCCCGTAGGAGGCATGAAGACCTCGCACGGGACAAATGTCACTTGTAAGAACTGATCGCATAGTCCCGGGTCTCCCGGTTTGAGAGTATGACGATAATTTGCAAAAATTAAACTTTGACTTAAAAATAATCTATTAAAGGGTGAAAATCCAAACCAGCCCCAAAAACGATCCCGTAGGAGGCACGAACACCTCGCACGGTACCAATGTAACTTGCAAGAACTGACCGCGTAGTCCCGGGTCTCCCGATTTGAGAGTATGACGCTAAATTGTAAAAATCACACTTAGACTTAAAAACAAGCCGTTAGAGGGTGAAAACCCAAATCGGCCACCAAACGATCTGTAGGAGGCACGAACACCTCGCACGGGACCAATGTAACTTATAGGAACTGACCGCGTAGTCCGGGGTCTTTCGGTTTGAGAGTATGACGATAATTTGCAAAAATCACACTTAGACTTAAAAAAAAGCCGTTAAAGGGTGAAACTCAAACCAGCCCCCAAACGACCTCATAGGAGGCACGAACTCCTCGCACGGGACCAATGTAACTTATAGGAACTGACCGCGTAGTCCCGGGTCTCCCAATTTGAGAGTATGATGATAATTTGCAAAAATCATAATTAGACTTAAAAATAAGCCGTTAAAGGGTGAAAACCCAAACGACCCTCTAGGAGGCACGAACACCTCCCACAGGACCAATGTAACTTTTAAGAACTGACCGCATAGTCCCGGGTCTCCTAGTTAGAGAGTATGACGATAATTTGTAAAAATCACACATAGGCTTAAAAACAAGTCGTTAAAGGGTGAAAACCTAAACCAGTCCACAAACGACCCCGTAGGAGGCACGAACACCTTGCACGGTACCAATGTAACTTGTAGGAACTGACCGCGTACTCCCGGGACTCCCGATTTGAGAGTATGACAATAATTTGCAAAAATCACACTTAAACTTAAAAACAAGTCGTTAAAGGGTGAAAATACAAACCAGCCCACAAACAACCCCGTAGGAGGCACGAACACCTCGCACTGGACCAACATAACTTGTACGAACTGACCGCATAGTCCCGGGTCTCCCGGTTTGAGAGTATGACAATAATTTTTAAAAATGACACTTTGACCTAAAAATAAGCCGTTAAAGGGTGAAAACCCAAACCAGCCTCCAAACGACCCCGTAGGAGGCACGAACACCGCGCACAGGACCAATGTAACTTGCAGGAACTGACTGCGTAGTCCCGGGTCCCCCAGTTTGAGAATATGACAATAATTTGCAAAAATTAACTTTTACAATTAAAATAAGCCGTTAAAGGGTGAAAACCGAAACCAGCCCCCAAACGACCCCGTAGGAGGCATGAAGACCTCGCACGGGACAAATGTCACTTGTAAGAACTGATCGCATAGTCCCGGGTCTCCCGGTTTGAGAGTATGACGACAATTTGCAAAAATTAAACTTTGACTTAAAAACAAGCTATTAAAGGGTGAAAATCCAAACTAGCCCCAAAAACGATCCCGTAGGAGGCACGAACACCTCGCACGGTACCAATGTAACTTGCAAGAACTGACCGCGTAGTCCCGGGTCTCCCGATTTGAGAGTATGACGCTAAATGACCTCGTAGGAAGCACGAACACCTCGCACGGGACCAATGTAACTTTTAAGAACTGACCGCGTAGTCCCGGGTCTCCCGGTTTGAGAGTATGACGATAATTTGTAAAAACCACACATAGACTTAAAAACAAGTCGTTAAAGGGTGAAAACCTTAACTAGTCCCCAAACGACCCCGTAGGAGGCACGAAGACCTCGCATGGGACCAATGTAACTTGTTGAAACTGACCGCGTAGTCCCGGGTCTCCCAGTTTCAGAGTACGATAATAATTTGCAAAAATCACACTTAGACTTAAAAATTAGTCGTTAAAGGGTTAAAATCCAAACCAGTCCCCAAACGACCCCGTAGGAGGCACGAACACCTCGCACTGGACCAACGTAACTTATAGGAACTGACCGCGTAGTCCCGGGTCTCTCGGTTTGAGAGTATGACGATAATTTGTAAAAATTACACTTTGACTTAATAATAGGATATTAAAGGGAGAAAACCCAAACCAGCACCCAAACGACCCCGTAGGATGCATGAACACCACGCACGAGACCAATGTAACTTGCAGGAACTGACCGCGTAGTCCTGGATCTCCCGATTTGGGAATATGACAATAATTTAAAAAATTAACACTTACACTTAAAAATAAGCCGTTAAAGGGTGAAAATCGAAACTAGCCCCCAAACGACCCCGTAAGAGGCACGAACACCTCGCACGGGACCAATGTAACTTGCAAGAACAGACCGCGTAGTCCCGGGTCTCCCGATTTGAGAGTATGACGATAAATTGTACAAATCACATTTAGACTTAAAAACAAGCCGTTAGAGGGTGAAAACCCAAACCAACCCCCAAACGACCTGTAGGAGGCACGAACTCCTCGCACGGGACTAATGTAACTTATAGGTACTGACCGCGTAGTCCAGGGTCTCCCGATTTCAGAATATGATGATAATTTACAAAAATCAACACTTTGACTTAAAAACAAGCCGTTAAAGGGTGAAAACCCAAATCAGCCCCCAAACGACCCCGTAGGAGGCACGAAGACCTCGCATGGGACCAATGTAACTTGTTGGAACTAACCGCATAGTCCCGGGTCTCCCGGTTTGAGAATATGACGATAATTTGTAAAAATCACTCTTAGACTTAAAAATAAGTCGTTAAAGGGTGAAAACCCAAACCAGCCCCCAAACGACCCCGTAGGAGGAACGAACACCTCACACGGGACCAATGTAACTTTTAAGAACTGATCGCGTAGTCCCGGGTCACCTGGTTTGAGAGTATGACGATAATTTGCAAAAATCATACTTAGACATAAAAGCAAGATGTTAAAGGGTGAAAACCAAAATCATCCCCCTAACGACCCCGTAGGAGTCACGAACACCTCGCACGAGACCAATGTAACTTGTAGCAACTGACCACATAGTCCCGAGACTCCCGATATGAGAGTATGATGAAAATTTGCAAAAATCACACTTAGACTTAAAAATAAGACGTTAAAGCATGAAAACACAAACCAGCCCCCAAACGATCCCGTAGAAGGCCCGAATACCTCGCACAGGACCAATGTAACTTATAGGAACTGACCACGTAGTCCCGGGTCTCCCGGTTTGAGAGTATAACAATAATTTACAAAAATCACGCTTTGACTTAAAAATAAGCCGTTAAAGGGTGAAAACCCAAACCTACCCCCAAACGACCCCGTAAGATGCACGAACACCTCACACGGGACCAATGTAACTTGCAGGAACTGACCGCGTAGTCCCCGGTCTCCCGATTTGAGAGTATGATGATAATTTGCAAAAATCACACTTAGACTTAAAAACAAGTCGTTAAAGGGTGAAAACCCAAAAAAGCCCCCAATGGACCCCGTAGGAGACACGATGACCTCGCATGGGACCAATGTAACTTGTAGGAACTGATCGCGAATTCCCAGGTCTCCCAGTTTGAGAATATGACGATAATTTGAAAAAATCAGACTTAGATATAAAAATAAGCTGTTAAAGGGTGAAAATCCAAACCAGCCCCCAAACGACCTCGTAGGAGGCACGAACACCTCGCACGGGACCAATGTAACATGTAGGAACTGACCACGTAGTATCGTGACTCCCGGTTTGAGAGTATGACAATAATTTCAAAAAATCACACTTAGACTTAAAAACAAGTTGTTAAAGGATGAAAACCCAAACCATCCCTCAAATGTCCCCGTAGGAGGCACGAACACCTCGCACGGGACCAATGTAACTTTTAAGAACTGACCGCGTAGTCCCGGGTTTCCCGGTTTGAGAGTATGACGATAATTTGCAAAAATCACTCTTAGACTTAAAAACAAGCCGTTAACGGGTGAAAACCCAAACTAGCCCCCAAACGACCCCGTAGGAGGCACGCACACCTCGCACGGGACCAATATAACTTTTAAGAACTGACCGCGTAGTCCCGGGTCTCCCGGTTTGAGAGTATGACGATAATTTGTAAAAACCACACATAGACTTAAAAACAAGTCGTTAAAGGGTGAAAACCTAAACTAGTCCCCAAACGACCCCGTAGGAGGCACGAAGATCTCGCATGGGACCAATGTAACTTGTTGAAACTGACCGCGTAGTCCCGGGTCTCCCAGTTTCAGAGTATGATAATAATTTGCAAAAATCACACTTAGACTTAAAAATTAGTCGTTAAAGGGTGAAAATCCAAACCAGTCCCCAAACGACCCCGTAGGAGGCACGAACACCTCGCACTGGACCAACGTGACTTATAGGAACTGACCGCGTAGTCCCGGGTCTCTCGGTTTGAGAGTATGACGATAATTTGTAAAAATTACACTTTGACTTAATAGCAGGATATTAAAGGGAGAAAACCCAAACCAGCACCCAAACGACCCCGTAGGAGGCATGAACACCTCGCACGAGACCAATGTAACTTACAGGAACTGACCGCGTAGTCCTGGATCTCCCGATTTGGGAATATGACAATAATTTAAAAAATTAACACTTACACTTAAAAATAAGCCGTTAAAGGGTGAAAATCGAAACTAGCCCCCAAACGACCCCGTAAGAGGCACGAACACCTCGCACGGGACCAATGTAACTTGCAAGAACAGACCGCGTAGTCCCGGGTCTCCCGATTTGAGAGTATGACGATAAATTGTACAAATCACATTTAGACTTAAAAACAAGCCGTTAGAGGGTGAAAACCCAAACCAACCCCCAAACGACCCGTAGGAGGCACGAACTCCTCGCACGGGACCAATGTAACATATAGGTACTGACCGCGTAGTCCCGGGTCTCCCGATTTGAGAACATGATGATAATTTACAAAAATTAACACTTTGACTTAAAAACAAGCCGTTAAAGGGTGAAAACCTAAATCAGCCCCCAAACGACCCCGTAGGAGGCGCGAAGACCTCGCATGGGACCAATGTAACTTGTTAGAACTAACCGCGTAGTCCCGGGTCTCCCGGTTTGAGAATATGACGATAATTTGTAAAAATCACACTTAGACTTAAAAATAAGTCGTTAAAGGGTGAAAACCCAAACCAGCCCCCAAACGACCCCGTAGGAGGAACGAACACCTCACACGGGACCAATGTAACTTTTAAGAACTGATCGCGTAGTCCCGGGTCACCTGGTTTGAGAGTATGATGATAATTTGCAAAAATCATACTTAGACATAAAAGCAAGATGTTAAAGGGTGAAAACCAAAATCAGCCCCCAAACGACCCCGTAGGAGTCACGAACACCTCGCACGAGACCAATGTAACTTGTAGCAACTGACCACATAGTCCCGAGACTCCCGATATGAGAGTATGATGAAAATTTTCAAAAATCACACTTAGACTTAAAAATAAGACGTTAAAGCATGAAAACCCAAACCAGCCCCCAAACGATCCCGTAGAAGGCCCGAATACCTCGCACAGGACCAATGTAACTTATAGGAACTAACCACGTAGTCCCGGGTCTCCCGATTTGAGAGTATAATAATAATTTACAAAAATCACGCTTTGACTTAAAAATAAGCCGTTAAAGGGTGAAAATCCAAACCTACCCCCAAACGACCCCGTAAGATGCACGAACACCTCACACGGGACCAATGTAACTTGCAGGAACTGACCGCGTAGTCCCGGGTCTCCCGATTTGAGAGTATGATGATAATTTGCAAAAATCACACTTAGACTTAAAAACAAGTCTTTAAAGGGTGAAAACCCAAAAAAGCCTCCAATGGACCCCGTAGGAGACACGATGACCTCGCACGGGACCAATGTAACTTGTAGGAACTTATCGCGTATTCCCAGGTTTCCCAGTTTGAGAATATGACGATAATTTGAAAAAATCAGACTTAGATATAAAAACAAGCTGTTAAAGGGTGAAAATCCAAACCAGCCCCCAAACGACCTCGTAGGAGGCACGAACACCTCACACGGGACCAATGTAACATGTAGGAACCACGTAGTGTCGGGTCTCCCAGTTTCAAAATATGATGATAATTTCAAAAAATCACACTTAGACTTAAAAACAAGCTGTTAAAGGATGAAAACCCAAACCATCCCTCAAATTTCCCCGTAGGAGGCACGAACACCTCGCACGGGACCAATGTAACTTTTAAGAACTGACCGCGTAGTCCCGAGTTTCCCGATTTGAGAGTATGACGATAATTTGCAAAAATCACTCTTAGACTTAAAAACAAGCCGTTAACGGGTGAAAACCCAAACTATCACCCAAACGACCCCGTAGGAGGCACGCACACCTCGCACGGGACCAATGTAACTTTTAAGAACTGACCGCGTAGTCCCGGGTCTCCCGGTTTGAGAGTATGACGATAATTTGTAAAAACCACACATAGACTTAAAAACAAGTCGTTAAAGGGTGAAAACCTAAACTAGTCCCCAAACGACCCTGTAGGAGGCACGAAGACCTCGCATGGGACCAATGTAACTTGTTGAAACTGACCGCGTAGTTCCGGGTCTCCCAGTTTCAGAGTATGATAATAATTTGCAAAAATCACACTTAGGCTTAAAAATAAGCCGTTAAAGGGCGAAAACCCAAACCTACCCCCAAACGACCCCGTAGGAGGCACTAACACCTCGCACGGGACCAATGTAACTTGCAGGAACTGACCGCGTAGTCCAGGGTCTCCCGGTTTGAGAGTATCACGATAATTTGCAAAAATCACACTTAGACTTAAAAACAAGCCGTTAAAAGGTGAAAACCAAAACCATCCCCCAAACGACCCCGTAGGAGACACGAAGACCTCGCACGGGACCAATGTAACTTGTAGGAACTGATCGCGTATTCTAGGGTCTCCCGGTTTGAGAGTATGACGATAATTTTCAAAAATCACACTTAGACTTAAAAACAAGCCGTTAAAGGGTGAAAACCCAAACCCGCTCCCAAACGACCCCGTAGGATGCACGAACAACTCGTACGGGACCAATGTAACTTTTAATAACTGACCACGTAGTCTCAGTCTCCCAGTTTGTGAGTATGACGATAATTTGCAAAAATCACACTTATGCTTAAAAATAAGCCGTTAAAGGGTGAAAGCCCAAACCAACCCCCAAACGACCCCGTAGGAAGCACGAACACCTCCCACGGGACCAATGTAACTTATAGGAACTGACCGCATAGTCTCGGGTCTCCCGGTTTGAGAGTATGACGATAATTTGCAAAAATCACACTTTGACTTAAAAATAAGCCGTTAAAGGGTGAAAACCCAAACCAGCCCCCAAACGACCACGTAGGAGGCACGAACACCTCGCACGGGACCAATGTAACTTGCAATAACTCACCACATAATCCCGTGTCTCCCGGTTTTAGAGTATGACGATAAATTGCAAAAATCACATGAGACTTGAAAATAAGCCGTTAGAGGGTGAAAACCCAAACCAGCCACCAAACGACCCCTTAAGAGGCTCGAACACATCGCATGGGACCAATGTAACTAGTAGGAACTGACCGCATAGTCCCGGGTCTCCCGATTTAAGAATATGACGATAATTTGCAAAAATTAACACTTATAGTTAAAAACAAGCCGTTAAAGGGTGAAAATCGACACCAGCCCCACAACGACCCCGTAGGAAGCACGAAGACCTCGCACGGGACCAATGTAACTTGTAGTAACTGATCGCGTAATTTCGGGTCTCTCGGTTTGAGAGTATGATGATAATTTACAAAAATCACACTTAGACTCAAAAACAAGCCGTTAAAGGGTGAAAACCCAAACCAACCCCCAAACGACCCCGTAGTAGGCACGAACACGTCGTACGGGACCAAAAATAACTTGTAGGAACTGACCACGTAGTCTCGGGTCTTCCGGTTCGAGAGTATGATGATAATTTGAAAAAATCACCCTTAGACTTAAAAATAAGCCATTAAAGGATAAAAACCCAAACCAGCCCCCAAACGACCCCGTAGGAGGCACGAACACCTCGCACGGGACCAATGTTACTTTTAAGAACTAACCGCGTAGTCCCTGGTCTCCCGATTTGAGAGTATGACGAGAATTTGAAAAAATCATACTTTGACATAAAAACAAGCTGTTAAAGGGTGAAAACCCAATCCAGCCCCAAAACACACACATCACACGGGACCAATATAACTTGTAGGAACTGACCACGTAGTCCCGGGACTCCCGGTTTGAGAGTATGACGATAATTTGCAAAAATCACACTTAGACTTAAAAACTAGCCGTCAAAGGGTGAAAACCCAAACCAGCCCCCAAACGACCCCGTAGGAGGCACGAACACCTCGCACGGGACCAATGTAACTTTTAAGAACTGCTCGCGTAGTCCCGGGTCTCCCCGTTTGAGAGTATGATGATAATTTCCAAAAATCAGACTTAGACATAAAAACAAGTTGTTAAAGGGTGAAAACCCAAACCAGCCCCCAGAAGACCCCGTAGGAGGCACGAACACCCCGTACGGGACCAATGTAACTTGTAGGAACTGACCACGTAGTCCCGGGACTCCCGGTATCAGAGTATGATGATAATTTGCAAAAATCACACTTAGACTTAAAGACAAGCCGTTAAAGGGTAAAACCCCAAACCAGCCCCCAAACGACCCCATAGGAGGCACATACACCTCGCACGGGACCAATGTAACTTGTAGGAACTGACCGCATAGTTCCAGGTCTCCCGATTTGAGAGTATAATGATAATTTGCAAAAATCATACTTTGACTTAAAAATAAGCCGTTAAAGGGTGAAACCCCAAACCAACTCCCAAATGACCCCGTAGGAGGCACGAACACCTCGCACGGGACCAATGTAACTTGCAGGAACTGACCGCGTAGTCCCGGGTCTCCTGGTTTAGAGTATGACGATAATTTGCACAAATCACACTTAGACTTAAAAACAAGCCATTAAAAGGTGAAAACCAAACCAGCCACCAAACGACCCCGTAGGAGACACGAAGACCTTGCACGGGACCAATGTAACTTGTAGGAACTGATCGCATATTCTCGGGTCTCCCGGTTTGAGAGTATGACGATAATTTAGAAAAATCACACTTAGACTTAAAAATAAGCCGTTAAAGGGTGACAACCCAAACCAGCCCCCAAACGACCCCGTAGGATGCACGAACAACTCGTATGGGACCAATGTACCTTTTAAGAACTAACCGCATAGTCCCGGTCTCCCATTTTTTGAGTATGATGATAATTTGCAAAAATCACACTTAGGCTTAAAAACAAGCCGTTAAAGGGAAAAAACCCAAACTAGTCCCCAAATGACCCCGTAGAAAGCACGAACACCTCGAACGGGACCAATGTAACTTGTAGGAACTGACCGCATAGTCCCGGGTCTCCCGGTTTGAGAGTATGACGATAATTTGCAAAAATCACACTTAGACTTAAAAACAAGCCGTTAAAGGGTAAAAACCCAAACCAGCCCCCAAAGGACCCCGTAGGAGGCAGGAACACCTCGCACGGGACCAATGTAACTTTTAAGAACTAACCACGTAGTCCTGAGTCTCCCGGTTTGAGAGTATGACGATAATTTGCAAAAATCAGACTTAGACATAAAAACAAGCTGTTAGAGGGTGAAAACCCAAACCAGTCCCCAAACGACCCCGTACGAGGCACGCACACCTCACACGGGACCAATGTAACCTGTAGGAACTGACCATGTAGTACCGGGACTCCCGGTTTGAGAGTATGACGATAATTTGCAAAAATCACACTTAGACTTAAAAACAAGCCGTTAAAGGGTGAAAACCCAAACGACCTCGTAGGAGGCACGAACACCTCGCACGGGACCAATGTAACTTTTAGGACCTGATCGCGTAGTCCCGAGCCTCCCGGTTTGAGAGTATGATGATAATTTGCAAAAATTAGACTTAGACATAAAACCAAGTTGTTAAAAGGTGAAAACCCAAACCAGCCCCCAAACGACCCCGTAGGAGGCACAAAGACCTCGTACGGGACCAATGTAACTTGTAGGAACTGACCTCGTAGTCCTGGGACTCCCGATATGAGAGTATGACGATAATTTGCAAAAATCACACTTAGACTTAGGGTCCGTTTGGTTCGGGGTAAAATATGTTTCAACGCAGCGAAAAGTAATATGGTGAAATACGTTTTCACCTATTTAAAATTAATTTTTTTTTAGGTTAACATTGTGAATAAGTGCACATCCTATAATTATAAAATTTTAAACAAGAATATAGAAAAAAAATTGACTCTAAATAGGTGGAAACGTATTTCACCATATTACTTTTCACCGCGTTGAAACATATTTTACCCCGAACCAAACGGACCCATAAAAACAAGCCGTTAAAGGGTGAAAACCCAAACTAGCCCCCAAACGACCCCGTAGGAGGCACGAACACCTCGCACGGGACCAATGTAACTTGTAGGAACTGATCGCGTAGTCTCGGGTCTCCCAGTTTGAGAGTATGACGACAATTTGCAAAAATCACACTTTGACTTAAAAATAAGCCGTTAAAGGGTGAAAATCCAAACCTAGCCCCAAATGACCCCGTAGGAGGCACGAACACCTCGTACGAGACCAATGTAACTTGTAGGAACTGACCGCGTAGTCCCGGATCTCCCGGTTTGAAAGTATGACGATAATTTGCAAAAATCACACTTAGACTTAAAAACATGCCGTTAAAGGGTGAAAACCCAAACCAGTGCCCAAACGACCTTGTAAGAGACACGAACACCTCTCACGGAACCAATGTAATTTGTAGGAACTCATCGTGTATTCCCGGGTCTCCCGGTTTGAGAGTATGATGATAATTTGCAAAAATCACACTTAGACTTAAAAACATGCCATTAAAGGGTGAAAACTCAAACGACCCCGTAGGATGCACGAGCAACTCGTACGGGACCAATGTAACTTTAAAGAATTGACCGCGTAGTCCCGGGTCTCTCGGTTTGAGAGTATGACGATAATTTACAAAAATCACACTTCAGCATAAAAATAAGCCGTTAAAGGGTGAAAACCCAAACTAGCCCCCAAACGACCCCGTAGGAGGCACGAACACCTCGCACGGGACCAATGTAGCTTATAGGAACTGACCGCGTAGTTCCGGGTCTCCCGGTTTGAGAGTATGATGATAATTTACAAAAATCACACTTTGATTTAAAAACAAGCCGTTAAAGGGTGAAAACACAAACTAGCCCCCAAACGACCCCGTAGGAGGCAAGAATACCTCGCACGGGACCAATGTAACTTGTAGGAATTGACCACGTAGTCTCGGGTCTCCCGATTTTAGAGTATGATGATAATTTGCAAAAATCACACTTAGACTTAAAAATAAGTCGTTAAAGGGTGAAAACCCAAACGAGTCCCCAAACGACCCCGTAGGAGGCACGAACGCCTCGTACGGGACCAATGTAACTTGTAGGAACTGACCGCGTAGTCCTTGGTCTCCCGGTTTGAGATTATAACCATAATTTGCAAAAATCACACTTAGACTTAAAAACGAGTCGTTAAAGGGTGAAAACCCAAACCAGCCCGCAAACGACCCCGTAGGAGGCATGAACTCCTCGTACGGGACCAATGTAACTTGTAGGAACTGACCGTGTATTTTCGAGTCTCCCGGTTTGAGAATATGACGATAATTTTTACTCATATATGTAATTTTTTAATTTGAGTGAATTATTTTTTATAAATTATTAGGTTACTAATATCTTATCTTTTTTGTGTCCTATTTTTTTTTGCAGGATAACAGTTTATCGTTAGCATTTATTCACGTGGAACACATACAGAACTCAATGTTTTACAACAAGGGGTTTATTCATGATTTCATTTTTTTGTGTCATGGTCGTGCGGTCTTTTGTTTTTTTATTATTGACTTTTATGGTCGTGCAGGCTTTATGTTAGGCAGATTTTGTAGTAGCAGGTTTTGGAATGTCCAGAAAATAGTGGAAACTCTGCCGAATTTTTTTTTCGGTCTGTGAACTGATAAAGACTTGAAATATTTCAAAGTTTGTATACACATTAGTTTATTAACAACACGCAATATTATTAATTTGTGAATTTTTTGCTTTTAAATAATTAAATTTTTTATAAAAATTTGGCACAGTTCAAACTCGTGGCAAAATCCTATCATATTTGGCATGATTTTGAACTGTGCCAAATTTTTTTATACTGTGCTGAATCTGGCATAGTTAAAAACTGTGCCAAAAGTGTGCCAAAAATACCAAAATTCTGGCAAGGTTTAAAAGTGTGCCAGAAGTGTTCCTATTTGGCTGAATTTGGCACAGTTAAAACCTGTACTAAAAGTGTGCCAGGAATATCAAATTCTGACACGGTTTAAAAGTGTGCCAGAAGTGTTCCTGTTTGGCTGAATCTGGCATACTTTGAGCCGTGCCAAAAAAAATTACCATTTTGGAACACGTGATTCTCGCACAGTTCAAAACCGTGCGTGATTTGATCTGGCACAGCTTTAAACCGTGCCAAATTCCTATTTTTGGTGTGTATATATATATATATATATATATATATATATATATCCCCAGTTGTTTATCACTTCTACTTATATTTTTAGGGTTTCCAAAAATAATCATGTTTCCTCAAAATGACTATAACGAATGTTCCAAATTCACATATTTTTGTTCTTCAAATTGCACTCTGATTTTATGACTCTTTCTCATTAAACCTCATTTAGGTGTAGGATTTCACTTCTTCTACGCATACTTTGGGCCTTCTGACACCAAATCTAATTATTTGTCTCCCTAGCTCCTAGCCTCAATAAAAACACGGCCTCTGAGGCTTACTCTAAAATGAGAATCTTCTTAAATTAGGTGTATGTGGCCTCTCATACACTCTGTGGCCGACATGCTACATTATTTTAAAGAAATATAAAGAGTTGATCGATGAGCATTACATTTATCAACTGATATAAACCTCCCTTATTTTTATTTTTTATTTTTTTCAAAACCAATACATAAATTTATATTAAAATATAGGATACATCACATTTTTAAGAATTCTCCAAAAAATGTGGAGCAACATCAAAGCATACGCTACAATGGCTAACATGTTTGTCATATTGAGACAAAGCACGGTCCGGACCATTGCTGAGCCGTTTAATGAATGAGAAGAAATTTTATGACCACACAAAACATGTCTATTAACCGATTCAACGCAATTTTCGCAAGTTGTCCATTCTCCATCCTCATTTTGAAGCATGGAGATAACGTTATGGAAGTCCCCCTCTAAGATGAAGTATGAGAAACTACAGTTTAGGGAAACTTTATGGAAGTCCATTCATCACTCCTCATCCCAAGCAGCAGGTAGCCACTTTTAGTAGAGAATTTCCCATTCTTTTCAAAGTGCCAAATATCTTTGTCTTCTGATAGAGGGCCGAGCGAAATTCTTAGAATATCATATATTCCCTATTGAGAGAAAACATTGGACAAGAGAGAAACATCACATTGACCCGATAAAGGGTCGATGATATCTTTAACAAATTTAATATTATATTCATTAATGGGTTTCGTGGAAGGTTTGAAAGTATAAGGTTTAAGGATCCATTTATCCTCCCAAAATTTTAATTTCACCACTCTCCATCTCATCCTTCTCTCTAAGATCGATCTATCCCTAAATTCTACTCAAAATATAAGAAGGGTTGTAACCCCATTTTTCTTCCCAAAAGGAACTGCTCGAAAAATATTTGGCCTTTAAAATCCTACTAGCAAGAGAGTTGGGTTTGTTATAATTATCCACCCCAGTTTTGCAAGGAGAGCAAGATTAAAAGCTCTAAGGTCACGAAACCCAAGCCCTCCCTCAATTTTTGGCCAGCATAACATTTCCCAACTAGACCAACACAATCCTATCTCTTTTTTTCAATGAGACCACCAAAAATTACACATAGGATATTTAAGATCCCAATACACATAGTTCGGGATTTTAAAACAACTCATAGAATAAGTGGGAGAAACCCGGGCGACATCTTTGATGAAAACTTCCATACCCACTTTTGATAAGAGAACCTTCTTCAAACCTTTAACTTTTTTCCACACTCTCTCTCCCTCTATCAACCCTACCAAAATCTCTTTTTGGACTTACTAAGCCACAGACAGTAAATCAAAATATTAATCATGCCTTCCAACCTCCCAAGTCCCCAAAGTATCACAAAGACCTATCTTAATCTCATTTGGCATGTGTGATCAACTAAGACCACACCACATTTATCAAAGTTAATTTGTTGGCCAGAAGCTATCTCTTAGATGTTAAGAATTTTTTAAAATTATGCCATTTTACGCAACTCAACCTTCCCAAAAATGATACTATCATCCGCAAAAAATAAATGAGACACATTCGGGACCCTGTTGCTATCTATCAAACCTCCAATCCTACCATCTAATTTTTCTCTCACAAGAAAGGATGAAAGGCCCTCCACACACAAAAGGAAGAGATAAGGTGACGAAGGATCACCCTGTCTTAACCCCCTATGGTAAATGATGTGACCCTCCGTCTCTCTATTAATAAAAAGGGAAAAAGAAATAAAAGACACACAAGTCATAATCAACTTAACCCTTTTGTCACTAAATCCGAATTGTAACATGACCTTTTAAAGAAAACTCTAGTCCACCCTATCGTGTGCTTTACTCATATCTAACTTCAATGTAAAAAAAATGATTTCCCTTTTTTTTCCTTTTGTGTGAAGAGTGGTTTATTTCAAAAGATGAGATAACGTTAACAGAAATCAGCCTCCCAGGTATAAAGGCACTTTAATTTTTCTAAATAATCTCGTCCAAAATTCTTTTAAGTCTATTAGACAATATTTCTATGATTAATTTGTAAATAACAAGGCATAAACTGAGACATTAATTTTGGATTATTTATTTTTGGAATCAAATCAATAAAAGTGTGGTTTAAAGAGTGGAGAGGCTTAGTATTATAAATCACATCAAGGATGACATTAGTGGTCATAGGCCTGATTGTATGGTAGTATTTTTTGAAAAATAAAGCAGGCATACAATTATGTCCGGGGAATTTTAAGGGGGACATGTGTTTGAGGGTAGAAAAAAACTCAGGGGTTGTGAACTCAAGTAAGAGGGTATTATTAATTTGTCTTATAATGCATCTTCTTATTCCGTCTAGGTTATGCTCGTGGGCCTCCAAGTGCTGACTATTGGCTTTGAAAAGGTCTGTAAAGTAATTCACTATACATTTGGCAATCTTTTCCTCCTCCTATAAATAATTTTATTATCATCCAGTAACTCATAGATGGTGTTGGACTTTCGTCTTTCAGTTGCTTTTGCCTGAAAAAAATTTGTATTTCATTCCACCTCTTTCAGCCACTCTGCCTTTTCCCGTTGTTTCCAACTTAATTCATCCAAATCTAGAAGACGATTAATTTTGTTTCATATATTTATAATTGTTGAAGATCTTTTGGGAGTGTCAGCTTGATTTAGGCACCATGATATTGACAAAATCTTATCTCCAAGGGTTTTCCTAAGTGAGACATACTTCTTTTTTACTCAAGTCACCAGGTTAGTTTCACAAACCTTTATCTTTTCTATTATTCCACCACTCCCCCATGGTCCCATGCAGCCTAAATAACCGCATTACAGTCCTCATCCTTGGTCCATCGAGCCTCAAAATGATAAATGCGAATTTTTTTTCTTACCCTTTCTCGATTTGTGAGGTGGTCCCCAAACCTAATGGAAATTGGGAGATGGTTTATCTTCTATTGCTCCAAATGATAAACTTTAATATTTGGAAAGATAGTTTCCCACTCAGTATTTATGAAAATTTTATCCAATATGTCTTTTATAATCCCGTTGCTCCACGTAAATTTTTAGCCGGTAAAACCCAGGGCCCTAAAACTGCATGCATCCATCGCTCCCCTAGAATTTTTGAGATGCCAATTAGACCGAATTTGACCTCCCAGTTTATCCCTCTCTCACAGGATCTCATTTTAACCCCCTATACATAACCATGGGAGCTATTTATTCGGCCCCAACGACTTAACTAAATTCCTCCCCAACCTACGTTTACTTATGAAAAATCGTAAAACCCCGTGAGATGCCAAAGCCTTAATCCAGAACAGTCTATTACTATTGATTCCACATGATTGTGGGAATAGATTTGAATATAAATCATTAAATTATCATTCCACAACAATTCCAACCCACTAGATCTATTAACATTGTCAACACAAAGGCAATTAGCCATCTTCAGCTTCACATGAATCAGCTCCATTTCATTTGATCTTAATTTTGTGTCACAAAAAAAAAATTTGGGATTTTTAACACACAAAGCAAACCACCGCGGGGTTCCCCAACCTACGAGAGTACCTTGTTACAGCATTTATTGCACTCGACGGGATCGCTCAACAGTCTCCCCCCTTTCGCCATCTAAGTAAGAGGTAAAATATTTTGGTACTAGCTTTATTCATTTTCTTCAACTTTTAGATTTACAGCAACTCCCTTTCTTTTTTTCGCCAAGTTAAAGAACTAGAAAAGTGATGAACATAGATTAAAAAGAGGAAGCATGAGAGAAGAAGAAATGAAAGAGTAAAGTTCTCATTGAATTGAAACTAATGTACATAGTGTGCAATATATAACAAAAGTTTTAAATAGAATTAGTTGGAACTAATTCTGACCTAACAACAAACTAACTAACATTTTAATCAAAATAGAATTAGTTGGAATTAATTCTCACAGCTAATATAACTGATTATGTCTTAATACCCCCCCCCCCCCCCCCCTCAAACTTAGTGTGGATAGATCATCTATACTAAGTTTAGATCTTAATTCTTTGAATCTTGAGATGGAGATGACTTTAGTAAAGACGTCAGTAACTTAAGCTGGAGGTGGAATATGTTGAACATCCAGGACTTTGTGCATCACTTTCTTTCGAACAAAATAGAGGTTAAACTTGATATGTTTAGTCCTATCATGTAGGACATGGTTAGCAGAGAGCATTACTGTGCATAGGTTATCACACTAAACAATAGGAGGCTTGAAGATTGGAACCTACAACTCAGAAAGTAGTGATCTGATCCATGTGAGCGTGGCTATAACATTTGCAAGGTTTCGATATTTGGCTTCAGTACTTGAGCAAGACACAATATGGTATTTCTTTAATTGCCAAGCCATGAGATTAGCAACAAAGAAAATACAATAACCAGATGTAGACCTCCTATCATCGGGATCAGAAGTCTAATTTTCATCACAACAAGATTTTATCTATAAGTTGGAAGGTTTCAATAAATGAATGCTAATATCTATGGTTCCACTGAGATACCTCAATATCCACTAGACAACAATCCAATGGCACTGCAAAGGATTCTGCATAAATTTGCAGACCTTGTTAATACTATATGCAATTTTAGGATGAGTAATAGTGACATATTGTAAAGCTCCAACAACGGATTTATATAATTGAGTCCCTTCTACTGGATCACTGAGATATGATGAAAGCCGAAGTCCACTTGTCATTGGAGTAGAAGTAGGTTTAGCAAACTACATCTTTGTTTTTCATAACAACTCTTGAACATACTTTGTTTTAGATGGAAAAAGTCCTCTAGTGGTGAAAATGGCTTGTACTCCCAAGAAATAGTTGAATTATCCTAGATCCTTTAAAGAAAAAGTGTTATTCATGTCTGAAATAAGTTTAGCTACGAGAAATGACTTACTTCCTATAAGAACAATATCATCTACATAGACTAGAACTAGAGTGACATGCTGAGAAGTAATTCTAGTGAACAGAGATTGATCTGCCGTAGTTGAAGTGAAGCCAAAAGTTACCAAAGCATGCTGCAACTTCTCAAACCAAGTCATCGGTGCTTGTTTAAGGCCATATAAATCTTTTTGAAGCTTGCAAACTAATTGTTTAACATTGGGTTGCTCAAAATTAGGAGGTTAGATCATGTATACCTCTTTTTACAAATTTCCATTCAAAAAGGAACTGTTCACATAAATATGTCTCACCATCCAACCTTTACTTAGAGCTAGTGTCAATACAATTCGAATTGTAGCTGGTTTCACTACAGAGCTAAAGGTTTATGTGAAGTCAAATCCAGCTTATTGATGATATCCTTTTGCAACCAGTTTGGCCTTGTATTTGTTTATTGTACCATGTGGGTTTTATTTAACCTTAAAAACCCATTTGCACCCTATTGAGTTTCTTACCTCAGGTAAATTAGTGAGTGTCCATGTTCTATTTCTATCAAAAGCAAGTATTTCATCCTGAATAGTTGATTTCCACTTGTCATGATCAAGATCTTCTGTAACTGTTGTTGGTTCTCTAACGATAAGGTGCACTTTAGGCTTTATAATACCAGACTTAGATCTAGTTTTCATGATATGAGGGTTTGAAGAAGCTGGTACAGGAATTTGATCATTAACATTTCTTACTGAACTCATATCATGTTTTGATGGAACGTGGGTTGTTGTTAAGTGTGTGTATGGAGAGGCTATAATATCGAAAATAAGATGCTTCACACCAGGAGCCTCATTCTCAATTGAAGTACCTTGTACCTGTGAACTATAAATAGGTAAACTAGAAGATGTGCTCCTACTTTGGAGCTCGTTAACATCATATATAACATGTTGGTCATGAGAATTAAGTGAAAATGAAGGATGAGAGGGAATTATAGCTGATGGTACGTAGCAACGAGAATAATTTTGAGGAGACACTTGATTAGAGGTGATTGTTGTTGTAGTTACAAGAAAGAGATGTTCATTAAAAATAACACCCCTTGATATGTAGATATGACCATTAGGTGCTATATACTTGAAACCTTTATGATTTAAACTATATCCTAGGAAAATACACTGAACTAACCTATATTGAAGTTTATGTTTGTTAAAAGGTCTAATTTTAGGATAATAAGCACATCCAAATATCCTTCGAGCATAATAGTTAGGATTTGTTTTGAATAAAATTTCTAATGGGATTTTGTTATTTAAAGTAAGAGTTGGCAGTATGTTAATAAGGTAAGTAGAGGTACGAAAAGCTTCATACCAAAACTTGAGCAGAAGTGATGAATAAGCTAAGAGAGTTAGACCATTTTCCACTATATGTATATGCTTCCCCTCAGCCACCCAATTTTATTAATGAGTATGTGGACAAGAAACTCTAAGAACTATTCCATTCTCATTACGGTTGTTAATGTAAAAAATTAGACTATCTCTAATTTGTTTAGTCTAATTTGTTTAATCATAGATAAAAATATATAAGACAAGAGATTTTAAAGTGGTTCAGCCTTGAATGAATGGCCTACGTCCATTGTTGTGTTTTTATTGACTGTTTAGGAATTCTCGAAGTATGATTATCCTCCAGAAATTCTAGTCCCCTCCCAATTAGGATGATATAATGTATTTATAGCCATGAGGTTGTACATGTGAATGAGTAATACATAGTTGTTCAATAAGCGTATACATCCATATGATAATAATCAACATTTAATGCGCATTTAATCCTCTTAATTGTCTGATAATAAATGCTCTGGTCAAGGTGCAGCTCGGACCGCCTAAGCTGCTCAGACCGCCAAAGTATCTCGGTATCCATGAGTTGCTCGGTGCAGTAAAGTTCCTCAGAGAGCACCTACTGCTCGGAGTATCTGAGTTGGTAGGGGTAATTGAGTTCCTCGAAGTCAAGATGTTGTTCCGAAGTGTTTGTTATTGCCACGCAGATTGCCACGTGTCTCCACTTAATTGAGCCATGTCATCAGACTAAATTTGGTATCAACAGAAGCCCCTAATGTTTCACAATTCAAGAACGAGGAGTGTGGAACATTCTTCTCGAAATAGGGAGGGATTAAATGGTCGTCCTGAATTTTAGGAGTGTTTTCTTCGCATTTATTCTTCTTTTCGAATTCATAGAATCAGACTTTTCAAATTTTTCTAACTGCTTCGGTCTTCGCGCCCTTTTTGTCCTTTTATCCGCTGGTAGCGTAAACGTCTCCCTTTGTAATCATTATTTTTACCTTTTCCCAAGGTAAGGTATTTAAGCATTGCAGAAAATCATATCGTCTTTTACTTTTTCAAATCTGTATCTTCAATTTTTCCATTTCTTCTCTCTCGTGAGTTCATCCCTTCCATCGTTCGTTGTCAACTGATCCATCCTTTTTCTCTAAGATCTTCTTCCTTCTCTTTTACTTCTTCTATTCATCATGGTTTATCTTGTTGAGTCGCTTGATACTGGAAGAATTTTTCTATGGGTCATACTGGAAGAATTTTTCGGTTCTTCTGATTATTTTCGTTTGGCTGAGGGACATTGGTTCCCCAGTCTCTTTGTGGCCGAATGTGGATTTTCTTTTCCCCCAAAACCTTTGTGTCTAGAATTCTGTCAATATTTTGACGTGGTTCCTGCAAGAATAGCCCCTAATACGTGGAGAATAGTTAACGGAGTTCATAGATTAAATCAAATTCTTGGAACTCGTATAGGAATTCCAGAAATTATGTTTTGTTATAGATGGGCTGTTGGTGTTAATACTTTTTATTTAAAAACTAGGTTTTTAAATAGGCCTTTAGTGGTCAATCTCCCATATGCCAATAGGGATTACTTCGAGCATGGGGTTGTTATGAAAAATTGGCAACACCCTCCACTAACTGGAAATGATGTGTACCAGGGTCCTAGATGCCCTCCCTATGGCAATGGGATAGGTTATTTTTATTTTATTTTTGAAATTATGCTTCCTTTGTGTTTGATAAAATGTGTCACTGACATTTTAATTTTTATTTATTTGCAGTTGACAGCAAAAGAAGGTCTCCAAAAGAGACAGAAGTTAACTTAAAACATCTGAAACTTATCTGGGGTTTGCATCAGACTGTTGCCGACGAGCATATCAGATCGGCTTCATATCTGCTACAGTATAAGAGTTACACCTCGTCTTTCACTGATCTTCCGGTGATGAGCGACGTGGAACCAATACCAGCTTCTATAAGTTCTTCACTTGAGTCACATATTCCTTTGAGTGAAAGGATAAAGAGAAGAAGAGCTCCTTCCCTCTTCGAGAAATCTACCTCTGTTGCCGGAGAGGCAAAGAAAAGAAAACATGATGTCCTAGAATAAGGGACCAGAAAAATCGATGCACCTCCTCCGGCTGCTCCTGTGAAAGTTATCGAGAAGACCCCAGTGGCTCCGAGCAAGGTCGCTGCTCCAAGCGAGGTTATTGTCATCTCCCCGACTAAGACTACCTCTTTGGTTGAGACAGTTGATGCTCCTCTGAGGAGGCTGAAGAAGAGCTCCTCGGTGAATTTAGCTGAATCCATCGCTCAGCCCCCGAATACTGGAAGTGGTGTTCCCACTTTCATTGCTTCGAGCTCTGTCATGAGCTCGGGGAAGTCTTGGGTCATCCCCGAGATCCAAGGCACTGAATAAAATCTTTCTCGGGATATGGTTACCACATTAGCTTCTTGTCATATTGCTTCTGTAAGTATTGTTGTCCTATACTTTCATTTTTCCCTTGTTATATCTGTGCACTGACTTGCTATTATTTTCTTTTCCCAGTTGGTAACCTGTTTTAATACGATTTTGAAGAAGGATGAAGCTATTAAAGCTTTAAGCTCCTCGTCAGGTGTAAAGGAAGCTTTGGTCGGTTTGACGCAGTCTCTGAAAGATTCTCGTCAAAAGTATGTTGATGATAAAGCTGCCTGGGAGAAGCAGCTCAATTCGACCGAGCAGGAGAGGAATCAAGCTTTTGAAGTCTCCAAAGGATTGGAGAAGAAAATAAAAGAATTAAAAAGTAAGAATAAAGAGCTTGAAGGGAAGCTCCAAAATGCTTGGGAGCTTGAAGGTATGCTCAAGGTTGCTGAGGAAGAGTTGGGCAAACTTCGTGAAGTAAGCCGTCAGAAGGAGGAGGTGGAGAATAAATTCAAAGCTACCGAGGAACTTCTATCCGAGAAGCTTTCCTCGGAGAAGGTGAAAAGAAAGTTAGCTGTAAAAAAGTCCTTCAGTGTTGGATGGGACAAAGGATGGAATAAGGGTCTGGTTGCCATGATGTCGCAGGTGGAATATGGTAGCCACAAATACTTTAGGGATCTATGGGTCGCTGCTCTACAAGAGATGAAGGTTGATGAAAATTCTAACCTGTTTCAGCGACACATCCCGGCCCCCCTCCAACTACTGAAGAAGAAGAGGACGAAGCTGCCTCTGAGGAATCTTCCACGGTGACTGAGATCAAATTTCTCATCCCACAGTTGTCCAGTCTTCCTACGAACAACTTCAACCATCCATTATTTCAAACGAGCAGCTTCCATCACCCCTCCGAGCAACCATCTATGCCATCCGAGCAACCTACTTCCCAGCCTCCCGATAATGTTTTGGGAGACAAGGAGAACGTGTAGAGTTGTTTGGATTTTTCTCCTTGTTTATTTTTGTCAATTGTAATTCTGAACTATGTACCTTTCTTTTATGATATAATAAAATTTGAAGTTTTTCCTATTCATAATGTTGTTTCTCTTCCTCTTACTCCTTATTGATTTTTGCTCTTTCTTCTTTTTACTAGTTTATGGCCATGATGGAATTGTTATCTGTTCATGATACAAAATTGATGAAACAGTGCAACGAATATTTCAAAGCTGGCCATGCAGATTTGACTGATGCTCAAATCGTTGATACACTCGGTTCAAATGCTTCAGAACGAGCAGTTGAGGCCTACTAGTATTTGAAGTGCCTGCTCGACCGTGCAGTGGATAACAATGTAGCGTATTATGAAATGATTAAAGACCTCTAGGGAACTCTTGAAGAACTTCAACAACAATATAAGGAGTCTACAACCCTTTTGCACGAGGGATACGAGAAGAAGTATCAACAACTTAGTGCTGATAAGAGGTATGATAAGTTGTTCGATGCCTACAATGTGAGGGAGAGAACTTTGAAGGTTGAGGTCAAAGAGCACAGACAGATAGCTGAGTTGTTGGAGCAAGAAAATAATAACCTCCAAAGAGAGGTATCTTAGTTGAAATCTGTTGCTTCTACCTCAAACACTTTGGTCCCTGTGAACGACGAGGGATTCTCTTTCTTGGAGGTCGAAAACGCCAACCTGAGGGATGAATTAGAAACCTTGAAGAGGATTGGGCCTTCTACCTCTACTCGGGGATGAGCAAGAGCTCTTCGGGGACGAGCAAGAGATGCTCGGATTCCTATCGAGGAATAAAGAACTTAATCGGCACTGGAGAATCAAGCAGTTCAGTTAGTTGCGAAGAATAAAGCTCTGGCAGAGATGTCCAAGAAGATTAGGAATCTGGACGAGCAACTCTCTGCACAGAAGTCTGCCTTGGAGAATAAAGAACTTTTTATAAAAAAATCTTCACGAGCAGCTATAAAGGTCGACTTATCATTTCCACAAGCAGCCTAGAGAATTCTGGATGGTTGGCTATAATGAGGCTCTCTACCATTTGGATGATCGGATCCAAAATGCGAATAATGAGGGTTACAAACAAGGTTGGTTGAATGCCTTGGGTGTACTGCAATTGGAATAGGGTCACTACTTGTGGGATTACCATAATCCTGGGTTGCTCGACCTGCCAGTGCCTCCATTCAAACTCGACATGAGCTGGATCCCTGCTCGGGAAATCCCTCAGTGTTTGATTTCCAAATATCTTGGCGATTACAGTCTCCATTCCAATGTCGAAATATCTCACCCAAATCACCTACTCGACCGGTCATCTATGATGAACATCATAATGCTCAAGGACCTTAATTTCATAAATTCCCCTTATGCCTTAGATGATCCTCCTGCTGGCGAGGAACCTGTTTCAAAAGTAGAGGGGGAAAAACCCATAGAATAGGATTTCTGATGTAATAACTTTTATGTATTTTATTCTCAATGTACTTTGTTTTGGAGTTAAAGAAAACTTCTATTTTTCTTTGAAATATTGATTGCCATTGTGTTTTAGATATTTTGTAAAACACTTTACATATGTGTATGTATATCTGTCAAAAATATAACAACATTGTGTTATTTGCTGGTCAACTAAAGTTGGTTAAAATTTATTGTCGACTATCCCGAATTTGTGGTAATCATTTGACGATTAACCAAAATTGATGATATTTAGTTTCTCGACCAACTTGGTGGTAATTTAAAATGTTACGAGTATCAAAAAAATTTCTTTATCACTTTTTAATTCTAAGCCATTAGCTGACTTTTATCACATACTCATGTTTTGTTTAATAAAAATGTTCCCAGCCAACTGTAGTTGACAGCTTCTTATTCCCGACCAACCTGAGTTGGTGGATTTTTAGAAATATTTTTTCTTCCCGACCAACCTTATTTGGTATTTTTGGGAAATATTTTTATTCCCGACCAACCGGAGTTGGTGGATTTTCTTCCCAACCAACCGGAGTTAGCACTTTTAGGAAGTATTTTTATTCCCGACCAACCGGAGTTGGTGGATTTTCTTCCCAACCAACCGGAGTTGGCACTTCTGGGAAATGTTTTTTATTCCCGACCAACCGGAGTTGGTGGATTTTCTTCCCAACCAACCGAAGTTGGCACTTTTGGGAAGTATTTTTTATTTCCGACCAACTGGAGTTGGTGGATTTTCTTCCCAACCAACCGGAGTTGTCACTTTTAGGAAGTATTTCCCGACCAACCGGAGTTGGTGGATTTTCTTCCCAACCAACCTGAGTTGGCACTTTTGGGAAATATTTTTTATTCCCAACCAACCGGAGTTGGTGGATTTTCTTCCCAACCAACCTGAGTTGGCACTTTTGGGAAATATTTTTTATTTCCGACCAACCGGAGTTAGTGGATTTTCTTCCCAACCAACCGGAGTTGGCACTTTTACGAAGTATTTTTTATTCCCGACCAACCGGAGTTGGTGGATTTTCTTCCCAACCAACCGGAGTTGGCACTTTTAGGAAGTATTTTTTATTCCCGACCAACCGGAGTTGGTGGATTTTGCTGAGTAGTGTGTAACACTAGTATTCCGCGAAAAAATTTCAACAAAAGGAGAGAATTGGGTAGAATATCCACATTTTATTCATACTGATGAAACTATATTACATGAGAGTTTACATTACTGATAATATTTGCACAGGTGTTCTGCATTCCATGCATTCTTAAACTCCTCCCCCTCTAAAGTTTCTATTCTATAGGTTCCTGGTCGAACAACTTCTGTAACTCGGTAAGGTCCATACCAGTTCGCTTCCAGTTTGCTGTGCTTTTGAATCACTTTCTTTAGCACATAGTCTCCTTCTTTCAGGTCGCACTTCTTCACTCTCTTGTTGTAGAACAAAGTTGTTCGTTGCTGGTAAGCAGCATTCCTGATGGCTGCTTCTTCTCTAACTTCCTCGAGCATGTCCAAGTCTAACCTTCTCATTAAATCGCTGACAGGGGAATTGAAGTTCAGCACTCGGTGTGTTGGGAGAGACAACTCGACAGGCATAACAACTTTACTTCCAAATTCCACCATATATGGAGATTCCCCAGTTGCTGCTCGGGGAGTAGTACGATAAGCCCACAATACTGAATGTAGCTCGTTAATACAGTTTGCTTTCACGTCATTCAGTCTTTTCTTCAAGCCATTTAGCAACGTTCTGTTTGTCTCTTTAGTTTGTCCATTGCTTTGGGTATGGCCTGGTGCCAAATGGATCTTTAAGATATTTGACTGAAGACAATAGGCAGCGAACTCCTCGTTGTCAAATTGTGTTCCATGGTCAGTGATGAATGCATGGGGAAGACCATATCTACAAATGATATTCTTCCAAATAAATTGGTACACCTTTTCGTATGTCATGTCGACAAGAGGCTCAGCTTCCACCCACTTAGTAAAATAATCCACTGCGACGACGAGATATTTAAATCTTCCCCTAGTCATTGGAAGTGTCCCGACCAAGTCAATTCCCCACATGGAAAATGGCCAAGGGGAAGTAATGGGTGTCAACACTGCTTGGGGAGTTCTTCGGATGCAGGAGAAGCGCTGACATTTGTCACATTTCTTGGCATAGGCTATACAATCAACCCTCATCATTGGCCAGTAGTATCCTTGTGTCATTATTCTTTGCAGAAGTATCCGACCTACTACATGGGCTCCACAAGACCCTTCATAGACTTCTTCAATCAAATGCTTCACTTCGGCGGGATGTACACACCTCTGCAAGCCAGTTATGATTCCTCGTCTATATAGAATACAATTAGTTAGTACATAACGAGCAGCTTTAAACTTCAATTTCTTGGTTGCGAGTTTGTCAATTGGTAATTCTCCCTCCTCAATATATGCCATGATGGGATCCATCCAAGATGGCCCTAAATCAAGGGTAATAAAATTCATCGTCAGCTCTTCATCTATGCTCCAACCAGCTAGAATTTCAATTGGGATTGTTCTTCGTAGCTCGGTATGAGTAGCCGATGCTAATCGAGCTAAAGCATCTGCTCTTGCATTCTCCATTATTGGTATTCTAACCAGTTGAACAGTAATAAATTCCGATACCAACTCCATCGCCTTTGCATGGTACTTAATCATCCACTCTCCTTTCGCTGCATATACACCGAGCATTTGATTTACAATCAAATGTGAGTCACTGCACACGATTACCTGCTCTGCCTTCATGGTTTTTGCCAGACTAAGACCTACAATCATCGCTTCATATTCATCCTCATTATTAGAAGCTTGAAATTGGAAGCGCAAGGCATATTCTATGTCGATCTCGTCTGGACTTTTCAATACAATCCCAGCTCCACTACTCGAGGTGCATGATGAGCCATCCACATATAGGTTCCATAAATGTATTTCGTCCTCAAACTTCTTATTGGAAAAAATTCCTCAATGGAATATTTTTTGCTTATTTATCTCCATTTCTACCACACCTCGTTGCTCGTCGACCTTCTCCTCTTGCTCTCCGACCAGCTTAAATTGATCGGGGTTTAAATTTGATGATCCTGTAACATCCACAGGTTGGTCGAGGCTCAGCTTTTGCTCCTCGGGGGTATCAGGATAAGTGAACTCTGCTATAAAATCTGCTACCACTTGCCCTTTCAATGACGATCTAGGCTCATAAATTATATCATATTCACCGAGTTCTATTGCCCAGTACATCAATCTCCCTGATTTTTCTAGTTTGTGAAGAGCTTGCCTCAACGGCATATCGGTATATACGACTATGGTATGAGCCTGGAAGTATGGCTTTATTCTTCTACTCGCTTCGATTAGTGCCAGTGCTAACTTTTCCAGCTTCGGATATCTGATCTTCGCTCCTCGAAAGGCCTTACTAGTGTAATAAATTAGCTTTTGTACTCCATCATCTACTCTTATTAATGCCAAACTAACTGCATTTTCCGAAACTGCCAGGTACAAGTACAACCTTTCTCCCATCACTGGTTTGGATAACAGTGGAGGCACTACACCAAATCTGCCCATTTGTCAAGGTCATTGACCTTGACAAATTCACCTTGTCAAGGTCAATGACCGTGACATTTCGAGGCGAGATAACTTTTTTTGTCACGGTCGTGTCACGGTAATTGACCTTGACAAAAAACTCGCGTTTTGTGTCACGGTCGTGTCAAGGTCAATGACTGTGACACGTTTGTCACGGTTATAAACCGTGACAAAGCCGTGACCCTTTTTAAAAAAATTGTCACGGTCATTGACCGTGACACGCCCGTGTCAATTTTGTCACGGACGTGTCACGGTCAATGACCGTGACAATTCTGGGCAGAATTAAAAAAAAAACTGCTGGGCATTATGGCCACTGCCACTGCCCAGCAGTATATTTGTACCTGTTATAGCAACGTTGTACCAGTTCCAAACATCATATATCCGAACAAACTAAAGATAATGCAAATATATATTCAAATAAGAAACTATTTAAAAAGAAACAACATCACCATCATTTTATCTCAAATCTACAAACTATTTGCATGGAAAAGAGATTTTGTGCCGCGACGCTCGGGAACACCTCCTTATCCTTCCCTTCTCGTCCGAATAGCCACATAAGTATAGAGCATATGTGGCCTACCCTTAGGGCCACTCCCTGTCCCCTGAATTGAAATAAAGTAAAATTAGTATCCGCCCCTCAAATATAGATAAATATAAATCGTAATTGAAATCGAAATCGAAATTGACATATAAATATAAATACATTACCTGTAGTGTCACTCAAACAGCTAACTTGAGCTCATATGGCACCTCCTTCCAACTAATGTACCCCGGGCAATCGTGTCAATTATAATTCTCTTTATATCTAAACACTAAGAAATACCATAATCCTATGGAGGTATGCGTTGCAAATTCCTTCCAACCCTTGTGTAGCCAAAAATCAGCAGTTGAAGTTGTCACCTCCACCTTTGAATGGGGTATGGAAAGTGGTGGGGTATGGAAAGTGGAATTGATAACTTCAACCGGTGATGTTTGGCTACATAACGGTTGGGAGGAATTTGCAGAGCATCGCTCCATAGGATTATGGAATTTCTTAGTGTTCGGATAGACGAAGAGATTCAGTCTCCTCTCCACAAATAGGACACCCCAAATAAGTATGTACTAATCACCTATTAAAGGTAAGAAGCGTATATTCATGGATTAGTATAAACAAAACTTAGATGTAGTTGGAATATTTATGTATTAATCTCCTCTCCACACACGCACACTACACAAGAGTGAAAATGATAAAGTGCAGATCAAGTAAAAGCATTAAAAATGGATGTTTCGGTACAAATTGAAATAATTATTACAAATTGAAAAATTGTTTCAAATTCGGGTTATCATCAAAAATGGATTGATATTCGGTAGGAGCAGCCAAGTCATCCACACTACTATTTAGACGCCTTGGCGCGTGTTGGATAATTGACCACGGCTCGTTGTTGATATACTCTGAGTAAAACACTTGCTTAACCTTTTGAAATGCACAAACAAACGGCTCATCGCTCACATGGTCGTTGCTCTTCAACTTGGACAAGTCAACCATGATCAAATTGGTGACAGGATCAACTTTAGAAGCATTTTTATCCTCAACTCTTACCCATTCACAGTAAAATACAACCTCTTTGAAGCTTATATAATCCAATTCAAATATTTTTTGGATTACACCATAGTAAGTCATTTCAGCTTCAACGAGGTTTTTATCTTTTGCGCTCGCTCGAAAGAAAGTAAGAGCCTTGTATGAAATTCCCGAGTTCTGTACATTTGTACTTTCCTCGTACACTTTAGCGCCGAAAATGTAACCGTTCAATCGATATTTTTTGTACTCTTGTGCCACGAACAAGGGTCCACTGGCTAGACGAGCAAGCCTTGATGTTGCATCACCCATCTTTAGGAGCTGAGAATATAGATAAATTAATTATATTAGTGGTAAAATTTGAGTGTAATGTAACGTTATATAACGACTGTTTTCATTGTAATTACCTCTTGTGTCAACCATAGCCTAAATTCGCTGTCTGATTGTACCACTGTTTTTCGTCTTTTATTGTTCTCACAGGCTTCATATTTACTGCATATTACAAAATTAATCATGTATAAAATAATCTAAAATAATGTTAAACATTATAATATTCGAAACTTACTTTTTCCATTCTTCGACATCTTCATGTGTGTCAAATAGATAACGAGCTACTTGTTCTTGTTGCAAACTCGTTAATTTCACTCGTTTTCCCATCACATTACCACCATCATCGAGGAATTCATCAGTGTCATCAACGCTGGTAGAGTCACTCATATATTCCCGAGTATATATTAATGACTCCACGGTGATGTATTCCTATGCAATTGATCCTGCAATATATCGCGTATTCTTGACGTAATCTTTAAAAACATTCATCAATCTTTCAAACGGATACATCCACCGATATCTAACTGGACCACAAAGAAGTGCCTCGTCGCATAGGTGTACCAACAAGTGAACACTTATTTCAAAGAATGCTGGGGGAAAGTACTTCTCTAATACACAAATCGCTTTGTTCACAGCCAATTTTGCGGCCACTATGTGTTCTCGATTCACTACCTTCTCACACAAGATGGAGAAGGTAATACTAATTTTCATAATAGCCCTACGCAAATCCTTGTGCTTAGAGAAACAGTGCTTAAACAATAGAGGAACCAATTGCATGATCACATGCCAATCGTGGGACTTACACTTATGTAAATCATGAGTAACATAATTCACAATCCTTTGCAAGTTGGACGAAAAAGTAGATGGGCCCTTCAAATTATATATTGTGTCTAGAAGCACCTTCCTTTCCTCACTCGTTAATGTAAATGCACCAGGGGGAATTATTGTCCTTCCCCTACTATCTTCTTTCAACCATAGTTGTGGTTTAAGTTTTAACGTTTTAAGGTCTTTTCGTGCATTTTCTCCATCCTTCGAATGACTCCCCCCAAGGCAAGTACCCACAATATTTTCAGCGAAGTTCTTCTCTGCATGCATCACATCCAATACATGGCGCACCGGGTTTTCTTCCAATAAGGCAAGTCAAATAAAATTGACCTCCGAGACCATGCCTTTCTTATCTCAGTTTCATTCCCAGTTGGGGTCTTCTTATGCTTGACATTCTTAAATTTGGGATTCTTACCTGGTATATTTGGGCCACATTCAGAAGATTTACTTTCAATTTCTGAACCCGAAAGTTGTCTCGGCGGTAGCCTATGTTCAACTCCGCCCAATAAAAAATTGGAAGCTTTCTCAAATCTGAAACTATGAGCTTGGGGTAAAAACCTCCTGTGGCAATGGTATACATTTTTTAAGCTGGAGGATAGACGAAGAGATTCAGTCTCCTCTCCACAAATAGGACACCCCAAATAACCATGTACTACATATCCGGATAATGTCCCATAAGCTGGAAAATCATGAATTGCCCACATCAACATAGCTTTCAGCGTAAACTCTTCTTTTCTAAAAGAGTCAAATGATTGCACACCCTCTTCCCACAACTCATTTAATTCTTCTACCAAAGGAGCCAGGTAGATATCAATGTCTTCACTTGGTGCCTTTGGCCCAGGTATCAATAAAGCCATCATCGAAAATTCAGGTCTCATACACTGTGAAGGAGGGAGGTTGAGTGGGGCTAGGATCACTGGCCATACACTCTGATTGGTGCTTAGATTTCCAAATGGATTGAAACCATCTGTTGATATAGCCAAACAAATGTTGCGTTGTTCTCGAGCAAAATCGGGATACTCATAATTCATCCTCCGCCAGGCAGTAGAATCAATATGATGACGCATGATACTACCCCCTACTTCTGCCCTAGCATGCCAAGTCATTGCCTCTGCAATCCATGGTACTGTGAAAAATTGCTTTAATCTAGGCCCAACGGGAAAATATTTCAATACTTTTTGAGGCACTTTTGAGCTTGTGCCTTCCTTACTAGTAGATTGGACATATCTAGGTTCATCGCATACCGAACAACGATCGAGATTTTCATACTCCTTTCGGTATAGTATGCAGTCATACACACAAGCATGAATCGATTTATACTTCATTCCCAAACCTTTCAAACTGTTCTTCATAACAGGATAGCTATTTGGAAGTGTATTCACCTTGGGTAATAAGCCCTTCACCCATTTCAGAATTCCCGTCACGCTATTGCCAGACAAACCGTACTGCATCTTCAAACTGTGCAAACCAACCATGGCATGTAAAGTTGTTTGATCTTTCTCACAGCCAGAGTATAACGGTTGGGTCGCCTTAAATTTTAAACTTTGGTAGTCATCGTCAAGTTTTATCGTGTTATCTTCACGAGCACTTGAATCTTCTACATCATCAGTAACCTCATTCTCCTCAGCTTCATAAACTCCGTACGCATCATCAACTAAATCCTCTAACATATTATGATCTACGTCGTCCCCTTCTTCATCTATTCTACTTGTTGAAGGATGTTGTGAAGGTTGGTCAGGGACAAAAGGAACTTTCAATTCACCGTGAAAACTCCAAAATCGATAACTATCTTGCATACCCGATCTTAACAAATGTAGTTCAACTGTTTTCCACTCAAACACCTTACCATTCTTACACCTAGCACACGGACACGGAAACTCTTCATCATTACGACATCTCTTTGCATATTTCACAAATTCGTTAGCACCTCTGCGAAACACATCCCCCATTCTATTAGTCTCACCCATCCACTCTTTGTATTTCGGATATCCCATCACAGCTACCACAACTAAACACCTATTAAAGGTAAACAAAACTTAGATTTATAGTATGTTTTTTTTAATTATCCCATCATTTAATTATCCTATTAAAGGGTATGTGGTCCTATCCCATTCAAGAATGCATTTTTTTGTAATATACTTAACAGCTAATGCACATTGTTACGATTTGAAAAAAATTCGACAGCATATCCCCTTAGTTCTCCAAGTACACGACGTAGATTGGCAGGTGTGAGTGTTATTTCAATTGGTCAATTAAAATAACAGTCACACTTGTCAATCTAGTATGTACCCAGAGAACATTAAGATACGACTTCAGAACTTCCTCCAAAAGTAACAACTTTAAGCCAATAAGAATATTGTACAAAAATTATACAGTCTCAAACTGTCCAAACGGGACAATTTGAGAGATCTCATTACAGGGGTAATGACTCTCGAACGGGTCTAAGGGTTATTGAATGCGTACGCATAAGAACTAGAATGCTAGTATCTATGCGCACTATATTTAATTTCAAGTATGTTTCATATAATGGGTTAATTCAAATACAAAAATAAATTCATGGGATAATTCAAATACAAAAATAAATTCATGGGATAATTCAAATACAAAAATAAATTCATGTATTGACCACACACACACACACACTATCTAAGCCGTTCTATAGGTATAAAAACAATTATTATCCAACTATTATCAATTATTTATTTTGAATGTAAATAATATTCAAAACCCCACCCACCCCCACCCCCTCAGATTAATTCAAGACATAAGACCCTAAAGGGAATCCTATCTGCAACAAGATTCTAGTTAGTAAAGAAGACATAACAGAATATGGTGGAATCCACTACACTACACACCCATTCCCACACTTAAAAACCATTTAATAATATTTAAAAAATTCAAAACCATTTAATAATATTTAAGCACTAAAATTAATTTAATTTAATTTAACCTAGGAATTAATCAGATATTTTTATCCTATGCTTACTAATGCTAAAATTATGAAAAATGACACCACCCCCTCCCCCACCCTGCCCCACCCCGCCCCACCCCCTGCCCCCCTCCACCACCCCCTCCCCCCCCCCCAAAAAAAAAAAAAAACACACCACCACACACACACACACACCGCACCCCACCCCACCCCCTCCCCCACCCTGCCCCACCCCGCCCCACCCCCTGCCACCCCTTCACCACCCCCTCCCCCACCCTGCCCCACCCCACCCCCTGCCCCCTCCACCACCCCCTCCCCCACCCTGCCCCACCCCCTGCCCCCCTCCACCATCCCCTCCCCCACCCTGCCCCACCCCGCCCCACCCTCTGCCCCCCTCCACCACCCCCTCCCCCACCCTGCACCACCCCCCACACACGCACACACATACACACATATATATATACACATATACACATAAATATACAGACAAATATATATATAAATGGAAGAGAGAGAGAGAGAGAGAGAGAGAGAGAGAAATTGGACCTGAGAGAGAGAGAGAGAGAGAGAGAGAGAGAGAGAGCAGCGTCGAGAGAGAGAGAGAGAGAGAGAGAGAGAGAGGGAGGGAGGGAACGGTGGGAGGGAAAAAAGAAGGGGGAAAGGGTTTTTGCTGGAAAAGTTGTCACGGTCGTGTCAAGGTCATTGACCGTGACAATTCGTTGTCACGGTCGTGTCAAGGTCAATGACCGTGACATAAAACGCGTGTTTTTTTGTCACGGTCAATGACCTTGACAAGGCTGGCCAGCTGAAAGGTGACAATTTTCCCATTTTGGTGTAGTGAGGTGCTCCCAAATATTTCTTCAATTCTTGAAAAGCTTTCTCGCATTATTCATTCCATTCAAAAGTCTTTCGGAGCGTTTTGAAGAATGGGAGGCATCTATCAGTTGCTCGCGATACAAATCTGTTAAGTGCTGCTACTCACCCTGTAAGACTTTTCACTTCTTTCTTCATCATTGGAGATCACAGCCCTAACAGAGATTTGATCTTTTCAGGGTTTGCTTCAATGCTACGTTGATTATCAACGTACCCGAGAAACATGCCTTCTCGTACTCCAAATATGCACTTGGTCGGGTTCAGCTTCATTTGATATTTATCTAATTGATCAAAGGTCTGGCCCAAGTCAACTAGATGGTCAGAAGCTTTCTTTCTCTTTGTCAGCATATCATCAACATAGACCTCCATATTTCAACTGATTTGTTCTGCAAACACCTTGTTCATCAGCCGCTGATATGTCGCACCTGCATTTTTTAAACCAAAAGGCATAACATTATAACATTAAGTACCCCTAGGGGTAATGAAAGAAGTACTCTCCCTGTCTTCAGGTTTCATTTTAATCTGGTTGTACCCAGAATAAGCATCCATAAAGCTCAGCAGCTCGTGTCCCGAGGTAGCATCCACTAGTTGATCAATTCGAGGCAAGGGAAAATAATCCTTTAGACATGCTTTGTTGAGGTCGGTGAAATCTACACACATCCTACATTTGTTGTTCTTCTTTTTCACCATCACCACATTTGCTAACCAGTCTGGATACTTAACATCTTCAATAAAATAAGATTTCTGGAGCTTCTCGACCTCCTCCTGCATAGCTTGGTTCTTCTCGGGGCTGAACACTCTTCTTCTTTGCTTCACTGGCTTGATTTCCTTATTCACATTAAGCTCGTGACATTAGAAATTTGGGTCTATTCCGGGCATATCTTCATGACTCCAAGCAAAAGTTTGTTTTCTGCTTTTTAAGAAAACTATCAACTCCTGTTTTAATGAAGGATCTAACGACGAACCCATCTGAGTTGTTCGTTCAGGGTGCTCGTCATCCAGAATGATGTTTTCAGTGGCTTCTACCACCTGACCATTTACGAGTTGCGACTCATCTCTAGGTCCAATGTTTCAATTTCTGCACCCTCATCCACCTGATAGGTAGTAGACTTTTTCCTAGATTCCTTTAGTTCCTCCTGCTCGGCAGGTGAATAGTAGCATTCCCGAGCTACTTTTTTATCACCCTTCACAACTCCTACTCTAAAATTGGTTGGAAATTTTAGGCATTGATGTACCGTAGATGGTACTTCTTCGAACTTCTTCAATCCTACCCTTCCCATGATGATGTTGTAGGCTGATTGAACATTCTTATCCATCACGAAGAAGCGTACTATTTCTGTTCGACAAGCAGGCCATGTATCGATGAACATATCCAACTTGATCGTCCCAAGTGGAAAAACTTTCTCGCCAGCAAAACCGAGGAGGGGCCTATGATAAGGATCTAACTGGGATAACTTTATATTTAAACTGTCGAAGCACGAGTAGAACATAATATCAGTCGAGCTATCATTATCAACCAGTACTCTCGAGATTATTACTTCCTTCATTCTCATTTTGATCACCAATGGGTCATCATGAGGATACAGCACACCTGCGAGGTCATTTTTTGAGAAACGGATGACCAGTTTTTCTTTGTTGACCTTCCTCGGGCGATCATCTTCAGCCAAGTTTATTCGTTGAATATATGAATAGGCTTGAGCCTCGTTGAGGTAAGCTTTTCTTTCGGCAGTAAGATCTCCACCTCCTGCATCTCCACCTGTAATAACATTGCAATCAAAGGATCCAAAACGTATTGAAAATACCTCACGTTCGGGCTGCCTTGGTCTTTTGGGAAGATCGGGGTCATCTTCTGGATCATCTTCATGGTCTCTTTTCTTATTCTCCTCTGCTCGATGAGGAGATCTAGATCTCTCTCTTTCTCGGTCGTTGTTTCTTCTTGCATTTCTGCGATCAACATACTTTGCCAGTTTTCATCGTCTAATGAGTGCCTCGATCTCATTCTGAAGAGTTATACAATTTTTGGTCATGTGGCCATAATCCTTGTGGAACTCGCAATATTTGGCCTTATTCCTCTTGTCAGGGTCTGACTTCATTTTTTCTGGCCAGTTTAACTCCTCGTTGTTCTTGATTTCTTCTAGAACATGATTGATGTCTACCTTCAAAGGAGTATAATTTTCAAATTTCTTTAATACCTCCCATGATGGCTTTGTTTTTGAGTGCTTGTCACCACCATTGTTCTTATGCTCTTTCTTTTTGGTCTTATCACCCTCCGCTTTGGTTTCTTTGGTATCCATATTCTTCTTTGCAGCCATAGCCTACTCGGCATTCATGATCTTGGTCGGTTTCACCATCAATTCTGACATGGTTCTGGGTGGATCTTTAGCCAAAGTGTAGTATAACTTGTTGGGCAACAGCCCACTCATCAGAGAAGTAATCGTTGTCTTTTCCTCGTAATCAATAACTTCGAGCTTCTCGTTATTGAAACGAGTTATATAATCCCTAGTGTTCTCACGTGCCTTTTATCTAACACTTAACAAGTGTGCTACTCGTTTAACAGGTTTTTCTCCAAAACAAAAGTTACCAATGAAGAGCTCGGCCAGTTGAAAGAAAGTTAAAATCTTACCCCGAGGAAGATTATTGTACCATATTTGAGCAGATCCTGTAAGAGTTCCCGAGAATGCCCTGCATCTCATCTAGTCTGGTACAGCATAGATGTCGGTAGCAGCCATGTACTGCTCTATTCCATCATATTTAGGAGTCACAACAGGTGCTTTGAACTTTGATGGTGTGGGAAAATCCACAATTATTTGGACAAAAGGTGTCCCTTGGACAAAAGTTCTTTGTAGAGGATTCTTGGCCTTGGCCATTTCGCCTAATCTATTCTCCAGCCTCTGAATAGAGTCTTTCCACGCATTATTTCCTTCCTCGGACTTGTTGGTTCGAGCAACTGATCGCGTGGATATGGCTTTTTGGGATCTATCTTGTCGAGCAGCTGGTTGTGATTGGGCAGAACCCTCTCTTAAATCAAATGGTCGTCGAAAGTTTCTCGACACAGCCTTAGGAGGACTTTTATTCTTCCTAGGTCCCAATCGATCAAAAGGAGAGACCCTACTCAATCTTTCTTGTGAGCTGGTCCTTTTCGGAGAGAGAGTGATGTGTTGTTCAGTATATGTGGCTCGTACTGACGAAGTTCGACCCGGTTGATAAGAAAAATCTTTAGATTTATCAGTGCGATATGAACCGCTTTGCCTAATGCGTGAAGAAAGTAAATGAATATTTCTTTGACCAATTCGTTGCCCTGAATAGGTTGATGCTCCACCTTGGATAGTTTGCATGAGTTGTCGCATTGTTTCCTGCAAGGCTGTCTAGCCTTGAGCCAAACTGGCCATGATTCCTGCCAGATCTTGGATATTTGGAGGAGCGGATGGATTTGGGGGTTTCCAGCATTTCGATTGCTGGATTCAGGATTGTCAGCCATTGGTGATGATTCTTTTTGGTGAAAAACGAAAATTACAGTCGTTTCCCACAAACGGCGCCAATCTGTTGATGTAAAAAATTTGACTATCTCTAATTTGTTTAGTCTAATTTGTTTAATCACAAATAAAAATATATAAGATAAGAGATTTTAAAGTGGTTCAGCCTTGAATGAATGGCCTACGTCCACTATTGTGTTTTTATAGACTGTTTAGGAATTCTCGAAGTATGATTATCCTCCAGAAATTCCAGTGCCCTCCCAATGAGGATGATACAATGTATTTATAGCCTTGAGCATGTACATGTGAATGAGTAATACATAGCTGTTCAATAAGAGTATACATCCGTATGATAATAATCAGCATTTAATTCGCATTTAATCCTCTTAATTGTCTGATAATAAATGCTCTGGTCGAGGTGCATCTCGGACCTCCTAAGCTGCTCAGACCGCCAAAGTATCTTGGTATCCATGAGTTGCTCGGTGCAGTAAAGTTCCTCGGAGAGCACCTACTGCTCGGAGTATCTGAGTTGGTCGGGGCAATTGATTTCCTCGAAGTCAATATGTTGTTCCAAAGTGTTTGTTATTGCCACGCAGATTGCCACATGTCTCCACTTAATTGAGCCATGTCAGCAGACTAAATTTGGTATCAACAACGGTAGTTAGTGAAAGCTCTAAACTCCCCACCCCAATCAATTTTTGCAGCATTGTTAGTTTTATGTTCAATTGTAATTCAGCTTGTGCTTTGAAATTAAGAAATGTGGAAAAAGCTTTTTATTTATCCCTAAGCATATAAATCCATGTAAATCTGGAATAGGCATCTACAAAGTGAATATAATACTTGTAACCATTATGAGAAGGTTCAGGTGAGGGACCCCATAAATCTGAATGAATTAGTTGTAATGGTGCATTATATTGTGTTTAAGATGACATAAAAGGAAAGCAATGGATTTTACCAAGACAACATACAAAACATGGTGAATTATTATTGATAGAAGCTTGAATTTTACATTGACTCAAAATGAATTTGACTATCTTTTCAGATGGATGGCTAAGCCTATTATGCCAAACATCAAACAAAGAATAATAATTGTACAAACTGAAGCTTGAGACTCTTTTGTACAAACTAAAGCTAATGGCGTACACTCGGATGAAGAAGCAGACTTGGATAGACAGCTTGGAGTCTTGGAAGTAATGAAGGGTAGCTGGTCTTGTTAAAAAATATAGAGGCCATTCTGGAGTTTCCCCTTCAAAAGTATCTGGTGTGTATTATGATCCTTAACAAAATAAGTAGAATAGTGAAATTCAAAGTACACAGAATTATCTTTGGAAAATTTTGAAACACTCAGAAAGTTTTTTGTTATATATGGGACATGTAATATATTGTTTAAGGAAAGGATTTGGGAAGAAAAATGAGATGAAAAAGTGGAATGACCAACATCTTTAATTGATAAACCTGCCCTATTTCTGACATGAATCTGGTCTTGGCCACCATATTCAGTACCTTGCATGAGATTTGAGGAATCTGTTGTTACATGATTGGTAACCCTTAAATTCGGATACCAATTGGTGTCAAACGATGTAGCTGGTGTGGTTGGTTGAGTGGTAAGATAAGCTTTCATCCCATTTTGTGATTGTAGTGTTGAGTTCGAACAGCCAGCACAATCCTAGTTGAATTATGGCATTGTTGTAAGAAAGACTTATGAATGATACCCTAAAAATATTTATCAAATTTGTGATAGCAAGTAGCAAACAAGTGGTCTTATTTACCACATAATTGGCATTGTGGTTTACCATTACTATGCCAGTGAGAATGACCACTTCTACCACCACCTCTATGTTGATAACCTCCCTAAAGACCATGTCCATCTTGTGAACCATAGTCATGGCCACCATAAGAACCACATCCTTGAGGACCATAATTAAATCCCCCTCAAAAATTATTAAAGTGAGATGTTCTTGAAGAAAAACCTCCATGATTAAGATTAGCTTGAGCCAAATTTACTGAAGCTGAGTTAAGCTCTTTACTATGTTTCTCTATTCTAACCTCTTGAGTTAGGAGTGAACACTCAATTTCTGATATACTATAAGCCTCTGATCTTGAAGAAACAGATATAACAAACGTGTCATATTCCTTGGGAAGACCATTGAAAATGGCCTAAATCTGATAAATAGCGGATAAAAAAGTACCTGCAGAACCAAGAAGATCTATACAAGTTTTAATCTTCAACAAATAAGCATTCAAATATAATGAGCCTTTCTTTGTGTTCTGGAGTTATGTTTTAAACTATGAAACTTTGGCACGAATCTGAGCCAAGAAATGTTGATTAAGAGTGGTCCGAATTTGGGAAGTAGTGTCACACCCAACTGACTAACGCGTGAAAGGTGTGTTCGTGTAAGGACACAATCGTTGTTTTCATTAAACTACGATAATAAAAACAAACCTAAATTACGACTACACTTGCGATACAAGTATAACGGTAAGTCGGGTATCGAAAATCCACAGGGACGAGTTGCTAGAATTTATATGATTTAATACTCCTAAATAAACGTGTAAAAAGGTGATTACAAACTAAAAATGAAAAGATGCATAAAAGGGAAATATTAATCTGGGCGAGTGTATTGAAACTAGGTTAACAAAGCGAGTAAAACTATAGGTTGGGTCGAATATCCCTCACCCGAGTTAATTAGTATAAAATGGTCACATGGGTCGACGAGTTATTACAATTACGTCTCGTTTCAACAGTTAATTGAATCAAGGGTTCTCACGCCCCGAAATCCGCATAAAAGCCTAATAAGATTTTGGCGTCAACAAATACCCTGAAAATTACGCACGCAAGGTCGTAAGGACGGGACATACATGATATGCCCCATCAAATCTCCTAGGCATAATAACTAAAACAACTCACCCGAAATAGACCCATAAACTCCATCACCAAAGCAAAGCAACATGTCAACCCGAAATGAGTTCAATCCGGCACAACCTAGACTAAATTAGCTAGAAAGCATATTAAAAACGCGATAAAGAAAGCGGTAAATAAACGCAATAAAACTACACTAGAAAGCACGGAAATAAAGCATGTAAATGTAATTAACAAAGCATGTAAATTACCTACAAAGTAAGAATTAATGAAATACACACTATATTAATGGAGAGGGTAATGAATACTGCAACTTACAACCCAATGCGGTGTCAAACGAAAGAGAAATGAAGAAGAACTCTCCAAAAACCCTCAAACCCTAAGATAAAACTAACCTAAAATGAATTATCTTTGTTTTTACAACAAAAATTCTTTATATAGTAAAAGGAATTAAATTAGAAAAGAAAAGAGAAAAGAAAATAAAAGCCAAATATCTACAGAAAATAGGGGATCGATCGACCGATCCATTGTGATCGATTAATCGATGGTAAAAAATCAAGCCCACTGTCTCCCCAAGATTGCCAAATAATGAAGGACCAATCAATCGATCGATCGATGGCTACAGGTCAGCAACTCTTCCCCCTGCTTTGATGTGCTTGATTTTCTCTTCCGCTAGAAATACCATAACATCTTCATACAGACTCGGAATCGCGCACCATTCATGGACACACGAAGCTTGCGATGAGGGCTATAACATTCGTGCATGTTAGTCCAGGTGCCCAAGCTGTGAAAAGACTAAAATGCCCTTAAACGTGCGATCGTATACGAAAATCGAGTGGAAACCGTCCGAACTTCACACTTAGCATCCGAATACCTATAAAAGCCCAATTAACCCCTGCAAAACATGTTATCATAGAAATCCGAGGTTGTCTAGTTAACGAGCATAAATATAGGGAATAAGATACCCTAGGGGGATAAAATGCATCGGTTCGAGGGATGAAATACGCAATATCTGCGTATTATCACCAACCATTCGAGTCAAGATCAAAATTTCCATTGATGATAAATCCAAGAAATAAGTAACTGATCATGTTGTTCCTAGTCAACAAATGTTGGATAAAATATTTGAACAGCAGCATCAATGGCTGAAAGAAATTTTGGTGGGGCTGAAGGTAGAAGAAAGCTCTGCAACTTGTTCCCTCGAATGGCAGCAAGAATATATTGTTTCCATAAAAGATAATTGTTATCATTGAGTTTTACTGAAAGATTGTGTTTGAATGTAATAGGTGTGAATGTCAAAGATGAAGTTAAAGATTTCATAACTGGAACCTCTGACCCCATTAATTGTGGATCAAAGAAGATCTGATACCAAGTTATAGAATTAGAAAAGTGATGAACAGAGATTAAAGAGAGGAAGCATGAGAGGAGAGGAAATGAAAGAAAAAAGTTCTCATTGAATTGAAACTAACGTACATAGTGTGCAATATATAACAAAAGATCTAAACAGGATTAGTTGGAACTGATTCTGACCTAATAGCAAACTAACTAATAGATTAATCAAAATAGAATTAGTTGGAACTAATTCTCACAGCTAATTGATTAAGGGGAAAAAGTAGCGCGTGTCAAAACGTCGATCGTTGTTTTTTGTTCACCACCTTAATACACAAACCTAAACTTATTACTACCCTCTTTTAAAGGAGTATAACGGCCAAGCCCGGGTATTGAAAATCTATAGAGACTAGTTTCTAAATTTTATTCCGTTTAATACTTCTAAAATAAAAGTGTAAAATATGTTTTTCTAACTAAAAATGAAGATAAGATATGAGTGTATTTAAACTAGATTAACAAGGGAATAAAAATTATAGGTTGCATCAAATATCCCTCACCCCGAGTTAATTAGTATAAATGGTTACATGGGTTCACGAATTATTAAGATTGAGTCTCGTTTCGTCAATTAATTAAATCAAGAGTTGTCACACCCCTAAATTCGCATAAAAAACTAATATGATTTTGGCGTCAATAAATATCCCGAAAATTATGCATGCAAGGTCATAAATACGGAGCATATATGATATACCCCATTAAATTTTCTAGGCGTAATAGCTAGGACAACCCACTCGAAATAAACCTATGAGAAACCATCACCAAAGCAAAGCAACCCATCAACCCGAAGTGAGTTCAATGCGATACAACCTAATTTAAATTATCCACTAAACATATTTAATGATATTAATTAACACAACTAATTAATTAAAGAAAATAACAATTAATTAAACTACAACACTAATTAAATTAACTACACAATTTATCTAGGCATTAAATAAATGAAAGCAAGAATTAAGCTAAAACAACTAAAATACACTAAGAAAGACAATGGAATAGTAACTTACATATACACAAATGGGGAAAATACAACAAGAAATGAGGGAGAGGGCCAAAAGCTCCCAAGAAGAATACCCTAAAACTAACTAAAAATGAGATCCCTATAAAAATAAAGAAGTGGTTCTATTTATACTGAGTTACATAAAGGAATAAAAGAAAAAGGAAAAGAAATAAAAAGAGGGATAAGTCTCTAATTAAACCAACAAAACAAAAGGCAAAAGAAAAAAAATAGAAAAAAAAATAGCAGCAAAACACAGTCGTCCAAAACAGAGGACCAAATCGATTCGCCATGGGCCAAATCGATTCGCTCAACAAAGGAGAGTGCACTGTCTCTTGGCGAATCGATTCTCACCTGTAGGTTCTTTTCTTCTCATTTTACAGCAGCTCAACACAACCAACAAATATCCATGTTCATGGCAAAAACCCTCCAAATCCAAAATCGCACAAGCCGAGACCCTTTTGCAAAATAGAAAACCCAGGACCCATTTTGATATGCGCATAACAAAATCCGAACTCCAATTTTGGATGAAGGGATCCAATTTTGAACGAAACCAAAACCCGGGCACAAAGCCAAAATCGCCATATCTGTAAAAAGTTTGCTGCAAAAATGAGTTAGGGACATGGAGGGTAGCTATGAATTGTTAGTAAAAGAGATAAGGAACATGGAGGGAATTAATAAAATTGTTATTTATTTCTTTTAATTCTTCCTCCGATAAAAGACCCGTGTTTTCTTCGTTCGGACTACGATTCGAGCACCGTTCATGGACACATGCAGCTTAACCCGAGAGATACAACTTCCATGAAGACTTCGGTCAAAAATCCTGAACTGTGAAATTACAAAAATGACCCTGAACATGCAAAAGTCTATGGAACTTAACCGAAACGCGATGAAATTTCACACTAAGCACCGTAACACCTATAAAAAGCTCGATCATACCTCAAATAACATGTTAGCATATCAAATGAAGGTTGTGTGGTTAACAATCATAAATACAGGCATTAAAGCACCCGAGGGGACTAAAAATACATAAATTAACGGGCGGAAAATGCAATATTCGTGACTTATCACTAATATAACTGAATATGTTTTAATATGCCTATTCGTGTGCAAGCATCTTTACCCAAAGACGAAGGTTATCCCAGCCTCATTTTTCACTTCCATCCTATCCAGATTTATTTGGTATGGTTGGAATTTCTTTTCGACTTTGTTTTCCTTTTTTGCTCTCTTTACAGGGGTTGGGAAATATAACATTCGATTGTTTGTGTGTTTTGTATTGTTTTATGGTATTATTATGCTTTGTAAAGAGAGATTAGAAAGTTAGTTTGGCGGTGTATGAGTGAGTATTGGGAAAAAAACTTCTAAGTTTTGAGTGTGGTGGAATATGGGTTAGGCTGGGTAGAGCAGTTACGATTTATGATCGGTCGAAAGTAATGGTGGTTCTTTGATGGGTGGGATAAGAGACGGCAGTAGGTTCCCTGTTTGGGTGGGCAGAAGAGTTTTTGGCGGCGTTTATTGGTGTAATACCCCGTGATTTTGGAATAAAATATTTCGAGTAAATTTAATTTGATGATATGATATTAATTTGGGAATAAATTAAATCAGGTGAATTTAAATTAAGATGAGTAAAATTTTAATTTAAACAAACATTTAGTCGGGATTATATAAATATAAAACTCAACTGGACATAATGGGATTTTTAGTGAAAAATGAATCACACATAAAATAAATTTGTGGGGCCAGGTAGTTGAAAAATATTTAAAAGATCTATGTAAGATAAAAATAATTAAGATGCATTTTAGGAAGCATTTGAGACTCAATTTAACATTTTTAATATTTAAAATTGGTCTCGGGTCATAGGTATATGAGTTGGGGAACTTTTGGTCTAGTTAGGTGTGACAACCCGCTCACCAAAATAAGGGGTGGCCAGCCCAATACTCCAATATAACGGAATCATGGATGGAATCATTCTCAGCATCATAACAAAAATATAGAGTATCCAGGATAACCACCCAATATTTCAGAAAATGGGTTGCCAAAAATTTTGATTTGAAAGTAAATAAATGAAAACAACAACCCAATTCCTGGAAGATAAGTGAAACCCCAAGACATATATAAATAATATAACAAGAATACAATAAAGAGACCGAATATGTAACCGGTCACTAAACTGATACACCAATAATACACAAGTACAATAAGTTACTTATTACATTACATTAGACATTTACAAAAGCTTGGGCCTCTTGCCCGAATAAAAGACTTGATCTTAACTAGAACAAAAAGGAAACGTCTATACCAAATGTATCCCGTAATACCTGCAATGCATCACGGCTCGTCGAAAACATCGGAATAGGAATTCAAATCAGGCATCCTTGCGGCAGAGTACCTGAGCAGAGACAAGATGAATGTGCAACAAGAAATGTAACCAGGTCAGGGCCCGGTTCTATATGATTACCAGATGAATAAAGAGTATGACAGTTATGCATGATAAATCGTGAAGAAAGAGAAATAAGAACCAACCTATGCAATTTAAAACATAAGCTAAGCGGGAACAAAAATAAGAAGCATTAAACTAAAGACTTCACCAAATGTGCCAATTATTTCATATATCTTTTCCTTAGCAGGAAGTATATATATAATCACAATCTTTTACTCTTTAAGGAGATTTTATCTCAATTTTACCTTTTGTAAAAATCCTTTCCTTATCAGGAAAATAATCATTTTCAAATGCACTTTGTGGCATTTACATGTGCTCTTTAAGGCACTCCATCATGCTCTTATGGCATATCAAATACATCAAGTCCCACTTGATTATGAACTGTTATAATTATATACATATAACGAATTTTAAGACCGCCCGTCCTGGTTTCCCCACTGGGCGCGCCCCTAAATGACCATCATCTTCCAGGGCCTATCATTAGACAACCTGGGCACCTATATCGCAAGACGTCGGGAAGCGGCCATGAGCCTGCGTGGTAGCCAAGACCACACCTGGAATCTCCCTACCCCCGCAGAAAAATATACAACCATAAGCGCTCCCATGGCCTAGGACTATATCCACCCTGCATTCATTAGCCAGGGGGCTTCACCTATCGTGCGGACTTCCCTTAAGATGGTATTTAGAGAGGTGTGTAACATCCATTTTTATTTATCATTTCAAAATCAAGTAAATCATTATTTACCGGTTTCATGATTAAGTAAATTATCATTTACTAGTATCAATACCATTTCCATTTATATGTTTCATTTTATTCGAAACCATTACTGTTTACTTCTAGTAATAGATAGAACTTATTATCCGGAGCCATACGATAGCTTATACCAACACTACAACCTCAAAGGAGTAAATAAACTCTTCATTATCTCCAAGCATTCTAGGAGGTTATTTTAGAACCCCAAGGTTATCATCTTTCGAAGGAATGAAATGACTTTCAATTTATTCTCCAAACTCACCTTTATGGCGTTATTAAGAACCACCAAGGTTAACATAGTTCAATCGAACTTTTAAAGTCTCTCAATATTCTTTTGGGGTGGTAATATAAACCATCAAAGCTAGTATAGCTTAATTAAGCTCCTAAGGTCTCCCGAACATAACACTACATCTCCTAGTTTTATAATAATAATTAACTAGAAGAAAGAATGCCTTATCATTAATAGGCCTAACCCCGAAAAATCCCCACATAACCCATTCCTAATGTAGGGTAGACCTCTAACTCATCTCACACTCTAGGACTCTAAGTTTACTTCATTCAAGAAGGTTCCTAGTCCCTATATTAAACAAAAGGATTAAAATTGAGTTATAAAAATTAACTCAAAACAGCAGGAAAACGAATCGATTCGCCCAGAAAGCGAATCGGTTCGGACAACTAAACCAACCTTCTGCAATTGACCGAATCGATTCGGCCTTAAACCCGAATCGATTCGGGTTATGCAGACCTGCCAATTTCCCTTAGCGAATCGATTCGCCCTAAGGGCCGAATCGATTCGGACTTGCAAATTAGCCAAAAATGGCTACGAAGGGTTATGAACCCTAAATCCTCCAAACTTCAAATCTCTTCTATCTACCACACAACCAACAACAAAAATCTACCCCAAACTAATCTACATGATTATTATCCATCAAAACCCACAATTTCTTCAACATAAATCAAGACTAGGGTTTAAATCCCACAAATTCTACATTTAAACCATAAATGTAAATACACAACTATCATACAATTTATGCATCTTAAATCACATATTAGCAAGTAGAAAACTTGACTTAAGGTTGATATCTCAGATTTATTTGGAGAAGAAGCAATCCAAAATCCTCCATCTTCAATCTCTCTCTCATTTCTCCATTTCTCTTCTTCTTTCTTTCTCTCTTTGTCTCTCTATGCTCAAGACATAAAATGAGAAAAAAAATAAGGGATTTTAGAAGACTAAAATTGTGGCTTAGGTTAAAACTCCCAACTTAAATGGTTAACACCACATTAAAATGACTCCCAAATACGCATATAAGCTAAAACCAGGTAAAAGTGCCCGAAACACAAAAATACAATATGGCACTTATTTTGACTGTCTCGCACCTTCCGAGACTAACTACACCCTCTAAACTGGCATCCGGAAATTTATAAATTATTTTGAGTTCCAAAAATCATTTTAACTAAAAGGCCATTTAAAATACATGACACTACAGACATGCAACCTGATGTTATTTACTTTCACATGCAGTAAATATGCATCAATCTAGCAAATATTAACTTTCAATTCATTAAATTAATATTTACTCCAGTCCCCACATTTTATATAATTACCTTATGCGGTAAAATCAGTATAAAATGAGCCTCCCAGAATCGAGGGTTGTTACATTAGGTTATGGCTTCGGGCTTATTTGGAAGCCCAAAAGTTGAGTTTTAGGTCCAAGTCGGGATTAGCCCTTTAATTAGTGTTTAAGTGGGTGTAAACCACTCCCCCACTATCATTCCACAAAACCTAGAATAGCAGCCATGGGAGAAACACCAAAGAAGAGAAAGAGGGCGAGAACAAAGAAGAAATCAAGGGCTTTCAAGGAGGTCTCCCTTCTACATATTTTAAGGCAAGAATTCTCTTGCTTAATTTATGTTTCCAATTTATTTCTTAATGAATTATATATTATTCCATTTAGATTTTTGGGATTTAGGGCTTAATGTCTTGATTTGATAATGAATAACAAGTGTCGAGCGTTGATTTATATGTAGAAATCATCCCAAAAATTAGGTATTGAAATTATAAAAATTGAGGATAGATTCCTTTAGGGTTTTGTTAGTAAAATTGGGAAAATTTTGATTAATTGATGTAGACTTGTTATTGTAAATTGATGAAATGAATTTTGATGTGGATCCCTTAATAAATGTGTCTTTATTGTGGATTAAATAATAGTAGGAAATGGAAAAACAATTGAATGGTATGAGCCTTAAACAAATCTAAAATTTTGGGAGTGAACGTATAGAATTTGATGTTAGTTTTTGGGTGAAAAGGGTTGCTTCTGGATAAATAGTATTTTGGGTTCCCAGGCTTCGTTTTGGTTTTTAAAAATCATTTCTAGGAAGAAAATATGGAGGGGATGACGTGACAGAGAGAGTAAGGGGTCATTCGAACGAGGTTGGACCTCGTTTGAAGGACATATGAAGTCGCTCCAACGACCCAGCCCCTCGTTCGAGTGACTTGGGTAGGTTATTCCTTCTACGCATGGGCCTGGGTTGGGTTTGAGTAAATGAGAATGAGTTGGTTCTAGGTTTGGATTGTTTGATTGTATATGAGTTAAAAATGGAAAATTAATATTAGTGATTTAAGAATGTTGTACCACATTTAATTAATAGTAATTACAAATAACAAGTGGTTAAGTAAGTATTATTGGGATAAGATTTATAATTTATTTGATAAGGGTATTGGGCCTAGGATTTTGGTTCTGAGAATTTTTATGAGCCAAAGTGAGTGAGTGGGACCGGATTTTGGGAAGATAAGAAATTTATCACGGGTTAATAAATTATTGGAGTAATATTACACCCACGCTTTAATTATTAATAATTACAATAAACTGGATGGTTGAACAATTATATTTTTGAAATGGAATTAATAATTTATTAGGTGATAAATTATTAATTAATGAAATATAGTGGAACTTTAGATGGACTTTTATGGTATTTACATTTGACTAGTTAGTTAAAGTAATTACTTATGGATTATAATTAATAATTTATTAGATGCTAAATTATTAATTGAATGAAAAGGGTTGGGGATTTTTAGCTGGGAATAAATAAAATTGGTTAATTGGCGGAGTAGTTCATTTATGGAACGGGATTAATAATTTATTAGAGGGTAAATTATTAAATAGTGTGGATTTTAGTTGGACTTTTTATGGGAAATTTTGGAGTAATTACCTCTACATATCATATAGGATTATAATATGTATTCTTGTGGAACTTTAGTTGGATTGTTAGGGTAATTATATAGTAATTACCTTAACATATTATTTGGGGATAATAATAATATGTACTATTATATATTTATGTGTGGACATACCGGTGGACCGTCCTATCGGCTCGGGGGTTCGCGCATTCGGGTTGCATACCATACGTCGACACATGTGGGCTTAACCATGTGCAGGCCATATAGGTACTACATGGAGGCTCCACCCACTAGAGGTAGAGTTGGCGCTGACCGTTCCTATATCACCACTAGGTATGGACAGTATACACGTGTTATGTGTAAAGACCGCCCCCAATGTATGTGTTTTTGTGTTGTCCTATTAGGAATAAGAGATTTATTCGGACTTGCTGATAGACCATGAATTAGACACCAATCGTATATGCCCTTGAGTGTCAAATATATGAAAGGACATATATTAGTAAGTACCCAAACGTTTATCAAATATTTTAATTGTCTAAGGATATGGATAATAATTATACTTAAAACCCATAACCCATAATAGATGTTTATGATTTATTTATGAAATCCATGTGACTGGAATAAATGAATGTCGGTAATTAAATGTAAGAATTACATTTAAATAATTAATTAGCGATATATTCATGTTTATCAAATATGCGACGGTGTCATAATTCATTACTTGGGATATTTTGGGAAGCGAGTGATATCACACTTAGATGAGAGGTAAGGTGTTATACGCATGTGAGTGTCGAAAGGGGGAATACTTATTTTGCATCGATTGTATTACTGCATCATAAATTAATTAAGTTAATTCTTACACACCTCAGGCTCTGACCCAAATTATAAATTTTTTCCCCTCCAGTTATATTATTAGACAGGGACAGTGGGATTGTTGTTGTACCAGCCTTGCGATCGCGCGAACATATCAAATTTCGGCTTCGTTGACTCTATTCTAGGTGCTCTTCTGTCAGAATTTAGTTATTTCATTTCAGAAGCATTGTAAGGGCATAAGCCCAAGATTTATTTATTTATTTATTAACGTTATGTTGGATTTGTGATTGTACTTAGTGTTGGATTTATTAATATTCATTTACTGTGGTTTGGTTTTAATTATTGTCAGAGCTATATTCACAAAGTTTTAATGTATCGGCTTTTAAAATAACAATATTTATATCAATGTGCAAAGAATGTTATTAATTGATAAGCAATCCCTATCTTTGGCATATCGTGCCTGGCCAGCCTTTACGTGAGAAAATAGGGGTTGTTACAATTGGTGGGATAGTAGATGCCAAGAGAAGGAGATCGTGTTGTTATGTTCTTGGGTGCGGGTTGTAATGAATGGTTTGGTTACTTAAGAAAGTGTATACAAAACTTTGGGGAAAATTTGAGGTGTTGTTCAGAGTAAGCTCGATAGCTATTTTGGTTTTAGGGTTTTGGGAGGGGTTTATTTTGCTTTGTCCGAGTATGTTCACGTGGGTTTTATGGGTTTAGAATTATATAAGTTTAATGGGATTGCCAGGGTTGGATAGCTGTCTGACATGGGAATGGGTTTCTCCTCTTTTTTAGTAGAAATTTTTGTCTCACATGGGGATGGAATTTGGGTGCCACCTATGGAAAGCTTTATACTGGGTTCTTTGCCATTTTCCTTTAATTATGGTGTTGGAGCAGGAGTTTGATTTTTTAAAATTATGGTATTGAGGATTTGATTTATGGATGGAATAATTGTTGGTTAACGGGAGAGAGATGACACGCTGGTTTTAGTTAGGAGCAGAAAATTATGGGTGTCGCGCACATTATTAATAAACAAATCTTCATCCATATATTTTGGGTATTCTATGTCCTTCGCATTCCCGTTACCTTTTTTAGTTTACAATTCCAACCATGCTCTCCACATACCTCCTTTATTAATCAAAATACGTCGCCATCACCAAGTGTCGAGGAATTTGAAATTTGAGAGTCGTCCCTTTCCGATTTTAGTATTATCCCGCTAGTTTTTTCTTGAAGTTTCGGCGATATGGGTGGTCTCCGGTAATATTTTTTTTCCTATTGTCCAGTTGTATCTTTTCCTCCCAAAAATGTGACGCCCCATAAAATTTAATATAGGTTGATCAGGCCTAAATTACATAATACGAGTCATAACACTTGAATATCATTATAAGCATGCGTGAAATAAAACTTAACTATATATAATAATGATAAGGATATAAAGAAACGAGCAAGTATATCTAATACCATACATAGGTAGCAACATCCACAAAACCCATACAAGTTTGAGCTTCAAATCAATAAACTTTACCACATTTATGCCACCACTATATAACATCCTGAAACTATCTCAAATGGAGGATAAGAAATAAATCGGCATGTAGTCCGTGACACCTACATCCAAGGGAACATCGAGAGGATGTTGATAGTGAAATTGATCATGCCTGAGATGGTACTGATGATCTAGTCCTGAAATGTTATATCCATAACGTTACTAGAAAGTCTAAGAAGATTATTAGTATAATTGTAACTGAAATAAATCATAACTATATATACACCGCTCACATTTTAGTGTCTTTTAGATTTATACCACCCAACAATCTTAATATCACAAGAAATTAAGGTCCCCATCCCAAAGGAACCAATGTTTAAGTCTTATTGTACACATTTGAGAATAAATGAATGAATTTTAAATATCATGATGCTAATCACCGTTAAGTGTTAAAGAAATTAAAAAAATTGAAAGTATAAGGGTCACATAAATAAGCCAAACAACGAAGGCATATCCCTATATTCCTCAAAGATCACTCGCGCGTACTAAGTATAGTATTAGGTTGTCTCTCACCTAAGACCTAATCTAGGAAAAGAATAAATCATCACGTCTACCCATCAATCGTATATACTACCATACCCAATGTTATATAAAAGAAATATTTCCATAATCCCTCTCGGACATGAGTACCTAGACGTGTGGCCCAGGGGTATAAATTGGCTAAGGCATCTCGTCTACTCACCGAGTTATGTCCTATATGTCCCCTTCAAGGGATCCCCACACTAAGAATGTTCACCAAGAGTACTCATGCCTAGTATGCATCATACAAATAACACACCAAACAATATCCATCTATATCTTCTCATTTAAATCTCCATTTAGAATTATCCACAATAATTCAATCTGAATGCAAATGGGAAATCCCACCATTATCATAAAATTTAGATCACAAATATCATAATATAAACCAAGTCATAAAACTAAAATTAAATCAGAGCTTATTCCAAAACAATCCCCAAATCCAAAAATCCAAAAATCCTCTTTTTAAAAAATAAGATAAATTGCACAAAAATCAGAAGCATCGATCGATAGATCGACTCAGTTTTTTTAAAAAAAAAATACGGGTTTTGTCTTGTCCAATCCATCAATTATAAAATCAAGGCTCCATTAATGATATAAAATCCTTCTTATAAGATCCATATAACATAAAAAATGTGTCCTTTATCAAAACATGATTGGGACAAAACTATACCATCAAAAACTAATTCTAATTCAAGATTTAACCCAATCCCTCGTTGTCAAATTCAAAAACCCTAGAAATCTAATTTACTTTAATTGATTCAGAATTTCAACATATAATTACATCTAAACATGGGGCTTTTGATTGTTATCGTAATTAAATAAGTTTTATTAATGAAATAATGGGTTTCAAGTTTAATTCATATGATTTTTTTGGATCAAATCAAGAGAAATTGATACTAATTAACAAATAATCATCTTAGATATAAAATTAGAGTATTAAATTAGATTTAAATCATCTTAGATATGTAATACCCCGTATTTTTAATGATTTTAATTATGAGATTAATTGACTTAAAAATGGGAGATTTATTTATAATTAATTCGGATTTAATTATATAATTACTAGCGCGACGAGAGTTAATTGTATCAACCCGCTTAAAATACTAACGGGTGGCCATCCCTATACTACCTTAAATTAGGAGTCTCAGATGGCTCAGTCTCAACATCAACAAATTACATAACAACACATAAGACTAACTACCCGAAATCATATAAGCGAGATGTTAAAATTAAATAAAACACACTACAAACCACAAACCAACACTATAGAACTACTAACGAAGGTAAAACATACATGAGTACTTGATAAATGAAATGCTAGAATAAAATGAAATGAGTGTATACAAATAAATATACCCGAATAAGCTGTCGGGTCACAGATAGTACAATAACTGAAATGGAAAAATATAAACATCTCTAAATATCCCTTGGGTATAAACCCGATATACAACAAGAGTCCTATCTAGATATACAAAGAGATAGGAAGCGACTACAACTAAATCCCGCAACAATCCGCACCTTTCGCGGCTCCCAAGACTCTGGATGGAAGGGCATCCGGCATCCATGCGGTAGGACACCAGTAATATATATATATATATATATATAGCAAGAGAGAAATATAACCGGGTCAGAGCCCGGTGAGTAAAAATGTTTAGCAAGTGTGTTAACCGTGCATAATAAATATCAATGCACTTATTTCATAATTAAAGTGGAATCGCACTCTCGTGAAACCCCAGCTCACCTCTCATCTAGTAGCGCGCACCTACTCGCGTCCTGAAATCTTAATTAAGTCACCCCACCCATAAGGACAACCTAACGTACCATAGGCTATACCCACGAGACCTGCCTTCCTAATATGACCTAAGAATCCTTCCTATTCTAATCAAACTTAAATGTACATACGCATATATGCCATACTAGGCTTTAATGAGTTCAATTTATAACCTAAACAGCTATCAATTTTATTACCTCACATTTTAACATTTAGCTTCAAATTAAGAGTCTCTACTCTAAATAACATGCAGAATTTAATAAGGACAAGACTTCTCTCTACCCTCAGCCTTGCGTTGCGTTTCGTGCGTGGGGCGTCTCGCAAAGCGAAAACTAAACAAGGAACCCCCCCCCCCCCCCCGATACACTACAGCTTGGCATGGTTAATGGTAGAGATCCATTAGGCCCGTATTACCATCTATTATATAAATACATACGGATATACGAATATACATATTATATCTATTCTTATAGACATCTTACAATAAACATCCAGATCATATCTCCCGGACAGAGGTTTATTCTATTTTTCATCTTTATAATTTACATCCAGATCTATCTCCCGGACTGAGGGTAATTCTATACACATCCGGATCTAACTCCCGGACTTTGGTGTATTCTAAACTCATTTTTATCTCTTTTATCTCATTAGAGATATAGATTACATTGTTCTTATACACAAGTAATATATCATTCACACATGCATACAAGCCATCCCACCGAGCTATAACTCGAGGATGCGGTCTCATAGTGCCAATCCAAAAATCCAGGTTTACTCATATACCACGGTACCAGCCAGAATCCTCAATAGTCTTGGTAAAATACACAACGGTGGAGGCGGTCAAGTTCCCCCTGCGAGTGGGAGATCTCACAAATCGCACTCGAACACGGGACGCAAATGACCTGGGGACTATACTCTCCTTGCTCCTCGAGCTAGGGGATTCACCCACATCGCGCAAACTCCTTGGATCGCACTAGAGTGATATATAACTGCGGCTATCCCAACCTTACACCAAAGGAAAGTCCGTGGAAAGCAGCCAATCTAAATGCATACATATCATCACATATAGATATATATATACATACATAAGATCCCATCATATAATTAAACCATCACATATGGTTTAGATACTTTACAACATGAGTATAGACGTATATATATATATATATATATCCACATAAATATACACACTTTCTCTCGTCCGTATGTATAAGATTTATAAACTTAGCTATCATCAGTATACATAATCCTCAATATACTAGCCGTCATCCCAACACATTTAATTTGCCTCGATATGTGAATATGATCCCTCACTTGAAGCATATTCATCCATTTCTCTTATGATATGAATAATCTTCCCACACACACACACACACACACACAGATATATATATATATATATATATATATATATATATATATATATATATATATATATATATATATATATATATATATATATATATATATATATATATATATATATATATCCAACATTAAGGTTATCACCCAAAGTTTAGTGTAGGAAACCATCACTACACATCACATCTATATCTGAAAGTAAATCAATATCTCTAGTACTAATTCGACCATTGGTATACAGATAACTAATAGCCTATAAACCTCATGTTAAATCTTAAATTAATCTCGTGGTCCCACCACTTAGGGAAATACCCTTTGTAAATCACACTCTGATATATAACAACTATCCCGACGAGATTTACACACGCTATTCTAGTTGGTAATATGATCCCATCGCTCTCAATTTTGACTACGGTTCAATCACTCTTGTGAATCCCCTAGTCTAACACCTTTTCGATTTATTCCTCAAATTTATCATTACTAAGGATACGCGACCACTCTCTCTCATTGGTCTCCAAATTGTATCTTAATAGAATCCTATCGCTATAAGGATTTGACACAAACCTCGGCCTACGATTTCATGCCATGCTCTCACCACTCTCTATCAAAGAGTTCTAAACCTTACGCCGTATATAAGCTCACTTATGAAATTTGAATAGAACTTCCATTCGTAAAGAAATTCCCATACTATACCAATATAATAATCTCCAATACATATGTATATACGTCCCCAAAATGACTCGATACATACCCGCGATCTCATCATGAGAGAAACTCCAAATTAATATCCGAATCATATTCCTTACATCATATAATCATGTCCCAAGTCAATAAACCCATCAAAAAAGGCTTAGAAATCATCCTAGAAAAACTCTGTAAAACAGCCTTGTTTCCAAATCGATTTGGCCTGGCCCGAATCAATTCGGTCTCAAGGGCGAATCGATTCTCTCCAATTGCGAATCGATTCGGTCCAAAGGACCTGGGACTCTGTCTCAAACTGGATCGATTTGCCTTGGGTTCGAATCAATTTGGTCATGCAAACCTGCCACTTTTGCCTAAGCCGAATCAATTCTCTTAGGGGGTGAATCGATTCGGGTCTGCAGACTCCAAAATTTCTCTTCTTCTTCATGAAACCCACGAAATTAAAACCCTAAAATTTCATTTCTAACCCCTAAACCTTCATCAAAACCTGATTCTAAACCAATAATTCAACCCAAATCTGATCCCAACCATTTCTACACCATCAAACCCATATTTAAACATTGATTTCGAGATTTAAACCCAAAAATCCAGGTTTTGATATTAATACCCAAAAATCCATTTCTTTTATCCACAAATTATGAAACGAATTACACAAATGAAATATTTAGCAAGATTCAACACTTGCCTCAGATTTGTAGAGGTTGGATCGTCCTCGAGATCGCATTTGGGCCGGAATCTCCAAGCTTTTCTTCCTCTCTCTATCTCTCATTTTCTTCTTCTTTCCTTCTCTCTTTCTCTTTCTCTTTCTCTCTTTATCTAAATGAGATGGCATGATCCATAAGCCTTTAAATCCCCTAAAATAATAAACCCAGTTTTAAATGTTAATACACACTTTAAATGACTCGTTTACTCCAATTCGAGTCAAACATACTTAAAAATAATTCGGAATCGAAATAAAACCCATTGAGAGTCATTTGGACTATCTCGACCCATCCGGGATCGATGGTACACTCAAAATCATCATCCAGAATACTTTAAAAACGTCCTCAATAATTGGACTTCAATTTCCAAATTCTAAAATTCTCCGATTTAAATGAATTTTATTTTTCCCAAAATTTTATTTCTCAGTCCCAAAATCGTGGGGTGTTAGACTCTTCCCCCCTTACAAAAATTTCACCCGCGAAATTTAGGATATGCCTAGGACTTAAATCTCATCTAGTCCTTACATCTACCCTCTAGATCACTACACCGATCTCAACTAATTCTCACATCGAACCATATAATTTTTTAAAAATCTAAACTAACTACCTAGGGAGCCCATACACCCCGTACCCGAGCTCAACTCATAGAAACATAATCAGGCTCCACTAGCCTTAATTCTTAATATAGCTCTCAGAAATATAATTTATAGCAACATGTTAAGTGTATATAAAAGTTTGAAATTCCCAATGGTTGAACTTTTCTCAATTCCTGACGCTAGCTACCTTCGTGCGAGGGAGGTCTTGCAAGCGAAATCTAAATAAGGAACCCTCCCAATACACTACTGGGTAGCTATGTCGGGGATTGAGATCAGTTGAACCAGGGTTATAAAAATATTTTCATATTTTAAATATTGCCCGAAGGTCTATACAACACATAATATAAAACAATTTCATGTCTTTCGACACGCCAAATAAACACCTTATGTTTAGGACACAAGGCTTCAACAAATACAATACTCTCACCACTACCTAGTTCTCAAAACTAGCACAACTATGAGCTAAATTTTCCTCTCTAAATAAATCCACTAAACTCCAAACCTCTCAGTTATACAATTACTATATATTACATCAAAGCATTTGCCACAAGGTAAGTCCTCCTCTTATTGGAATACCACACGTGTATGCCCTAGCATATCAATGAAACAATAACATAATAACCACTACCCAACATCCTAAACAATCCACACTTCTGAAAATCAATAGGATAACTCTTTACTATCTCCTCACGAGATGGTCAGTTATCTCAAAGGATGACATAAAAGGCCGCACTTCCCACTCCTTCCTCTAAGGAAATTCTGTACACCCTAGGGGTGTAGCGGCTAACCACTCCTTATACCTTACGCGCGAAATTCTTGATATCGCATAAAGCGTGACTTTAACCCGAAGAAAGGTATTCTACCTTATACTTCCATAACCCAATTGCTTTACTTCATCCTTGAATCCCTATTCAAAATCCCCTACTCCTTCCAGGACAATCCTTCTTCCTAAAGCCTAATTCTCCTCAAAGAGAAAGATCTTCCCGAAAATTTCTTCCTAACCATTTTGAAGGACCAAACGCGATTGCGACCCCCAATGACTCCTCAGGTCCTACTCAACGAACCTGAGTCTCCAATTTCTTACTCCCTTATTAAATAAAGACGATACTCCTAATAATAGGACAATGCCACCTACCTTCCACAGGTAAAAGTCAGCATCACCAGGCTTCTTAACAAAGGTTGACGGGTTTCTCAATCTAAACCTCCCAAGGACTTCATTAAATGCCTCTCCTCAAAACTTACCTTAATAATTCCAAGACTCGCCATTCGAGTAAATTTCCCTCTCACTCAACTACCGATAGATCACCTTGAATCACCTCTAGAAGCCTCCTTCTTATCTCCGCCTGAATCACAGAAAGAGAATACCTCCAGTCAAAGCATACCCAAAATCTGTTATGGGTATTGCATCTCTCATTTTGCCCCTTTCCTAACCGACTTATTCTAGGCGACGTCTGAAATGAGAGCAACTATTGTCAGAATGTTAATCAAGTGAGCACACTTCGCCGGAGAAGATAAACGTAGTGAACAAAACAATCTTAACAGTAGGTCTCTATATCAAGAACGCTAACGGAAGAACGCAGAAAACTCACACATATCCTAAAGACTCTAGAACCTGATGCTTTGATATCAACTGTAACAACCTGCTTAAAATAATAACGGGTGGCCATCCCTATACTACCTTAAATCAGGAGTCTCAGATGGCTCAATCTCAACATCAACAAATTACATAACAACATATAAGACTAACTACTCGAAATCATATAAGCGAGATGTTAAAATTAAATAAAGCACACTACAAACCACAAACCAACACTATAGAACTACTAACGAATGTAAAACATACATGAGTACTTGATAAATGAAATGCTAGAATAAAATGAAATGAGTGTATACAAATGAATATACCCGAATAAACTGTCGGGTCATAGACAGTACAATAACTGAAATGGAAAAATATAAATATCTCAAAATATCCCTTGGGTATAAAACCGATAAACAACAAGAGTCCTATCTAAATATACAAAGAGATAGGAAGCGAATACAACTAAATCCTACAACAATCCGCACCTGTTATGGCTCCCAAGACTCTGGATAGAAGGGCATCCGGCATCCATGCGATAGGACACCTGTAATAATATATATATATATATATATATATATATATATATATATATATATATATCAAGAGAGAAATATAAACGGGTCGGAGCCTGATGTGTAAAAATGTTTAGCAAGTATGCTAACTGTGCATAATAAATATCAATGCACTTATTTCATAATTCAAGTCGAATCGCACTCTCCTGAAACCCCAGCTCACCTCTCATCTACCAGCGCGCACCTACTCGCATCCTGAAGTCTTAATTAAGTCCCCCCACCCATAAGGACAACCTAACTTACCATAGGCACAGCCTATACCCACGAGACCTGCCTTCCTAATATGACCCAAGAATCCTTCCCATTCTAATCAAACTTAAATGTACATACGCATATATGCCATACTAGGCTTTAATGAGTTCAATTTATAACCTAAACAGCTATCAATTTTATTACTTCACATTTTAACATTTAGCTTCAAATTAAGAGTCTCTACTCTAAATAACATACAGAATTTAATAAGGACAAAACTTCTCTCTACCCTCAGCCTTGCACTGCGTTTCATGCGTAGGGCATCTCGCAAAGCGAAATCCAAACAAGGAACCCCCCCCCCCCCCCCGATACACTACTGCTTGGCAGGGTTAATGGTAGAGATCCATTAGGCCCGTACTACCATCTATTATATAAATACATACAGATATACGAATATACATATTGTATCTATTCTTATAGACATCTTACACTATACATTCGAATAATATCTCCCGGGCAGAGGTTTATTCTATTTTTCATCTTTATAATATACATCCGGATCTATCCCCCGGACTGAGCGGTATTCTATACAAATTCGGATCTAACTACCGGATAGAGGTGTATTCTATACTCATTTTTATCTTTTTCATCTCATTAGAGATATAGATTACATTGTTCTTATACACAAGTAATATAACATGCACACATGCATACAAACCATCCCACCGAGCTATAACTCGAGGATGCGATCTCATAGTGCCGATCTAAAAATTCGGGTTTACTCATATACCACGGTACAAGCCAGAATCCTTAACAGTCCTGGTAAAATACACAACGGTGGAGGGGATCAAGTTCCCCCCACGAGTGGGAGATCTCACAAATCGCACTCGAATGCGGGACTCAAATGACCTGGGGACTATACTCTCCCTACACCTTGAGCCAGGGGATTCACTCACATCGCGCAACCTCCGTGGATAGCACTAGAGTAATATATAACTGTGGTTGTCCCGACCCTACACCAAAGGAAAGTCCGTGGAAAGCAGCCAATCTAAATGCATACATATCATCACATATAGATATATATACATACATAAGATCCCATCATATAATTAAACCATCACATACGGTTTAGATACTTTACAACATGAGTATACACATATAACCATATATGTACCATTATAAATATATATATATATATATATATATATATATATATCCACATATCCACATAAATATACACACTTTCTCTCGTCCGTATGTGTAAGATTTATATACTCGGCTATCAGTATACATAATCCTCAATGTACTAGCCGTCATCCCAACACATTTAATTTGCCTCGATATGTGAATACGATCCCTCACTTGAAGCATATTCATCCATTTCTCCTATGATATGAATAGTCTTTCCCCATATATATATATATTGTTGGTACCTAAAATTTAGAACCATGGGCCCGGACGAGTAGCCCAGTCCTGGCGGCCCAAAGTCCGGAGCCCTCATCTCTTATATTGATCTGGTCTCCCCCACGTTTCCACAATTGGAAGTGATACGGGAGATGGAAAACGTGGAGAAACCCATCACCTCCACTTACCTACATGTACATGTATATATTAAACCCTAGGTCCGGCGCAAAGGGACAAGTTGTATTCTCTGTAACCACTCTCCAGAGTATATAGAAATAGTATCGACTGCCCCACCGTGGACGTAGGCACATCTTTGCTGAACCACGTACATCCTTTATTGTGTGATTGGCATCTTATATTCCTTATTCTTTTCTTGATAATTGCTTCTCTCGTATTTATTTGTGTTGCATAATAATTGCATCCACAATTGGCGCCGTCTGTGGGAACCGTTCATCTTTCCCTGAGAAGAGCCCACGTCAAGAAAGGAGTTTAAGATGTTTGTCCACAGCAGCAATGCTCCCCAAGCAGGGGATATTCAAGAGCCACCTGCTCTTCGTAGGATTAGGTCTGAAGTCCGACGTTCAGATCAGAGATCTCGCCTGGAAAGACCAGCCTCAGAAGAAAGTCAGGGACCAGCGAGGTCCACGCAGATATCCAGGTTGATTGATGCGTACGAGGCAAGGCTCCACGAGCAGAGGGAGTCTTCTCGCAGATACGAGGCTGAGAATGCTCGCTTGAAAAGAAGACTGGAAAGACTGGAGAGGGAGCTTCGTCCTGATAACAGGAGACGCCCATATCACACTCCTAGCTCTCAGGCGAGCAAATCTCGTAGTCGAGGAAGGAGACCTAGGCAAGAATCTAAAAGGGATGAAGGAGGCGAGTCAGACGACGACCTCCGCGAACAGCTGCGAAGAGCTCACCGCTACCAGAGCCCTGCTCGCAGCGATGAGAACATACAAAACATGGTTCGTAGGGAGATGGACCAGCATCCCACTCACCATAGAACAAGATCAACTAGAGAACTCGCGAGGCGAGCTCTCAAAACCCAGATGAAGTTACCTTTAACAAGAGAAATCGAAGAGGAGGAAGCTCCCAGGAAATTTGCCATTCCAAGGTTTAAGATTTACGACGGAAAAACTGATCCCATCGATCACGTCAGGAAATACCGACAATCCATGACCCTCTGGAGTCACTGAGATGCCTTGATGTGCCGCATTTTTCCCTCGAGCCTTCATGATGTAGAACAGAAGTGGTCGAAAGTCTTCCCCACCGGTCGATCAAGAATTTTAAAACCCTAGCCGAACTTTTTACGGACTGATTCATTACCAGTAGCTCCCATCCCAAAAGGATGGATGCTCTACTGACAATGAAGAAAACGCCTCAAGAGACCCTCTGAGAATACATGAAGAGGTACTGGGAGTTATTCAATGAGATCGAGGACTGCGCGGAGGAAGTGGCAGTGGCCTCCTTCAAAATTGGGCTCCCTAGTTCTTCCCTCCTCTACCAGTCCCTGACGAAGAAGGAAGCTATGACTATTGACGACCTAATGGCCCGAATCGAGAAATACGCAAAGGTGGAAGATGTCACCCCCCCTAATACAGGAGAAAACGGTCGAGCTAAGCTCACTACCAAAGTAGGTGAGAAAACTGAGAACCAGACGAAAGGAGGAAAGAACGGAGGCAAAAATGGCTCCAAGAACGGAGGGAACCATGACGCGTCAAAAGCATTCTAGGCGGTCAACACCATCTTCAAAGAACCAATTTACAAGGTTCTCGCGAAGATCAAGGATGAGCCATTCATCAAGTGGCCCAGGAAGATGGGAGGAGATCCCTCGAAGAGGAACAATGCGTTGAGATGCGCTTTTCACAAAGAGGGAGGACACAAGACCGAGCACTGCAAAGCTCTTAAGTCTCACCTCGAAGAATTGGCCTAGTCTGGGCATTTGAGCGACTTTGTGGAAAAAAGGGTAGAAAAAATGACTGCCAACAGAGAGGTGAGACCCCACAACGTGTTGGAGGATGATGCTGAACACGAGTTCGCAGTAATCCACGGAGTATCTGACGTCAAGCAGATACAAGGGAACTCAGCTCAAATGGAGATGAAAAAACTTACAGCGGTAATGCAGGCTTTTCAAATCGATCCAGCAAAGTCACAGTCAGGAAAGCATCGACGAGTAGAGGACATCAACTATAACAAGCATATTGTTTTCACGGATGAAGATTTGATGGGAGTAAGGACCCCACATCATGATGCCCTGGTCATTACACTCAGGATAGCCAACTTTGAAATCGACAAGCTGCTCGTCGATCAAGGAAGCTCATCCGAAGTAATGTACCTCTACCTATTCAGGAAATTGAAGTTGAGCGTCGCCGACCTAAAGGAATCTACTGTTCCTTTGGTCGGCTTCGCTGGGCAAATGACCATGCCCCTCGGCAAGATAGTGCTTCCAGTTCGTACTGGGAACATCTCCAAGATGATTGAGTTTTTGGTAGTTGACATCGAATCACCGTACCAAGCCTACCTCGGCGGAGGATGGCTTCATGCAATGAAGGCGGTCTCCACGACCTACCATCAGAAGCTCAAGTATGTAATCGAGCGAGGAGTAATGGAGATCCACGGTGACCAAGCGATGGCAAGGAAGTGCTTCATAGCAGCCATCCGACCAAAGCCAGAGAAGAAGGACGATCAACCCAGCGAGAAAGTTGAAGAGGGTGTGATACCTTCTAAATAGCAATTAAAGTATGGAAGACCTGGGGTAGAGGAGACCAGGCTCCTCCCCTCCGAGCGTGTCGTCGAGGACCTGGTAGAAGTTATAGCCAAAGTTGGAGACAGTAGCAGAGCCTTCTTGATTGGAGCATCTCTCACCGACCAAGAACGGAAGGAGTTGACGACCTTACTGAGACACAACGTAGATGTTTTCGCATGGGAACCATACGAGCTGCCTGGCATCGATCCTGACATGGTCTGTTATCAGCTTCACGTCGACCCCACATTCAAGCCAGTCATGCAGAAGGCGTGAAGAACTGCACTCGAGAAGGCTAAAGCGGTCGAAAAGGAGGTCAAAAAATTGCTGGATGCAGGATCCATACGGGAAGTGTAATTCCCAAGTGGTTGTCCAACCCAGTAGTAGTTCCGAAGAATAATGGGAAGTGGAGAGTTTGCATCGACTTCACTGACCTCAACAAAGCATGCCCTAAGGATAGTTTCCCCCTCCCAAAGATAGACCAACTAGTAGATGCCACTACAGCTCACGAGCGAATGAGTTTACTGGATGCATACTCAGGATATCACCAGATCCCCTTGCATGCCCCAGACCAGGCCAAAACCGCGTTCATCATGATAGTTGGGTTATATTGCTACAAGGTCATGCCATTTAGGCTCAAGAATGCGGGGGCAACCTATCAGCGGCTAGTCACAAAAATGTTTAAGGATCAAATGGGAGACACAATGGAGGTCTACATCGATGACATGCTCGTTAAGAGCAAGAAGAACGAAAATCACCTCTCAGACCTGTCAAAAACCTTCGAAATCCTCAGGAAGTACCGAATGAAGCTTAATGCGAGAAAGTGTTCCTTCGGTGTCCAGTCAGGAAAATTTCTTGGATACTTGGTCAGTAAGAGAGGCATAGAAGCTAATTCAGACCAGATCGATACAATCAACAGGGTACAACCCCCTCGAACAATTCGGGACGTGCAGGAGCTCACTGGAATGCTCGCTGCCTTAAATCGCTTCATTTCCAAATCCTCCGAGAAGTGCAAGCCTTTTTTCCAGCTTCTAAAAGAGAGTAAAAGTTAGAATGGAGCCTAGATTCCTCGCGAGCATTGGACGAGCTCAAATCCTACCTAAGCACTCCATCGTTGCAGGTCATACCACAGTAAACGGATTCTTTGTACCTGTACCTCTCTGTATCCAATCACACTGTCAGCTCTGCGCTAATATGCGAGGTTGCAGGGATCCAACACCCCGTTTATTACGCGAACAAGATCTTATTAGACGCCGAGCAAAGGTACCTGCCATTGGATAAGCTCTCCTTTTCCCTAGTAATAGCCTCGAGGAAGCTGAAGCATTATTTCGAAGCCCATACTATCATCGTCCTTACATTGCACCCCCTTAAGGAGGTCCTAAGGAAAGAGGCTTTGTCGGGCAGATTGTCTATGTGGTCAGTCGAGCTCGGCCAGTTTGACATCCAATTTCAACCAAGGACAGCTATCAAGGGTCAGATCCTTATTGATTTCATAGCCGAATTCACAAGCGAAGAACTCCCCGACCAACCTCAACCAACAAAGCAAAAGGAGAACCAAGCAATAGTGGAAACCTGGAAACTATTCGTCGATGGAGCCTCCAACTCAAAGGGGGCAGGCGTAGGCATTATTCTCATCACCCCAGAAAACACCATCCTTGAGCAAGGAATCAGGCTTGGATTTGCGGCCTCCAACAACGAAGCAGAGTACGAAGCCCTAATAGCCGGTCTCCAAAAGGCGTAAACTCTGGGAGCAAAACGTTTACAGGTGTTCGGCGATTCTCAACTAGTCTCCAATCAGATGGAGATTACAACGCGAAGGATGAAAGAATGGCAGCCTACCTCGCCCTGGTGAGAAAACTAATGACGAGTTTGAGGAGATCAACATCCAGCAGTTTCCTAGAGGGCAAAACAGTCATGTCGACACCTTAGCAGCCCTAAGTTCGGCAGTTGATTCTAGCCTTAAAAGGGTCATTCACATCGATTTCCTCATTTGTTCGAGCATTAACCACAACAGCAAGCTGCCAAACGTGGAACAAATACTCCAGGTGGGATCAGCCCCCAGCTGGATGGACCCCTTAAAAGACTATTTAAAGGAGGGCACGCTCCCAGAGGACAAGAAAACTACCCACCAGATAAGAGTCAAAGCTGCTCGCTTTCACTTATCCACAGGAGGCAACTTGTATAAGAAGTCCTTCTCCGGTCCCTACCTTAGATGCGTCCACCCAGGCGATGTCGAGCAAGTGCCGCGCGAGCTTCATGAAGGAATCTGTGGAAGTCATATCAGAGGAAGGTCTCTAGCCTTTCGAGCAATTAAGGAAGGCTATTGGTGGCCATATATGCAAAAGGACTCCGCAGTATATGTTCGCAAATGCCTGAAATGCCAACTTCACGCTCCTATGGTCCACCAACCCGCCAGCGACCTAAAATCCCTGACCAGCCCATGGCCCTTCACCCAATGGGGAATGGACATCGTGGGACCATTGCCCACCACTGCCGGCAATCGCAAATACCTGTTAGTTGTAACTGACTACTTCACCAAATGGATCGAGGCAGATCCATTGGCAAACATCCGAGATGCTGATATGATAAGGTTCATATGGAGGAATATAATCACTCGATTCAGAATCTCCAGAACCATCATCACTGATAATGGGACACAATTCGAGAGTGGCCCCTTTCGAGACTTCTCTAACGAACACGGGATCAGGCACAACTTCAATTCGGTGGCCTACCCTCAGAGCAATGGGCAAGCAGAAGCTTCCAACAAAACTATGATCGATGGATTGAAGAAGCGATTAGAGCGAGCCAAAGGAGTATGGGCAACCGAGCTACCTCATATCGTATGGGCATACCGAATAACTCCTCGGCGAGCAACAGGATAAACCCCATTTTCGCTAACATATGGCATGGAAGCAGTCATCCCACTAGAAGCGGGTTTGCCAACAATGAGATCCGACCTTGTCGACCAAGGCCAGAATGATGAGGCATTGCTCGCTGAACTCGACCTCGTCGACGAGCGTAGAGAACTTTCCCTAGTGAAGCTTGCAAGCTATCAGCAACAGCTCGCAAAGTACTACCACAAAAAGGTTAACTCGAGAAGATTCCATGTTGGGGACTATATTCTAAGGAAAGTCCTGGGCAATACAGTAAAGTCATCAGACGGCAAGCTAGGCCCAAACTGGGAAGGACCCTTTAAAATAGCTAAAGACGACCTGAAAGGTGCCTATCATTTGGAAACGATGGAGGGCAGAGAGATACCACGAGCATGTAACGCAGCTAATCTCAAGAAATTCTATTTTTGAATCTTTTTCTTGTATTTGTTATGTGAAAGGGCAGTTCATTTCCCTTATTACTAATGGAAGTTACTTAATTGATTACCCTATGATCAGTAACAGTTTCATTTTATCACACATCTTTTCCAAATCACAGGCACGATGGTCGATATAGCAGGGGAATACCCCTCCTCAGGTCATCGTCATGAAACACGATAGACCTCTTAGCATTGCCCCTAGCAATATATAAAGCCCTACAGAGGATTCTTAGGCAATGCGACAAGATTTTATACTGGCCATCAAACCTACTTTGGTTGAGCAAAATCCCGATCGGATGATGACATCCAATACCAGGTGTGTCCTCGCCAATTGCCCTACTTAGGCCTAAGGGAGTGTGACGACACAAACTAAAAGGTAAAATGGGGCATAATGGTATTTTGGTATTATACTGGACTGGGGGGGACACTTGCATGACAAAACAAAAAGGATTATGAAGCAGCAAGAATATAAAAAGATTGGATGAACATGTTTAGTCGGCAAAATTGCCCAAAACACGAACTTTTCATTAATCTCTTATATTTACAACAATGATAATACATGTTTAGTCGGCTAAGCTTGCCCAACGCATTTACATTATTAAAAAAAGATTGGATGAAAACGTTTAGTCGGCAAAATTGCCCAAAACATGAACTTTTCATTAATCTCTTATATTTACAACAGTGATAATACATGTTTAGTCGGCGAAGCTTGCCCAAGGCATTTACATTATCAAAAAAGACAAAAGAATAAAAACTTGCAAAATCTCAAGGAGGTGGAAGCCTCCGAACAAGATAATCTGCCACTCTAGCTCTTCGTCCATTATCAGGAGCGGGGACTAGATCTTCCACAACCTCATTTGTGTCTAACTACAATAGTTGTCGAGGAATAGCATCAATGGGGATCCATCGATCATCCCTCCTGAATGGGTTGGGCATCAGAGTGGAGGAGGACATCTCGTGACGATACCATAACACCGAGTTCCTCGGAACCGAAAGCTCTTTCAAGGCACTTAACCACCCTCTGATGAAGGAAAGTTCCTCGAACTCATATAGTCTTGTTAGAGCATCTAGCCAACCTTGATCATAACCGTCAGCCCATGCTTGCTAGGGACCTCTCTTGAATAAGTGATGCAATCGGGTGACGTCCCTTTGAAGCCCAGCAGCAATTACATATGCTTGTCGGAAATCCTCGCGGAGCTCTTCCATCTCCTTATCACGCTGTTCTTCTGCTTCCCTGTTCCTGCCCCTAGTGCTCCTACCAGCTCGCGAGAGGGGAGGACGAGTGGAACCTCACAGTATAGGAGGAGTATATCCAGCTCGCGACGACGAGGAGCCTTGCAGAACCCTGAAACAGTGCTCGACGCATGCTCTCTAAGTTGTAAGACTTCCCTCCTCAGGTTTTCATTCTCCTGCTGCAGGAACTCCCCAACTTGGTTGATCTCGGTGGCCTCTAGTAACCTTGCTCTCAGTACATTGACTTCCTCTTGCACTGAGGCAATAATGCCTTCCATCTCCTGGAGCCTGTCCTTCAGCTTAGCCACTAGCTCGGACTGCTCTTTATACTTTTGATTCCTTGACCTAAGAGATTTGTAAAGCCTAACAAAGGCCTGAGGAACCTGAGGGCTGGCATTGGGACCAAGAGTCCTGCCCAAATGAGATGTGGAAGGAATATACTCTTCTACATCAGTCAACTACAAGATATAAAAGAGCAATGGAGAAAAAAATCAATCAATGCACTGCAAAAGAAGCCTTTTCATTTCATTGATAAAAGTCAAATACATCGAGCAGAAATTGGAAAAATTACAAGCAGAAGTACAAAAATAGTCCTAAAAGAAGATTAACTAGCAACCTCAGGCTGCCCAGAGGTGGATGGCTTCTTTCCCTTACCAGCAGTAGCAGAGGCATTCCCCTCTATAGGGATGCCCTCAGTCGCCTGGGCAGGACAAGCACCGGCAGGAATTGTCTGAGAGGCAAGATCAACACCCTCGATGGATGGGGCAGGGGCTTCTTCGTCTACAGTTGGCCTTGAACCCGGGTCATGCTCGTCGAACAGAGGAGATTCAGCATCAACACCAGCAGCTAAGAGGGCCTTATTCTAGCCCTTCTTGAAGTTCAAACGGCTGATGTAGCCTATCTGAACCTCGGCGTCTTCATAAGCAGCAGTCCACCCGGAGTTATATGAATCCTCCTTGATGGTGGCTACCTGGGACTCTTTCTTCTTTAACTGCTCGGTCAGAACCTTATTCTCCTCCACAATATCCAGCTTTCTCAAGCAGACTAGGTCATAGGCCTACCTCAGCTCGCTCAGCTCCTTAACCGCCGCATCCCTCTCTCGATTAGAATTGATAAGGGCCAGATCAGAGGATGCTCGGGCGGCATCAGTAGTCTTCAAATTAGCCTCCAGCTGAGAACCCCTGACTTCCAGAGCGGACTTCTGCTGCTCCAGCTCACCACTCCTTCTCACCAACTCATCGCGAGAACGATAGAGTACGGCGAAGTCAATCACAAACTGCCAAAAATAAAGAAGAGATCAAAAAGGAGAAACAACTAAAACTTCTTAAAGAATTGAAAAATGGAGAGGATCTTACCAAGGCTAGCCTCTGGCTAGCTTGTAGGGCCAATTGATCAGACCCCAGCACCCTTTGGTGATCTGCAGGGAGAACTGCCCTCTCGAGCAGCGCAGGTGCCAGCTGAGGAGAAATGGCAACTGAGGCCCCCTCGGGCAAAGCAGACACCGGGACCAAGGCTTGCCCAACCTTCGTCCTTGACTCCATCTTTCTCCTCTCTTCCTCTTTCTCCTTCTCCATTCTCTTCCATCCTCTTCTTTTCCTCTACCTTCTTTCTTCCCTCCTCCTTTTTTCTCTCCCTCTCTCTCACCTGCTCTTCCTCTCTCCTCTTCCTCTCTTGCTCCTGAGTAGAAGACCGAGAACCAGTAGCCACGGCCCCAGAAGTAGACTTTTGTTTTTTTAACCTTTGTGCAAGAAGCTCGTGGTCCTCATCATCAGCATTATCTCTAATCAAGTTATTCCTTGGAGGCATCTCTTCACCTGAACTGCTGGAGGTGCTCGACGATCCTCGAGCTTCAGAATCCTCCTCATAGTCATAGAAACTGCTACTGTCAAAGCTCCCTTCACCTAAATTACTCGCAGCTCCTACAGGCTTACTTTCAGAACTGCTCTCCTCTTCATCCAACTGGATAGGATCAGCAGAACTCTCTTCGAAGGAATCGAACTCTGGTACACTATCCACAGGTCGTGTTATGAAGCTGGAGCCAATGTTCTTATACTCGAGCAAAAAGGCAGCAGACCTGGGATGCTCGCCGTCACCCAGAGGCTCCCTAATATTCCAAGATTTTACCAACTTCGAGATACGAACCTCGCTGAGAGCAGTCTCCAAATTCTTTGACTTCGCTGCGCAAGAAAAAGCAAAGAAGAGTTAGAAAGGTCACAAATCAGCAAAAGTTAAAACAACAGTACAATGTCTACCTATATATTCCTCCCCGTAAAAAGGAATAGAGAACCTCTCAGACCTCGACCCTTCAAACTGAGGAGGGAACTGCTAATCCCTAACGAGGAAACCCTCTTGCCAGTAGTCCTTATGGGAATCAGGTAGGTTTACTACCAATACCCTATCAGGGCTCCTAGCTTTGAGGTATAAGACACCTGAACTCATTCGAGAAAAGGAATAACATAAACAGATCTCAGCAAGTCCTAACCTAGTACCATATAACTGGTTTATTCTATGGATGCCATTTACTATTTTCCACACATTGGGCGAGCATTGTGCAGGAACAATATTAAAATAGCCAAAGAAATGCAAAAATAGATCATTAGGGGGAAAAGTAAGTCCCCCCTCGGAAAGCAACAAAACATGGATCTAGTGGGCATCCTCTATATCCCTAACGTTCCTAGGAGGGGAGGCGCAACCCTCGATATCTACCCTCTCAGGGATGTTTTAGAACTTCCTAAATTCGGAGATTGACCTATTTCCATTCTTCGCCATTGAAAAACTCAAGAAAAGCTACAAACCAAAGAGAAAGTGCAAAGAAAGGGCACGAGAAACTTACAAAATAGAAGATCGGCTCAAGTGATGAAGAAGCACGAGCTCAGACAACTAAGAAACAATGGAAATGGAGATTGAGAGAAGAAGGTACGAGGCGCTAAAGTTCTCATAAGAAAGAAGAGTACTGGAAGGGCTGAAGCGACGGAAGAAAAAGTAGCCATCCCAACAAGCCTTCAATTCTAATCATAGCGCACAACAAGCGAAGCGGGTGCCGCCAAATCAACTTCACAGTTTTTGAAGAATCGCAAATCAGCCATAATGGCTGACCATTTAAATCCATTGAACCCATAAACATGGACCAACAAATTTAGGGGCAATTGTGGGTACCCGAAATTTAGAACCATGGGCCCGGACGAGTAGCCCAGTCCTAGTGGCCCAAAGTTCAGAGCCCTCATCTCTTATGGACCCGGACGAGTAGCCCAGTCCTGGCGGCCCAAAGTTCGGAGCCCTCATCTCTTATATCGATCCGGTCTCCCCCACGTTTCCACAATTGGAAGTGATACGGGAGATGGAAAACGTGGAGAAACCCATCACCTCCACTTACCTACATGTACATGTATATATTAAACCCTAGGTCCGGGGCAAAGGGATAAGTTGTATTTTCTATAATCACTCTCCAGAGTATATAGAAATAATATCGACTGCACCACCGTGAACGTAGGCACATCTTTGCTGAACCACGTACATCCTTTGTTGTGTGATTGACATCTTATATTCCTTATTCTTTTCTTGATAATTGCTTCTCTCGTATTTACTTGTGTTGCATAATAAGTGCATCCACACACACACACACACATATATATATATATATATATATATCCAACATTAAGGTTATCACCCAAAGTTTAGTGTAGGAAACCATCACTACACATCACATCTATATCTGAAAGTACATCAATATCTCTAGTACTAATTCAACCATTGGTATACACATAACTAATAGCCTATAAACCTCAAGTTAAATCTTAAATTAATCTCATGGTCCCACTACTTAGGGAAAATACCCTTTCTAAATCACACACCGATATATACCAACTATCCCGACAAGATTTACACACGCTATTCTCGTTAGCAATATAATCCCATCGCTCTCAATTTTGAATACGGTTCAATCACTCTTGTGAATCCTCTAGTCCAACGCCTTTCCGATTTATTCCTTGAATTTATCATTACTAAGGATACGCGACCACTCTCTCTCTCATTGGTCTCCAAATTGTATCTTAATAGAATCCTATCGCTATAAGGATTTAACACAAACCTCGGCCTACGATTTCATGCCATGCTCTCACCACTCTCTCTCAAAGAGTTTTAAACCATACATTGCATACAAACTCACTTATGACCTCTGAATAGAACTACCGTTCATAAAGAAATTCCCATACTATACCAATATAATAATCTCCAATACATATGTATATACGTCCCCAAAATGACTCGATACATACCCGTGATCTCATCATGAGAGAAACTCCAAATAAATCTCCGAATCATATTCCTTACATCATATAATCATGTCCCAAGTCAATAAACCCAACAAAAAAGTGTTAGAAATCATCCTAGAAAAACTCCATAAAACAGCCCTGTTTCCAAATCGATTAGGCCTGGCCCGAATCAATTCTGTCTCAAGGGAGAATCGATTCGCTCCAACTGCGGATCAATTCGGTCCAAAGAAACTGGGACTCTATCTCAAACCGAATCGATTCGCCTTGGGTTCGAATCGATTCGGTCATGCAGACCTGCCACTTTTGCCTAAGCCAAATCGATTCGCTTAGGGGGCGAATCAATTCGGGTCTGCAGACTCAAAAAGTTCTCTTCTTCTTTATGAAACCCACGAAATTAAAACCCTAAAATTTCACTTTTAACCCCTAAACCTTCATCAAAACCTGATTCTAAACCAATAATTCAACCCAAATCTGATCCCAACCATTTCTACACCATCAAACCCATATTTAAACATTGATTTCAAGATTTAAACCCAAAAATCAAGGTTTTGATATTAATACCCAAAAATCCATTTATTTTATCCACAAATTATGAAACGAATTACACAAATGAAATATTTAGCAAGATTAAACACTTGCCTCAGATTTAAAGAGGTTGGTTTGTCCTCGAGATCGCATTTGGGCCAGAATCTCCAAGCTTTTCCTCCTCTCTCTCTCCTTTTCTTCTTCTTTCCTTCTCCCTTTGTCTTTCTCTCTTTCTCTAAATGAGATGGCTTGATTCATAAGCCTTTAAATCCCTTATAACAATAAACCCAGTTTTAAATGTTAATACACACTTTAAATGACTCGTTTACTCCAATTCGAGTCAAACATACTTAAAAATAATCCAGAACCGAAATAAAACCCAATGACAGTCATTTTGACTATCTCGATCCATTCGGGATCGATGGTACACTCAAAATCATCATTCGGAGTACTTTAAAAACGTCCTCAATATTTGGACTTCAATTTCCAAATCCTAAAATTCTCCAATTTAAATGAATTTTATTTTTCCCAAAATTTTATTTCTCAGTCCCAAAATCGTGGGGTGTTACATTAGTATTTATTGATATGAATTATGTTGAATATTACTTAGTGATTAAAGTAATAATTAATTATGAATAAATTATCGCAAGCGAATAATACGACATTTATGGTAATTAAGTCAAGACACGTGTGTGAGTCGTGTCGGGACTAAATTTAATGGAATAAAAGTATTTTACTTATAAGTCACCCATATGGTCATTTCGAATGCGCTAAAGTCTCCGGAAGGGTCAATATAGGTAGAAAAGTCTACCCGGGAGTTTAGTTTGTGTCCCGGGACATTTTTAAGCCAACCCGACAACCTAGGAGGGTATTTTAGACATTTTTATATTTGGGGTAATTACACCCACGAAATTCCTAAGCCTATATCAGCTGCTAGGGTTAGGCTTCGTAGATATATCAAACACAAAGGCTTGTGATACCATTGGAGGAGGAGAGTGAAGAGTTTTCTAAGGCTTGGACCACTGTTGAAACACCGTTTGCACCACCATAGCCACCAACGTATAGATCGGAGAGAGAGAATCAACCCCAAACCTTTCATCATTAACAGACCAGACCTACAACATAAGGAAAGTAATTATCTTGCATAAATTTATGATAGACATATGATCCATGCTAGAAAAGGGTAACATCTATATGAAAATCCCATGTTTTGGAATATTTTAGATAGTGTAAAATCATGATTCTTGGGTTAAAATTGAAATGGAATAAGTTTGTTTATGCATGTAGAATCAAACCCACGTTATTATAATAAAATTGGTTAAATAAATATGGTATTTACATGTTTAATTTATGATAAAGTCAAAACAAGGGTTCTTGAGACTAAATATGAAATTTTGGTGAATTTATGCATGTTGATAATGTTTAAATGATTTGGATACGTTAAGATTTTCCCATATATGTTAGTATAGGATTTGGGTTACATAAATATCAATTTGGAGATGTTTCAATACGATTTTGGTGGTTAAAATTTAAGAAACCTGTAACTGATAAGGAAAATCTGGGCAAATAATTGATCGATCGATCAACTCAAGAATGTCGATCGATCGACCCATTTCTTCGATCGATCGACCCATTTCTTCGATCGATCGACTCCCCTGGGAAATGTGATTTATTTTCTTCTTAATATTTTATTAAATCCCAACTTTTAGAAATCTTTCGTGTTGACAAATTGAACATAATGAGACTTAGGGGATGGAAGTAGGATATACTTAACATCCGAAAAATGTTATTTCGTATGGAATTGAATGGGGAAATTACGAGTGTTAATCGAATGAGTTACGGTTGAAAATTATATAAATTGGGATTTAAATCGGATAAATGAATATTCAAGGTTAGTACCAGTAGTGGGGGTACATTATAGATACTGAAATAACCCAAGGAATAATTTATATTACCTATCGTATGGATTATTATGTGTAATGCATCATACCGCTCTACTTGCTATCATGGAGGTTTCCGCGCTAGGAGAGTCTTATTTTGATAAGCCTATCGGGGGAATATGGACTTGTACCTCAGAACCATAGAACCTTGGTATAGCGTATCTGTGAATGATAGTGCAGATGGTCATAGGGTAGGTGCGTGTGTGCGTCTCCCTTGTTACTTGGAATTATGATTCGCCTCCATTATGTGAGACTTTTGTTTCTATATGGTTCTAGAGTGATTATGAACCTATAGTCCTTCATGTAGTATGTGATATACTAGGACTTGATAGAAGAGTATGCATGCACCATAGCTTAGTCTCGGGGTGCCTTATGAGTATATATATATACTATGATAGTGATGTATATACGTACACTGGTGATTACTCTACTGTGGTTCTTAGTAGATAAGAAGAGTAAGTCATATAAAATATATTATAATTGTGGGAACTTATATGAGTAAAAAAATACTTGAATTGATTAATAAATATTGAAAATGCAAGAATGTATTATTCGAGTAATACGGGTGGGAACAATGACTTAGGCATCATAGTGAGAGAATTGATTCAAATCATTTAGGTGGGTTAGTATAACTAGTATGGGTTAGGAGTATACGTTAGGAGTGCAGAATAGTTGAGAGGTGAGAATTTCAAGTGAGAGCACGTGACTAAAATGTATACAATGTCTGGTATTTATGCAATTAAATACTTGCTGTTTTAAAAATATTTTCAACTCGGGCTCTGACCCGTTTGCTTCCAAATCTATTTTTGTCAAACAAATTCTAGGTGCCTAGACACACGGACGCCAAGCATAGGAGTTACATTCAGTTGACGTGTTGTATTGGTTGTGGAAGTTACAGGACCTCAATATTAGACGCCTCCATATTTATCCTTGATTCATTTAGAGTTATTTCTTTTAGTCATTGCATGTTGCCCATTCTTATTTAGGGATAGTGGTTTCAGACATTTATTTATATTTCAGTTTTGGGATTTATTTCATTTCGGATTATTGGATTAGGGATTTAGACTAGAAGTGTTTGCTCGAGACTCAATTTATTTCATTATGTCGTTTTAATTCCTATGAGATTGTTATTGGATGGTGGATGTTTAGTTAATCATTTAATTTCTTGCATATTATATTAAAAAGATAAAATTTGACATATAAATTTTTAAATACTAGGTGGTTAGTAATTAATAAAAACTTCTCAATTGTGATGCGAAGACTGATCCAACTGGACATTTTGTTTTAAATTTAATAAAGGACTAATCACCTGATATTTAATTAGGTGGGGTGTCACAGGTGGTATTAGAGCATAATGTTCTAGAGTCCTTAGGATAGGTGCGGCTTTTCACGTTTCAGCGTAGCGTTCTTTGATATATATATCCTTATTTTAAGATTTTTGTATTCCTATACGTATGCGACTTACGTTATTCGGCTACTAAGAATAGTTGATGTGATTCATATACGAGTTCGATTGGGCATGGTACATCAAACAATACAGAACGATAAGTGAAGTATGTTAGAACTAATACAGGAGGAAGAGCTCAGTGAAAACCATAGAGTATTTTGGAAAGGCTAACCACTTTAGAAGTTACCATAAATATTGTTGGAACAGCTGACGATTATAATAATAAATTAAGGACAGTATTTTTCCCAAACATCATCATAGAGAAAGATGGTACAATTACACACTCACCTAGCGCTGTAGGCAAGGGAGAATCAGGGGAACTCTTTCGAAGAGTCGCCTGTAAGGATTCGGTAAGGAGAGGTAGTGTGATTGACCGACGGATGGAGTTGATCCAAAGATAATTGTGCAGGGTGTAGTGCAACGAAACCCAGGACTAAAATTTAAGGTATAACCCTTGCTCATAGGAGAAGTATCGAGGTGATATGACTTCGTCATCCCATATAAGGAAATAGATATAAAGTGAATTGAAGGATTCGGGAGAAGTGATCGAAAAGTCTTCCCTCTTCTGTTCTGACAGAGATGCGATTGGAATTTGGAAACTTATCACAAGTAAGCTAGATGGTGATCGATCGTGAGATAGATGATAATTTATTTAGCAAACTTTGTACCCTACGAAGGGGATACGGAGAATGATAAAGGGTCTGTACATTGATAATGGACTCGTAAGAAGGATTCACATGAGCATAAGGGAAATCCGGTTGGGATAACTGATGTCGATATCTTTTGGATCACAAGTGTATAAGTTCACATTAAAATTTTAAGAGGAAGGAGTCAAAAGGGTTAGAAAATCTAACCTAAAATAAGATTGGATTTAACAGTACTAGTGAAGCGTCACAGAAGGATTTACCGAGTAAGGGACCCATTTAAATTTTTCAGACTAGTCAAATTTCTACCAAGTGACGGTGGAATCAGTCAGGACCATTAAGGCCAATGATGAGTTCCAAAATACTAGCGAAACCAAAGGGACAATACGGAGTAGAAATCAGGGCCAGACTACCTGGTCCAACTAAAGGACCCACCAACATGGCCAGTGGGACCAGAAATATGATAATAGCCCAGAAAGGTGTCCTATGTGTAGAGAATAGGAACACCTATGTAAAACTTATCTACAGCTAGAAAGTGAAACAAACTGGTTGGGATGTAGACACGAATAAATCTAGCAGAGTATAACAATGGGAGAAAAACTTTTGGTATAATAATATGACTAAGAGATTTAGATCTGAAAGTGACTACATGAAGAGTGGCAAGCTCACTTAGGGCCAGCAAGGTCCTCAATAGTAATAGCAGTATAATCATTCCTAAGCGTCGTTAGGGCTGAGGGAATGGTTGGGAAAGCCAACAGGCCAAAACAAAAATAAGAGATTTTTTCTAGAAATTAATATGGTTGCAAAGTGATAGACCACGAAAAGAAAGATTACCAGGAGCGGGGCAAGGGGTAAATAGAGGATGCGATCCTGAATATGCAACTATAATAGTAAGTCACGGTCCGATCCGGCACAAGAGTTATGCTCAGGGACCCGTTGACCAGACAAATTAGATAACAATGGGAAATAGAATTTACTTCATCCGTACGCGTATAAGATACATTTTTGGTGACATTGATGAGTCACAATATTTCATTATTAGCACCAAATTCGAGTTGTGAGTCGGGCTAGTAGGTTATGAATATGTTTACATTTAGTAGCGAGACATTTGGGGTCACTTGTGTGTGGAGCGGGTGTGTACACTAGGGGGATGTTTGTATCGTTTAAATTATTTTTCTACTATTGGGAATTATGAAAGTAGAAACTTATTATAATCCTTTGTAGTGACTAAATACCGAGGGTATGAGTGGTAGTAGATTATGTGATAAGACTATCGTGTTCATTAATCTAAGGTGAAATATATTGTTTGAGAGGTATCACCTGAAAGAGGGTTGAGCCTGTGTGTATGTATATATATACGGTACTGTATTACAGACTTTAGTGAGTACGTTAACTTGTTATGTGATCCTAATGATTAGAGAAGTTTACTGATGTGATTCGGGATAAACTAGTTTATTATTAGGCAGAGGGATATGGCTCATGATTTATTCGCGTTAAGAAACTAGTGTTAATAAGAGCGTCATAATGTATGTTGTCGTTTGTATCATGAGAGTGGATGAGTAGATTTTTATGTTAAGAAATGAAATTTGGGGGTGTATACTGTGGATTAAGGTCCTAACGAATCTCGACGACCGACAATGTTAGGAATTAGTGTATAGGGGGGGTTTCTTGTTTGGGTTTTTCTTTGCAAGACATCCTAAGTATGAAACTTAGCACAAGTCGGAAGTTAGTAAAGGTTTGGCCTTTAGAACACGAGTTTAGTACCTTAGTTATTATAAGTATATGTAGTTATATCTAGGAGTTGATGTTTACATTGAGATTTAAGGTAGGTAGATCCGTCTAGTTATTATGTAAGGAACATTGTAGAATGTTACAATACGAGTAAATTGGTGGGAAAATTTAGAGACTAATTGATTTGCGATTAGTGGGGAAGTTTATTTGAACCTCACTGTATGACCCGGATAAGTATACAAGATTTAATAAGGAACAAGAATATTATAATTAGTGAATTTGTGCATAAATGCACGGGATACAGGGTGTATAGGCACCCTAGTTAGTTGAGATTTTGGATATCTTTCGCGAGGAAAAGAAGTGAAAAGTTACTAAATAAACGTAGACGTATTTGTAAACTAACGACAAATGAGACGTGGGAAAATGAGGTTATATTAAGGTGTGCCTCCAGATTCGAAAGAGTAAATGAATGGGGGTAATAATAGTGCTGGTAAGTACAAAGAATGTACATTTTAAAATTATAAGGGTAATCAAGAGCTACTATATACATAGGAGTAACATAACGAGCATTACGCCAAGATCAATTGAAGATGCGGAAGTCTAACATGGGTAGTCGGGTGTAATTGTTGATGTCTCCCATGAAGGGAGTGTAAGGTTTCAAAGGGGGATCAGTCGACACTCGGGAAGGAGGGGACCTTTCCTAGTATACAAAATGCAATAGTCGTTATCATGGAAGACCCATCAGAATGGGGAAGTGTTGGGCAAAGATGGTAAGATGTGGAGTACTCGTCAATGAGTATTGGTAAAAACAAAGATAAAATATTTTGTTGTAAGGTAATAAAAGAGATTTTTATCGCCGAGATAGTGAGACTGCATGAGTTTCCAATCGATATTGTGTACGATGCTGACAAGATTAGTAATTCATTATTGGGAAAGTTTTAAGGAGACCATGAGTACGGAGTTTGGATTGAGTAAGGCCTATCAATTGCAGACGAACGAATGAACTATGCGGACTAATCGGATGTTGGAAGAATTGTTACATATGTGTATTTTCGAGTTCTATGGGAGGTGGGGAGCAGTACCTTCCATTGGTGGAGTATGTGTACAATAAATCATATTAGTTTACTATTGGTATGACTCCATTTGAGGAATTATGCAGTAGGCCTTGTCGTTCTCCATCGTGTTAGCTAGAGGTAGGGGATAACAAGCTACTTGGGCCCAAAGTAATCCAGGATAGTTCGAACAAGATAGATATGTTTCAAAGTCGTATACAGGTTGCTCAGGATAGACAAAAGAGCTACGCCGATGCGAAGAGATTCTTCAGGGAGTTCAGTGTGGGGGACCAGGTGTTGTTACGAGTATTGCCTATGAAGGGAATAATTCGGTTTAGGAAGAAAGGGAAGTTGGTGCCGAGTTATGTTGGTCCATTCCCTATTATTGAGCGGATTGGGCCAGTGGATTACAAACTTGGGTTACCGGAGCACTTTCATGGGATTCATGACATGCTGCATATTTTTTCGTTGAGGAGATATCTTCGGGATGAGTTGGCCCACACTCATATTGCTTTAGAGGTGATTGATCTACAGTCCAATAGTTCCTACGAGGAGGGGTCAATTGCTATCCTAGACCGTAGCGGGAGGAAACTGAGGTCAGAAGTAGTGTCGTTAGTACGTGTTCAGTGGCGGCATCATAATGTCGAGAAATCTACCTGGGAGCGCGAGGATAAGATGTGCAACAAATATCCAGAGTTATTCTTACCAGGTATACCTTTATTTTTTTGAATTTGAGGAAAAAATTCCATTATTAGGGGGAAGTATGTAATACCCCGTATTTTTAATGATTTTAATTATGGAATTAATTGTCATAAAAATGGAAAATTTATTTATAATTAATCCGAATTGAATTAAATAATTACTAGCGTGACAAGAGTTAGTATTTATTTATATGAATTATGTTGAATATTACTTAGTGAGTAAAGTAATATGTAATTATGAATAAATTGTTGCAAGCGAATAATACGACATTTATGGTAATTAAATCGGGACCGCGTGTCAGCCGTGTCGGGACTGAATGAAACGGAATAATAGTATTTTATTTATAAGTCACCATATGGTCATTTCGAGTGCGCCAAAGTGTTCAGAAGGGTCGAGATAGGCAGAAAAGCCTACACGAGGGTTTAGTTTGGGTCCCGGGACATTTTTAAACCAAACTGGCACCCTGGAGGGTATTTTAGATAGTTTTATTTTAGGGGTAACTAAACCCACGAAATTCCTAAGCCTATATCAGCTGCTAGGGTTAGGCTTCGTAGAGATATCAAACACAAAAGCTTGTGATACCATTGGAGGAGGAGGGTGAAGAGTTTTCTAAGGCTTCAACCACTGTAGGAACATCGTTTGCACCACCATAACCACCAACGTATAGATCGGAGAGAGAGAATCAACTCCATACCTTTCATCACCAACGGATTAGACCTGCTACATAAATCAAGTAATTATCTTGCGTAAATTTACGATAGATATATGATCCATGTTAGAATAGGGTAACATCTATATGAAATTCCATGTTTTGGAAGATTTTAGATAGTGTAAATCATGATTCTTGGGTTAAAATTGAAATGGAATAGGTTCGTTTATGCATGTAGAATCAGAACCACATTATTATAATTAAATTAGTTAAAGAAATATGGTATTTACACATTTAATTGATGATAAAGTCAAAACTAGGGTTCTTGAGACTAAATATGAAATTTGGGTGAATTTATGCATGTTGATGATGTTTAAATGATTTGGATACGTTACGATTTGCCCATATATGTTAGTATAGGATCTGGTTTACATGAATATCGATTTGGAGATGTTTCAATACGATTTTGGTGGTTAGAAATTAAGAAACTCGTCACTGTTAAGGAAAATCTGGGCAAATAACTGATCGATCGATTGACTCAAGAATTTTGATCGATCGATCGATCGAATCCCCAGGGAAATGTGATTTGTTTTCTTCTTAATATTTGATTAAATTCCAACTTTTAAAAATCTTTGGTGTTGATTAATTGAACATAATGAGACTTAGGGAAGGGCAATAGGATATACTTAAAATTACGAGCGTTAATCGAACGAGTGTTAATCGAACGAGTTACGGTTGGAAATTAAATAAATTGGGGTTTAAATCAGATAAATGAATATTCAAGGTTAGCACCAGTAGTGGGGGTACATTATAGATACTGAAATAACCCAAGGAATAAATGGAACGTTAGTAACCTTTTTGGGACAGGGAAAGGTACTTGAAGTTATGCGACGACAGTTACCGCGTTAAATAAAATATTACGTAGGATATTCAATATATAAATATACTATGTAGGAGACTCAAAAATTGTGACATGCGTATGCCTATATGGAATTTATATATACTTAGGTTGTGTGATTACCTATCATATGGGTTATTCTGTATAATGCATCATACCGCGCTACTTGCTATCACGGAGGTTTCCGCAATAGGATAGTCTTATTCTGATGAATCCATCGGGGAAATATGGACTTGTACCTAAGAACTATAGAACCTTGGTATAGCCTATCTGTGAGTGATAGCGCAGATGGATGTAGGGGTGAGTGGGTATGTGCGTCTCCCTTGTGACTTGGAACTATGATTTGCCTTCATTATGTGTGAGTTGTGTTTTTATATGGTTCTAGAGTGATTATGAACATATACTCCTTCATGTAGCATGTGGTATACTGGTACTTGATAGCAGAGTATACATGCACCATAGCTTATTCTCAGGTTGCCTTATGAGTATGTATATACTATGATAGTGATGTATATAGATACACTGGTGATTATTCTACTATGTTTCTTGGTAGATAAGAAGAGTACGCCATATAAAATATATTATAATTGTGGGAACTTATATGAGTAAAAAAAATACTTGAATTTATAATAAATATTGGAAATGCAATAATGTATAATTCGGGGAATAAGGGTGGGCACAATGACTTAGGCATCATAGTGAAAGACTTGATTCAAATCGTTTAGGGGAGATAGCATAACTAGTATGGGTTAGGAGTATACGTTAGGAGTGCACAGTAGTTTAGAGGTGAGAATTTCAAGGAGAGCACGTGACTAACATGTATACAATATCTGGTATTTATGCAATTTAAATACTTGTTGTTTTAAAATTATTTTCAACTCGGGCTCTGACCCGTTTGCTTCCAAATCTATTTTTGTCAAATAATTTTTAGGTGCTCAGCCACAGGGACGCTAAGCATAGGAGTTTAATTCAGTTGACGTGATGTAGTTGTTGTGGAAGTTACATGACCTCGGTATTAGACGCCTCCACATTTATCCTTGATTCATTCATAGTTATGTCTTTCAGTCAGGGCATGTTGTCCATTCTTATTTAGAGAAAGTGGTTTCAGACATTCATTTATATTTCAGTTTTGGGATTTATTTCATTTCAGATTATGGTATTTGGGATTTAGACTGGAAGTGTTTACTCCAGAATCAGGTTATTTCATTATGTTGTTTTAATTCCTATAAGATTGTTATTGGATGGGGGATATTTAGTTAATCAGTTAATTGCTTTCATGTTATATTAAAAAGATAAAATTTGACATCTAACTTTTTAAATACTATGTGGTTAGTAATTAATAAAAAGTTTTCGATAGTGATGCTAAGACTGATCCAACTGGATATTCAGTTTTAAATTTAATAAATAACTTACCACCCCGTATTTAATTAGGCGGGGTGTCACAAATTATAGATTCATGAGGATAGGCATGCATCAATAAATAATCATACTATTATTCTAATTAAACTTGTCGTAAAATATTTGATGCAAAAGCTTCCAAAATCCTCCAAGTTTCCTTCTCCTCTAAGCCTCTTTTCACTCTACAAATGGATTTCTCTCTTAGATGATCATTATGTTACAAACTTAGTGTGCAAACTTTATATGCACAAGAGTCTTCCTTTATATACGTATATACATATTGAGGCATCATATATATAAATATACATATTGTGACATCACATGTTAGCTAAGAACATAATATGCTATATTTTTTTTCTTTTAAATTCAGGGTATTACACAAAATTTTGACTCGCTTTCTTTTTTCCTGGGATGAATTTTAACTAGTCCCCATACCTATGGGGCATCCAAAGGTCTTCATCACCTTCAAGTCTTTCTTCACATTCTTTATCGTTATGGCCAATACAACCACAGAGGAAGCAAAAAATGGGGATACGTTCGTACTGGAAGAAAATCTACACTACTTCTCGTCCCTTTAATATTCATCATGGTGCTGCGTAATATTGATTTTTTCACATCTAACATGACTCTAATCCAGAAAAAACGCGCCTAACCGGTTCCATCTTGTGAAATGTCAATTTCTTCAAATTTCCGTAATTTATTGCCTATTCTTTTTCTTGTTTTCTCTTCTTTTATTTTCATTACCAAATTAAAAACACGAACCCACATTGGTGCCTAACGAAATTTCATGCTCAAAGATATTTTTTCTCCATCTAGCTCTTATATCAAGAGACGATATTTTTCAAATGATCATGGTCTGCCATTTAGCACCTTTCTCTTAACAAGTACATGATTGAATTTGAATATGAAATAATTTTCACCTGATTTCTCTATCTTCAATCCTTTGCTCGGTCGCCATGCAAGTTGCAATATTGTACAGAGTATTAAGGATATTCCTCTAACAGTTGCGTGATAGTATGGCTTGGACCTATTCCACATGAAGATTATCTTTGATATTTACGCATGCAAGAGAATATACGCAAGAAAGAAGGAAGAATCAGTCAATAACTGTTTATTCAAATATGTCTAGTCCGTATATTTCTAAAGGTAGCACAATTTGTATTAGTCATAGTTACTTCCTCATTTTTCTCATAAAAGTTGTAACAGCTAGTAGGGCCCTTTTATTTCTCATGTAAGTGTGGACATCCCCGATCCTCTCCGCGCGGGCGAGCGCACGAAGGGAAAGGATCCTTCGGGTCCCGCGCATCCCTCTCGGGAGTGCTTTGGTCGGCGTCATTTGAGATGAGGTGTAAAAATGTAGAGAGATTCAGAGTCGCCAGTCTATTTTACTCAAAACAAACAAAAGAAAAAGAGGAAGCCATCTCGAAGGATGGCATCCTAAGACATACTGGTGCATGCGAAACCAAAATGATTCGAGAAGGGTTCGGAGGCTAAGTTACGAAATGGGAAGGTGTTAGGCGCCCATTCCGCCCTTTCGGTCTCTCATGGATATTTGTTATTTTCCTTTATATTTCCCCCCGTGATATGTGTGCATGTGTATATATATATAATGGATGTAGGAATCCTAGACTTGTATCATGGAAAAGATAAATCGAGTCATCCGTAGGAAGATATAAGAATAGTATTAGAAAAAAAAGATTTACGCGATTACCCCTACGTTGGTCGTTATAATGGAATGATAACGCATATGGAGTAATACGTTACAAGTATATAGAATATAAGAAAATTAGCTTTAGAGAAGATAGAAAATGAGAGAGAAAGTGGGAATAGGACTCGAGTCTCGAGTTTTACCCCGAGACGCCTACGTACCCTATAAAGGCATCAAAGTCCACGTAGTTCGCATACAAAACAAGGGGTGGGGTTTATCCCATAAATCTAAATGGGGGATCTCTTATTTGTGAGTGTCTGTGTGTAGAAAAAGTGTTTTAGTGGTGAGAAAAGTATGAGAATCCCTATTTGGAATTTATGAGCAAACCCTCTTTTTCTTGTTTTTTTGGGTTTTATTTATATGAAAATAAAAGATGTGCAATAATACTAAATAAAAAGTATATTAGGATGTGTGAGATGAGATAATAAAAGTGCTAAGTAAGAAAACAAGTTATTGAGAATTTAAGTGAGAGCTTGAGAAAGTTGGACCTTCTTGAAGATCTTGACCTTGATCTTGAATGTTGGGGAGCATCCCTTGCACTTGGATGATGCTGGAGAGTGGCTGATTAACCAAGTTTGATGAAAAGGATGATGAAAAGTGGAAGTAAAAAATGGATTTGGGGGTTGAAATCACACTGCCTTCGAGAGAGGTTTTTGGGATTCGTTGAGAGTGAATTATATCAGATCTCAGTCCCTCTTAAAAATGAGGTAGGCCTCCTTATATAGGCTCAGGTCACTGCCGATCGGCATAGACCTCATCCTACCTATCGGCACCTACCGATAGGCAGGGTCTGGAACCTGCCATTTGGTAGTGTGTTTTAGGCCTTTTCGAGAAATCGACTGCCGAGGGCAAACCGTTAGTTAGAATCGTGCACGTGGTAGACCATTAGAAAGGTAATTCAGAGACCTTCAAAAGTCCTTGGACCTCTCTCGGGTTTGGGAGTTGACTTTGGGTCAAATATGGCTCGGAAGCGTTTATCGGTCCATTGGATGGGGAATCGTCCGTACGCAAAAAGATCATTCATCCGCATGGTAAGTCCAAATCCCATACGGGGTAGACCGTTAGAAAGGTCAGGAGATGTAATTAGACATTCCAAAGAGTTTGGCCTGGTTTGGGGAGCTGACTTGGTCATCGGGCCCTGGAAGCATTTGGTGACCTCTTGGAGTTAAACGGATCGTTCGTCCGCATGGTAAGTCGGAATAGTGCATGGGATGGACCGTTGGAAAGGGTATTCAGTGACTTTTGAAGATTCATTCAGCCTCAGTTGATCTGAAGAGTTCACTTAGGTCAAACAGAGCCCGAGAGTGCCCGATGGCCTCTAGGTCAAGTTTCGGATGAAAATGGATCGTTCGTCCGCATCGTAACTCAGAATCATGTACGGGATGGACCATTGGAAAGGGTATTCAGTGCCCTTCGAAGATTCATTCAGTCTCAGTTGAGATGAAGAGTTTGACTTTTTGGTCAAATTGAGTCGGGGAGTGCTCGTTGGCTTCTAGGTCAGTACTCGGGACATGACCTGGGTTTATAGTGATGAAGGGAGGTACTAGGGACCTAAGGAGAGTTGGGGGTAATGGAATGCGGTGTCTACAGAGCCCCTCGATGGGTGAGTTTAGAATAAATGATGATCGTGATTAGACACCACATGATGCTTTTGAGGGAGTATGACCGATTCAGAGGGTCGAGGCCGATTCTGAGGACCTAAGGAGTGTTCTGGGATGGAATTTTGATCCAAGGTTTAGGTAGATTCTGAGGACCTGAAGTGGTGTTTGGGGATGAACAATTATGCGGGTCAAAGCCGAATATGTGGGCTTAGGGTGAAGATCTAATAATCTAGGTCAATTATGACCTAAGAGTGGTGACGATCGAGGATCGAGGTCAATTTTGACCCAACTCATGTGACGATCCAAGACCGAGGTCAATTCTGACCTAAGAGTGGTGACGATCGAGGACCGGGGTCAATTTTGACCCAACTCAGGTGACCATCTAAGACCGAGGTCAATTCTGACCTAAGAGTGGTGACGACCGAGGATCGGGGTCAATTCTGACCCAACTAAGGTGACGATCCAAGATCGAGGTCAATTCTGACCTAAGAGTGGTGACGACCGAGGACCGGGGTCAATTCTGACACAACTCAGGTGGCGATCCAAGACCGAGGTCAATTCTGACCTAAGAGTGGTGACGGTCGAGGACCGGGGTTAATTTTGACCCAACTCAGGTGACGATCCAAGACCAAGGTCAATTCTGACCTAAGAGTGGTGAAGACCGAGGACCGGGGTCAATTCTGACCCAAATCAGGTGACGATCCAACACCGAGGTCAATTCTGACCTAAGAGTGGTGACGACCGAGGACCTGGGTTAATTCTAACCCAAGTCAATCCAAGACCGAGGTCAATTCTGACCTAAAGAGTGGATGAAGATTGGATTTTGATTCTGCTGGAGAAAGTGATTTTTAATTTGAGTTGGGGAGCTGATAGCCGGGGAAGCTTTTGTTTCTTTAGGAGACCTCACGGGGGGGAACAACCTATTTTGGTGCTGTAAAGACTCCGCTGGGGAAGTGATCAGGCGATCCTTATAGATCCTCCGGTGCTTTACCGAGAGGAGATTCACTTGGTTTTTGAGGATTACGCTGGGAAAGAGGGGTTCCGCTTGAGGGAATGCAAAATTTTCTTGGTGAAAATGTTTTAAATCCCTCTTGGGATTTTTAGGAATTTTTTGAGGATTTTTCAAGGCATTCTTGTATTTTTTGGCAATTTCTGTACGAAATTTAAGGGGGGTGCCGATCGGCATGGTATGAGAGGTGCCATTCGGCAGTGGCACAGACTTTTGGGCTACCGTGGGAAGGTAAGGAGTCAGTGCCGGTCGGTATAGTAGGGGGGAAGTGTCGATCATCATGGCGCTTGGCCTCTTATATAAAGGGGGTGAATCCCTTCATTTTTTTCACAGCTTCTTTGATTTCTCTCTTTCTGCGATTTCTTTGCAAATCGTTCTAGCATTCCGATCTTCAAGAAATGGACGCTTTTGTAAGCACTGTAGTCCACCGGGAGTGATTGACCATTGATGACTGGGCGAATGTGGAGTGGAGGGCCAGGGCGCCTCTTGCTTTGGGGAGTGATAACTCCTTTGATGCGTTTGAGCCAGTTGCAGATGATCGGACCTTGTTGCGGGAGCCTTCGTGTCATCGCTCTTCGAGAGTGAGTCCCGGCGGTTATGTAAGTAACCTGACCTTTTGCATTCTTCTCTTTTGGTGATTTTTCTTTCTTTCTTGACTTTTGATGAGACTTTTCCTTTTTTCCAGTCTGATATTTCCTTAAAGAACATGTGCGCCCGCGGAACGACGGGGCTCAGGGATGTCTAGGAGCATCTCCCACCTGTGGTGTGTTGGGTGGTATCATCAGCGGGTTTCGAGAGGTTGGCATCGGTGCTGGATGAGACGCCTTATTCGACAGCGGTCCTGTGAGCTTTGGGAGAGAGGTGGTGGGATACTACCTATAACTTCCATTTCGGCTTCGGGGAGATGACTGTAACTCCATAGATGTGCAGCAGCTGTTGGGGCTGGATTGTGACGGAGAGCAGATAGAGGTGGATCGCTCTTTACGGGTGAGACCAGAGGCAGTGCATACGGCACTTGGTGATGTAGGGAGGATAGTTTCTGGGGATTCTATCCGGCTGTCTCTGCTGAAGGATGTTCTGCTGAGCAGGGTGATTGATATGGAGGACGGGCTACAAGTGAGGAAGATGGCCCGGTTATTCATTTTGCTGCTATTGGGAGGTTTCATGGTGGCGTTGAGCGGCGACGTCGTCCATTTGTGGTTCTTGTCATACCTGAGGATATTTTTGAATATCCCTTTCTATGATTGGGGGAGTCTGACTTTGGCGACCCTTTACTCTTTTCTGGATGCATTCAGTCGGTGCTGCTGGCAGACCATTACTGGGGCCATATACCTTCTTGAGATATTCTTTGGTTTGCACATTTCCTTTCATGCATCCGCATTTTCCTTTCATGCATTTGCATTTTTCTTATGCGTCTCTTTTTTTATTTTGTGAATTTTGACGTGGTTCTATAAGGTGATTGGGTGCAATACCCCACTGATAGCTTTCAAGGACGACACTGTTGGGGACTTCTGTCAATTGTATCGATGGCGGAGGCCAATTGTCAGTCGAAAGGATCTCTCGCTCTGGAGGCGGTGCGTCAGGTCTTAAATGACTTGACCAGTAGTAGGGTAAGACTCTTTCCATTTTAGACTCGGTTTGCACCTTCTAATCTTGTATTGATTTATGCTTGCTTGGAGATTTTCAGGTGACCTTTTATCCTTGGGGGACAACCATTCAGGATGCGGGGGCGACTGTGGTGAATGCGTGGATGAGGCGTTTACTGGTGCATGAGTTCGGCCATTCTTGGTACCCCGCAGAGCGGGTGGTTCGTCAGATTGCCGGGGAGGAGATGGTGGTGCCACCTGTGCAGCCTTCTACGTCTATGAGGCGGGAGCGACTGCTGTCAGAGGATGAGAGAATCGCGGCAATGATCGGCGAGTCCTACTTATTGTACACCGATACGGCTGTGCCATATGATTATATGGACTTTGTGACGAGATGGTTGATGGTGCCCAGCATATATGATTCCCTGCCTTTCCCTCCTGCGGGTTCGAGTCGGGCGGTGGGATCTTCACATAGCGGCGGTTGTCTGTCTGCGACGGCGACGACTTCAGAGGTTCCTTTTGTGCGATTGCATACTCCCTCCTACAACATTCGACGGGATGATGGATGGATGGTGCCTATGTTGCACCATCCTCATGCGATGGATCCGAAGGAGTTGGGTTTGACAGAGGAGGTCCTCCGACCTGCGGTATACCTTTATGTTCCTCTCTTTCTTTCTTTTCTGTTTTGGTCATCTCTGTTTTGATACTGATTTCGCCTTTTCTTGCAGCAAGTTCGGGTGTCGACCACTTGGCTAAAGGACATCAGAGACTAGATATCTTCAACGACTGCCCATATTTGGGATGCGGTTCCTGTTCCTTCTTTCTTGGTGCCGTCTGCCTCATCTGAAGAGGACTCGGGCTCGGGTAGTGGTGGTGTGTTGTTTCACCGTAGGGGAAAGAGAGCACGTCGCGGGGGTGGAAGCTCTTAGTGAGAGAGAGAGAGAATGTGGGTTCGGGCTGAGTCCCGTTGTTTTTACCTTTTCTTTTTATTTCCTTCAAAAATGATGTATCACAGAAAACAGATATATGCAATGCAATGGATTTTTTATTTTGATTATCTTTTATTAATGATGAATGAATGCATATACATCTGCTTTTTACTTTGCTGCTGAGAGCGTAAAAAGGAATATTTTTGGAATTTTTTGAAGGAAAGTTTTTTTTATTAAAACAGGGGAAATTAAAGGGATTTTGAAATTCTGTTGAGAATATCAATTTGTTTTTATTGAGTTTTCTTATTTGACAAAAGAGGAAAAGAGGAAATTTCTAAAATGGGGGGTTGCCGATCGACAAGCACCATGTCCTGCCTATCGACAGTTCAGCCCAGTCCCATCAATTCAAAGCTTTGATTGGTACCCTCTTCAGCCTTTGGTACCTTGTGGGGTAGGATTCCCTCCGATTTCTGCAGGGATTATGTCTCTTGTGAGGGTTTTTAAGTATAAAAAGGGGTAAGGGTGGAGTGTTTCCATCACACCTTTGCATTTTCACCTACTTGCCCATTATTTCTTAGCCTTGCAAGATGGCTCTCCCTGGTAGCATTGAGTTTGCTAATTACCTTGAAGCCTTGGAATCCATGTGCTCTTATAATGTCGACTATGATGCTTTTAACATGCACCGAGTTTCCCTGTGGCACAATCGACCGCTTGAGTGGAACATGATGATGGTGGCGGTATAATTTTGGTGCCACGAAGACCACGTATTCCGCTTTGGGCTGGATGAAGTTTGTCCTACCTACGAGGAATTTTCTGTCATGTTGGGTGTAAATCCTAGAGTTACTGCGGCTTTGCTCAAATTTTCCCGCTCTCCCAGGGATTTGTTGGTCTGGCTTCTTCGTGTTTCGCCTTTGGCGTCCAGATCATTGGTTATTGGAGGAATGATCTCCCTCCTAGCGATGCTGTAGTCTGTGCATTTGCGGGAAGTAGGTGATGCTGGCTATGCTGGGGTCATTGTTCTGGGTCTGGTTTCAAAATTGTTGCTGGTGACTAGAGAACTACAGGTGGACCCGCAACCTGTAACCATTACTTCATGGATGTCTTACCATCGCAATCCTGCGACGGTGATATTGGCAGAGACCCTGAATGGCCTGGACGACTAGAGAGAAGGTCGTTCTGACTTTTTGAGGGGTAGCCCTGTGATGCTGTTCATGTAGTTGTCTGAAAGATTCCGCTTGACGACTCCTCTAGAATATCCCTTGTCGATCGTACCCAACTTTTTTTCACGCTACTTCATCAATGTTAGTCTGTATGTTGAGAACTGGGAGCATTGACTTGTGGAGCATGGGGCTCGTGGTCTGTATTGGTCAGTGCCTTGGTGGGGGCAGTTGCAGCCTGTTCTGGAGCTAAGAGAGTATTCATATGTGCAGCTGGTTGGTCTCAAGCATACCTCCTTTTATTTCCCTTGGCGGCTTCTGCTCCAATTTGGCTGGGCCCAAGTCGTGCCACCTCGGATCTCAAATTTCTTTCCAGTAAAAGATTTGACTGAGAGCCTACGTCTGTGGCTTGGATCTCTGTGGGAAAATTGGTGTCCGTAGACCCTTCCCTTCTAGTCTATCGGGAAAGTTTGGCATATCCCCAGATATTATATGAAGTGGTTGTGGAGGAAAGTAGTCAGCAAGATATTGGCAATGGAGACTGGACAAAGATGGTTTGCTTTATCCAACACCATGGAAGGGGGGGTTGTGGTCTTTTCGAAGATGGTTTGGGCTTATCGGTCCATGGAGTGTTTACGGCACTCTATTCAGGCAAAGGAAACTTGGGGACCTCAAGATGTAGATGATGAGGGTGCAGGCTTCTCTGGTAGCTGTGGGTAGGACTCTTGGAGAGTTTATTTGTGTAATAGATGCGGGGATTTTATTTGGTTTTTTATGGTAGTAGGGGGAAGGGAGTTATCTGTTCATTTTCTTATGTAATCCGTGCTGTAATTTCTTATTAATGAAATAAACAAGTTTATGATCATCCAGTTGTGCCTTTCGATGAGTTTTGTATTTTGAATTATCTGTACTGATCGCTAAGGCATACATAATCCTTTTGTTCAAGTATTATTTAGAATGAACCGCCGTTCTCGGAGGTAAGAAAAGAATGATATTTTGTGAAAAAGAAAGAGTCGCACTCATGTGAGGTGTATGAGCTGCCTACGTACCTCTGGGGTTTTTTAAATAGTTTTTTTATCTGTTTGAAAATAGTTTTGCAGAGGATCAGGCCCATGTATTTCTAGGTAGAGGGAAATGAAGAGTTTTTTTTTATAATAGAAGGGGGATGAGAAGAGTCGTAGCGCACCGAGATTTCGGACTAGGGGTAGAATTTCTTGAGATGGTCCAGGTTGACTGGACGAGCCATCTCTTCCCCATCTAGGTCAGTGAGCATGGCGGCACCGCCGGATAAGATTTTCTTCACAATGTAGGGGTTGCTCCAATTGAGCTTGAATTTCCCTCTGGGATCCCAGATGGGTTCTATTATCTCCTTGAGGGCTAAGTCCCCTTACCAAACATCGCGGTGCTTGACTCTCTTGTTAAATGATCGCGCTATTCGACAATGGTACCCCTGTATGTGGTAAAGATCTTTTAATATTCTTTCATCTAGGAGGGCTAGCTCATCAAGACGGCTTTGGCACTAGTCTTCTTTGCTAACTTTGTTTTCGAGCATGACGCGTAGCGAGGGTATTTCTAGCTCCACAGGTAGGACTGCTTCCATGCCATAGACCAGGGAGTAAGGGGCTAGCCCCAGTAGAGGTTCGAATTGAGGTTCGATAGCCCCATAGGGCGAACGGGATCCGGTCGGCCCAATGCCTACAACTTTTGGTCATCTTGCTGATAATAGCTTTGAGGTTCTTGTTGGCGGCTTCAACTGCACCATTGGTCTGTGGTCGATAGGGAGAAGATTTGTGTCTCTGAATCTCGTACTCGTTGACTACTTCTGTGACTTTCGCTTAAAAATGCAACCCGTTATCTGACACTAGCTCGTGCGGGATCCCATATCGGCAGATGATATTCTTCTTGAGGAATTTGGCCACTTTCTTGGCATTCAACACTGCGAATGACTCAGCTTTGACCCATTTGGTGAAGTAATCAATGGCGACTAGGATGAACTCATGTCCATTTGAAGCCTTTGGTGTAACCTTCCCTATGATGTCGACACCCCAGGTGTAGAACGGCCAGGGAGAGGTCATATTATATAATTCTCGTGGAGGTAGGTGTTGAATATTAGAGAATCGTTGGAATTTGAGGCATCTCCGAACATAGGTGGTGCAGTCTTGGGTCATGGTGGTCCAGTAGTAGCCCTGTCGGATGATCTTCTTGGCAAGTATATGACCATTCATGTGGGGACCACATTCCCCGCTGTGGATGTTCTGCATTATCTTCTCAATCTCAGCCCCTGCGATACAATGTAGATGAGTTCCATCGAAATTCCTCTTGAGTAGAGCTTTATGACAGATGATGTACTGGGCGGCCAGTCTTCGGAGGGTCATTCGATCTTTCTTGTTAGAACCCTCGGGATACCTACCATGTTTGAGGAGGCACCAGATATCATAGTACCAGCAATCGGCTAATTCGAGATCTTCGGTGGAGACAAGCTCAATATGGTAGCAATGGTTCGGTTTGTCTTGCTTTTGAACTAGGAAGGGGGTCATTGTTATTCCCTCGGGCATGTCGACCATAGAGGCCAAGGTAGAGAGAGCATCGGCTAGGTTATTCTTTGCTCGAGGTAGGTAATGGAAGGTGATATCTCAGAATCGGGAGCCTAACTCCTCTAAGTGGGCATGGAAGGGTTGGAGCTTTTCGTCCTTGACCTTCCACTTTTTGAGCACTTGACCGATGATAAGGGAAGAATTCTCGTAGACATCAAGGTATTGAATACCTTTCTTGAGAGAAACCTTGAGGCCTACTGTGCATGCCTCATATTCCATCATGTTATTGGTGAAATGGAAGTCCAACTTAATGGCGATGGGAGTATGGGCGTCATCTGGGGCGATCAGAAGTATCCCGACGCCATATCCTTTTTTCTTGGTAGCACCGTAAAAAAAAATTTGCCATCGAAGGTTGTCTTGAGCGGTACAGAGGATATTTTCATCTGGGAATTCGGAGATCCAGACATCTGCTTCTTCTACAAGGTAGTCAGAGATGACTCTTCCCTTAATAGCTTTCTGTGTGACGTATATGATATCGAACTCGGTTAGGAGCATCTACCATTGGGCCATTCGACTGGATAAGGCAGGTTTCTCAAGCAGGTATTTGATGGGGTCCATTCGGGATACAAGTTTAATGGGGAAGACGAGCATATAGTGTCACAACTTTTGGGTGACCCAGACAAGTGCGACACATGCCTTTTCCAAAGCAGTGTATTTGAACTCATACCTGACCAATTTGTTACTAGCGTAATAGATGGCTCTTTCTTTATGGGAGTCCTCAAGGTATTGGGCTAGCAAAGCCCCGGCGGTAGTGTCAGTTATGGTTAGGTATAGGAGCAAAGGGAGACCAGGCTGTGGTGGCATGAGCACTGGAGGTTGGGTCAGATATTTTTTATTCGGTAAAAAGCTTCTTGGTAGTCCTCGTTCCAAACCTTGGTTGAATCCTTTCGGAGGAGCTTGAAGATCGATTCACAGATAGAGGTTAGTTGGTTGATGAACCGGCTGATATATTACAATTTCCCAAGAAAACCTCGAACTTCTTTCTCTGTTCGGGGTGGTGGCATCTCAACTATGGCCTTCAGCTTTGTAGGATCTACTTCTATCCCTTTTTCGCTGACCATGAATCCCAAGATTTTTCCCTTTGTAATGCCGAAGACACACTTCTGTGGATTGAGTCGCATCTGATACCGTTGCAGTCGTTCGAAGAACTTTCGGAGAGCAGGAATATGACCTTCTATAGTGTTGGATTTGATAATCATATCATCCACATAAACCTCGACTTCTTTGTGAATCATATCGTGCAGGATGGTTATGGCAGCCCTTTGGTAGGTAACCCCAGCATTCTTGAGACCAAATGGCATAACGGTGTAGCAAAAGGTTATCCATGGGGTGATGAATTCGATTTTTTCTTGGTGGTCGGGGTGCATCTTGATTTGGTTGTATCCGACAAATCCATCGATGAATGACTTGAGAGCATGACTGGCTGTGTTATCCACGATCATGTCGATATTGGGTAGCGGATAATCATCCTTTGGAGAAGCTTTGTTTAAATCTCGGTAGTCTACACACATTCAAACCTTCCCCCTAATTTCGGTATAGATATTATGTTGGATAGCCATGTGGGATATTCGATCACCCGAATAAAGCCCACGTTTAACTGTTTGACCACCTCTTCTTTGACCTTGAGCGACCATTCGGTGCAGAGTTTTCTCAATTTTTGTTTAACCGGCTTGTAATATGGGAGAGTGGGAATCTCGTGCAGAGCTATTTCAGTATCAGTGTCGGGCATATCATTATAGGACCATGCAAAGACATCCACGAACTCCTTTAGTAATTCTTCGAGTTGTGCACACTCATGCTCGTTAAGGTTGGCCCATATCCTAATCTCGCGCAGTTGGCTACTAAAATCGAGATTAATAATAACAGTCTCTTCTTCATTAACTTGAACACGGTTATGTTGTTTATTATTAACCTTATTTAGATCAGTTGAGAATTGTTCATTTACAAAATCATCATCATCAAAAGTTTGATTAGAATCTAAGAAGTTAATGTAAGACACAGCAAGATACTCAAAATCTTCGTTTATTTCATTGATAGGAAAAATAGCATTGAGAACCTTATCAAAAGAGGTCTCGATTACATTTGAACAAGGATAGACAACAGAAGAAGAAATAGGGTAAACATTGGGGTTAGGGGAGATTTCAAGAGGTTGAACTGGCGCAGCATGCCAGTTGAGGAGGGGTGTATCAGCAACTTTAATCAGATGGGATGGATCCATTGATGTAGTGCCTGAATGAACCATGCAGAGTGTCAGCCCCAGTGTCTGTAAGTTAAAGGAATCTTCGGAATCAATTTCCTCAGTCTCTTTGTTATTTTTAATGAGTGGTTGTGCTTGGTATTGGAAACTGTCGGCCTATGGGTAGCTATCTTGGAAAAAGATCTCCATTTTTGGCTTCAGCTTCTTGTCTATGTGGTCATACCATGGTTCTGGAAAACCGTAAAAGAGGAAATCTTCGCCTTCTTTGATGAATCGTCCATTCAAGGAGTCCCCTGAGATAGTTGGGATGCAGTCTAATCTTCTCTTTGGTCGAGACTGGTGGATCATTCTGAGCTCTCGTTCTGATGGTTGATACCTCAAGCCACAAGGAGGGAAAGCTTTCTTCAGTTTGATGGGCCCAAGTATCCCTTGTTGCCTTTGCCCTAGCCCCAGTCCGAGCATGAAGTGCATGTTTTTGAAAATCTGAATCGCATTGACATTGCCATGAGGGTCATATTCTGGACAAACCCTTTCTTTGAAACCGTCCCCTGCCGGGAGTAGGAGTGGCTCAACTCGGAATCTTGATACGAGCATATCATTTGACCTGTGCTGTATCTCAAGGATTGGACTGCTGGTGCTTGCACCCTCGATATTTTCATCATTGCCTAAAATGGTGATGACTCGCCCGTGGGCAAAAAACTTCAATTTCTGATGGAGTGAGGAAGACACACCCTTGATATTGTTGAGCCAGGGTCGTCCGAGTAACAGGTTGAAACAAGTTGGGATGTCTATGACTTGGAATTCAACGACAGGGTTTATAGGGCCAACCCCTATTACAACTTTTATAGATCCCATCACCTCACGACGGGTATTATCGTAGGCACGTACAGCGGCGGAGGTTAGAGCGAGGTCGCTTTCTTTCAGGCCTAAACACTTGAAGGTTCTGAGAGGGCAAACATTCAAGGCGGATCCGTTATCGACAACGGAGAGTGGAACGGCCTTCCCCGTAACTTCGACGGAGATGTTGAGTGCATGATTGTGATTTGGCCCAATTCTGGGGATTTCTTCTTCCGAAAATGATAGCATTCGGGTAGAGATCAAGGATCCGACCAGATTTACTGCTTCTTCTGGTGAGGTAGAGGGAGGAACTGTGGGTCCAGTGAACAATTTGATTAAAGCATTTTTGTCTAGCTGGGAAGACATGAAAGTCCCCATAGAGTGATGTTAGCTTGAGTTTTCTTCAGTTGATCGAGGATATTGCTCTCCTCAATGGTCAACTCTGGCATAGGAAGGTTTTCAAAGCCCTTCCCCTTGTCATTTGTTGGTAGTGAGCTTGGAACCTGGTAATGTCTCCCTGATCTGGTCATGTGATTTACTGAAGAAGGAAAGAACATGAATCCCGTTTCCTCGTCAATCTCAGGTTGTTCTTCCACCATGCTTATCCCTCCAAGGAGTTTTTCAAATGATATCATCCCACATATGTCGGCTATTGGGCCAGCTCCTCCTGAAGCTTGTTCGTCACTCGAATCTTCGAATTCTCCCCTCCCCCCCCCCCCCCCCATCCGGTGGAAACAATTCTGTCTTTCCATGTAAAGACAATGCATTCCACAAACGGTTTCTTCATACAGGCCATCCCATTCTGTGGGGATATGTGTGATTAAAGGGACCAAGCGCCCTTGCAGCTTTAAAGTGTCAAGTAACCCGGTGATACTACAAATGTTGATGGTTTGCTCAAATAATTCTGCCATAATCTGGATAACATCATCTAGGCTGACCTCGTCGGTTGGTACCACCCACCTGTCTGAATCTCGAGCCCACTTTCGTGCTTCCAAGAACAGTGTGATGAACCTCTGGCAATCGATGACCATTTATGAGGGCAATTTCAGCCCGAACTCTAAGACTTGATTTAACACTTCTGATAATTCCATATTTCCATTTTCATCACGGGTATGAACAGCGATGTATGCTCTAGTAAGGAGTGACAGTGCCTAATCAGCAAGGCTAGTAGGGTGTAGGAGGAAATATGGGCAAATTTAAAGAGGTTTAGGAGAGTATATGGGTGTGATTTGAGTTGATGGATCGAAATCTGGGTTTTTCTTTTAAGAAAAGGGCATTGGCATGATTTGGAAGTGGATTGTGAGTAGTGTTTGGTTTAGGATTGACTGTTGGGGCGATGGTACCCCGGTCAATGAGATCTTGGATTATGTTTCAAAGGTGAAAGCATTGGTAGGTGGTATGGCCTGCAATTTGGTGAAAGGCGCAATGAGAATCGTCCTTGAAGTTTCGTGGGAGTGGATTTGGTAATGGACGTGGATCCAAGGATTTGATGAGGTTTCGGCTTAACAGGGTTTGGTAAACTTTGAATAGGGGAGCATGGAGCTCAGTGTATTCCCATCGGATGGGGGCAGGGCGACTTTATGGTGCCCATGATGTGGTTGGTTGAGAGATGTTGTTGATGGTTGAGACTGCAGAACTGGAAGGCTTGTCATACTTTCTAGGGGTGAACTGTCCGGACACCTTCTTCGGTTCAACCTCTGTTTTAATAAGGCTTTCCTCAATTTCTACTCCTGCCTCTCTGAGAGCTCGGAAGTGGGGATAGTATTGTCCTCCCATCGTCACTCAGACATGGTGCAAGAAGTTCTTCACTATGTTGACCTGTTCTTCCTCGGATGGCCGATTGGTCATGGTAGCTGCTTGCTCCCTCCACCGAATTATGAAGTTACTGACTGATTCTCTTGGATTCTATTTGAGCAACTCTAAATCACGATGGGTGACCTCAAGCTCTTCGTTGTATTTGTACTGCGATATGAATTCTCGGGATACATCCTCCCAGCTACGGATTCTGGATTCCTCGATAAATAAAAACCATCGGAGGACACTATCCTTCAAAGTTTGCTGAAACAATTGGGCCATCACTTCTTCAGAAACCCCTAGTAGTGTCATAGAACGATGATAACTGTGAAGATGAACAATCGGGGGTCCACTCCCTCCAAACTTCTCGATATTTGGCATTTTGAACTTCTCGAGTAACCTCGCTTTAGGATAAGGATACATGTGGGTGTAATCCATGTAATTCCCAGATATTCTGACTTGGTCAAACTTCTTGGTGAGCATCTTGAGATCTTCTTTGACTTTGTTCAATTCCTCCTCTTTTGGATCAATGGCCATAGACAGCTTAGCCATAGGCTGGGCAATGTTTGGCATAGGAAGCTAGGCAGGCGGTGGCCTATTGATAGGAGGGGCACGTGAAGCGTGCTAATATTCTTCAGGAACCCAGATAGGCTCGGATGGACCCATAGCACGAGGGAATATGTCCTTGGGCTCTTGAGGAATTGGAACCGGATTTCGTTGCATCTCTCGAACCTCGGTTTGGAGGTTGTCAATCTTGGACACGAGCTGAGCCAGGACTGTCGTCAGATTCGACTGTATGACTGGTGCTTGATCTGTATTCTCCATGGAAAGTGAATGGATTTCGGACTCGGAAGAAGTAGTTGAGGAACGGTCGAAACTCCGGGGTGATTTGACTGAAGACCAAAGCCAATAGGGAGCTAGGACAAGGGCTTGCAATCGACCTGAGAAGATGTTGGATGAGATTTATTTTTGAGAAAAAAGGAAGAAACTATTTTTGGATTTTTGATAAAGAAGGGAGAAATGTTTTTGGATTTTTGATAAAGAAGGGAGAAACATTTTTTGAGACGGAACTCAGCATGATTAGTATGATTAGTATGTTCTCACTTGTATTTAATTCTCCTATATGCAATGCCGAACGGGACCCGAGCCTGGAAGAGTGGGGTTTTTAATATATGCAAAGCTACGGTTGGACTTGTAACCAGGCTCACGGACAGGGCCCGTTTTAAAAATGCGTAAAAATTCGAGTGACAGATCGACTCAGAATTTTGACAGAGTTTCAGGTTGAAACCGGCAATCTAAAGTGCGTGTCCTAGGTTTGAAACCTATATATTGGTATGTAGTTGGTTGGGTGAATAGGCATGGGTTCCCTCCTTTGGCATAACTTCCACGATATACGTCTTGCTCTTGCGGGCAATCGGTACGTGTGGACAAGCCATTTGATATACCTGAGTTTACCTGAATTACTTCATTATATACCTCGTGGGGCCGGTACGTGTGAGAGCAAATTCGATATACTCGGCGTACGTGAAGGAATTCCCTTCGATATACCTCCCGTCATGACTTCGATCAAGAGGTACGATGCGGGGGGAACCGTTCGATATACGTCGAAGGTACTTGGCCAATGGAAGGTGAAAGTCATATCGCTTAAGCTAACTGAGACCTGCCGGACCAGCGCCCATCACAAAGTGACCTTCCAGTTACTGGGTAAAATTTGGTCAATAACAATGCTCTTTGGTGATGTCGTGTGAATCAATGCATGATTCTCTTATTAGTATCTTATGATGAGAATGCCTTTCTTGATTATACCAAACAGGGAGCAAAGTACAAGTACCAAAGGTACACCAAGTATGGATGGGTGATGCGTGCAACATGCGGATATATGTGGTCCTAGGTGCATGTGGTGTGAAGTGTACATGGAGAATTTTCTACAAGTGTGTGAACATAAGCATAAGCATGGGATACACATGAAAAAGGGGAACATGCAGATATGAGGGAAAACATAAACAAATATAGTATCCATTCAAATAGAGTCAAGCCCTCAAAATACAGAAATCCCCAGCGGAGTCGCCACTGTGGCCATCCCCGATCCCGCCGCGCGGGCGGGCGCGCGAAGGGAAAGGATCCTTCGGGTCCCGTGCATCCCTCTCGGGAGTGCTTCGGCCGGCGTCATTTGAGATGAGGTGTAAAAATATAGAGAGATTCAGAGCCTCCGGTCTATTTTACTCAAAACAGACAAAAGAAAAAGGGGAAGCCATCCCGAAGGATGGCATCCAAAGACATACTGGTGCATGCGAAACCAAAATGATTCGAGAAGGGTTCGGAGGCTAAGTTACGAAATGGGAAGGTGCTAGGCACCCATTCCGCCCTTTCGGTCTCTCATGGATATTTGCTATTTTCCTTTATATTTCCCCCCGTGATATGTGTGCATGTGTATATATATAATGGAGGTAGGAATCCTCGACTTGTATCATGGAAAAGATAAAGCGAGTCATCTGTAGGAAGATATAAGAATAATATTAGAAAAATAAGATTTACACGATTACCCCTACGTTGGTCATTATAATGGAACGATAATGCATATGGAGTAATACGTTACAAGTACATAGAATATAAGAAAATTAGCTTTAGAGAAGATAAAAAATGAGAGAGAAAGTGGGAATAGGACTCGAGTCTCGAGTTTTATCCCGAGACGCCTACGTAGCCTATAAAGGCATCAAAGTTCACGTGGTTCGCATACAAAACGAGGGGTGGGGTTTATCCCATAAATCCAAATGGGGGATCTCTTATTTGTGAGTGTCTGTGTGTGTGTAGAAAAAATGTTTTAGTGGTGAGAAAAGTATGAGAATCCCTATTTGGAATTTATGAGCAAACCCTCTTTTTCTTAATTTTTTTTTTGGTTTATTTATTTGAAAATAATATATGTGCAATAATACTAAATAAAAAGTATATTAGGATGTGTGAGATGAGATAATAAAAGTGCTAAGTAAGAAAACAAGTTATTGAGAATTTAAGAGAGAGTTTGAGAAAGTTGGGCCTTCTTGAAGATCTTGAGCTTCATCTTGAAAGTTGGAGAGCAGCCCTTGCACTTGGATGATGATGAAGAGTGGCTAATTCACCAAGTTTGATGAAAAGGATGATGAAAAGTGGAAGTAAAAAAGGGATTTGGGGGTTGAAATCACGCTGCCTTCGAGAGAGGTTTCTGGGATTCGTTGAGAGTGAATTTTATCAGATCTCAGCCCCTCTTGCAAATGAGGTGAAGGCCTCCTTTTATAGGCTCGGGTCAGTTCCGATCGGCATAGACCTCATCCTGCCTATCGGCACCTGCCGATAGGCAGGGTCTGGAACTTGCCATTTAACAGTGTGTTTTAGGCCTTTTCGGGAAATCGGCTACCGAGGACCGTCAGAATCGCACATGGGGTAGACCGTTGGAAAGGTAATTCAGAGATATTCGAAAGTCCTTTGGACGACTTTGGGTCAAATATGGCTCAAAAGTGTTTGTCAGTCTATTGGACGGGGAATCGTTCGGATGCAAATGGATTGTTCGTTCGCATGGTAAGTCCAAATCGCGCACGGGGAAGACCGTTGGAAAGGTCAGGAGATGTACTTTGACACTCCAAAGAGTTTAACCCGGTTTGGGGAGTTGACTTTGGTCAACCGGGCCCTGGAAGCATTTGGTGACCTCTTTGAGTTAAACGGATCATTCGTCCGCATGGTAAGTCGAAATCGCCCATGGGATGGACTGTTGGAAAGGGTATTCAGTTCCCTTTGAAGATTCATTCAGCCTCGATTGAGCTGAAGAGTTGACTTAGGTCAAACACAGCCCGGGAGAGCCCGGTGGCCTCTGGGTCAAGTTTCGGACGCAAACGGATCATCCGTCTGCATGGTAAGTCGGAATCGCGCACGGGATGAACCGTTGGAAAGGGAATTCAGTGCCCTTAGAAGATTCATTCAGTCTCAGTCGAGATGAAGAGTTTGACTTTTTGGTCAAACTGCGCCGGGGAGTGCCCGATGGCTTCTAGGTCAGTACTCGGGAGATGGCCTGGGTTTGTAGTGATGAAGGGAGGTACTAGAGACCTAAGGAGAGTTGGGGGTAACGGAATGGGGTGTCTACAGTAAGTTACTAACGTTAACTTATGTAAGCGGTATAAATATACTGCCATACTTGAATAAATGTTAAACAAAAGTTACAGACTTATATCTGAGTTAAGAGTTTTGAATTCTTTCATGGTATCAGAGATGAAAAAATCTAACGAGTATTCTTGATCCCGATAGTCTACATTGCCATATTGTTTTTCCAGCGGCGGTAGCCACCATTCATTGCTACCGTCTGTCGGGTCCAAACTCATCCATGCATTCAACGGACACGTTAAAGGAGTCTAAATTGTTTCCAGCAATACAGATCCATATATGACATCGATTATGAACTATCTACTGAGGGTCTTCTATGGTCGACTAATTGTTTAACCAGACAGCACCCTTGTGATTACCATCAATAGTATTGGACTCACACTGGAGTTGATATATCCCACTATATTCATGATATATGGTGACAGTAAGAAAAGGAAGAAGATATGTATGTGGCTTTTTATTGAGGTGGTGTTTGGTACTGATGTTGCTATTTTGACCCTGAGAAATGTCATTAAGATAAAGAGTGCAATTTATGCCTTTTTGGCTCACCTTAGCTGCTTTCCAGAATGGAATCTGCTGGGCAGCCTATGCTCTCATTAAATTTGATCTCTACGTCTTGATTCCAAATGGTCTAGGAGTAGTATTTGGTGTTGTGCATATTTTACTATATTTTTGCTACTATAAGAGCACTCCAAGGGGTGCTGATCATGTGAAGCCATCTGAGTTGCAACTCCCAACATCAACTGTTTGATCATAACATCCAAATTCTTTGTTGATGTGCTCGGATTCTCTTTTTAGCTCATGTAGAGATTTTATTTGCAATTAAAATAAAAAAAAATGAAAGGAGGATACTGGAAAATATCAAGGGCACCGTAAGGTTTTACAAAGAAGTGTTGAATAAATTTTATGGTACCATAAATTGTATGTCTGGAAAAATTTATGAGACCCAAAATTTTAAGGGAAAAAAACTAAATTGGCCCCTGAATCCAATGTGATCAAGCCCAAGAAGGACAGAGCCTCTGAATCCATTGCGATCAAGCTCAGTTTGGTCTAAGAGGCCCATGACAGGTGTCGGTCCAGCAAAAACCGATAATTGAGCCTCTGAATCTTTAATGATAAAGCTCATTTTGGTCCAAAAGGCCCATTACAGGTGTCGATCCAGCCAAAACCGTTGACTGAGCCTCTGAATCAATTTTAATCAAGCTAATTCTGGTCTACGAGACCTTATATTTTATCTTTCTAAGGATGAATATCGCGCCCTTGCATCTACTGCGGTGGAAATGATATGGGTTATGTTTATTCCCAAGGGTCATAGTGTTGATCTTCTCACTCGGTTTGATCGCACTCATCATGAAATGCTTCGAAATTTCAAAATCTACGGTTCAAGCTTGGTGTTTGTCTTTCACACACCCTTCGCTCGAGGGGGAATGTTAGAAAACAAACGCATGCATGCGAATACACGCAAGAAAGAAGGAAGAATAAATCAGCAAGTGTTTATTCCAAGTTGGCTAGTCCGTGTATTTCTCAAGGTACCAACAGCTAGTATAAGTCCTAGTTAGTTCCTCATTTTTCTCATAAAGTTGTAACAGCTTTATTTCTCATGTAAGTTGGTAACGATAACATATGTAAGCAGTATAACTATACTGCCATTAGACCTGGCAAAATGAGGCACGACATGATAACACGACACGAACCGACACGAAGTTATAAGTTAATGGGTGGACCCTTAATGGGTTCGGGTCATATTAGTGTCAACCCGATAAGACACGATAGTTAACGGGGCGGATTAGGGTGGACCCCCTTCACCCATTAATACCCGATAAAACCCATTATGACCCATTAATTTAAGTAAATAAGATATACTTTTGGAACTTATAAATAATTTATGTGGCATAATGTTAATTTAATCATAATGAATTTTACTAAATGAGAGATTTAGTAATGTTAATGAATTAATGGGTCTATGTGGGTTAAAAATGAGATAATATGTCAACTTGTATACAATTCAAAATAATTCATTATCTTAATGGGTATTAACGAGTGAACACGACATGACACGATAACATAACGGGCGGGTTTGGATATGACTTTTTCACACGATAAAAAAGTCACCCGTTTAGACATGAATCTAATAAGATCCGAACACGATAAAAAACGACACGAACACGACTCGACACGGCCCATTGACAGGTGTAACCGCCATACTTGAATAAATGTTAAGCAAAAGTTAGAGGCTTATATCCGAGTTTAGAGTTGTGAAATCTTTCACGGAGAGCCTCAAAACCGGGTATTCTTATTGCGATAACCCTTCCTACTAGACATAAATGGCTTTCTTTTTGCAATACAGTCATCCACTTTCTTCTTCACATCTAAGCCTTCTGACTCTTCTTCCGCCTAGTTTCCTTTATAATTCCTCTAGATTTTCTACCATAGTGATACCACTCAAAATCGGTAGTAAGGATACCCTTGGAAAATAGATAGCCTTGTGCAAGACAAGGGGAACACCTCCTATGAGAGACAGACTCCCCAAGAAATACTATTGCCTCCCTTATTTTTATTAGTTACCAATAAGTAGAGTTCCACATAAGTTTTGATGATTTGAACCCTTTGACTCCACAACAACTCTCATATCTGATGCTAATAATTTAAAGCATTAGCAAACTTGACCCCAAATTATTTTTCTAATAGTTTTCAGTTAAAAACAAAATTTAGAGTACACGAATCGGTTGAGATCAATTAGCATTGCATGATGTAATTTAGTTTGTCATGGATAACTTCACTGCTTTTCACCTAACCCTTAATCAAAACAAAACAAAAAGCTAACGTGCATTTAAGAGAACACTTTGCACTTGTTTTATCTATAATCAAGAAAACATGTTCCCTTCATAATAACAATAACATATACACTTTTACATGACCAATAACATCACGGACAAGGAATATTATCACTAATACCAATGCAAACAATTTTTTTAAACCCAAAACGTAATCATTTTGTAATCTTTCTCAGATTTGGTATAAAGAAGCGTTTTCAATAATGGTGAAGTTTCATGTTGAGTATTTAAAAATAATAAATATAAAGGCTTGATATATAAATATATAAACTTTCCTGTGGGCTTTAGTCATTCTAGTTTTCAAGACCTCACTTTGGCCACCATTTTGTATGGACCAGCCAACTCTCATTAATTTTATGTGTTTCCTTTCCGTGTTTATACCAGTGTTAAAGTGTACTAATAGGAAAAATAATAGGCTGACTCTTGATTGAGACTTAAAATTGGAACTCAAGCTGATATGGTGTGCCATCATTGGTTGATTCCTTATGAACGCGGGTCCACGCCAGCGGCACTAACGAATCACGACACGCCATGTCAGCGAGTCCCAATTTTGAGTCGCCATAGAAAGACCCGTAATACTATATAAGAAAAAGTTGCCAACTCAAATGTTGCTTTATATTAACTTTATAGATTTTGATTTTATTTTTAGGGAATTTTTCATTTTAGCCGTGGATCAATAAAAAAAATTGCCTGTGTAAGCGTATTAGTAACATCTGACTCATTAATATATATCTTATAACTTAATGTACACATGCATAACATGTCTATATTAAAAAAAATGTGTATACATAATAAAATTCCATGTAGAAATTACAATATGTAAAACAATCAGTTATATATTACAGAATTTAATCTGTACATTGCTTAAAAATCAGGTACAAACTAATGGTGTTCTAATCCAATAAATTTACCAACAAGGGAGTTAAGCACAAAAAATGTTATTTTAAAACTAAATCCCTTCTTTATTTGCCAAACTCATTTCGGCTTTCATAATTATCTTATTGTTCATTTTCATTTTAAGTTCATTTATCTATTAAAGAATGTTTTGATAACATACTATAAATAGATAAATATAATCTTATTTTTAAGGGTATCGGTACAAGCGTAATGCTAAAGGCATCACATTTTTTCTTTCGGACATCACGGAATATTAAAAGTGTTTGTAGATTGTGTTTTAAAACATGGTGTTTGGTGACGGGTGGAAAATTGAAATTATGAAGTCATGAGGTATTTAATGCTGGAGAAAAAGTTGATGTCCCTCACATCAAACTTTTAATGTCTTTTATTTGTGATTGGTTAACATCAATGATACGAATTTATTTTCATAAATAATGTAGGTCCGCACTAACAATATTTAGCCATCACACATCAAAAATATTAAAAATTTAATGTCTATGATATATTAAAAAAAAAATTTCTATAATGCATTCTCAAGGGTTGATGGAAATTTAATTCCACCGACAAAAGTCACAATGGAACTAATGTCACTATCGAAAAGTCATCACATGCAAGCAATAAGTTTCATCTGTTCACATTTGTCGATTGTTTTCGCTTCATCTATTTTATTTACCTTTTTTAGTTAATGTGTGAAACTTATTGTATTTATTTATGTCGATTTAAGTAAAATATCAATTACACGTGGATTTTAATTGGAATTAAGGCTGCTTCATTTTTTGGGATACGGCTATTGATACATTAACACTCTTTTGTATAATATTGTCCCAAAAAAGTTGACGACTATCATAAAAAATCTTTACAGAATGTCACAACAATTTATTTCTGAAAACACATATATAATCAAAGGTGTTTGAAATTTTTCAAAAACTAATGCAAAATACAAATTGAAAATATGTGTCCTAATAATTATATCTCAAACTTTGTTGTCAATATTTTCAGGTTCTTATCATTTGTCTTTAAAGCAAATATTCCAAAATAATGTTGTTATTACCAGTTACTTCTTTTTATCTCTCTAATTTTACTAGCGGTGTAAATATTAGAAATACTCCACAATGGCTATGTGCAGGAGGTGACAAACAAACATGATAGTTTATTGATTTTGATCACCATTTCTTATTAGATGTCTCAGTTTTGCACCAAGGTTAAATTGGGAAGGAAAACACTTACAAATTAATTTGTTATGAGTCTTACTAAAATTTAAAAAAAAAAAAAAAAAAGAACAGCCAAAGTTAGAATGCCTGTAATTTTGTTTGTGATGATTACAACAGAATACTTCTACTTCGATGTCATTGCATAGTGATTACAACGAAAATTCCAGTGAGACTAAAGCTAAAGTATCTACTTTCTTATACTTTGTACTTTATTACCAAAATAAATCTATATGTACATAGAATTTGTATAGAATGGTACCTACAAATTGATATATCGTGTTTGTATTGTCATATCTTGAGTGAATTCAAAATATAAATCAATACAAATAAGATACGTTAACTTATATATATGATTATAAATGAATCCTGGAAGACTCGGCTAAAATATTACACTTGAACTCAACAACTTTGTAACTTTTCGGTGTCCATTATAACATTTCATCATACATGGACACACTAACATAACTGAATCCTAATTAAATTGGTCAGTTTAAGTATGATTGATTCCATTATCCTATAAATTGATTCATGTGCATTCCGAGTCACTAGCAAATCATACACGTACGAATTAGCTGATCACAATAATTACTTGGTTGAAAAACTCAAAGTATAATGAATTTGTTCATAACTGGGGAGACTAAACAATTTCACCAAAAATGATGTGCAATGGTTGTAAATTATGATACACGAAACCCTGATTTGATCATACAATGATACCAGAAAAATATGCAGCACATGGATACAAGAATTCACTGTAGGGTCATGTGGCTCTACTAATACTATCATATATGGCAGACAAACATAAAGAGAAGTAAATATAACCAACAAGAATAATTCTTCATGCACTAACAGTAGTGTATAGCCCCACCCCCCACCCCCACGCCCTCCTCTCTCTCTCTTTCTCTCTCTCATTCATCACACTCTATACATTACATTTAATTTTAATTCCAAAAAACTTCTTTTTTTCCGAATTTTTGGATTTCACTTGAAATTAACTTTTCAATCAACCCATATTCAAAAAAGTAGATCAAAATACATTTTGTATCTATTTTTTAAAAATCCAACAAAAAACTGTTAAAAATCCAAGGGTCTGCGTTAGCAAAATTTTATCAATTTTTAAAAATAGCTACAAAATATATTTTGACCTCATTTTTTTAGCTTGGATTAATTGGAAGGTTAATTTCAAGAAAAAAATCCTAAGGCCTAAAACTAGGTGTGATGTAGGTTAGCCTCCCCCCCTCTCTCAGAGAGAGACAAATTCCTGTGCACACTAAGTTTGCATATCATTTTTTTTAAATAGTAAAACAAATATTTTTGACCTGAATTTTTTTGTGTAATATTTAAACATTTCAATGAGCTCATATCAAAAAAATCAACTCAAAAAAAAATTATTTGCTATTTTAAAAAATAATGTGCAAACTTTATGTGCATAGAAGTCTGACTATATATGTATGTGTGTGTGTGTGTGTGTGATTATTTGGATTTTGGATCCTGCTAATTTGTCCAACTTTTACATTGATCCTACTTATTTCAAACTTTTTTACTCTTACTCGACTTACTTTCGACCTCCAATTTCACATCTAGCAATGCTATTTTGGAAGAAAGATGTTGAAAAAAAAATGTAAAACAAATGTCACTAAAAGTGAAAATGAGGGCCAACAATATATTACAAAATGGTGGGGGGCCAAAATGAAAACTAAACAAATCAATGAGGTCCAAAATCCAAATCATCCAATAAAATATTTGAAAGACAAAAACGGTGTTATAGCTTCATCATATTATGTTAGCAAAATCTACTTGTCCTCGTATCTCATGACAATATTGCATATCAAATTTGCACATGCAAAATGAAGAGACTCTTGACATGAAAATTAACATCTATTAGCCACTACCGCTACTACATGCCAAGCCTACTTGACTAAAAATTATCATGCCTTTCAATATCAAACTATTTTTTCTATCATAACCTTTTTTGCGTTTAATTTGTAAAAGGTGTGCGCACCATAGCATTATTAAACCTTTTCTGTTCTTTAGCCGCCTTTGCGTGACTACAAAATACTACTACTATTTAGAATCTTTAAACCTTTTTTCAGTTCTCATTGTTAAATCATCTTTTAGAATCTTACAAACTTGTGGCCACGAATTCACCTAAGACAACCTTAAATGAGTAAAAACGTGTATTCTTATCCCCAAAATTTGTCCCTGTGCGTGTATCATTATTGTTTAAATTTTAGATGGTAAAGTCGTCATTTATTGGAACATATTTCCTCTTATATAAGTGGTTGTTGAGTTAAACAGATGGGTTCTAAGTGGAAAGAAAGTTCTCTCTCTCACTCTCACTCTCACTCTCACTCTCTTTTTCACTTAGAGAAATAAGAGTAGATAAATGGCCTCTAAGAAGAAGGAGTCAACTAAGAAAGAAGTCAACAAGGGAGCATGGACAATTGAAGAAGATCAAAAACTGGCTCAAGCCATTGAAACCCATGGTCCAAAGAGGTGGCCAACTATTGCAGCCAAATCAGGTGTTTGTTTGTTTGTTTGTTTGTTTGTAATAACTAAATACATACACATGAGCATGCATGCTTGTAATAGCTTCTTTCAACTAGATTATATTTGATATCAAAATTGAGGATTTGAGCAATTTATGTTTTGCAGGTCTTAATAGATGTGGCAAGAGTTGTAGGCTGAGATGGATGAATTATTTAAGACCTAATATCAAGAGGGGAAATATATCAGACCAAGAGGAGGATTTGATTCTTAGGCTTCATAAACTCCTTGGAAACAGGTTTCAACATTTTATAACCATCAATTTCATGTTTATTTAATTATGTTTAGTTAGATATTTTCTAAACCTGTCAAAGGGCCGTGTTTGTGTCACATCGATCATATCAAGTTTTCGTGAAATACCAAATTCATTAGGAATTGTGCATAGTTCATGTCGTAAGGTCAGCTCCGAGTTGTTGAGGCTTGAAGTGAACCTTTAAAATGGGTTTGTAAATCAAATTTGAAGAAAAATATATAAGTTGTTATGCCTATTTTAATACTTCACTCTTATGATAGTGTTTACATAATTGTCATTATTACTCTTTTTTCAACAAACAAAATGAGGCCCCATTATTACTCTTATGCGTTTTCGACCTCCCGTTATTAAACCGTGCCTTTGATGCGTATACGGGTTGTGTCATGTATGAATGAGTTTTATTGCCTATGCGTGTTAGTGTGGTTATGATCCGAGCACATTAAGATTTTAGATTGTATACTTTTAGGACTTTAAATAATATTGATTATGGATATAGGACAACAAACATTTCATTTTCATTTTTAATCCCTATTTTCAAATTAAAGGGACATGTGGCATGCTGTGATTGGTTGACGTTTTATGAATATGGGTCCGCGTCAGCGGCTTCATTCAAAAATAGGGACTAAAACTATAAATAAAATGTGTGTTGTCCTATTTCCAAAATACATATTACAATAGATCCTAAATTTACGAAGCCCCTTAAGATTTAGCCATTAACTGATAGTTTATTGTTGACTGAAGTTGTGTCTCATGTTATGAGATGTGTCTATCGATTTGTATTCCCAATGCTATAATTTACTTTACGTGTTATATAGGTGGTCGCTGATTGCACGAAGATTACCGGGTCGAACAGATAATGAGATAAAGAATTACTGGAATTCTCATTTGAGCAAGAAAATGAACCAAAATGAGAAACAAAGTGAAGTTTCAAAAAGAGGGGGCTCTAAACCTAAAACAAGAAGTGCAATAGAGAAGGTAAATGAAGAGTTGAAAGAAGAGAACAGCTCAACGAGTGTCCAAGATGCAAATTTCAGCTTCAATGTTGCTGAATTTTTTGATTTCTCTGATGAAAATCCTTTTACATTGGAGTGGGTCAATGGATTTCATGGGCACAATGATTGTTTACGTGATTTATCATAAGTAAATAAAAAAATTGCATATCTTTGTGAAAGTTAAATGACCAATATTTTATGTTTTTCTCCAAAATTCTCTCGATCTTTGATCATGAAAACAAAACTGAGGATGGTGAAAAAATTAAGAAAAGCATTTAAATAGTGGGGGTTTGGGTCTTCGGTTCACAATTGGTGCACATGTGAGAGAAGAAAAAATATTCAGCGTAACGGTTATTTTAGTGCCGTGATAACAAAAATTAATGAACTTTTCGTAAATCTCTAAAAAAAGTTGTAAAAATATGAGTTGGGGGAGAAAGAAAATATAATTTTATATAAGTATCTGCCTCATTAAAATTAGAGGTGTTCACTTAACTAAAAAACCAAGTCATATTTGTGCTATGAAAAATTAATTTAATAGAAAACTTACAAACAAAGAAAATGATGGAATCGAATGTTGGACACTCTCTCCTTAAGATAAAATGTGTTTTCGCTACGGTACTTACAGCAATGAACAATGAGCATCTGCATTCCAGTATGAAACGATCTAGACACGCGCAAGAAGCACTTCAATGTGCATGTCCCATGAACCAATTATGTTTGATAGTCTCTCAAACTTGATTAGGAATGAAAAGTATTGAAAAATATTTTATCTCTTTCAAAATACAGATAAGCCTTGTATTTATTAAAAAAAAAAATCTTTCTTAAAAAGACAAGTCTTTTGTTAACAATTACTTTAAGGATATTTTTTATAAACAGTCATAACAAATGGTGAACAGTCACGACCTTTGGTGACTGTTCTGAAAAATAGTCACTATTTAGCGAATAGTCACAACATTTAACGACCCTTTAAAACATTTGTCCCATAAAAATAAATAAAATTCCCAATAATTTCATAAATAAATGGGACACTTTGAAACCAAATTTTTCATTCATCATTTGTTCGTTTTTAACAAAGAATATACCACGTGACTCGTCTTGCTATGAGCAATACGTATATACTTGGTCCCTCCGAATTTAAAGTGCGGGTCCTACTTTTATAATGGCTCAAAGTTGACCTATATATATATGATCTAAAACGGATTTCTTAAAGAACGCATTAACGCATTTTTTGTCATTTTTCGCACGTGGTCCCCCCGTAGCCGCAAAGACTTTTTTCTTTTTGTCCCCTCTTGTCTTATAACAAAACCTTATTTTAAGACTATATAATTACTAAAATTATATTTTGCACCCAAATTGATATCAAAGACTCTGAAAGCTTTAGAAACCTACTAAATTCCGACAAAAATCGTAATTTTGGTATCAGAGCCGTAAGACTTTCCTTTTAAAAAGACTTTAATACCCTTGGAATTTATCCCTCAAATTTACAAAGATATTTTTGGAACCAACCCAGACTACTATCCCATACCTATAACTGATTTAGACCCAGAAGGTTGTTTAACCTCTCACATAGACGGTGATTCACACACTTAATACATCACAACCAAACACACAGATAGTAGACAAATTACTGCTAGTGCTATTAATAGCATAATAGATAAAAATAAGTGTATACTCCTTATATTAAGACAATTCATAAAAGACACTCTAACCCTAGAAACAGAGATAAAAAAAATATCTCTAAAAGACTATTAAAAATAGATAACCAAATCCCAATAGACCTAGTAATGTTTTACAAGAAATAAATATTGAGACTAATCATATAGAAGTCCTTAACAATGACATTTTAGAAATTAAAACTTTAATTAAAAATCAAGACAGTGAGTTAATTAAACTTACTAAAAAACAAGCTAAGCTTATCCCTAGATTAGATAGTTATCTTCCTAATGGAGATAGTTAGATCAGACTGGAATGAAGTACCAAGAGACCTCTCCATTCAGACCTTATCAAACTTTTACCAAAGAATTTTAGAAAAGAAAAATGATGATAGATTTTATTATAAGATAAATGAAAATGAGATTGCCAACGCTGCTAAAGCAACTAGACTCATATTAGAAAGATTAAATTTAATTTCTACATCCATACCAGGTACCCAAGACTATAACAGTAGCTTTGTTAAAGACTTACATTTAGATTTAAAAGTTAAGACAGAAGGATTAACTACCTTCTACACAGACTTTGTTAAATTTCAACAAAATTTAGCAAATTATCTTAACAACATAGAAGGCCATAAACAATCTAGAATGGGTGGTATTATTAGTGAACTTAGACTAAACATGGCCCAAGCAAAAGATAAATTTGAAGAAATTATTCATGGAATTAAGGTTGTATATAATAAACTTTCTCAAGCAAAGATAGACTCTCATTTTATTCTAACTCGTTTAGATAAAATAGAAAAAAATATAGACTCTATGAAAATTAGGTCTATGCAACAACAAGAAAAAGATAATGAAGTAAAAGGCTATATTACACATGTTGCCAAATCCCTTATTAATTCTCTAGCCAGACCTAGTGAAGAAATTTCTGATAAGACAAGAAAAAAGAATAAGATTTTTAAAGAAGAAATCCTTAGTCGGATCAAAAGACAAAAAGATTATTCAGACTTCTTTGAAAGAATTGAAAAAAGACTTGAACGGGTAACCACCTGTAAATTTAAAGAACCCCCTCTTATAGAAAATAGAGAAAGGAAGACCATAGGTAGAATAATCATAAATGATGGATTAGATAAGACTAGTTAGATAGTTAGCTCTATCCCAAATATTGGACAGAGTAATTATATGCTCCAAAGACTTAAGGATTCATCCTTCAATGTTAGAACATGGTGAAAAGAGAGAAATTTCACCAATCCTCTCAAATTGAAAGAATGGGGTGAAGTTGACTGGAAGATTGTTAAAGATTCCATTCATAATGGACAACTTCCAACCGTTAGATACACAAACTTGTTTAAAGAAGGTATCACTCCTAAGATTCGCAATTATAACATAACTTACCATTGTAGGAATCATGTGTTAGATAAATCCTATAGTGAGCTCTAAGTGTTTGACTCAGAATGGCTTAGATCTAGAGGAACTGATAGGAAGTTCCAATTCCTAACCTTTGGACTCTTCCAGGCAAGAATCCAAGGATTACATAGACCTCAGAATAATATCAACATATTGTGTTGTTTAGTAGATAAAAGATGGAAATATTTTGAGAAAAGCTTTATAGGGATATCCCAACTAGAAATGTCAGACAACATAGGATACTTTAATGTCATTCCGGCATTTACAGTAACCGTAAATACAGCCAACATTTTAAGTTAATCTTATATGCTAGTGGCAATGAAGAATATATTATCCCAGACGCTAATATAAATATAGAATTACAAAGCTATGTGAAGTTCTCCCAATCCTTATGAAGGAATGCAATCGGGAATTCCTAGCGGTAGACTTAGTGAAGAAATCTTAGTTAGAGCCAATATTTCAGACTATAATCATACTTACAGTATTAGGAATACTGGACCTATGAAAGAAAAAGCTAAGACTCTTTGGCAATTGCCAGAATTTTAAGAAACTAAGACTATACAAAATAAACCTTTGTTTATTAATCAAGATGATGTCACTGGAAATGTTACTATCCAGTTTGGCCCTCCTAAGATTATCAATAAATATATTGAGACTGAAGAAGTTAGATTTAGGAATATGGGAGAAGCCATAATCAATGATCCTTCATAAGGAGAATGTAGTAGTAAGACTAGTTCTAGTTTACTAAGACAAGCCCCGGTAATTAGACCTAGAAGATCATTTGAACAAAAAGACTTAATTAAAGAAAAAATTAGGATCCAAAACTTTGGATATGAACCCTCAGAATTGGACATGAAGACATTTAAAGATCACCTTAAGAAACGTCATTCTATTAGATTTCAAGAAAGAGAAAGATTCAATATGATAGGTCAAGATCGTATATTAAAAGAATCTAAGAATACTAAGGAACTTCTTAGAAAATTAAGACTAATAGAAGAAGGAGAAGAAAGACTAATGCCATCTACACAAGTAGAATCTAATAAACAACAGATAGGAAGTAGAAGTAGGCTAGAAGATGCTCCTAGACTTTTTAGTAAACCAATAGGAATAAATATTCCTATGTACTCTAGCACTTTAGTTAAGACTAAACCTGATTATATGAAAGACCTTCCAACTAGTGACAAGAGTTTTACTCATGTTAAGACAATGGCAAGTCAATCCATAAATCCAGTTGGGATATACCTTAACTTAGACAATGTCCAAGATAGGAAGAAGGCCTTAGACGAATGGTGTATTCAGATGAACATGTGTTTTGCATCTAATGAACAATGGGATACAAGTTCATGTAAGCAGTACACTGAGCAATCCATTAAAGGTATTGCAAAAGACTATTTAGATAGTTTAAGAAAGGCTACAGATAAAGACTCCTTAGCTAAGATTGAGAAAATGAAGGAAAACCTAGAAGAAAGATCAATTGAAGAATATAATCAATTGTTTACATTAGAATTCATTGGAGCTGGACATTTATCTCAAAGCAATAAATAAGACCTAGTAAAAACTAAGTTAGCCCTCCTTAGCATTTGTAAACTAGATAAGATAAATAAATATAGCAATAATTATGAGCAGCTATATTACCAAATTAAAGAATTTGGAGAGACCTTAAAAGATTAATACTTTAGAAAGATACCAACCATTGGACAAATCCTAATTAATGAATATAGGAATTGGCCAGGAGTTGCGGGAGTTAAGAATAACTCCCTTGGTGAAAGAATCAATTTTACCAAAGACTGTATCATATCTAAGAGACGTGATATAACTCAAGGAAAGTTGATAGAAGAGACTTTCAAACATATCCCTCCAATCAAAGACGAAAGAGACATCGCTCCAATCCAATGGGGATGAGGAAGTGAATCTAAGAAATTCAAAAGGAAATTAGAATGGAAATATATGAAGTTTAAAACTAGAACTTTAGGATTTCCAAAGAAGTATAGATTTAGACCATCTACTACCTTTAGAGAAAAAAACACTAAGACTAGGAAAAATAAATTTAACCAAAGAAGATATTTTAAGAAGAACACTAGAAAATATAAGAAGGTTCCTTATTATAGGAAAGAAAAAGATGTAGCTCAATCTAAGACTGCTATCAAAGAATGTTGGACTTTCGGTAAAGAAGGAAATTCACTAAAGACTATCCTAATAAGAAAGATAAAGAAGGTAATAAGATCATTAATACAATATTAGACTATGTAGATCAAGAAGAGTTAGATATCCTATATGTTATAGAAATATCATATATAGAAGATTATGACAATACTAGTATCTATAGTGCATATACAGATAGTGACTCAGAAGATTATAATAGTAATACTGATGAGTATAAAGACTCTCAGGATACTCTAGACTTATATATGATGCAAACCAATCAAGATAATTAGATAATGAATATATAGACTTTGAAGAAACATGGTATAAGTGTATATCAAGCCCCTTTTTAAAGAAAAGATGGACAGTTAGTAATTCTGAGTTACTAACATATATACCTAGATGTTACTTTAATGAAAGACATTATTGCACATTTGAAATGAAATGTAGCAAGAAAGACTTTAGATGTGTAGAAAGCTTTGAGACTATACAAACAAAATTATTTATGGTTTGTGTTATTTGTCAATTAAACTACCATGAAAACTGTTGGAGAACTAGATTTAGAGAAATTTATACTAGCCAGTATGACGCTTAAATAGACTTAGATATTGAAATATATTATTAAGACATTGATAGAAATATAGCCAAAAGATTACAAGAAAATGAAGACTTAAAAGAAAAAGGAATTTCCTATGATTTAGAAGGATATCATTCTGATAGTAGTACAGAAGACCTAACACCCATAGAATTTATCGATAAACCCCAAAAAGGAATATCTATTTTAGAAAAGAATAATTTAGAAATTTATACTAAACCACATGCCTGTTTTGTAGAAATGTTTATACAACATAAATATTATCCTAAAAGACTTTCAGCTTTTATAGATATAAGATGCTCGCAGAGTATTTGTAAGGGTAATGCCTTTCCTGAAGACTATTTTTTAGAAAGTACTCAAGAAATTTATGATAAATTGGATAATGGAGATCCATTTATCTTATATTTTCGGACTATTCATATTTATTTTAAATTAGGAAATCAGACCAACAAAATCGTTAATCCTCGGTTTTGGATAATGGATCTTCATCCTAGTTTCACAGGAAACATTATTTTAGGACAAGACTTTATTAGTAAATATCACGCTTATACTCAGTATAACGATAAGATATTAATTAGTCATAAAGAGAAATTTAATATTAAAGCCCCTCTAATAGATCACAAGACTGCCTTTGACCTATGCAGGTCAAACCCAACTATAGGCCCATAAAATATCAGAGTTTTTCAGCTGAGCATGGTGGACCTAGACCTACAAATCAACAAGAAGCCCTAGAAATTAATAAACCCCTATAAAAAGAATGTAAGTGTCCAGACCAAAAGTGTTATAAGAAAATTGCCCTTATACAACAAGATATTTTAGATCAAGCCCAGCACACCTTATTACAGGTTCAAGCCATATCCAAACAGAAGAAAATGGATATAGAAGTAGAAAAAGAATAGATTAGGCAATTATCAGAACCTACTTTCGGAGAAAATCCCATCGCTAAGTGGGATAAAGACCAAAGTTATTGTGAAATTATCCCTATTAAACCAGACGACACTATTAATGGTGGAACCTATAAGAAAGGATATTCACAAGAAGACAGGGAAGAATTTAAAAAAGACATAGATGAAATGCTTAAGTTAGGCATTATTAGAGAAAGTAAAAGTAGACATAATAGCCTTGCCTTCTATGTACAAAATGAATCTGAACGTAAAAGAGGAAAAAGACGTATGGTTATAGATTATAAAAAATTAAATAAGAATTATAAATTTGATTCTTATAAGATACCAGAAAAAATAATTTAATCAATCTGATTGAAGATAGAATTATATTCAGTAAGTTTGATTACAAATCAGGCTGCTGGCAAATTAAGATGCATCCGGACAGTATAACTTGGACAGCCTTTAGTGTGCCCCAAGGAAAATACGAATGGCTAGTAATGTCATTTGGATACTTTAATGATCCTCAAGTATTCCAAAGAAGAATGGATAATATATTTAGACCTTATTCAGAATTTTATTTCGTTTACATGGATGACATTCTTATAGCTAGTAAGACTGAGATAGAGCATGTAGACCATCTTAAAAAGATTATTCTAGAATTAGATAAACATGGTATTGTTATTTTCGAAAGGAAAATGCAATTATTTCAGACTGAAATAGATTTTATGGGAATGCATATATAAATAAAGGAAAAATATCCTTAGTAGAACACATAACTAAGAAGATTCTTGAATTTTCAGACCAGCTTAAAGATAGAAATCAATTACAATCATTTTTAAGATTGCTTAATTATATTGCATACTTTATTAAAGACCTTGCTTCAAAAAGGCAAAGCTTAACTGCCAAATTAAAAGGAACAGACAAAACTAATCATTTTTATTGGACTAAAGATGATTTTTAAGTCATAAGACAAATTAAAAATACAGTCAAGAATATTCCTTTACTTGAACTGTCTAATGGAGAAGACCATTTTATAGTTGAAATAGATGCTTCTGATAAATAATGGGGAGCAATATACTTTGCCATTGATCATCAGACAAAAAAGAAGAAACTTTATAGATATAGTTCTGGAACCTTCACAGACCCAAAAATAAGACACACTTTCTATGAAAAAGAAGTTTTAGCTATAGTAAGGGCAATAGAAAAATATATGCTTTTTCTTAGACCTAAACATTTTACTGTTTATACTGACTCTTCTTTTGCAGTAAAATTCAGAGACTTAGAATTGTCCAAATCAAGGGCTAATAGACTTATTAGATGGCAACAATTGCTTAATGGTTATGACTTCTCTGTTATACATATTAAGGGAAGTAAAAATACCATTCTAGATATTATATCAAGAGAGACAATGTTTGCTAACACTACTATGATTTCATGTTTTATGTTGCAAACAGAAGACCTAGACAGCATGAGTTTCTGTGGAACGAATAGACTGAATAAAGAAGACGTTGCAGACCATCTTAAAAAAATTGGTTACCCAACTCAATGGTACTGCTATGCCTAGACCACAGACTCAGACTCTTGGAGAACCATCCAAAACTAAACCTACTAATTTTTGTTATCAAAAAAATACTTTTAAGACTAATATTGTTATACCATTTGGTCATAATAATCTTCTTATATCAGAAGACTATCAGAAAGACGTTAATAACATTATTGAACATTTTAAAATGTTATTATTCAAAATTAATGGAGATGCCTTAATGTTTAGAGGCTTCTTCAAAGATGTTCCAAAAATTTATCTTTTTGGAAAGGCAAACATATCCCAGATCACCTTAGAAGACTATGGGTTCATTGAACTCATCCACATAAAGACAGTATAATACGCTATTGCTCTTGGAAAAATAGTCCATAAGTATGTTAAAAAGGTAGAAGACTTCCTTCCCTTGTTCGCCAGAATCTACCAGATTGCTCCAAGTCTTTGCCGAGGAATGAGAGTTGAGGGGTTTAGACTTGTTAGATTTTCTAATTATTCTTTTAAAGACGTAGAGATTTTAGTTGAAGACGAAAATAAAGACTTAATTGTTAAAAATTCCAAGCTCCAGATTACCCAAGCTATGAAGACGATAGAAATCATGGAACTGTTAACATGTGAAGATCGATGGTATACTATATACCATAAGGAAGACCTCATTATCCAGGTTGATGAGCCATTTAATGGAAGACTCAAGAAAGAATCTAAGGAAATGGTGGGGATTGCTTTGCTAGCCAGCCTTAGAGTGGTAGGCCTCATTGGTGAGTTCTTCAATACTAATGCTCTAACAGGAGAAGACGAAGACGAGGCAGAAGAAGATGGAGATAGAACAGAGAAGGTCCCCACCCTACTCAATGAATTACTAAATACCGAAGACTCCATTATTTATATTGATGATTCCCTTGCACTATAAACATGAAGACAACTCAAACCTGCCCCATATGGGCCACAGACAGCCTCTTTTCATAAAGATAAAAGAGACAGTTGAAGACGTTAGGTTTGCGATAATTGCAAGATGCCAATATTGCTTTTGAAAAAGGCAAAAACGTGAAGACTCAAAAGATTCCAAAACATTAGACTTTTAATTATTGTATTTCTCTTTAATAATTGTATACTTTCAACCGGATCACTTTTGGTAACCGGTTACCAGTTATCTGTAAGCCTCCTTGTGCTATAAAAGGAGAAGTGGGGAGTAGGAATGGGCATCAGTGGTAAGACTTCCAGTATCAGATATTAGAGAGAGTGCATGCAAGCTTGTAGTGAGTAATATGTACATGAGTGAGTACACCTCTCATAGTTAGGAGAGAGGGGAGAGTTTTATTTACTTATGCAATGCAATAAAAGTATTTTCTTTTCCAGAAATCTCTTATGTTGAAATGTTATTATTTTCCAAATTGTCTCCAACTTTCTGTTTATAGAGGACTATTGTGTAGAACCTCTGGTATAGCACACAAGGTGTTATACTGTTGAACCGCCGTCAGGTGCTAATTTGTCGTTAGCCAGGTGGGCGTTAGGCATGAAAGCGTACAGGCAGAAAACGAGTACAATGCCAAAATAGTGGATTGAGGTGCGACACATAAAGAGAGAGTTGTAGGAGGCCAATACCGGAGAAGAATAGTAACAAAGCTGAAGAGAAGAAGGAATGAGGATAAAGATATTGTAGACCAAAAGGATGGTATAACTCGAACCAAACGCTTAACTATTTTACGTAATATTGTTTTAAAAGAAACTTGCATGAGCCTACAAATCATTGCAGACTTTTTAGAATTTGTTAATCAAACAAGTTTAGACTTAACTAGAGAAATTCAATATTGGACTCTTACAGACCCTAAAGATAAAGAACTTATAGAATCTGCTTTAACATACGGAGGAGGTACTTTCAAATATATAGACCACGTTGTTGAGTGGTTATTACGTAAAGTACCTAGAATAGAAATAATTATAACAAGGATCCGTGATCTCTTTAGACAAAAATTAAGAACTGAAGGTTTTGTAGAAGAACTGTCAAGACCTGAAAAATATCAAGAATACACTAGAGTACTTGAAGACAGTATGGACGTATTAAAATTTATTATACAAAAAAGTCTATCAGAAACCAAATCTATTTTAATTAGAGCCGGAGGAATCCGTCCTCTCCTTAAAAACATATGAACAGCTGCCCCTATAACATATTGTAGATTTTTGTCTTCCTATGGTGATGATAATTTAGACGAATTTATAAATAACGATATAATTGCTATTGTTAATCAGGTATATAAAGAAACTAGACTGATAAACCTGCAATACCGTATAAGGTATTTAAGACTAGAATATTTTTCATTAAAACCACTTGCAATTTCCAGACTCCTTGAGGAAAATATTTACATAGATAATCCCCACTATTCAGAATTTCAGTAGATAGTGACAGAAGAAGTCAGAGAAGTAGCAGCTCTAAAACTTCTCTTAGACTCCCAGATTAATTTAGACGCTAAAAATAAGCTTAAGACTTTAGAAATTATTTGGGTAGAAATATCTATTCCTATAACATTAGAAAAAGACAAAGAATATAAAAGACAAAGCGGTCCCCAAAAGGTTGTCCTAAGAAGACAAAGAGGTCCCCAGAATTGTGGACGATATCAATCCGTCGTTTACATCTGTTAACTAAATCCGTCAGAGAAACGATCCGTATATATATATATATATATATATATATATATATATATATATATATATATATATTTGGTTATTTTTCAATAATGCTCCGCATGAATGAAATTTGGGTGAATAATCAAATGAACATGAAGACAAATTAAATAAATTATCAGTGGAAAATAGTTGTATCGGTAATGATAGTATTTAGCCTTGAATCTGTCTTAGTGAGAGACTATCGGGTTTACTGCCCAATCAATAAACATGATGTTGTAAATTGATCAACCTTTTGTATAAACCAAGACAATAGAAACCATACATTCCTTCTCCGAACATTCGTAGTTCTCATTCTTATGTCCATTTTGGCTTTCGACACCTCCTAGTTTCATAAGCCCGTTAGAGAATTTAGCAATGTTGCCATTGGTTATTCCTATAGAAGTGGCCCTTCTCACTCTCATTGGTAATTTATATAAAGAGTATCCTCCTAATATCCCACTTGACCCATATGTTCAAGATATAGAAATCATTAAAAAATAAATTATCCTGTTACACGTGGTAGATAGTGCACTGACTCATCCTAGGAATATGAGAAAGAATTTGTTTTCTTCTCAATGCTAATTGAATTACACATAATTAAGTTACCCCCTTGAACCTAATTCTTGGGATCTACAGTCATTTAGGTTGGGTTTCCATTATGGAAATCCTTTTATGTTTTAACCAGCTGTAAGCCCATTCTCCTTGACGAACTTCTATTACTCTCTTGTTAGCAGAGCCGCGATTATTTTATTAGGCTTAATGTTATGTAACAGCCCCCATTTTCTACGTAAAGGTTAGCTAGACGCAATACGCCGAAGATGGGGCTTGTCTATTAATCTATATCATTCTCAACATCAAACTATCGTAAAATATTTTATTTTAAATCAACATACACTATAAAACCAATTAAATTATAATTGACAATAAATAAATCTAACATACAACTAGTAATAAAAACCTCCAACATGAGTACGAGTGATCTCAATAGACTGAATAATAAACATCGGGTTTATGCCCATACAATATCCGAAATAATAAAATAACGGGCAGGGAAATAGCAACCTAAACTAGAGTCAAATGATTTGAATGACAGATGAGCAAAGTGTGACCACAACTCTGATATCTCGTCAGCCTTATTGTCCCTGTCTAGGAAAACCTGGGGGGAAATATTTTATAATTTGGGTCAGCACCCTAAAGTTACAAGAATTATCTTACAAAATTAAAATGCAATGATGCACTTAATTCAAATTATGCCTCTTCCATCGACATTCACGTACAGTAAGTATCTCGCCCCTCATCTAAGTGAAATACTATACGTATATCAACTCAAGTCCCAAATCTTAAAGTCCGATAACTATAAGAATGAGGTAACAACCGATGCATCTAACTTAATTCATCTACTGAAGCTAATCATCTACATATGTGCTTCTAGTTTCTAGAGTAACCCCTACGATACTACCCACAAGAATTAACATAACATCCATTATGTAATACGTAGTATTGCGTTTATTATCATTTGTCTACATCATTATACTACAAGAATTAATTCTCAATTAATTTATATAATTACATGTCCTTACATATATATGAGACATAAAGTCCTCTACCTTTAGTGTCCCGTTCTTGCTCTATCGGTAAGTTCGGAGGAGTCCCTCATCCAAACGGACATCATAAAACACACACAAGCGGGGTGGTCCCTACGCAGTACCATTGCACGGTCCATAACCCCGATAGTGATAATAGATCCCAGTATCTACACTTACCTCCTCGTAAGCGCCGCTGCTACGTAAAATAATGACATACACAATAAGCGCCACTGCTACGTAAGCGCCGATGGTGACAATGGATCCCAGTATCTACACCTACCTAAAATAATGACCTACACAATGCCTAGCCCACCTATGCCTACACATGCTACGGTCCCGAGACATACGCAACCCCAACCGATAGGCCGTCCATGAACATGGATATGTCCACATAAATAAATAAATATTTTTAACACATAATATGTATAGGTAATTAACGATATAATTACACCCCTAAGAAGTCTCATTAATTTTCAATTAATATTACTACATTAAGAATTAACCATCTAATTAATTGTTAACTTTCCAAACTAATAAAATAGTGACACAAAATCCATTTTTAAGGAATTATCCACTCCCATGGATGACCTCTTTCGTACTCGTTTAAGTGCATAAAAATTTACCCAAACCTTCCCCGGTGCCTACCTGGTGCATCCCTTACACGGAATTCCTCCTCGGCTAACCTAATGTACTTCCTAACCTTCCATCTACATTCCGGATGTTTAATTCCATCTCCTAGACTCCATAGTCCATGTCGAACCCTAAACGATCCATGAAAAAACACAAAAGCAAGGGGGTCAGCACAGCAAACCGAATCACTTTATTGACTATACCAAATCGATTCGATTAGCGAACTAGTTCGCCCCTCCCAGCAAATCGTCCAGTTCTGCTAGGCTACTAAGATGAATAATGACGGGATTTTGCGTTCTCCCTTCGTTCATGGGGTATCTAAGGTTCAGCAAAACCCTATGTATGAACTCTAATATATTACCAACTATGAAACAACAATTCTCTACATGAAAATTATCCCAAAAAACATCAAATTCCTCCGATAACAAATTATATCAAGAATTATGTGTTATTAAAACCCTACTTTCCAAGATTCAATCGTTTCCCTTTTAAACCATTCAAGAACCTATATTTCTTATCAATTTACATTAAATTCATCATTCCTACAATATGAGTTTTAAGGCTAAATTCTCAATTAACACGATACTCAATTTTTGGGTTCGTCACCAATTAGTTTAAATCTTAAACGTTATAATTTCAGATTTGTTCTTCGATATTCATGAGGTTTATTCCAGTCATGTAAATATCCATTTATCTACTTAACCCGGAAATTTCTATGAGAAATATACAATTGAATTAAGAAACATGTTAAAAAATAATTTAGCAGGAGAATTATTGCCTTAAACCATCGATTGCAATCTCCCTCTCTTGAATCCCTCTTCTCCCTTCCTTCTCTAGCCTTGGTAACCTGTCCTAGGGGTGTGGGGTTGCTAAGATCATGTTGCGGTGGATGTGAATATCCTCTTAAGTCGTTAATAATCCTTTTATGATCCATAATCTTGAGTTACCCATAAACCCCCAACTTTGGGTTCCAAAGAAGTCCGAAACCATACTCGAATTGACCCAATAACTCCCATAATGCTATACATATGCCTGAGCCTATTCTAGATATCTAAAACACCTAAACGAGTCCCCAAAATATCCTGGAACACGCCCAACTATAATTAATCAAATTACACACTTTTATTATTTTTAATCACTACATAATGATAGGTTAATTAACATACAATTTATTTTCTATGAGTGAACACATCACGTACAATTGAATCAAATAAGCATGCAGTTACTAATAGGCAAGTTATTCTCAAATTAAATTCTACCAATTTAATTTAAATTCCACCAATTTAATTTATTCAAGAATTTATTTAATTAAATTCTACTACCAATAACTGTAAAAGTGGTTTCTTAAAACATATGTTATGATACCCTAATTTTAAATTACCAAGTAAAGATGGTCCATAGTATATTCCAAATTAAAATATCTTTTTGATTTAGCAATTAAAGTTCACAAATTTTAATTTCTTCAAAATTAAAATTAACCCAAACACAAAAAATAAATATTTGAATTTTTCTTTTAATCTTAATTAAACAACATTAATTCAATTCAAGTTAAAATTATGCCAAACAAACTAAGCATGTATTTTTCCATATTAATTACGCCAAGTTGAATTAAATTAAACTAAAATTAGCACCAAAATTAATGATTTTGTGTTTAAGCCAAATTTTATCTTCATTAAACCTAAGCATGCATCTAAATGAGTTTGCAAGATAAAATAAACACAATTACACAAGGGGCGTGGTGTACGAAGAAAATCCACTATGAAAAAAACCCCGGATGACCCAGCCTACAAGTCCACTAGGAATGGTATTTTTAGAAAAGACACGACAAGAGAACTTACAACGACTTTCCTTTCAAGCCTTAACGATCCCTTGCTCTTCAACCTCCGCCTAGTTGACAATTACGGAGTCCATCGCATTCTCAAAATCCACCAATGGGGCTCAACTATTGTTAAACACACACGATAGCCTTTCCATCATTGTGTAACACAAATTATGGCCTTTTCACCCTTGAGTACAACAAACCTTCAAAGCATGGACTTCTTCATTAGAAACTCTCTTTTATAGGATGAGAAAAGTAACCCAATGCTAAACAATGATCTCAAACAGTAATATACATGAAGAACTTGGATCAAACAAACATATGGGTGTACACTTAGTTTTGTTCTTAAAATAAATCAATATGATTAACAAACACCAAGGGACTTTTTGTTTAAAAAAAATTGCTCTCAAAATCTCTTAGAAAGTATCAAAAATTCTGTTAGAAAAAACTGTCCACATCCCTTTTTAAAACAGGTAAAAGTAGTGGAGAAAGTGGAAAGTTTTAGAGAAAACTGTCAAAACTGACGGAATGTCATTCAAACGACATTAGAAAGTCGTTCGAATGACCCTGTTCAGACGAGATTACTAACGAGAATTCAAAAACCTTTTTTGTTCGATATTTCATTCGAACCAAACTTCTAACGAGAAAGCCGACGATATCTCAAAAAATGTCGAACGACCTGGCAAACTCGTTCGAACGAGATGCCCAATTCGTACTTTTATAAAAAAGATTTAAAATGATTTTCCGATAAAGCTAAAAAGTCGTTTTGACAAAAACATATAAAAGAACACCCACTAAAATTATCCCAAGACTCTCTATATATATTAAATGCATTCATACCTTTTAGAGACCTTGGAATTTAAATATTGATCACGCAAAACTTGGCATGCAAATTGGCAAGGATGAAATCTTCATTATGCTAGGCCGCTACGTCTTCAACTAACTTGTCATAGGCTTTAAAAGATACAACAAACAACTATACTACGACACAAATAGCTTTGTCTAGTATTAAGCCAACACTACAAATGACTTCATTGGAAATTTGTCCTTGCAAATCTCCGCCTTTGGCTATTCTAGAACAAAACCCAAAATAAAAATCCTAAGGGTCACCAAGCGTTTTTAAAAAAAACAAACCCACCCAAAATAAAAAATACAATGCTTAACACGACTTATAGGAGAGAAGCATTGTCACTTTAAAATGTGTTGCTAAAGATGAAATCATGCACACTTAAAAACGCCATTAAACGCATAGGGAATATGACAATTTAAATTGCTAAAAAATAAATACTCCCCCTTAATTAATTATCCTCCTTTATCTAATAAAGTTTATTTAAGAAATGTGTCTCCCCCTAAGTTAGATGTCCTAAATTAAAGGATTAGATACCATTTTTCTCCCCTTTTTTTCTTAGGAATAGACACGAGTTAAAGAATCATAAAATAACTTATTTCTCCCCAATTAAAGCAAAATCTCCCCCTAAACGAAACAAGGGATAAGTAAAATGGGAAAACAAGTTTATCATGCTATGGTGTAGTAAGTGACAAGAAAAATAACGCATATTTGCAACAATGAAAATCAATTCATCCACAGAATAGAAATAGATTCCAACTACGATGCAAAAAAATGATGCCAACTAAAATGTACTAAACAAATGCATGTGATATCAAAGAAACCTCACAACAAGATGGATAATAATTTGAACAAGATACATACATGGATTAGATGTTAAGTCAAAGACTCAAAACACACAATACCATATATATACACACAAAAGATATCACACACATATCTATAGGTATAAACACTACACAAGACACAAAATACATTAAGCTTTCCACACTCATATGGAAAAAATGTGTCTAAATGCATGTGGTAAACTAAAGTGAAAGGGTGTGAACTAGAGACTAAAGGAATATAGACCCAAACACGTTAACGGAGTTCTCATTTGATTGCAAAACTTTATCAAACATAAATATAGCCTCATGTGACAATATAAAGTGAACTCAATGAACAAACATACACAATGTACACAAACCTAGAATTTTGATGATTCTACAAACTAATAGAGTCATGACAAAGATAGCATAACTAGGATACATTATCATTGTGCAAAGTCGTTGATATATTCAACCACAGTGACACCTCGAGATCCGAAATAAGGGGTGGCCAGCCCGATACCTCAAAATGACGGAATCATGGATGGACATCAGTCTCAGCATCATAACAATAAAATAAGTATACAGAAAAACCACCCAATAAATCAGAAAACGGGTTGCCAAATTTTTTTTTTATTTTTTATTAAAAGATGAGAAAATAATTTAAACAGCCCTATCCGATAAAAGAAGGGGATTCCAAAGAAATTTATATTACTACAAATTCAACATAAATCAAGGACCGAATAAGCTGTCGGTCCACAGTTACATTCAACGTATTACAATAGTTCCATAAATTTACATAATACATCCATTAACAATTATAAAAGCTTAGGCTACCAGCCCGAATGAAAGACCCGATCATATCTAGAATTCAAAAATGAAAGCGTCTAACAAAACATCATGTAATAATTCGCAAAATCATGCAGCTCCTCAAAAGTATTGGAATAGGATTTTCACATCGGGCGCCCTTGCGGAGGAGCACCTGGGCGGATACAATAACATGCACAACATGGAAAATGAACAGGTCAGGGCCCGATTTATATATGATTACCAGAAGAACAAGAAGAATGATAGATATGAAGAGATAATCATGAATGATGTAGATGAACATCTAACAACCTAATCACCAAGTATAATAAAGAAATTTAAATAATTCTAACCATTATGAATTTATTGAAAAAGAGCAATATTTGAACCACATTATCTAGCATGTCTTTTCATTTTTCCATTCCTTAACAGGAATATAATTACCATCATATTTTCTTATGACAATACAAGTATCAAGTCCCACTTGAGTTAGAAAGGTTATATTCTTATACATATAACGCTTCTAAGACCTCCCCTCCGAGTTTCCCCACTGAGCGCGCCCCTAAATGACTATCATCTTCCAGGGCCTATCTATACAAGACAACCTGGGCACCTAACGCACGTCGGGAAGTGGCCATATACCTACGAGTGAGTCATAACCACACCCGGAATTACCTCACTAGCGCAGAAAATTTATAAAAAGATCCCCCATATGGCCGAGGACTATAGCCTCCCTGCATTCATTAGTGAGGGGAGATCACCTCAAGCGCGAGCTTCCCTTATGATAGCATTTAGAGAGGTGTGTTTAAGTAAATTAACATTTACCCATTTTCATTTCATCATCATATTCATTAATCACGTGTATGTTTCATTTTATTTGAAACCATTATTCCTCGATCTTCTCATTAATCTTCATCCTATTATTTAGTACCGAGCTATTCTCCAAAGGATCCCCAAAATATCATGAGCCCCAAGGTTTTATAAAATTCAATAAGGCTCCTAAAGCCTCCAAATATGGGTTTATGATTCAAAGTTTCAAATAATTTGAGAGAGGAAAAGAAACGCCTAAACACCACTTCAGGTACTTACGGAATTAACCCTAAGTGAACCCATTCAACTCTAGGGTAACGTCCAAACTCAATTAAAGGTCTAGGACTCTAAGTTTACTTCATACAAGAAGGTTCCTAGTCCCTAATTAAAAGAAGAGACCTAGGAAACTAAAATAAAATTTAAGGGTGGAAAACAGGGGACCGGTCGACCGCGTCTCAAAATTTAACCTACGAAGAAAAGCAGAAAGTCCAGGTGAAGGGAGCCGGTCGATCGATCATGGACCGCGGTCGACCGCGCTCCAAAGTTTAGACTTTGGTAGGAAAGAAGTGTGCCCTCTCCTGTAGTCCCGATCGACCGGTCCTGGAACCGCGGTCGACCGGTCATAGCAGACCTAAGACCCCTTTTTTCTTCCAACAACAAAACCCTCCTCATTTATTACCACCAATAATTTTAATTTCATCCAAAAACTAATATCTACACCAATATTAACTCAAATCAACCTCCAAAGGTTTATAACCCATTCATCCAACAAGAAAACCTAACTTTCTTAAACCACAAATAAATCCACAACTATCAACACTACTTATTCAACTTAAATCACATAATAGCAAGTAGAAAACTTGCCTCAAACTTTCCAATTTCATATTTGATGAAGATGAATGCAAGAAAATCTCCCAAGCTTTAATCCCTCTTATATCCCAAGGTTTCTCTCCTTCTCTCTTTCTCTTTAGGTTTAGGAACACAATTAGTGTAATAGTGACTTACTCAAGACATAAATCGTGCCTTTATGTTTAGATTTAACACTTAGGTGATCAATACCGCGATAAAATAATACGCAACTATACATTTAAGCTAAAACCATTCAAAAGTGCCCGAATCCTCAAAATACAATATGGCACACAATTTGACTGTCTCACACCTCCCGGAACTAACTAAGCCATCCAAATTATCATTTGGAAATTTTATAATTCATTTTAAGTTCCGATTTCATTATTAAGTCAAAATGCCATTTTAAATTTCGTGACACAATAAAATACATCATGGTGATATTCACCTACACATAAGGTAAATAGGCAACATCATAGCAAACATTAACTTTTTTTCACTAAATTAATACTTACTCCCCATTCCAACAGTTTATATAATTACTACACATAGTAAATAAATATAAAATAGGTTCTCAAAAGTGAGGGTTATTACACCACACTTCCTCATTATTATTCTTTTTCTATTCTTTTCTTTATGCACATACCAACTAAAGTATTCAAGCCTTTGGCGAATTTTTTTTTATGATGCCATAATTTTTTATAATGCCACATTTTTTAGGCCAACTTTCAATGGTAGCTTTTCAAGAAAAGTAATTTTTCCTTTCGTAAATCGATTTCATTGATAAACAACTACATCGGATAAACATATTTTTTCTTTTCTTTAAATCCGAAAAACGGTTATTATATGCACAAATCCTCCATAAACATAGCAAAATATAGATGACTAAATTGATAGGAGAACATCTCACTTAGCTCAAATATACATGTGAAGTTAAAGATCAAATGAGCTCATGCATGTTTGAATCGAGGCATATAAAAAGAGAATCCATTAAGCAAGTCAAAGTCAAACTACTCCATGCAAGCATGATAAAGGACACTTTAAGGATTGAAAATCTTAACCAAAAGTTATAGCCACGTGGAAGCAGAAATGATATTGGATTCAAAAACAAGTATAAACCACATAAAATGTGTAAAACTAAAATACACAAAAAAAATCTTTCTGAGTTTTTCAAAATTTTTAAACAACCACAAAAAAATTCAACTCAAAAGAAAACAAAATCTTTTTGTATTTTTCAACGAGACACAATAAATAAGACTTAAATAGAAAAGATACACAAGTCATAATTCTAGCAATACATATATGATGAAGTATGGACTAGAAAATGACAAACAAACATACAACTAGTAAAAATCTAACATGAACCACCAAAAGGCTAGTGTATGTAAACATGCAAGCAATTACTCATAAGATATAGCAAGTGAGGAATTATGTGCTAGCATGTGGGAACCATCAAAAACAAAAATTTTTGAAAATGATATATTTTCCATATTCACAAAAAGTTCTTTAAAAATTAGGATCACACAATATTTTACTGTAACCCACTCTGATACCAATCTATAAAAGAGATTTCTTAAATTTTAAATTACCAAGTAAAGATGGTCCACAGTATATTCCAAATTAAAATATCTTTTTGAGTTAGCAATTAAAGTTCAAAAATTTTAATTTCTTCAAAATTAAAATTAGGTCAAAAACAAAAAAAAAATATTTCAATTTTTCTTTTAATCTCAATCAAACAACATTAATTCAATTCAACTTAAAATTATGCCAAATAAACTAAGCATGTATTTTTCCATGTTAATTATGCCAACTTGAATTAAAATAAACTAAAATTACCCAAACTAAAATTAACACCAAAATTAATGATTTTGTGTTTAAACTAAATTTTATCTTGATTAAACCTAAGAATGCATCGAGGTGAGTTTACAAGATAAAATAAACACAATCACACAAGAGGTGAGATATACGAGGAAAATCCACAATAGGAAAAATCTCGAACGACCCAGCCTACAAGTCCACTAGGTATGGTATTTTTACAAAAGATACGACAAGAGAACTTACAACAACAACTTGTCTTTTAAGCCTTGACGCTCCCTCACTTTTTAACCTCCGGCTAGTTGAAAACTACGGAGTCCGTCGCAGTCTCATAATCCACCGATGGGGCTCAGCTACCATCAAACACACACAATGGCATTTCTACCGTTCTGTAACGCAAATGATGGTCTTTCCACCCTTAAGTATCGAAAACCTTTCAAACACGGACTCGTCCGTTGGAAACTCTCTTTTATGGGATGAGAAAAGAAACTTGGTTCCAAACAATGATGTCAAACAATAATATATATGAAGAACTTGGATAAAACAAACATATGGGTGTAAACTTGATTTTGTTCTTAAAACAAATCAATTTGATTAACAAACACCAAGGGACTTTTGGTTAAAGAAATTTTCTCTCAAAAGCTCTTAGAAATTATCAAAAAGTCTGTTAGAAAAAACTGTCCACATCCCTTTTTAAAACAGGTAAAACTAGTGGAGAAAGTAGGAAGTTTTAGAGAAAGCTGTCAAAACTGAGGGAATGTCATTCGAACAACATTAAAAAATCGTTCGAACGACCCCATTCAAACAAGATTACTAAGAAGATATCTAACAATAATTCATAAACCTTTTTCATTTGAACCAAACTTCTAATAAGAAAATAAATGATATCTCAAAAAATATTGTTAGAAGTTCGTTCGAACGACCTGGCAAACTTGTTCGAACAAGATTCCCAGTTCGTGCATTGATAAAAAAATATTTAAAATGATTTTACGATAAAACTAAAATGTCTTTTCGACAAAAACATATAAAAAACACCCACTAAAATTATCAACCTTTTAGAGACCGTGGAATCCAAATGTTGATGATGCAAAACTTGGCACATAAACCGATAAGGATGAAATCTTCACTATGTTAGGCTGCTACATCTTCAACTAACTTGTCATAGGCTTAAAAGGATTCAACAAACAACTATCCTATGACACAATTAAATTTTGTCCAGAATTAAGCCAACACTACAAATGACTCGATTGGAAATTTGTCCTTACAGTAACTTATTACGAAAACACGGGGTGCTACATTTTATCACTAAAAGAGAGCGATTTATTTATGGTCTTATGTCATTACTAATAAGTCTTGACTTACTAGATTATTGTATGCCTTTTCATACATTGATTGTCAATCGCAACAATAGGGATTCAAATTTTTTTATCTTGGAATGTCCTCTTTAAAATTGTCAAAGGTAATAAATAAATTCATATTCCATCATTAATCTTATACAAAATTATTAAGAGGGTTTTCAAATATTACCACTTCAAATTGTGCTAGCATATTCACTAGGAATTATGATCCTCAAGAATCATATATCTCGTTCGAGAGAAATCTATAAGTTTCTAATGTTTATGTCATTAGCCACTATTATATTGGTCACCATACAAAGCTATGAAATGACTTATCTATATTTTAGAATCTTTTATCCATTACCTTCCTTTTGAAGATTCGTGTACATGTTTAATTATTTTCTGATCTTGGAATACAATTAAGGTACTTAAATACTAATTAATGTTCAACGAATCATGTATATATATATATATATATATATATACACTTTTCGAGACAAATGCACATTGGAACTAGTACAGTACATTAAATACTTATACAACCAATGAATATATATTCAATTGTCTTATTCTTATTTTTGATAGGTTCCCATTTTGGACAGTAATCGTTGCCTTAGATAAATACAAAAGTTTCTCAACCCTTCCCATAAAATTTTGTAGTGGGCTAATGTGTTGATAATATAACTTATGGAAAATATACAAAATTGCTACATTTATTCTCAACTTCCAAAGGTAGTTAAGATAAGTTTCTCTAATTTTTTTATATCCATTGGTGCATTTCTTATCGTTCGATATCCCTACAAATACACTATTGACAATTCTTAGCATTAAGCTTAAGTTGTTTTACCCATATTATATATGCTTCAAAACCATTTGAACATATTCTACGATTATGATATATTAATATCATCACATAAAATATATAATTCGGTTACTTGGACTTATTTAATTTTATTAGTTGTGGAGTCTTGAGATTACACTTAAGTCTAATTTGATTCAACCTTCTTCAAAGTAGTCGTGAAACTGTTCGGATCTTGAAAATGATTGAATTTCTCTTGAAATTATAAGTTATGCTTTAATACCACTTGAAAGGTATGGCTCACTGGAAAATTCTAAATTTAAAATTTCTTCCCAATTGAATTATCTCATCTTAAACAAAACTTCAATTCAATTTCTAAATTATACAAACCAACTTAAACAAAATTAATTCAAGATCAACATGAATTTTGCCAAATTAATAATTCTAACTTGAATTATAGTAAACTAAATTACCCAAATGAATTAATCCCCAGTTACACCCCTTTTTTAGGTTAAACAAATTTTATCTTGTTAAACTTAGGCATGCTTCTAGATGTGATTTTGCAAGATAAAATAAACAACCACAAGGCCGTAATGTACGATGAAAATCCATAATGAAAAAACCTCGGACGTCCCGGCCAGAAGTCCATTAAGTATGGATTTAATAAAAAGACACAACAAATGACTTAATCAAAACTCGACACCCTCGCAAGACTTTATGCTCTTCGACCCTTCCACCTCCTCTTAGTGACAATGCAAGAGTTCACCTACGTCTCGAAGTCCACCCATGGGTCAGTTTTACCATCGTGCATACGGAGTCCCCCGTATGTACACCAAAAAACACGGAATCCTCCATAAGAAATAATCTATAAGAAAATACGAAACAAACATGGTGCCAAAACTATGATCTCAAAACATATATTATATAGAATCTTGGATCATGAAACTATTTGGATGTAAACAAAAACACTCTTGACTTTTCTAACGATTTATCCCACTAGGATATTGGAAAAGTCTTAAACATAGATGAACTTCTTATAGAGAATTTTTGCTCTAAATGGTTGCAAAGTTCCTATGAAAATTGCACTTCCGCACTACATAAATCGTTAGAAAAAAGTAGTGGGAGGTTAAGAGAAAAACTATATGAAAAAATGTAATTTTTCAAAAACTGCTCCAATCGTTCGAATGAAAACCAATCTCGTTCGAACGACATAGCTAAAATATTGTCATAGGCTTGAAAGAGATTGGTTTTCGTTCGAAACACGGCATAGGATGTAATGGCTTCGACTTGAATGGTACATCTTCAACAAAAATTATCATAGGCTTGAAAGGTCACAAATAAAACTCCAATCCTATGACTCAAATAGTTTTTTTCGGAACTAAGTCAACAAATAAAAATTGACTCAATTGAAAATTTGTCCTTACAAATCTCGCCCCTTGGCTAATCCAGGATAAAACCAAAATAAAATCTTATGGATCATCAAACTCATCTAAAAGACTCAATCCTAACCTAAATAGAAAAACAAGAAACATATGCTTGATCGACACATATTCTGAGAAGCTTTCCTTGAATTAAAAATTTGTCGCATGGATGAAAACATACACACTGAAACACACTATAAAACGCGTCGGGAATATAAAAAATAAATAGCATAAATAAATCCCCCCCCCCCCCCCCCACATACCCCTTTTTCTAATAATGTCTACCTAATAATGGATGTCTCCCTCTGAGTTAGATCTTCCAAATGAAAAGAGTTATATACCATTTCTCCCCCTTTTTGTTGAAGAATAGACAACGATTATTTGCATAAAATAATTAATTTCTCCGAAATTTAAACAAATTCTCCCCCTAAATGAAACAAGGGATAAGCAAAAAGGAAAAACAACTATATCATGCAATGGTGTAAAGTGATACAAGAGAAACAAATCAACTAGGTAACACAAAGGCAATTAATCCACATAAGAAACAATATATACACTGATAAACGTGTGAAAAGTGTGTTCGTGTAAGGACACAATCATTGTTTTCATTTCACCGTGATAATACAAATAAACCTAAATTATAACTACACTTGCGATACAAGTATAGCGGTAAGTCGGGTATCGAAAATCCACATTAATGAGTTGCTAGAATATTATCCAGTTTAATACTTCTCAATAAAAGGGAAAAGGTGATTACAAACTAAAAAGGAAAAGATGCATAAAAGGGAAATATTAATCTAGGCAAGTGTATTTAAACTAGATTAACAAAACAAGTAAAAACTATAGGTTGCGTCGAATATCCCTCATCCGAGTTAATTAGTATAAAATGGTTACATGGGTCGACGAGTTATTACAAATGTGTCTCGTTTCGACAGTTAATTGAACCAGGGGTTGTCACACCCCTAAATTCGCATAAATGCCTAATATGATTTTGGCATCAACAAATACCCCGAAAATTACGCACGCAAGGTCGTAAGCATGGAACATACATGATATGCTCCGTCAAATCCCCTAGGCGTAATAACTAGGACAACGCACCCAAAATAGACCCGTAAACTCCATCACCAAAGCAAAGCAACTTGTTAACTCGGAATGAGTTCAATCAGGGCCAACCTAGACTAACTTAGCTAGAAAGCAAGTTAAAAACGCGGTAAATAAACGTGGTAAATAAACACGATAAATCTACAATAGAAAGTAAGGAAAGAAAGCATGTAAACCTATTTAGGAAAGCATGTTAATTAACTAAAAAGGAAGAATTAATGGAATACAAACTATATTAATGGAGATGGAAGATGAAAGTGCAAATTACAAACCCAATTGAGTGTCAATCCAAGAAGAAATGAATAAATGATCTCTCAAACCTCCAAAACCCTATCCTAAACTATCTAAAATGAATTCTATCTGATATTTACAACAAAATTGGTTATATAGTAAGTTGGAATAAAATTAGAAAAGAAAAGGAAAAAAAAAGGCAAAATATCTGCAGAAAACAGGGGATCGATCGATCAATCAAAATGATCGATCGATCGATCGATGGTTGAAAATCATGTCCACTGTCTCATCTCAAGGGAAAAAATTAAAGGATCGATCGATCGATCCTTTTGATCAATCGATCGATGGCTACAGGTCTGCACTAATTCCTCCTGTTTTGGTTGGTTTGAATTTCCCTTCCGCTAAAACTCATGTAACTTCTTCATTTTGACCTGGAATCGCGCAAAGTTCGCGGCCACGCGAAGCTTACGAGGAGGGATACAACTTCTGTGAAGATGTTAGGCCAGGTGCCCTAGCTGTGAAAAGACTAAAATGCCCTTGAAATCGCAACTGCGTACGGAATTTGAGTGAAATGCGTCTGAACTTCATACTTAGTACCTAAATACCTACAAAAGCCCAATTATACCTCATATAGCATGTTATCAATAAAAATTGAGGTTGTCTGGTTAACAAGCTTAAATATAGAGATTAAGGCACCTGAGGGGGCTAAAATGCGTAGGTTCGAGGGATGAAATACGCAATATTTGCGTCGTATCATATACCAACTATGATGCGATAGCAAAATGGTATCAACTAGAATGAACTACAATGATCATGGGATACCAATGAAAAATTGCAATGAGATAAATATTGATATGAATACAAGAATACAAGTACTAGATGTAAAAGTAAAGACTCAAAAGAAACAATACCATATATATAAATATACAAAAAAATATTAATAAAGCATAAGCACAAACATATATATAGGTATAAAGACCACATAAGACACTAAATATAATAAGCTTTCCACATTCATATGGTATAAATGTGTCTAAACTAAATGTGGAAAAAGGAGTGAATGGGTGCGAACTAGAGACAAAATAATTATGACCCAATGAGTTAAACATGTTCAAGGAGTTCTATTTGATTGCAAAACTTTATCAACTTAGATTTACCCTCATGTGACAAGATAAAGTGAACTCGAAGAACAAACAAGCACAATGTACACAAGTCTGGAATTTTTCTTTTCTATTTTCTATTTTTTTAAGTTATTTATTTTAAATTATCAAACTAAACTATGTTGGCCTTGGGAAATTTTTCTGTTTTTGTTGTCTTTAATCTTTTCATTGGGCTCTTTATAACGGTGACTTTCCTGCAAAGGATATTTGCTCCTTTTGTATCGCTTTCCCGTGCACCCTCATATATTTTTAATATAATCCATAAAAAGCTAACGGGCAATGATTCTTATATGCACAAATTCCCCATAGTTATAAAATATATAGATAATAAAATTGATGAGAGAACATCTCAAAAAACTGAAATATTTATGTGAAGTTAAAGTTCAAAAGAGCTCGTGCATGTATGTGGGGAGGAATATACAAAGAGAATCCATTAAGAAAATCAAAATCAAACTTTTTCATGTAAGAATGATAAGTACCACTTTAAGAATTGAAATTCATAATCAAAAGTTCAAGGCACATGGATATTGAGTGATATAGGATTCAAACACAAAGATATGCCACCAATGTTTAAAACTAAAATACACACAAACATAATCTTTTTTAGTTTTTAAATTTTTTAAACAAATTTAAAAACAAAGACAACTCAAAGGATAAACAAAATCTATTTGTATTTTTTAATAAGACTCAATGAATGCAAAAACAAAATACAAAAGGTACAATTGTCAAAATTCCAAGAAAGCATATTAGATGAAGCATATACTAGAGTATGATAAATAAACATGGAACTAGATAGAATATAACATGAAGTACAACTAGTGTATGTGAGAAAAGTTTACACAGTCAAACTTTAAATCTAGCATTGAAAGTGTCATGTGCAAGTAAATGAGAATCATAAAGTCTATCACGTAAAGCCTCAAAATCAGATCTCCTAACCCACATAGGTAAAGTGATGCTCTCGGGATTTAGTGACCTCGGTGACCCTACCTTTGGACTTCCTAGGACCATTTCTAAGATTGAAACAAAACCTCCTAAGGTGTCCCTTCCTACTGTAATGTGTGCAAGTGAAAGCAAGTCGAGAAGTATTACCTAAAGGTTGACCTAATCTAGCATTCTTAGTTGATTCTCTCAAAATCATGGTTTTGGATTTATTAGTGGAAGCATTTTGAGTATATAAGCCAATATCACTCTTGTCATCTTTGATTTGGACGGTGCCTAAAATAATATCCAATTTTTTCGACTTACACTTCAATTAAATTTGACCTTTAAGTTCCACTATCCTGGACTCAAGTAAACTCTTAGTCTCTTAAAACACAAGAAGCTCTTTATTCAGCCTCCATTAAACCTCGAAGACTATCTCTCTCACCTTCAACATACTCTAGATTCTCTCGAAGAGTCATCTCACGTTCCCTAAGATCTTCAATTAAATCACTCTCATCATTTTCTATGGCATGTTCTCTCACCCTAGCTTCCAACTTCAAGTTAGCCTTTTTTTAATTTTAAAGATCACGCATACAACTCACAGAAGGAAACTTGGAGTTCACTCACTTCCTCGTCATCTTCTTCATTCTCACTCTATTTTCCTCTCACTTTACCATCAAACCCTTGGAATTCACAAACAATGGCCTCGAAAGTGTCATGCAAAGAAATATTTTCAAAGGAAGATTCGTCATCAATGCTCACATTACTATCCATGCACGTGGTGAAATTACGCTCAATGGGGGAATCGGATCCCTCTTTCGTTTCACTATCACTAAGGGTGGCATTGTAAGTTATGGGTTTCTTACCCTCCTTCCTTAGTTTAGTGGGACACTCGGCTGCCCTATGACCATAACCCTCATAACCTAACAATCTATTTGAATCGTCCCTCTTAAGATCATCATTACGATTTTTAGGGAGTTTCTCAGCTTTGTTATACTTAGACTTCTTAAATTTCTTATAATCATTTTTAAATTTCTCTATATTAAACTTAATAAATTTACTAAACTTCTTATCAAACATAGTTGTATTATCTGAGTCGATGTCAGACTCATCATCCGAAACTAATGTTTTCTCCTTCCAAGCTTTCAAAGCCATGCCCTTATCCTTAATGTTCACATCCTTGGATGTAAACATGTCAAGTTCATAGGTTTGTAAGTCATCTACAAGCTCTTAAAGTTTGGTAGAGTTTAAAGTGCCTAAAGAATTTAAAATGACCACTTTTGGATTACACCTATCGAGTAATAATCTCAAAAAATAATTTATGACACGGTTGTCGAGTATTTTTTCTTCCAAATTAAAAGACGAGTTAACATATCGAATAATCTAGCATATAACTCATCGAAGGTTTCACTCTCATCTATTTTAATTATTTCAAATTCAGTGGTGAGGTTTTTGAGTTTAGAAACCTTAACAACACTAGTACCTTTATGAGTGTATTGGAGTGTGTCCCAAGCCTCTTTAGATGTTTCACACGTCATAATGCGATGTAACTCCTCCAGTGTGACTGCACTAAAAAGAGCATTTAAACCACGAGAATTAAAATTTTCTAGCTTAAGCTCATTCTCACTCCATATTTCTATGGGTTTTGGAATACGAACTTCCCCTACTAAACACGTTGGTGGAGACCACCCTTTAACGACAGATTTCCAAACCCGCTCATCTAACTACTTAAGCACTGACCTCCTTCCCGGTTTCCAGTACGCATACTGAGAACCATAAAAAACATAAAACCTCGTAAATGATAAATTTTTCATATTCAAACCTAAAGGACCTAACACGATAAATAAGTGTTACCACTTTGATTGAATTATAAGTTATGATTTGATATGACTTAAAGGGGATGGTTCACCAGAAAATTCTAAATTTTAAATTTCTTCCAAATTAAATTATCTCTTCTTAAACAAAACTTCAATTCGAGTTCTAATTTATACAAACCAAATTTAAACAAATTTAATTCAAGATTAACATGAATTTTGCCAAATTAATAATTCTAACTTGAATTATAGTAAACTTAATTACCGAAATGAATTAAGCAGCAATTACACCATTTTTTAGGTTAAACAAAGTTTATCTTGTTAAACCTAAGCACGTTTCTAGATGTGATTTTGCAAGACAAAATAAATAACCGCAACACCGCGATGTATGAGGAAAATTCATAATGAAAAAAACCTCGGATGGCACAGCCACAAGTCCACTAAGTACAGATTTAATACAAGGAACCGACAGAAGACTTACTCAACGACTTAACGCCCTCGTAAGCCTTGATGCTCTTCACTCCTTTCACCTCTGCCTAGTGACAACGCAGGAGTCCACCTACGTCTCAGAGTCGATGGGGCACTATTACCGTCATGCATACGGAGTCCAGTGTATGTAAACCAACAAACACATAATCCTCTGTAAGAAATAATTTTTAGGAATGTACAAAACAAATATGGTGCCAAAACTAGGATCTCAAAACATATATTATGTAGAATCTTGGACCGTGAAACTATTTGGGTGTAAACAAAAACACTCTTGACTTTTTTAAAGATTTCTCCCAATAGGATGTTGGAAAAGCCTTAAACATGGATGAACTTCTTAGAGAGAATTTTAGCTCTAAAGTCTTGAAAACATAAATGGTTGGGAAAAAGTAGTGAGATATTAAGAGAAAAACTACATAAAAACTGTCATTTTTCCAAAACTACTCCGATCGTTCGAATGAAAACCAATCTCATTTGAACGACATAGTTATTTCGTTCGAACGAGGTAAAAATCAAACTTTAAACGAGAAATCCGTACAAGACACAAGTGACCTCGATAGATGTCTCGTTCGAACGACCACAAATCTCGTTCGAATAACCTGAAAAAGTCATTCTAACGACCTGAAAAAATTCAGAATATTTTTCTTGAAAAAATATAAAGTCATTTTATAATATTTTAGCAAAAATTCTAAAACCCAATAATAAATTTCCAAAGCCCAACATAATACAAGCATTCATACCTGAGAGATCCTTAGACTATTGATGAAGAAAACGAGGCATGAAGTACGGCATAGGATGTGATCACTTTGACTTGGCCGCTACATCTTCAACAAAAATTATCACAGGCTTGAAAGGTCACAAATACAACTTTTATCCTATAACTAAAATAGTTTTGTCTGGAATTAAGCCGACCCATAAATTGACTCAATTGGAAATTTGTCCTTACAAATCTGAATCCCTTTTATCATTTTTATGGATTTATGGTTTATGTAAGAACACAAATTTCCAATTGAGTCCTTCATAATTTTGGCTCAATTTCGAACAAAAATGTTTGAGTCATAGGATAGAGTTAATTGATCATCCTTTAAGCCTATAACGTGTTTATTGAAGACGTAGCGGCCAAGAGTAAAAAGCTTCATCAAATTTCCGAGTTTAAAGTGTCTCGTTTCTACGTCATCAACATGGTTCCATTGTTCCTAAGGTATGAATGAATTTTAATATATATATATATATATATATATATATATAGGGGCTTGGAACATTTTATATTGGGTGAACGTTTATTTAAAACTGTTGTTTAATTTCAGAAAGATTTTATTAAAACTTTAAAATCAAGTTTATAAAGTTTCTAGGCTAAAAATCGAATTTTTCAAACTTTCTGGAAGTTCGTTCGAAGTGTCGTTCGAACGAGTTTGTCGTTCGAACGAGTTTGTCGTTCGAACCACAATGTCGTTTGAACGTGTTTGCCAAAGAGTTCCCCAAAAGGCCACTGGAATGTCGTTCGAAATGTTGTTCGAAGTGTCGTTCGAACGAACTAGATGTTCGAACAAAATTTCTAACGATATTTCTAACGAGTTCACACTGGAACCTCGTTAGAAGCCTCGTTCGAACGACACTTCGTTCGAGCAAAAATCTCGTTCGAATGAGATTTGGCGGGAACAGGTATTTGGCAATTTTGAGCAGTTTTTGGTCATGTTTTCCACTTCTTTACCCCACTAACTTTTGACATAACTTAATAGTGCGGGAACCAACCTTTTTGGTTTAACTTTTTCACAATATTCTAACTCCTAGAGAGTTTTTTGAGAGTTCATCCTTCCTAAAAAAAAGTTCAAGTTTAAGTGTTCATTTTTCAAAGAAAAATCATTTAAAACACTTTGTTTACACCCATAATGTTTATCCAAGTTCATATATATATATTCATTGCTTGGAGTTTGGCACCGGTTTATCTATACATAGTGAAGAAGAGATTATTTGGGTTTGCTTCTACATCCCACAAAGAAGAAGATGTTTGCGTTGATTTACCCACTTGGAGAAAGGCTCCTAGTTCGGGTGACGGTGACCATATAAAGTCAGATCGGTAGATTCCGAGACCACGGTGGAGCGCCATGGTTATTCACTAGGCAGAGGTTGATTCAAGAAGATGTGTAGGGGCTTGAGAGGGATCGAGTCGAGTGTTGGAAGTCATCTTGCTTGTATTTGTAAATTCCGTACTTAGTGGATTTGAGGCTAGGGCCGTCCGAGATTTTTTCCCGTTGTTAGTTTTTCTACGTAAATCGCGGCGCAGTGATTTTATTGTTTATTTTATCTTGTCATACTCACCTAAAACGCATGCTTAGGTAAAAAAAAAAGATAAAATTTGGTTTTAATCACTACATGTTTAATTTGGTGCTATATTAAATATTAGGTAATGTTTAGTTAATTTAATTCAAGTCATTTAATTTAATTTGATAAAATTGGTTTAGCCTAATTTGGTTAAATTGAGAAATATGACTTAGGCAAATTTTCTAGGACTTGGGTTAATTAAATTGGTTTAAGTGATAAGTTGTGTGTGTATTTTAATCTAATTTCACTTTGTTTAATTTTAATTTGAAAAGAAAATAAAATTTGCCTATCGCACTTTCAAATTGGTATCAGAGTCGGACCGCTAAGTTATCGCGTCAAAGATCCGTTTTTCGGCTTTTACAATTTTTGTGCTCCTTGAATTTTTAGGTGGTTCATATTTTTACTCACTCTCAATTTTTTTTGTAACTTTCGATGGGACGACTTGATGTTAATTTGTCCATTTCTAATGATAATGATATTTTTACTATTCGAGATGAATTTAATGGGCTTAATAAGTGTAACGAAAAACTAAGAGAATTAAATTTGAGATTTGCAAAAAGAATTAAATTTCTTGAAAATGAAAATTCTTTTTTTAAAGCGAAAATTGCATTTTTGTAAACCTCCCTATCTCAAAAAATATTTTTCGTGAAAAGATCATGGACATAAATTACAATTATAATATTTTAGAAATGTCCAAGAAAGAGAATGATAATCAAGAAAAGACTCTTAGGGCCAAGTTTCCTCACATTGAGGGGGAGCGTGATAACCTCTAGAAGTTATAGAAAATTTAAAGAAGGAGTCCCATAAATTGAGGAGTCTAATTTTTTACTTGAGTCCAAAATTTTAAATATGAAAAATGATTTACAAGACTCGAGTAGTTGTAATAATAGTTTTAGCACATCTTGTTCAAATGCTTCTGTTACTAACACTATAGGAATGTTGATTTTTCCCGGCATAAATTAAATGTCGAGAAAAGCACTAAAAATGTCGGTAGAACTTTTTGCGGCACTTTGGGCGGTAATTTCACAAGTACGGTAATAGCCAATGTGGTAAAAAACAACGTCATTTTAAAAAATGCCACGAAAAGTTAGCGGCACTTTTGGCGGCATTTTCACAAGTGTGGTGGCCAATGTGGTAAAAGAACAACGGTATTTTAAAAAATGTCGCTAAAAGTTAGCAGTATTTTTAGGCATTTATATTAATGTTGGTAATATCCTTTTAGCGGCATTAAAAAAATATTGATAATAACCTTTTGCTACACCTATTAAATGTTCAACACACTTTGGCGGCACAAAAAAAATGCCGAAAATGATAATAGCGGCACTAAATAAAATTTTGATATTATTTGCAATATATGAGTGGGAACAAGTGTTAAAAAAATCATTTATTACAAGTATCGTATTTATGTGCAAATACACTACCATAACATTAAATTAAGAGGGCGGCAATCAAACTAAAACGTCATTAAATTAAAACCAATAGCATTTATCGTAAATAAACATAATTGAGCTTGAAACAATTATCCATCCACAAAATAAAATGTATTACATGTCCAATAAGAAAAGGCGGGAAAACATGAAGCGAAACGAAATTTTTTATAATGTACGATCCTTGTCCCTCAAAGCTAAACATCCTCTTCAACCTACAAATAAAAAAAGTCAATCGTTAGTCATTGATACTTATTCTTTAGTATTTTAATTAAATAAAATAAAATTAAAAATTAGTACATTAGCAATATGCCACGCTACGGTTGAATGATGTGCATGTCCAATTGTGGACTTGATTCCATAAGGTCTGGGCAATGGTTCATTTCTTACAAATATTTTCTCAATATATACTTCCCAAAAGTTTTCACCAAGTGGCGTACCCCCTACTTTTGTTGAAGGGTCCTTTCTCACAATGAATCCACGTGCCACAACCACTTTTGGAAGTCCGGAAGTAATAAGGTCTACAATTTTAGGAAGTTCATTATTTGAGACCCTTTGTCGTGGTTTATGGTGCTTCTTTTTCTTCTCTGATGGTTCTTTCTACAAACAAGATGAATATGTCATCAACGATATATTTCTAGAAAAAAATCGACAGAGTTTCATTTGTTTTTAAGACATTCCAAAAATTTTAAGACTATATACAACCAAATAAACCAACAACCCAATGTCAAGAATACATAAACTCCCCAAGAAAGCATAGATATATTGTGCCCTTTAAAATCCTTTAAATTAGTAACATACCTGAATTGAAGTAGCATTCGTTTGTTCATTAACACGAGCAGCAGTCTCGGGGGCAACCAAGTGTTGAGAATTTACAATCTCCAAAAAATGAATTATTTCAGTCATGAAAACATAAAGTCTTAAATTATGATTTTAAAAATTAATTATCTACTTACCTGTTGAGATGGAGCTAAATGGTGATTTGATTGTGGTACTACTACAGGTTGAAATTGGTTGGTTTCTTCTAATTGGTGCTCGGGTTGCAAAATAGACCTATATGATGGTATGTTTTGCCCATTGGAGGATTGAGGAACCTATTAGTAGTATGATTTAATATTAGAACATACAGTTATGTATATATACACGATAATTAAGCACAAAGGATAAAAGTGTGTACTTATTAACCTGTTTGGATACAACAAAAGGGCAAGTCAGCATGTGCGTGCGTATCAACTCAAACTGAGCCTCGAAATGATTAAATTTATCCTGAAATTCAGATCGAATCCCAAATCGTAGTCGTTCATACTCTTTTTCAATACCCTTCAGACGCTTAGCTCCATGCACATCAGTTGGAGATGGTCCACGTAACAACCCTCGATTCTGGAACGCACATTTTATACTAATTATGCCGCATAAGGTAATTATATAAAATGTGGGGACTGGAGTAAATATTGATTGAATGAATTGAAAGTTAATATTTACTAGATTGATGCATATTTACTGTATGTGAAAGTAAATATCATCAGGTTGCATGTTTTATAGTGTCATGTATTTTAAATGACATTGGTTTAAATAAAATTGGAACTGGAAAAAATTTATAAAATTTGTCCGATGCCAGTTTAGAGGGTGTAGTTAGTCTCGGAATGTCTGAGACGGTCTAAATAAGTGTCATATTGTATTTTTGTGTTCCGGACACTTTTATCGGGTTTTATCTTAAACGCGTATTTGCGAGTCATTTTAATGTGGTATTAACCACTTAAGTTGGAGACTTTAGACTTAAGACCCGATTTTAGTCTTGCCCTCATTTTTTTTTCTCATTTGTGTCTTACCAAACAAGAGAGTTAGAGAGAGAGAGAGAGAGATAAATGGAGAAAAAGAAGAAAATAGAGAGATTTGAAGATGGAGGATTTGGGATTGCTTCTTCTCCAAATAAATCTGAGATATCAACCCTAAGTCAAGTTTTCTACTTGCTAATATGTGATTTAAGTTGAATAAATTGTGTGTTAGTTATGTATTTGACATTTATTGTTTAAATGTAGAATTTGTGGGATTTAAACCCTAATCTTGATTTATGTTGAAGAAATTGTGGGTTTTGATGGTAAATAATCATGTAGATTAGTTTGGGGTAGATTTTTGTTGTTGGATGCGTATGAAAATGAAGAGATTTGAATTTTGGAGAATTTAGGGTTCTTAACCCATCGAAGCCATTCTTGGCAAATTTGCAGGACCGAATCGATTTGGCCCTATGGCGAATCGATTCGGTAGGGGTAGCTTCCAGGTCTGCATAACCCGAATCGATTCGGGTTAAGGCCGAATCGATTCGGCCAATTGCAGAAAGTGGATTTTTCTGTCCGAACTGATTCTCTTTTTGGGCGAATCGATTCGCTGGGGAGAATCGATTCGGCCCTAGGGCGAATCGATTCGTTTTCCTATTGTTTTTGAGTTGTTTTTATAACTCAATTTTGATCCTTTTTCTTAAGGGATGGGACCTAGGAACCTTCTTGAATGAAGTAAACTTAGAGTCCTAGAGTTATAGATAAGTTGGGAAGCTACCCTAGAGTAGAATTGGTTTATATGCTATTTTTCGGGGTTATGCCTATTTGTATTATCATGTTTGGGAGACTTTGGAAGCTCAATTGAGCTATGTTATTCTTGAGGGATTAAAATACCTTCACAACGGTTCTCGGGAGAATAAATTAATAGTTTATTTATTCATCTAGGTTACAATGACTATAAATAATGTATGGCTCCGGTTAAAAAAAGATAAACTAATTACGAAACGTAAAGGGATATGGTTTCGAATAAAATGAAACATACATTTGCTAAAATGTAAATGGAATTGGATATGAATCATACATTTGCTAAAATGTAAATGGAATTGGATATGGTAAATGGAAATGGAAATAATGATGGTAAATGATAATTTACTTAATCATTAATATGATAAATGATGATTTGGTTAAACACACCTCTCTAAATGACATCATAAGGGAAGTTCACGCGTTTGGTGATGCCCCATGTCTAGTGAATGCAGGGTGGATATAGTCCATAGGCCATATGAGCGTTTATGTTATATTTTCTGCGCTGGTGAAGAGATTTAGGGTGTGGTCTTGACTCTCCCGCAGGCATATGGTCGCTTCCCGACGTATTTCATTGTAGGTGACCAGGTTGTCTTATATAGATAGGCCTTAGAAGATGATGGTCATTTAGGTGCGCTCCCAGTGGGGAAACTCAGAGGGGCGGTCTTAGAATTCGTTATATGTATATAAATATAACAGTTCATAATCAAGTGGGACTTGATGTTTGTGATATGCCATAAAGAGCACAGTGAAATGCCACAAAGAGCATTTAATGTTGATTATATTCCTGCTAAGGAATGGTAATGTTAGGATGGGCATGTCATTTAAATAAAATCCATAAAGAGCTTAAAATTATAATTATATTTTCCTGATAAGGAATGAAATGCTAGTAAAGAGCAAAAATGTTGAAATTATGAGTTCCTGATAAGGAACATAATAATGAAATGGAAGCTTTTAAATTTATGTTACTCATGCTTTTCTTTTCTGTCTTAGCTTATGTTTTATAACTGTGTAGATAGATTTTATTCTATCTAGCATGATTTTATTCATAACTGTCATACTCTTTATTCATCTGATAATCATATAGAACCGGGACCTGACCCGTTTCTACTTCTTGTTGCATTTGCATCTTGTATTTGCTCAAGTACTCCGCCGCAAGGATGCCCGATTTGAATTCTTTTTCTGATGTCCTCGGCGAACCGTAATGCATTGCGGGTATTACGGGATACATTGGGTATAAACGCTTTCATTTTTATATTCTAGCTAAGATCGGGTCTCTTTTACTCGGGTGAGAGGCCCAAGCTTTTGTAATAAATTAATGTAATGTATTATATAAATTTATTGAAATTGTTTAACAATGTTGTATGTACCAGCGGACCGATAACATATTTGGTCCTCTTATTTGTCACTTGTTAATATAGTCATATATATACATCCTTGAGGTTTCCCCTATCTTTTCAGGATTTGGGTTGTTTGTTTTCTTTTATTTACTTTAAAACAAAAATTTTGGCAACCCCTTTTCTGAAATTTTGGGTGGTTATCCTAGATACTCTATATTTTATTGTGATGCTGATAATGGCTCCATCTATGATTCTTGTTATATTGGATTATTGGGCTGGCCACCCCTTATTTTGGTGAGCGGGTTGTCACAGTCCATTCCCATAAGCTCGACAATGACCGTGTTTATCAAGTCCTTGGACTTCATAAAATATCTCATCTTTACGACTGACGGAGTCATTACAATCTGACAGAAGTTGATCTACTTTTTGCCTCATTTTTGAATGAAATGAAACAATTCTTATTATATAAAACAAAAGTTATAATCATTCATTCACAAAACCAAAACAGAATAAATACCCTAATATCTCCCCACCGCTAATTTTAAATGCTTCACATATTAATTTCATGCATAATTTTAACTTTCATAAACAATAAACAATAAAATGACATCGTTGAGATTTTCTAATAAATAAGGGAAGGAACATGGATGATATTTCAATACCATTACTTCATTGGAATCCTTATCGATGGCCGATCCATCGCTCCTGTCGTGTGTTTTAATGTAAACATCAACCAACGAAACCTTTTTCCCTTGATCACCCTCCATCTGCATAAACCCATTGACTCGTAAGTCGTTACATAAAAAATTTTGATAACATAAAATAATGTTCACAATCAAAATATTTTATAAAACACCTTATGAGCAACATTCGCATGACTCTTTCTTCCGGAAGTATGAGGTGTTCTCTGCTTCTTACGAGTTCGACGATTTCTTCGACTCGTTTTCTGTTACAAAAATATATTTAAAATATATGTTACTGCTAGTAATATATTCATACCCTTGCCTCACGAGTTCCCCAATACTTAACAAGTTGCGACCACTACTCTTGCTTTACTCTAGAGGGACAATATTTCAATCTCTCTTCATCGGTTTGAAAGGCACGATAATGTTTCTTCACCTTTGCTTTCCAATTATTCCATATCTTTCCAACCTTCTTCATGCAAATTTTTTTGAACTCATCAGGGGCATCAGTGTTCTCCTATATAATTATAATGTATAGAAAAACAAGTCATCTACTACACATGATTTTAACATAAATTATGTTTTATCATTTTCAAAGTTACGATTTTAGCTGTTATTGGCTTTGTTGTGATTGACAAGAGAGTCCATACATAGTGACTGGCACCTAAAGAATTCAAAATTTTCAATTCATTGCCATAAATTATGGTATCTTTTTATTTTACCTTCACCTCTCGCCAAACATGTTCCTTGTATGGGTATAACTCCTTGCATCGCCAATCTTTGAAAGCCAACGGTAACCTGTTCAGCATCGATATAATATTAAATTGATAACCTCTTACATCGATTAAATAATCATCTTTAAATTATTACGAGATAACATACAGTATTGCAAAGAGTATTCTAATAACAGTTGTGTTATACGTAAATTTACAAAAGAAACTTTACATGTTCCCATCACGAACTAAAATGCCTAAATGGGTAGATAGTCTATCTGCGGTATACCCAACTAGATGATAGAAATCATTGAAGTGAAGCTCTAAGTTTTCTCGTACCCCATAGTCACCTAACTTCTCAATGCCTCTACGTTTAGTGGCATATTGTGCTGAAGTTGAACCGTAAAAATTGAAAAAAATAGGTTAACTTCAATCTACACAGATAATTAAGCACATACAAATCAAATAACTTTGAGTACCTTCTTCATGTGAATGGGCATCTTGGTTATGTAAAGGCTCACTCTCCGTAGAGATACTATCGCTTTCACTGTCACTTGAGTTTGATCGTTCGGTAGAGCTAAAATCTGAAAGGGAATGAGAATTGGGTTGAGATTGCAGCTGAAATGGTGGTTGGAGATTGGATTGTGAGTTCAAGAGAGACTTTGAATGAGAATGTGCCCGTAAGAAGGATTTACTCTGCATCTGCGATGTCATAGCAACCTGCAATAATAAAAATTCACCACTGAGTTTACAAGAGTAATGTTTATCCAAGCGAAGATGTTCTAAAATTCACTTTTGAGCATTTGTGCAGAGTGTGTGGCTTATTTAATTAGTGCAATCAAAGCATGTTCTCATATCATATAAGCAATTAAAATTCAACAAAATAATAAGTAGGGAATGTACTTATATCATTAATAAATTAAAGTAAAACTTCAACATCAAGCAGGATCAATGCTCTTAAGGTGCCACATTATATAAAAAAATACATAACACAGTCCTCATAAACAATGATAGCAGCCATAGTTTTGTGGATTTGAAAGTAGTAAAGCAAAGTGGATGCCATATGGATCCTACTAATAGCAAGGTTGGAGGTTTAAGGTCCATTGAAGATAAGGCCCAGGAAATGGTGGAGAATAAATATGAGAGATCTTTACATAAAGGGAATGAGTTGTCTATTACTGGTGAAGAGATCACTGACAAGGATTCTCCTGAAAAATAACTCACAAAAGAGGTCAGTCTGGGGCATAGTCACCTTCGAGGGGAAATCAGTACTTTCCAAAATTTTGGGTTGCCGGTACGAATATAGGGGCCTATCAAGTTTACCAAGAGCTCCCAAGTTAGGGGAACTTGTACAGATCTGTAATATTAGTTCATTCCTTTTTCCTTCCTGTTTTCTTTTGATTCCTTGTGATTTTGTTTTTGGGGTGTGGGACAAAAATGAAAAGCCATTAAAACTAAGTGTCAAGAGAAAGAATAGATTTGTCAGGAAAAGAAAATATACAGTGAATTTGGGAAAAAATTCTTTAAGCGAAAATTGGAGTTGTGAGCATTGAAAGAAGTTTATTGAATTTAAATATAACTCTAATATTGTTTATTACTTGTATCATCTTTCGGTATCCATGAGTTTAGCACTGGTGTTGGGTATGTATGGACCAGTTAATAGTTAATACAGGCCATTGATTCTTTAATCCAAGTTTAGCCACATGTAACCTCGTGTCTTGTGGTTGAAACTATTGGATTTAAAGACCAGTTTCTCTCAACCGCTTTCATTAGCCATAATGATGTTGATAAGAATTTGTTATGAAGCATTTGAAATTCTTCTTTCCTAAGGAATTTAGGGTAGCATTGTCAAAGAATCAAACTGGTTAACGCAGAACAACAGTAATGCTTACTTAGATTATAATTCGTTTCTAGGATTGTGAAGTAAAATGTTATATTAGAATAACAATATAATGAACAAATAAAGTTAGAAATGCGTACCTTTTCATCAAGAAGAACGCAGTCGACAGATGTTCTTCTTAAAATTCACGACATACCACTTTCTTGTAACTCGGACAACTATCGCATAGTTCTGTGATTCAATGGATAATTCTGAAATTAAATCCCCGAAATCTACATAAGTTCTATTACAAATGATAGCTTATAATTTAAATACAAAGATAGATGACCTCTTAAAGTGAAAAAAGTAGAGAAATGGAAATATGTAAGAAACACCCCATACCTACGTAACGATTGAACAGGGACAATGCATATTGAAAGACGAAAACCGCTTAATATACATAACCATTGTGTGTATTACACATTTATGAAGATGAAAGAAGGTGAATGGTTGAGAAAACAACCATTAGGATCTAGAAATGATAGGGGATACACAAAAATTAATAAAAATTCAAAAGAAAGGAAGTGTTCTTTAAACATCCTCCTGTTTCAATTATGACCAATTTTAATTTAAAAGGAATCCTGGTAAACAGAGTGTTGATTGTACATGTGATAGAATTTATAGTACCACCAACATTCACTAACCAATTGTCTGAAGAGTTTAAAAATCGCCCCATCTGTAGTTTATTTTATCCACCGAATGGTAAAGGCGATGGTGATTATTCAGTTGCATATATAATAAAGGCTCTACAAATACGAAAACATAACTATACTATTGATAACACTATAAGGAAAGGCTAGGGAACTTAAGATATTCTGCCATGTGTAGGACATGCAGAGTATATCATTATAGTCAAAACCTCATAAGTGATCAAAACTAGCTCGCTAACTCGTACGTTTTAGTAACTTAAAAAGCAGAGATGTGTAAGAACAACACAGAGCAGTCAATACGCAACACTCATTTTACAATTCAAATAGTGCACAATACGGGGAAAGTGGTGTGCGGCGCAGTAGTGGGTCCCCCTCATGGTGATCCATTTTCTTTTCTTTTTTTAATTTCAATTTCACCACACATTTATTTACTTTTTTAGTAAATATCTTTCAGTTATGAAACTTGGTCATGGGATCATTCGTGGAAAGAGTATAATGGAGGCTCTTCAGAAAAATAATAACATAACTTTGACAAAGAAAAATCTCGAGAAAGTGATAAAATTTATCATGTGTAGGAGATGCAGAGTAAATCATTACGGTTAGTCTCTATGAAAGACGACCAACGATCATCATCATCAGTAATGAAATATCAAGCAGTGCACTGAACGTCAAAGATGCACCAAATTTATCAAGTCAATGTCCATTGCATTTGTTATATCATTATGATTTATCAATAGCATACTTTGAATCCTTTCATTTTTAGATTTTGAAAATAAGCAAACAACAAAATTGAATACAATAAAGTGGGCCTAAGAGCATGATTTTTACAAAATGAAGCCCTAGCTTATGAAATTATCAACCCATCATTCAAATTTCTGAAAAAGATGTTTTCTAGTTTATCAGGTTTGGGCTGCATTCACAACACTTACTTGTTTGAATAGAATGCTTCTAAAAACAACATTTTTGCCAGATTAATGTTTCTTTCTCCTCTCCAAATCAGCCTATAGAACTAGTAATAGTTGCATTTCTATGATAATCAGCTCTTTTTCAAATTTTCAAGTACACACATCAATAAATAAACACTCTCAAACAAAAACTCTCATTTTCTTAAGCACCAAAATGGGACAAAAACCTAGTGAAAAATTGCCACCACTCAGAATCCACTTCTACGATTTTCTGTGCTTCCTTTTCTATCTAAGTTCCAGTTTTAGTTCCTTTTTTGTCTATGCAATCATGCCTAATGGCACGGCTGCACCTGTACTATCGAAATGGTTCATCAGTATAGATGTTCACACTATCAGTTACAGTGCAAAACAATTGAAGATTCAAGATTTGGCTTATGGGCAGAGTATGAATCACCACGATATGACAGTGCGAAAGATGAATCAAAGGCGTCAAATAATTACTTATGAGACAGTTATTATGTTGTCAAACAAAAAATACCTTGATAAATTGACAACACCAATGCCAAAGCTATCAAATTCCCTATTGCACCAACAAGAGCTAAAATTTTGGGTCTAAAAGGAACTTTCTTACTGCAATTTGAACAACATCCATTGAATAAGTGAGTGAAAATCCTATTTTATACCATAACATCACACATTGACTAACATCTATACAGTAGTAGATGTAATCATCAATAAAAGGCAAGAAATGTAAAGGGCAGTCATTAATTAATCATCAATAAATACAGAAATAAAACTAAAAACAAAAAGAACTTGACTCTCCATCATTATTTATCCATTCATACATATGATGTAAAACAAATAAAATGCATTCAGTCATTAGTCATTTTTTAAAATATTAAACTAAGAAAAGAATGTCAAATTTCGTGACCATCTAAGCATCCTTAAAAATAAAGCCATTCATAACTGGAAAATTCATATCAATTGTCATTTTCATCCATGTCAGTATCATAATCATCACTTTCAATATCATAATCATCATTGGTCTCCTCTTTTTCATCACTTTCATCTACATCACTCTCGTTAGCTTCCTCGCCCGCCTCAGAATCATCTTCATATGTCTCAGAAACATCCTCATCACTACAATCCTCATAAATATCAACACGGATATCATCACTGCCATCAATATCAACTATGTTGTCAATAAATATTCCCTCTATACCATCCCTAACCCATGTAATATCCCCATCACGGTTGATTAGAGTGTCATCCAGTTGTTGGATGTTGTACAGCTCAACTTCTCCATCTATTGAGTCATCTCCATAAGTATGTTTACCATACATGTCATACAAATCTCTCGGTGTCATCTTCACGACAACTTTCCAATCTTCTTCAATCGGGTCTCGCACATACCAAATTTGTTTGGCCTGAGATGCTAATATAAACGGTTCATCTGACAGACGATTATGCTTGTATAGTGAATGTTTGAAGTTCACTAATGTGAACTCAAAATCATCCTTTTCCATCCCCGAATGGGTATCAACCCATTCACACTTAAATAGCACAAACTTCAAATCATTTGAATAGCGCAATTCAAATATATCTGTTAATACTCCATAATATGTTACATCCCCCGAAACAGGTCGTTTGTCCTTTGCACTTGCAAAACTTTCGGTGGTGGCATCAAGCATGACTCCACTATTCTGAGTATTCAATCTTCTCTCACGCTGCATTGTGCAAAACCTGAACCCATTTACAATATATCCCATATATCTCCTAGCCCATTGGGAGGGGCCTGAAGCCAAAATTGCAACTTCCTTTGACACCTGACCCTCATTTAGATTCCGTACCTAAATTTTTTCATATGATTGAGTAATAAAAATTAGATGTGTAAAAAATAAACGTGTTATTAAGATATTAAAATGTGATTACGTATAAATATAAAGATGACTTACATGATACCCAAACCATTTGTAAAAAGTTTCATTGTGAATGCGGTTAATTTCGTAATGTCCCACACGAGGTCTCTCCCGTTTTAGCATTTTTATATGTTTCCTGTAAAACAAGTATCTATAGATTGAATAACGTAGAGTGATATTTAATTACATAAACTTTAAAATTCATTCAAATGTTATCTTACTCGCGAAAAGGCTTCACCGCGGTGGAGTCGAATAACACGTACCGATGTGCTTGTGAAAATGAAGTGTCATCAAGCATAAATGCTACTCCTTTACCTAATGTATGACCTACTGAACTTGAGTTGTCATTGGCTTCATCATTTCATAAAGGTCGATTTAACTTACTCTCAACATCACCCAGGTACCTCACACAGAATGTCGTGCATTCCTCTGCTAGGTATCCTTCAACAATTGAACCTTCTGTACGACTTCGATTACGAACATATTCTTTTAGTGTGAATAAAAACCTGTTCGTCATTGTAAAAAAATTAAAGTAGTATTCATATGCATTAATTTAGGTGACATAAACATAATCCATACACGAAACATACCTCTCGATGGGATACATCCATCGAAATTGTACTGGTCCAACAATCATTGCCTCCTCAGCTAAATGGATTGTCAAATGCTCCATAACATCGAAAAACACTGGGGGAAAGATTTTCTAAAGATGATAGAGTGTAAGAGCAATACGATCTTGCAAATTTTCATAGTCTTTGAAGGTCATTGTCTTTGAACAGAGCTGCCGATAGAAATTACATAATTCAATCAAAGACCTTGCTACATTCATAGGCAGTGATTTTCGTACTGCTAGCGGGAGTAGTTGTTGCATTATGATATGATTATCGTGGCTCTTAAGTCCAAAAATATTTCGCTCTTTAATGTTTATAAGTCGTAAAATATTAAATGCATAACTATCTGGGACTTTGATATTCTTTAAAACCTTACAAAATATGTCTTTATCACTTTTACTCATAGTGAAGCATGCTGGTGGTAAATATACTTTGTTATTTGGAAAGCTTTTAAGGTGCAATGCTTTTCGAATACCCATGTTCTCAAGGTCTTGATGAGCCTTCATATTATCTTTTGATTTTCCATCAACATTTAACAATGTCCAAAGTATGTTATCGCACACATTTTTCTCTACATGCATAACATCAAGATTGTGACGAATCAAGTGATCCTTCCAGTATGGCAGCTGAAAGAATATTATTTTTTTCTTCTAATTTAGAGAACTATCACCATTCCCTTCACCGTCGATACTCATTTTTCCCTTCTTCGTCGTCGATGAGTGACTCTTCTCATTATTTCTTTCCATTACCTCTAATTGCTCCAAGATATCATCCCCGGATACTTGAGTGGGCTTGACTTATCTTTCAACTTTCCCATCAAAAGCAACTATATCATTTCTGAATTTATGGTTGTGATCCAACCACCGACGATGGGCCATATAGAAAAATTTCTTCCAATTCTTTAACCATTGTGAACGAGTGTTCTTGTTGTAACAAGGACAAGCCAATGTCCTTTTTGTACTCCAACCTGATAAGTTTGCATATGTAGGAAAGTCACTAATTGTCCACATTAATGTTGCACGCATACAAAACATTTTTTCAGTCGATGCGTCGTAAGTAAGTATGCCATCATTCCACAATTCCTTCAACTCGTCGATGAGAGGCTGCAAGTAAATATCAATTTTATTTCATGGGCTGGGTGGACCATCAATTAACGTAGACAGTATAAAATAAGGTTGTTTCATACACAGCCACGAAGGCAAGTTGTATATCATCAAAACAACGGGCCACGTGCTATGAGAAATTCTCATTATTTTAAAAGGATTGAAACCATTGGCTGCTAGTCCGAGCCTAATATTGCGCGAGTCATTGGAAAATTTTGATTTTGTTGATCGAAGATTTTTCATGCTTTAGAATCAGCGGGGTGCATTAATATGCCGTCGTCATCGCGTTCCTCTGCATGCCATCTCATGAGGGAGGATGTTTTCAATGACATAAATAATATTTAAAGCCTTGGTGTCAGTGGAAAGTACCTAACAACCTCTGCGGGAATTTTTTGACCCCTAGCTTCTTCATCATCAGACTCACCCGAAAATTGCTTCCATCTTGATGTATGACATACTATGCAATCCTCACGATCTTTGTTCTCTTTCCAATACAACATACAATCACTCGGACATGCATGAATTTTTTTATAATCAAACCCCAGATCATTAACTATCTTTCTTACTTGAGAGTATGAACCTGACAATTTCACACCCTCCGAAAGTGCCTCTTTTAAGAATTGAAGCAATGTTGTAAACGACGTGTGGCTCCACTTATAAAGTGTTTTCATATGAAAGAGACGAACAATAAATGAAAGTGATGAGAAAGATTTGCAACCAGGGCACAACTCACGCTCCCCATCTTTTAACAACTTGAAAAATGCTGATGCATTTTCATCCATCCCATCCTGATCTTCATACGGGTCGTGACATAGAATACCCTCTTCACTTCGATTTTCGAATATATCATGTAGTGGTCCACACATATCTTCTCTTGTATTCAAGGCATGAACTTCATTCACTCCACTAGTTCCCATTGTGTATGGAGCACCTTTTACGTGATAAATCCACCGAGTGTAATTCTTAACAAACCCATGTATGATGAGATGCTCATAAACAACTTCTCTTTCATGGCTAATGGTATTTCTATATTTCTTACACGGGCACTTGATCACTAGATCGGGATATTTATTGGCAAATGAAAAATCAAGAAACCCATTAAATCCTTTAATATAAGGTTCAGAAACTCTTGACAATTCCATCCAACTCTTATCGCTATCCATTTGAAAAGATTGTTGATTACCTCACACTATCACAAAATTGTTGTTAGATTCATTAGGAAAAATTCATAAAAAATATACAATAAATAAACAAAATGTTAAACGATAAATCATTAATATGCTCCTTCAAAACTATGTAAATTTACAAATAATATGACTTTAATTATAACACCATTTGCATATGGCCTAATATGAAAACTACCAATATTTACTCATATAAAATGGGAAAACATAACAATCAATATATTTTAACCTTAATTAGTTAACAACAATTAAAAAAACTCACTCATAACATAAAAATTCTATTATTGATTTTTCAAGTGTCACATGAATGTGCTTTCTATAGTCTAACCCCATCATACCAAGTTGTAGTGGCAAAATGTGGCACAAATATAAAACAACCCATATTAGCCCAGTCTTTTAAATATGGCGCCCATATTTAAAAACTATGAGTTCAATAAGGGATCCATATTTAAAAGTTATGAGTCAAATATGGGGCCCGTATTTGAAAGCTATAAATCAAATATGGAGCCCAATCTTAAAAGCTAAGAGTCAAATATAAAGTTCATTTTTAAAAATTGTGAGCAAAATATGATTTTTTTTTACATATACCTGGAATTGTAATACTTACTTTAGTAGAATAAAAATGGGCTGGCCTAGTCCACATTTGGTCTGCCCATATTTGACCCAACCCACATTTAGACTGAACCATATTTGGCCCAACCCACATTTAGTCCAATCCATATTTAACCCGCCCAAATTAGGCTCAGCCAATAGTTTTGCCCCTGTCTTAATATCAAGGTAAGATTTCTACTTTTCCCCTCAAAGTATTAATCTTAGTGCATTCAATTTTTAGTTTTCTATTATATTTGTGATTTCTTTCAGGGGAGCTGGATGTTTGACGCATCCTACCCTTTCTACGATACGACGTCGTGTTCGTTTATACAAAATGAGTTCAACTCCAAGAAGAATGGCCATCCGGATCAGATGTACCAAAAATATAGGTGGCAGCCTCATGGTTGCAACTTAGCAAGGTACGATATATATATAGAGAGAGAGAGAAGCCAATCAAAACCCAATATATGCAACATAAAAAACATACACCGAAAAAAAAATCTAAAAAAAATATGCAATATACCACCAACTACTGCTTGTCTCATTTCAGTCCCCATACAATATATTACCAAAGCTCATATATAATTTGATAAGATAGAATTCAGAATGTATAAATCCATTAAATAAATTATCACCTTATTGTCAAGTTATTAAATAATGAAAGAAAAAAAAAGTGACAAACTGAACAACCCATTTATGCATACATTGAAATAAAATTAAAACCCATTGATTATTATCACCGCAACATACACTGAACGAGCTATCATCCATTGTCGTATTGGTAGTTTACCTAAAAGCTTAAAGCTTTAAAAATTAAAAACGCATTTTATGATTAAAAACACAGTGATTCTCAGAGATTAAAAACACAAATTTATGATTAAAAAACACAATCTACCAGCCATTGATGCATACATTGAAATAAAAAAAATGCAATTTACCTTAAGCTTGAAAGATCAAAACCCAATATCCGAGCTAGTGGTAAAACTGAATGGATGATAGCCCCGTGTTCCCTCTTCCTTCTTTTAATAGGGAAAAAAGAAGATAAGATTGAGGGGTATTAGGTTGGTTGATACTGAGACAAGTTGGGGGAGGATTAGGTTTATGAGATGGAGGCTAATACGTGAGGGATGAGAACGTGACGGGGGAGAGATTGAAGGAGATACGGACGAGCATGATGGGAGAGAGAGAGTGTGTATTTTTTTTAACAAAAAAATAAACCCCCGCCAAAAACTTGAGAGGCGCTTTTTTTTCTACTTTTAGTGGCATTAGTTATAAAATCCCTAAAAATACCACATTTATTTTTGTATTAATTCAAAAAAAGCTATATTTATGCGGCACATTAATATAAATGCTGTAAATTTTCAATACTTATAAAAAAATGCTGGTAAAAAAAATTCTCTACATTTTTAAATAATACCGAGAAAAAAATTCCGAAAAAAATTAGTTTTCTTGTAGTGTAAAGCTAAAATCATTGTTTGTTTTAGAGGGTCTACTTTATCCAAAGACTTTAGAGAAGGTCACACCTTAGGTAACATTTCTCATGTTTTCACATACTTGCATTGTGGTAGGAAAGGTCACCTTAGGTCATTTTATTTTGATCTTAAAAGAAGTCCTAGACAGTCTATGTCTAGCAATTCACTTGTTTCCAACTTCCATCATTTTAAATATACATCTATATAGGTTCGAAAATTATTTTTAGACAAGCTAGATATTAGATTTATTGATTCTCATTTGCTTTCACATGAAACCTCCCTTGCTAAATTCAAATGTTAAATGTGTTAGTTATTTGCATACTCTAGCCTTTTATGCTTCATATGTTATATCATTGCTAGGTGTATGCATATTTAGTCATTTTCTAGTCATTTCTTTATATCTTATCTCATGCTAGAAATCATGACTTGTTTATCTTTTGTATTATATTTCTTTTGTTTGCATTAAATGAAAAAATAGAAAAAGATTTTTGTTTATCATTTGGGTTTTTATCTCTTGGTAATTTAAGCTTAATGAGAAATTCAAATGATTCTTTTGTTTGTCTTTTGAGTATATATTTTTATTTTGGGTCAAAAAAATTTAAAAACTCAAAAAGAATTTTATTTTGTGTGTATTTTAGTTTGACACACTTTATGTGGTGTATACTTGTGTTTGAATCTCATCTTTTACGCTCCCATGTGGTTAGAACTTTTGGTTTAGATTGTCAATCCTTATTATGTTCTTTACCATGCTTACATGGAGTAGTTGGATTTTGTGTTGATATAATGGATTCTATTTTTTATATGCCTCAATTCACACATGCACGAGCTCTTTTGAAATTTAACTTCATATGTATATTTGAGCTTTGTGAGATGTTCTCCTACCAAACTTGTCATCTACATATTTGTGACATAAGAGGACTAGTGCATGTCAAATTCCGTTGCACGTGAGATTTATAAGATATAAAAAATAATATGTATAAATGTGCACGGGGGAAGGGCTCCGAAAGGATTTATTATCCTTTGCGAATAGTAAGTCACCGTTTGTTTGGACCTAAAAGAAATACGTGGTCCAAAGGACTAAAAGAAATATGCCATTAAAAGAAAAATAATTTGCCAAGGCCTTATATGTTTGATTGATATATTCATTCAAAAATAATATATGCTTATTGAGGGAGATTGGATGGTATATCAACGGTTTGCACAATGTCTATTTATCCTAGTTGAGATTTCAATGTCATGACTCTATTGGTTTGTAGAGTCATCAATATGCTAGGCTTGTATGCATTGTGTATGTTTGTTCATTGAGTTCAATTTATATTGTCACATGAGGTTATATTCAAATGTGATGAAGTTTGAAATCAATTAAGAACTCCGTGAACATGTTTTAAGTGATTGGATCTAAATTTACTTGTTGCTAGTTCACACCCCAACACTACCGTTTCCATATGACACATTTTTTCCATACGAGTGTGAAAATCTTATCTTATTTTGTGTCATTTGTGTTTATATATATATATATATATATATATATATATATGTGTGTGTGTGTGTGTGTGTGTGTGTGTGTGTGTGCATGTGCATCTTTGGTATATCTTAAGTATGTATATATATGATATTCTCTTTTGGTGTTTGCCTTGCTTTCTAGTCCATATATACTTTAATTCATAATTGGTATTCATCTTGTTGCATTCTTTGTTGATATCAGATGCTTAATACTTTATGTATCATATCGGTATTGTGTTCTTGCATATTAGTTGGTATTCAAAATTATTTGTTGGATTAGTTGTAAAATTGTTGCCCATGTGCTTTAATGCTCTCATCACTTTATGCACAATTACATGTTTTATCTTATTATCCCATTCTATTTATCCCTTGCTTAGTTTAGAGGGTGTATATGATTTATTTGGGGGAGATAAGTTAATTTTTTATTCTTTAGCCTTTGCCTATTCCTGAACAAAAAGGGGGAGAATGATAGGGGAGAAATGGTATCTAAACCTATTACAATCGTATCTTAGTTTGGGGTAGATTTATCTTAGGGTGAGACGTCTTTCTAAGTTGATCATGGTTGATAAAGGGAGAGAATTAATTTAGGGAAAGTAATTATTTAATTGCATTTAATATTTTGATATTTTCTATGCGTGTAATATGTTTGCTTAAGTGTGCAGGAATTATATTATAAAGTGGCAACTTTCACCGGTAAAGATTGTGATCCTTGGGTTGTTTCAGTCAAGCATTGTATTTTTATTTTGGGTGGGACTTTTTGTTAGTCTAGTAGAGCTTGACAGTCCTTTAGGATTTTTGTTTGGTTTTTGTCCCGGAATAGACAAAGGGGGAGATTTGTAAGGAAGCAAATTTTCAATTGAGTCCTTTGTAATTTTTGCTCAATTCCGAACAAAAACGTTTGAGTCATAGGATAGAGTTAATTGATCATCCTTCAAGCCTATGATGTGATTGTTGAAAACGTAGCGGCCAAGAGTATAAAGCTTCATCAAATTGCCAAGTTTAAAGTGCCTCGTTTCTACGTCATCAACATGGTTTCATTGCTCCTAAGGTATGAATGCATTTTAATATATATATATAGGAGCTTGGAACATTTTATATTGGGTGAACGTCTATTTAAAACTGTTGTTTAATTTCAGAAAGATTTTATTAAAACATTAAAATCAAGTTTATAAAGTTTTTAGGCTAAAAATCGAATTTTTCAAACTTTCTGGAAGTTCGTTCGAAGTTTCGTTCGAACCACAATGTCATTCGAACAAATTTGCCAACGAGTTCCCCAAAAGGCCACTGGAATGTCGTTCGAAGTGTCGTTTGAACGAACTTGATGTTCGAACGAAATTTCCAACGAGATTTCTAACGAGTTCACACTGGAACCTCGTTAGAAGCCCCGTTCGAATGAGACTTCGTTTGAACAAAAATCTCGTTCGAACGAGTTTTGGCGAGAATAGGTATTTGGCAGTTCACTTATTTACCCCACTAACTTTTGATAGAACTTAATAGTGCGGGAACCAACCTTTTTGGTTTAACTTTTTCATAATACTCTAACTCCTAGAGAGTTTTTTGAAAGGTTATCCTTCCTAAGAAAAAGTTCAAGTTTAAGTGTTCATTTTACAAAGAAAAATCATTTAAAACACTTTGTTTACACCCATATTGTTTATCCAAGTTCATATATATATATATATTATTTGCTTGGAGTTTGGCACCGATTTATCTTTACATATTGAAGAAGAGATTGTTTGGGTTTGCTTCTACATCCCACAAACAAGAAGATGTTTGCGTTGATTTACCCACTTCGAGAAAGGCCCCTAGTTCGGGTGACGGTGACCATATAAAGTCCGATTGGTATATTTTGAGACCACGGTGGAGCTCCGTGGTTATTCACTAGGGAGAGGTTGATACAAAAAGACGCGTCGGGGCTTGAGAGGGATCGAGTCGAGTGTTGTAAGTCATCTTGCTTATATTTGTAAATTTTGCACTTAGTGGATTTGAGGCTAGGTTCGTCCGAGGTTTTTTCCCGTTGTGGATTTTTCCTCATACATCACGGCGTAGTGGTTTCATTATTTATTTTATCTTTCCATACTCACCTAGAACGCATGCTTAGGTAAAAAAGATAAAATTTGGTTTTAATCACTACATGTTTAATTTGGTGCTATATTAAATATTAGGTAATGTTTAGTTAATTTAATTCAAGTCATTTAATTTAATTTGATAAAATTGGTTTGGCCTAATTTGGTTAAATTGAGAAATATGACTTAGTCAAATTTTCTAGGACTTGGGTTAATTAAACTTGTTTAAGTGAAATTTAAGTTGTGTGTGTGTTTTAATCTAATTTCACTTTGTTTAATTTTAATTTGAAAAGAAATTAAAATTTGCCTATCGCACTTTGAGTTTAATTCTACCATCTTTTAAAGAAGTCGTTAAACCGCTCAATTATGAATTTGAATCATAAATCCAATAAATAGATTTGTAATCACACCACACTATTGTTTCTGCATTGAAGAGTACATTTGACAATCACATATACAAATGCATTAATTGAAAGTATAAAATTCTTCCAAAATGAATTTCTACATTGCATAAAAGAATATATCACTTATATTGACTAAAGACTCTCATATATTTTTCAATCTTCTTCGCACTTTACTATATTCAATGTAGTGTCTAATTCATTGAGGATGTAACACATCTTAAGAAAATATACATACACTGCCTTGTCCACGACGTTCTAGAAAAAATTATTATATTCAATATAATGAGGTAGACCAATATTAATTATTTCCCCCTCCTTATTTCACTCCCATTGAATTTTCATATATTTCAAAATTTATACGCATTGTATGATTATACCATTGATACTATGATATAATGAAACCTTTAAATACAATGCCTAAATAGGTTTTGCTAAATGTGGAGGACAAAAGAATGCATGCATTGAAATGTTTAATATGCACACCAACATTAATAAACAATGCATTATATTTTTTTCTTAACATTAGAGATTAAAACCAGTTTAAATGTAATGTCGAGATTACATGAATTATCATAATAATTAAATATTTTAATTACGCATGGAATGCAACGCCATTCAAGTAATTATATATATAAAGTCGCCATTCATGTTATTAAATATACAAAGTTATCACATGATAATCTCATTTAATTTAGTGTACAATACATAAATGAATAACTAATTGTGTCGTAATATTTCATCAAATGTGCTTTGATGGAATAACTCAAAAATTATGTGACGGCACTAAAATAATACTACCATATATATATATATATATATATATATATATATATATATAATCAAGTGTTTTCACATTACTTCGCGTAAAGTGCCGTCACATAATCAAGTGTTTTCACATTACTTCGCGTAAAGTGCCACTTAAAAACATATGAATAAACACATTATCAAAGATGTGACTAAATCTCCACACATAATCAAACACTTGATTAGCATGTGATATATATATATATATATATATATATATATATATATATATATATATTGAGAATGATGTGTCATATCGATTATTAATGGATTCGCAAATCTCCAATTAAAAACTTATTTATTTAGAAGTAACTTTTTTATCTTTTTTTAAAATAATAATTTATTGATACGAAGGTGGAAAAGCCCCACATGTGGCAATGAAAGCAAGAAGAATAACTTGACTCAAAATAAGCTAAAGTCAATTTAAAAAACATTTAGGTCCTACAATTTTTTGAACGCGTTCGCTTGCGGACGATGTTCCAATTGTCATTTTTCGCAGTAAAATTTACATCATTTTTCGCATTTCCGCAATCGTCATGAATTTTAATACTAATAGGATTAACTTGGGATAGATCGTCATCTGTTTCAATATTCTCTAAAGGAGTCATAGCTTCATCATTTTTTGAGTCTTCATCAGAAAATGAAGTTTCAAATAGATCATTGCGCTAAACAAATTTATCTCTTATTAATAGGATGGAATCACGTTCGATTAACTGTTGAATATAACAAATTTAACTCAAAAATTATGTGACGGCACTAAAATAATACTACCATATATATATATATATATATATATATATATATATATATATATATATATATATATATATATATATATATATCTTACTACTATAAATGAAAAACAAGGCATTAAGACTCCTCTTCAATCAGCGTATCCACGTAGGAAACTTTGATAAATGCAAAACAAAGCATTAAGACTCCTCTCCAACTAACCTATTCACGTAGCCAACTCTAAAAATGTTTTACAAGCATTTTCCAATGCGTCCATTCCATTTCCCATAAACGCCTCTCCATATTGCTCTTTCTTTATCCCAAAATTCCCCCATAAATCTCTAGATCGTCAATCTCCCTCAAACCCTATATTAATCACTCGCCTCTCGTCATGCCTGCCGTATCTCTTCCTCAATCGTCCATTGACATCCCCACATTTATAATTTTTTTGTCCCTTTCACCTTCAAAGATTCTCCATATTCCCTTCCTTTCCTACTTCCTTAGTTCTATTTCTCCTCTCCCATTATCTTCTGCTTACCTTCACCGATATGAACTCCGCCAGACGACTCGGACAATTAATCAAAGTTTGGTTGCCCAAGTCAGTGTTCATCCACATTAATTTTTCCCTCAATTTTCCTCCTACAATATCAAAGATGAACTCCGGTAATCTTATCGACTGACTCCATCGGAATCTAGAAAATATAGCTTCTAAAATTAACTGGTGACCCTCAGCGTATCCACGTAGCCCTGTTCAGGCTTAAAATGAAATATCTCAACTAAATCTTCAAAACCTCAAGACCCAACATCTAGAAATAGTTGAACATCTGTAGCAATGAGAAATACTGTTGTCGGATCCAACTCAGAACGGTCCAAAACGGTGATGTTTTTTAAGACCTATTCTCCTTTGGTTTGCTGAGAAAACCATCACATAAAAAAATAAATTCATGGTGGAAACCATTACAGCTCACACCAGACTGACACATCCGACCTTCTTTACAGTAGTAGTTGCTTTGGGGATTGCAATCTACAACATTGTATCAAGTTTGTTTAGGTCATTTGGTCAGCATCAAGGCCTAGAGAATTCGAAGAAGAGATGCTGCCTCTACGCCCACCTGTTCAGCTTGGATAGATAACTAAAGATGAGTTGAAGGTTTATGATAGTATCTATGATGTTTCAGAGAGCATGTATGCGATATAATCTCTACCCTTTTATCCTTGTATTTTTTTACGTTCTGGGTTCATCATATTTTTGTGTTATTTTCACGTTGATTGTGGTTAATGGTATTGTTAGCTATTGGGTATTGTCAAATTTTTATTTTGTTCAATTTTTGGCCTTCTTTATTTTTTTAGGATTTAGGAATTAAAAATATAAATGTTTTCTTATAAAAATATTGCAATTTTATTTTTTAATTTTTAATCTCCAAGGTCTTTAAAAATTGTTTCTATGATTGGATCAAAGTTATTATAATAATCATTGCTTCCATCTTTTGCAATGAATTACTTTCACTGCTCACCACTACATAGAAATATAGTTTTTGTAGTACTATCGACCTACAATCGCCTGTGGCAATCAAGTTCACAAAAATTGATAAATCAATTGCATTCTCAAGTGTATGAGAATCAAGTTTTGTTGTTTTGCTCTCAATTGAGGCTTTGAAAATGAAATCAAGAGTATACTGTAGCAGATCACTAATGGTGACCAATGGGTTCCTTTGTTTGTACTGAAGAATGTACTATAGCAGATCACTAATGAAAAGTGTACTTTAGCAAATCACTAATGAAATGGTGAGTTTTACTCCATGTACTCTTGGCTTTGCTAATTTTCTTTCCAAGTTGCATTATTCATATTCATATAAGTGGAAGCTTATGAAAACATTCCTATTACGAAGTTTTTGCAAATGAATTGCTATGCCATTATTAGAATGTCACTTATGAAATTTTAGGGACCTCATCCAATAAAATAGAGGGACTAGAAATTACAATTGATGATAAAATGAATAGTGTTCTTATTTGAACCCACACTTTCTTTTTATATCCCAAATAACTCCAAAGTAGAATACCTCTCTCTCCTCCCAAAAAATACAAGTCAGTTCCCAAACCGATTGATCAAAAAGCTGAAAAGCAAAGCGGGCTCCATTATTTTGGCCGTCGCCACCATCTCGGTGATGTTAAACTTTTGAAAAATACCCGCTAGAGTTGAATCTCTACAAAATCTCACAAGAGAAGAAGAAGAAGAAGAAGAAGAAGAAGAAGAAGAAGAAGAAGAAGAAGAAGAAGAAGAAGAAGAAGAAGAAGAAGAAGAAGAAGAAGAAGAAGATTCATCCCTGCTGACGAAGTTTGTTGAATCGAATTCCCAAGTCATCGAGGCCTTGTAAATGCTGGTCCAACAAAAGTTTGAAGTCGGGGAAGACGAGGAGATCTTGGAGATATTAAAGAAGTTGGTTTTGACCCAACCGGATAACACATGATGGCCAGAGTGCTCAACGAAATGGGCTAAGCCCAGCAAGCGTGGTGCATTTTCGTTTTGGTAAAAACAGGTGATCTGATTTGAAAAACGTTTGCGAATGTGTCATTAATTTTGAAAAGTCAATTATTTTATGTTTCTTAACAAGCAAGATACTTTCTCTGTCTAAATACATGTATGTGTATAGTTTTAAATTATGGTGTTCATTGTTGTATTTTAGATGTGCAGTTCTGATTGCAGTGGGTATACATAATCTTTACATTTATTTTCCACAGGAAGGCTCAACCAAGTTTTTTTAATACAATGGGCATTGTTAATCCTTTTATTCTTATAAAATAACTCATTGTCATACTTGTGTTTTTATCTGTTAACAACTAATGGACCCATGTTTGATAAGTTAAGTAGTACATGAAAACACCAGATATATGAAAGTAGAAAAAGAACCACATGTAAATTTCATTAGATCGGTGTTAAAGTGGTTTTGCGTCATTCATTATTTTAAAAAGAAATATTCATTGGTATTTTCTATGGTTTAATGTGCAACGTCGGTGGCTAGAAGATTTATCATATACCAAGGATATGGAGTTTAGAATGTTGAGAGTTTTGAAAACCAACATTAAATGCAGTTGATGTTATACGCATATGAACTATCTCTATCTCTTTCTCATCACAAATGTGACAAAAAACTAATTAACAAAAAGTGAGTCTTATTTATATATTCGGTTTTGAAAATGATGTTTTTGAGTGGTTATACCAGTTCAAATATATTGTTATTATTGAAAAATCTTGGTGTTTTAGTATTCAAGAATGTCCAAATAAATTTGGTTCATGTTATTTGGTTTAATTAATAGCAGTGGTATTGGTTTGGAAACCCCTTAGGTAGTTTTGGTATATTTTATTATAGATATAGAGTAGCTTACTGTAATGATATTTATCTATTTTCTCAATTATTCTACAACCAGTGCGATTGAGTGCCAACGCCATGGGGAGGTAATGGTTTCCAAAGGACTAATAAGTCTAAAAGATGTCGAAGATGCCAAGTCTAATAAAGACAGTAGGTAAGTCATAGGCATTGGTTTACCAGCTTACATTCTCCTCCAGGCGCTTTTAAGTTCTACAAAAGCCAACTCTGTCACTATTAGGGATGAGAAATAAAAGCTTTATTATCTTGGACACTAATTGGTTTGGGGTAAAATATTTTTCATCTACATGAGAGAGAGATATTCAACCTGCATAAGTTCAAAAATATTTCACCCTTAACCAAATATGGTCTTAGCATTCTGTATTCCCCTCATAATTATGCACAATTTGATTACGTTGATGCAGCTGATAATGTTACTGAGATAAGTAGCTCAAACAGACCTAAAGATGCCTTTTTTTTGGTTCGTTTCTTAATCCACTTGTGATTACCAAAGTTTTGATCAGGAGGATTACCTAGGGCGATTAGTGTTGTTGAGAGGTGACCCTGAGAGATTAAAAAATTCAAACATGGGCTCGCCGCATTTTGGACTAACCAAAAATAATAATGAGGGAACGATGGTGTTTGTAAAGTATATTTCTTATATAATATTATATAATTCGAGGCACAGACTTTTCTAAGTCATGTTCGGATTTTGTCATATAAATCAACAACTAAAATGTCCTTAGCAATATTTTTTATGTTATATTTGGTTTTGAAAAATTGTAGCAGTTAGCTATTCACAATCTAATATCGAATTGTATAGATTTTATTTGTGGACACACCAGCACATCATGCGGGTTTACAACTAGTATATATATATATATATATATATATTGAGAATGATGTGTCATATCGATTATTAATGGATTCGCAAATCTCCAATTAAAAACTTATTTATTTAGAAGTAACTTTTTTATCTTTTTTTTTAAATAATAATTTATTGATACGAAGGTGGAAAAGCCTCACATGTGGCAATGAAAGCAAGAAGAATAACTTGACTCAAAATAAGCTAAAGTCAATTTAAAAAACATTTAGGTCCTATAATTTCTTGAACGCGTTCGCTTACGGACGATGTTCCAATTGTCATTTTTCGCAGTAGAATTTACATCATTCGAGATGAGATCGAAATCCATTGCAAATGCTGAATCAAGATTGGGGAGATCCACTATTAAAACATTTCCGCAATCGTCATGAATTTTAATACTAATAGGATTAATTTGGGATAGATCGTTATCTGTTTCAATATTCTCTAAAGGAGTCATAGCTTCATCATTTTTTGAGTCTTCATGAGAAGATGAAGTTTCAAATAGATCATTGCGCAAAACAAGTTTATCTCCTGTTAATAGGATGGAAACACGTTCGATTAACTGTTGAATATAGCTTCTTTTTTTCTTATTTGGGTTTCCAAGATAAGATCCAATATGTTGATTGGTGATAGCAGTTCCAGATGGCTGATCATCATTTGATTCCTCATTATCAGCAGCTGCCCTTTTTGACTTGATCTCATGTTGAGGCTTTGTAGAGTCCACGTAACCTTTTTCTAAAACCTCATGTTGAGGATTTCTTTGGGACCCAATTCCCATATAAGGAGATACATGAATCGTATTCTCATCCGGTTTATATGGGATTATCTTTGACTGATTCGAGAAATGGTCATTATTTGGAATACCCATTTCAGTTACTACTGAATCAATAATAGGGATATTTTTCGATAATGACGGAATATTTGACTGAGCCATAACGTTTTTCTATTCGATAACTGGCTGATTGCCTCCATTATTTTTGGATATTTCAATAGTCTGTTTAGAAGTCTGTTGATTTCCCTCACCATTGTTGGTCACCATTTCCCTGGATATGTCACCTGGAATTGGTCTGCCATCCGCCTTATGAGCAACCAATCCTTTACCAGCATGAATTCCATTTTTAGTCAAGAGCCTTATACAACCTGGTGGTAAGCTTTCTTGCAGATCTGTAGAAGTGATAGGTTGGACAGTAGCTTGTTTGATTAGACCCATCTCAGTTGGGTCATGGAATTGTGATGCTACTGAGGATAAGGTTTCTTTAGAAGATTTACTTACAGAACCTCCAAAAATTTTATTGGCCAACCCATCACCTTTAATGTCATTGATGTCTATCTTTTTACTTTTGACAAGTTGTGGAATTAGAGCAGCTAGTTTTCCTTTGATTTGATGCTCAGCCCCACGAAATGATTTTATGATATTCCTGCAATTAGATATAGAATGGTCCACTACATTGCAAAGTTCACAAAAATATGGAAGATGCTCCATGATTATCTTAATGGGGACTTTCATATCCTCGTGCTCTATAACTATTGTACTTGGTAGGTCATATGAAAAGTCGTTGTGTACAAGTACTCTTACAAATAATCCATATTTTTGGTCTAGGGTTGTTTGATAAATTCTAATGTGGTTTCCAACTCCTCTAGAAATTTCCAACAACAACCTATGGTGCCAAAATTCATCCGGTAAGTCTAAGAAGCGCTCCCATACCTCCACATTGGTTGGAGAAAATTTTGATGGTGAAAATTTTGGGCACCGATTCATTGGTTTGAACATCCCTACTGGAATGGCTACAGGACCAGGCATCCAAGCTTGTTGCCTATCCCCTAATGATTCAAAGGACAAGCTATATAAACCTTTACTTTTAGGGGTAATTTTCCATGCTTTTTTTGGTTGCCACAAAGATAAAAGTTATTTCTTCACTTCCTCTCTTGAAATGGTATTATGACCCTTTGAAAGAATTAACCGACCAAGTAATCTTGATTTACATGAAATTAATGATTCCTTATAAATTTTAGAAGAAGTATTAACAAATGGAGTATCATTTTCATGATAAGGATCTGAAAGATCTGACAGTAAATGACATATATTTTGAACATCCGTACCTCTATTTTTCATCAATGATGCTGCTTGTGCCTAAATCATGCAATCAAAAATAGACATAAATTGTTTGCACACAGATTTCAGGAAAAAAAACCTTTCGGGTAAAACGTTTTATTTCACTATGAAGAGTAAATCGCAAGTTACATACACATTGAAATCTGCAATGAATATTCCGTAGCACACTCACATAGGCCTTAACCTAGAATTCGCAATGGATTGACCGCAGTTCTATCTTCAGAAAGAAATACCCTCAAGCATCTCTAAGTGACTGCAGTCGTCGCCAGCAAGCACCACCCTCAAGAGTTACCAAATGAGTCATAGAGAGATCTTCCCTATAAGAGAAACTTCACCAAAACTGTATCTTGGGCTCCAAAACAATTCACTAAAGCAATTGGAATGATTTGTGAATTGAAAACAAAGTTAAAAATAAAAATAAAAAATGGACTCATTTAACAGGTATTTATAAAAAAAATTGAATCGACGGCTTCGTTCGAACGACAATGGGAGGTTGCTCGAACGACATCAAATGTCGTTCGATATAGGGATCGCACGACCTATCAAATGAGGTAAGAACACCAAAACAGTAGCATAGCATTTGATGAAATGGATCAAGCGACCTTCAAACGAGCTATCGCGCGAGATGCTCTGTCACTTGAAGTTGTCGTTTGAACGACTTTGTCCTAACGTTTGAATTACATAGACATGTCATTTGAACGACGTTAGCGAAAAAATTATTTTTTATTAAAACTCCACCTCAGGACTTCAAAAAATCATTTTAATGAAAAATGGCGCCTCAGATGTTCGAAAACATTTTAGAAAAATTATCCTAACACTTTAAATGAACCATTAAGGTACTTAAACACAACCTTACCAAAATCTATCTTGTAGAGGCTTCTTTGTTTAAGAACTTTGATATTCGGATCCCTCTTGATGCATTAATGAGATTGAACGTTCTTCGACGGTTGTATGCATACGACATACTCCAATGTAAAAGGATTATGTAAAATATGTCCTTACAAATCTCCCCCTAGGTCATGTCGGTACAAAATAAAAACATTTGAATTATCAAATCAAAAATCATATACAAGTCTAATACCCTCCCATGAATCCAACACTGAAAAGGTACCAAAATTGCAAGACTTTAAAAAATCTTCAACTTGAAATCTTCAAATCTCTAACTTTTCTTTGTCATCATCAGGGTGTGCAAAATAATGATCATCAAACCTTTGTACCTACACACATGAGACAAGAAACAAATACCTCCGTGACGTATTGAGTTTGAAATGAGATAAACATAAATCAAAATAATTCTCAAAACTCAAGCCTCCCCCATAATTCAAAATCTCCCATTAAATCATAATTCGTTCTCCCCATTTTTATTTGTCTAAAATAGACAAGGAAAAGACTAAATAAAATAAGTATGGAGTGCCACAAAAAGCGAAGCAAAAAAAAAAACGATCATCCAAGGAAAAACTCAAATGCTTTCACCAACTATTTTTATTTTTCAATTTTTCAACAAAATAAAATTTACAAAAAAAAAAAGAGCACACCATGAATTTACACTAAGATAACCAAATTGTGGATATGGAATAAATGGGTCTGAACAAATTCGATAGGAAGATCAATGCAATCAAACATAACATATGTGCATGATGAATATGGATACTCCTAACGAAAGAACTCAAAATCATCCTTAGGTGTCAAAAAATAATTTAAATGTATATGACATCGACTTAATCCAATCAACACATCAAAGTCTAAAATTATTTTTATACCAATAACATCTAAAATTATGTAAATCTTTTTAAAGATTTTGTCAGGACATGCAAACCCGTTTAAATTTTCCATCCAAACTCCTTTAAACAAGTTCATATTTTCTTTTTCTAGCTCTTTTGAGGTTTCTATTTTTCTCTCCTTAGAGAAATCCTATTGGCACCTATTTTTGGCATATTATTCTTTTTATTGCCTTGATTTTTTCTCGAGCTCTTTTAAACGGTGGTTTTCACGACATTATTATTATTCACTTGTAACTCTTTTTCGTGAACACTCATAATTTTTCAATTTATGCAATATCACTCCTCACGGTAAATGGTTCTTACATGCACTACTTTCATTGTCAAGTTTTATCGCATTTGGTTCGTTTTATAGACAAGATTGAGATGAAAACACTTCGACCAACATATGAGAGACGAGTACGATAATCAATCAAATCCGTGCAAGTGTGCATGAAAGGAAATTATGAGTCAAACATGTTGAAAGTAATCTCAAATTACATCTTAATGACTCCAAACATTATAAAGCACAAAATGAAATAATGATGCGTCTCAAATCACTATCAAATAGTCATATGAATATGAAATGATGTTGAGACTTGTTCATCCTAAATGTTCATCCATAAACGGTGTAAACCGAAATACAAAAATATTTTTGTCTTTTTCCAAAAAAAATTATCAAAATAAAATCTTTTTACCTTTTTTAAATATTTTCTCAAAAAAAAAAGAAAATCTTTTGTATTTTTTCAAAAATTTTAAAAAACAAAAAAAATCTTTTCTGTTTTTTAAAAAAAATATATCAAAAATAAAAAAATGTAATACAAAAGTGGTACACACTAGCAATAGGCATAAAATATCATCATGAAAATCATCCTATGCTAGCAAATAAGTCTAAACCTCAACCGTTAGGTGCAGTGGAGTTTTTCAAAGGTGGTGACGTCCTATAAAAAAATATCCATCAAGTCATGTGAAGTTTTGACCAAAAATTTAATTTGCTCTCGAATATGTGCAAAATCTCTCATGTAATCATCTAGAGCACCATGTGTGGGTGTGGGTGTGGGTGTGGGAATACGTCGCAAAACTCAATGTGACACACTACCCAACTTAAAGTAAAATTACCTAAGGCACCTTTCCTAAAAGTTTTAGGACACACTCTCCTATCTGGAACGGGACACCTAGGTGGGATGCGTTGAGATCCATGTGGATCAATCACAAACTTGGGAACCGGCTCGGGTGCAATATGAGAAGTGGACGCACCATCATTACCTATTCTTAATCTCTCAACATTACCCAAAGCGGGACCGAGGACCATCTTTCCTACCTTCTTAAATGTATCATCTATAGTGACCTTTACCTCTAGGGCACGTTAAAGATATCTCTATAGTTGTGACACACGGGCTTCAAGTTCAATATTTTCCCGACCTAAGACGATCAACTGCTCACTCAAAGTAACATTCACCCTCTCGAGTTAACTCATCGACGCCTCAAATCCCCTCAAAACCTCTATCTCTCTCTCCATATATATCACCCTAAGACCTAACTTGTAATACCCCGCATTTTTTTCTTAAATAATTAATGAAATACTATTTCGGAATAAATAATTAACTTTGGAAATTTGAGCTTAATAAATATTTTTTTCGAAAATGTTAAGTGAAAACTTGTTATTTAGTCTGCTTTTCTGTATGATTCATTTTGTGCATGGATATATCATTTGCATATAATAAAAGAAAATTATATAAATCATGCGCGACACAAATTAAAAGTAATTATTTGGGCATAAATAATTCAGAGCATGTTTTGGGACTCATATGAACTTGTTTAAGTTGTTTAACACTTTAAAAATGGTCATGGGTCAATAGTATATAGGTTGGGTAACTTTTGGGCTTATTAGGTTATGGATTCAAATCCATTTGAGCGTCCAAAAGTTTGGCTTTTGACCTAACTCGGGATTAACACTTAATGAGTGGTTTAGTGGGGGTAAACCACTCCCCCATTATCACAAATTGAAAACCTAGAGTAGCAGTCATGGGAGAGAGGAGAAAGAAACACCAAAGAAGGGGAAAAGAGGAAGAACAAAGAGGAGTCTAAAGCTTTCAAGGGTTCTCCACTACAAAAATTAAAGGCAAGAATTTTCTTGCATAATCTATGTTTCTAATTTATTTCTCAATGCATAAATTGTATTCCCTTTAGATTTTTGGAATTTTGGGTTTGATTCATTTAATTGCATGATGAATAACCACATGTAGAGGAATGATATATTGGATTTGATGATGATATACATGCAGAGGGATGATTCACTTGTAGATTTGATTTCCAAAAATTAGGTATCGACTAATTTAACTATGGGTGTTAGATTCCCTTATAAGGTAAAGATGTGAACAATTCCCTCGCAGTACTTATATAACAGTTATGTTATATAAGTGTCTTATATAACAGTTATTGTTCATACCAAAATTAATATGCTGATATGGACGAATAATATGAAGACACGTGTCAATCTACTTGGCACAATAGCAACGAGGAAGTTCATTTCCTCGACCAACTCATGTTCTCTCCGAGCAACGAGGATACATCGAGGAGCTTCAGCACTCCGAGGTACTCTAGCGCTCCGAGGAACTCCTGAGCAACGAGCAACCAAGGCGGTCCGAGCTGCACCTCGGTCGTAGCATTAATTGCCAAATAATTAACAGTTCAACTATTCATTGAATGTTTATCATCTTGACACACACGCTGCATTAAATGCATATCATTTAATGTATCAACCCTTTCATGTACAGCCTAAGGGCTATAAATACCTTGTATCACCCTCATTCAGGGGGGTCGGAATTTCTGGAGAGAATCTGTACTCGAGAATTCCCAAACATTCAGCAATAACATAACAGTGGACGTAGGCCATTCATATAAGGCTGAACCACTTTAAAATCTTTGTCTTATTTTATTTATCTGTGATTGAATAATTAGAGCGATCTAATTTTTTACATCAACAGATTGGCGCCGTCTGTGGGAACGATTGTTACTATCGTTTTTCACCAAAAATCGTTCATCATCAATGGCGGATAATCCAGAATCTAGCAATCGAAACGATGGAAATACTGGAAATCCTCCGAATCCCTCTGCACCTCCAGATCTAGCCGGGATTATGAAGAATCTGGCTCAAGGTCAAACCGCCATGCAAGACACAATAAGGCAACTCATACAAACCCTCCATGGCAATGCACCTGCACGTTCAGGACAGCAAAGCGGTCAGAGGCAAACTTATTTACTTTCTTCACGATCCAGACGTACTGAGTCACGTCGTAATGAGGAGTCTGATGATTTCTCTTATCAACCTGGGCGAACTTCGTCAATAAGGGCTACAGATACTGATCAACATATCACCCTCTCTCCAGAAAGACCGGGTGCTTTAGAAAGACTGAGTAGGGTGTCTCCTTTCAGTCGATTAGGCCCTAGGAGGAATAGGAGTCCACCTAAGACCATGTCGAGGAGTTTTCGACAACCATCAGATCTAAGAGAAGGATCAGCACAATCACGACCAGCTGCTCGTCAAGATAGATCTCAAGAAGCTACCTCAGAACGATCAATTGCTCGAACCAATAGGCCCGAGGAAGGAAATGAAGCGTGGAAAGGATCTCTCCAATGGTTGGAGGATAAATTGGGAGAAATGGCCAAAGCAAAGAACCCCCTACAACGAACTTTTGTTCAAGGAACACCTTTTGTACAGGCCATTGTGAATTTTCCTACACCGTCAAAGTTCAAAGAACCTGTAGTGACCCCCAAATATGATGGAAAGACATATCATGTTCTTCACATAGAGCAATATCAAGCTGTTGCCGACATCTATGTCGTCCCCGACGAGATGAGATGCAGAGCGTTCTCAGGAACTCTTACTGGAGCTGCCCAGATATGGTACAAAAATCTTCCTAGGGGTAAGATTTCAACTTTCTTTCAATTGGCCGAGTTGTTTATTGGTAATTTCTATTTTGGATCAAAGCCAGTAAAATGAGTAGCACACTTGTTAAGTGTTAGACAAAAATCTGGCGAGAGTACTAGAGATTATATAACTCGTTTCAATAACGAGAAGCTGGAAGTCATAGATTACGAAGAAAAGACAGCAATCATCGCCTTGATGAGTGGGTTGTTGCCTAATAAATTGTATTACACATTGGCGAAAGATCCACCTAAAACTATGTCAGAGTTGATGGCAAAAGCGGCCAAAATCATGAATGTCGAGGAAGCTATGGCTGCGAAGAAGAATATGGATAAAGACACCAAGGTGGACATCGACAAGTCTAAAAATAAAGAGCATAAGGGAAATGGCGGTGATAAATGTTCCAGAAATAATAAATCATCATGGGAAGTCCTGAAGAAATACGACAATTATACTCCTTCGAAAATGGGTATTCATCATGTCTTGGAAGAAATCAAGAACAACGAGGAAGTAAAATGGCCAAAGAAACTGAGGTCAGACCCTGATTCGAGGAGTAAGGATAAATATTGCGAGTTTCATAAAGATCATGGTCACATGACCAAAAATTGCGTAGCTCTTCAGAACGAGATTGAAACACTCATCCGAAGAGGAAAGCTAGCAAAATATGTTGATCGGGGAGGTGAAAGAAAAAATAACGACCAAACTAGAGAGAGGTCTAGATCTCCTCGTCGAGCAGAAGAGAAAAAGAAGAGAAACCATGAAGATGATCCAGATGATGACCCCGACCTTCCCAAGAAACCAAGACAGCCAGAACGAGAGGTATTTTCTATACGTTTTGGGTCATTTGATTGTAATGTCATTACAGGAGGAGATGCAGGAGGAGGAGACCTTACTGCAGAAAGAAAGGCTTACCTTGGAGAGGCTCAAGCTTGTTCATATATTTAGCGAATAAATCTGGCCGAGGACGATCGTCCGAGGAAGGTAAACAAAGAGAAGCTGGTCATTGGCTTTTCAAAAAATGACCTAGCAGGTGTTCTTTATCCTCACGACGATCCTCTGGTGATCAAAATGAGGATGAAGGAAGTAGTGATTTCAAGGGTGTTGGTAGACAATGGAAGTTCGGCAGACATCATGTACTATTCATGCTTTGACAGTTTGAATCTGAAATTATCTCAATTGGAACCGTATCACAGACCCCTCCTGGGTTTTGCTGGCGAGAAAGTTTTTCCACTTGGGACGATCAAGTTGGATATATTCATTGGAACTTGGCCTGCTTGTCGAACAGAAAGAATACGCTTCTTTGTGATGGATAAGAATGTGCAGTCAGCTTACAACATCATCATGGGAAGAGTTGGTTTGAAGAAGTTTGAAGCAGTTCCATCTACAGTGCATCAATGCTTAAAATTCCCAACAAACTTTGGAGTAGGAGTTGTGAAAAGTGATCAAAAAGTAGCTCAGGAATGCTATTATTCATCTGCCGAGCAAGAGGAGCTTGAGGAATCAAGGAAAAAGACTACTACTTACCAGGTGGAAGAAGATACAGAGATTGAAACTCTCGATCCCAGAGATGAGTCCCAACTTGTAAAAGGACAGGTGGTGGAATCTACAGAAAATGTTATTCTGGACGACGAGCACCCTGAACGAGTAACCCAGATAGGTTCATCGTTGGATGCTTCAATAAAACAGGAGTTGATAACTTTCTTGAGAAATAGGAAGAAAACTTTCGCATGGAGTCATGAGGACATGCCAGGAATAGATCCAAACTTCTTATGTCACGAGCTCAATGTGAATAAGGAGATCAAGCCTGTAAAGCAAAGAAGAAGGGTATTTAGCCCCGAGAAGAATCAAGCTATTCAAGAGGAGGTCGACAAGCTCCAGAAAGCTCAATTCATTGAAGATGTGAAATACCCGGACTGGTTGGCAAATGTGGTGATGGTAAAGAAGAAAAACAATAAATGGAGAATGTGTGTTGATTTCACTAATCTCAACAAGGCCTGCCCAAAGGACCACTTTCCATTACCCAGAATTGATCAGTTAGTGGATGCTACATCTGGGCACGAGCTGCTCAGCTTCATGGACGCTTATTCAGGCTACAACCAGATCAAGATGAAACCTGAAGACAGGGAGAGTACTTCTTTTATTACCCCTAAGGGTACTTATTGTTATAATGTTATGCCTTTTGGTTTGAAAAATGCAGGAGCGACATACCAGCGACTGATGAACAAGGTTTTCGCCGAACAAATCAGTTACAATATGGAAGTCTATGTCGATGATATGCTGATAAAAAGCAAGAAATATGTTGATCATCTAGTTGATTTAAGTCAGACTTTTGATCAACTGGATAAATACCAGATGAAGCTCAACCCGACGAAGTGCACATTTGGAGTACGAAAAGGAATGTTTCTCGGGTACATTATCAACCAGCGAGGCATTGAAGCAAATCCATAAAAGATCAAAGCTCTTTTAGGGTTGCGATCTCTAACAACAAAGAAAGAAGTGCAGAGTCTTACAGGACGAGTCGCAGCGCTCAACAGATTTGTATCTCGAGCAATAGATAGATGCTTACCATTCTTCAAAAAACTTTCGAGTGGAATGATGAATGTGAAAGAGCCTTTCAAGACTTGAAAAAATATCTGGGAACACCTCCACTGTTGTCAAGGCCAATAATGGGGGAGAAGTTATACTTATACCTGGCAGTATCAGAGCATGCAGTCAGCTCAGCATTGATCATATTGGAGAATGGAGTCCAGAAGCCAATTTATTACACAAGGCTTTTCGAGGTGCAGAGATTAGGTACCCAAAGTTAGAAAAATTGGCATTGGCATTAATTGAAGCAAGTAGAAGAATGAGGCCATATTTTCAAGCCCATACCATCGTCGTTTATACCGACATGCCATTGAGACAAGCCCTTCATAAGCCAGAAAAGTCAGGGAGACTGATGTACTGGGAAATAGAGCTCGGTGAATATGATATTGTGTATGAACCCCGATCATCATTGAAAGGGCAAGCTGTAGCAGATTTTATAGCGGAGTTTACATATCCTGATACCTCTGAGGAACAAAAAGTGCTCACTGATCAACCTGTGGATGTTACAGGATCAACAGACATAAGTCCAGACCAACTCCGGTTGATAAAAGGGCTTGTGGATGTAGAAAGATCATCAAATTCAAACCAACTCCGGTTGGTAAAAGGGAGAGAAGAGACGGTCGACGAGGAGCGAAAATTAACAGGGGAAGATGGAAGAGAACAGCAGACATTCCACCGAGGAACTCTATTGGATAAGAAATTTGAACACGAGTTACCTACATGGAGATTGTATGTAGATGGGTCATCTTGCACAACAGGTTGTGGAGCAGGATTGTTTTGAAAACCCCAGACGAGATTGATATAGAATATGCCTTGCGATTTCAATTCAAAACTTCCAATAATGAGGCTGAGTATGAGGCCATGATAGCAGGTCTTAATTTAGCAAAGATTATGGAAGCACAACAAGTGATGGTATTCAGTGATTCTCAATTAATTGTGAATCGGGTGATGGGAACATATGCGGTTAAAGGAGAACTAATGGTCAAGTATCATGCAAAGGTGATGGAATTATTGGCAGAATTTAATGCCATTCAGTTGATCAAAATACCCAGAATAGAAAATGCACAAGCAGACGCACTGGCCCGACTAGCATCAGCTACTCGTACCGAGCTGCGAAGAACGATACCAATTGAAGTACTAGAAAGTCGGAGCATAGATGAAAACCTGACGATGAATGTTATTGCCCTTGATTTAGGACCATCTTGGATGGATCCCATCAGGGCATATATTGAAGAGGGAGAATTGCCAGAGGACAAGCTCGCGGCAAAGAAATTGAAGTTTAAAGTTGCTCGGCATGTACTAACTAATGGTGTTTTGTATAGACGAGGAAATATGGCAGGTTTGCAGAGATGTGTACACCCATACAAGGTGAAAGAATTGATTGAAGATATCCATGAAGGGTCTTGTGGAGCACATGTGGCAGGTCGGACACTTTTGCAAAGAATGACGACGCAAGGATACTACTGGCCGACGATGAGGGTTGATTGTATAGCCTATGCTAAGCAATGTGACAAGTGCCAACGTTTTTCCTCCATCCGACGAACTCCACAAGCTTTGTTGACACCCATAACTTCCCCTTGGCCATTTTCCATATGGTGAATTGATTTGGTTGGACCATTGCCAACCACTCGAGGAAGATTCAAGTACCTCGTCGTCGAAGTAGATTATTTTACTAAGTGGGTAGAGGCTGAACACCTTATCGATATGACGTACGAGAAGGTATACCAGTTTGTTTGGAAGAATATCATATGTCGATATGGTCTCCCTCATGCCTTCATCACAGATCATGGAACACAATTCGACAACGAGGAGTTTGCTGCCTATTGTCAACAATCAAACATCCTGAAGACCCATTCAACACCAGGTCATCCTCAAAGCAATGGGCAGACTGAGGTGACGAACAGAACACTACTAAATGGTTTGAAGAAGAGGCTAAGTGAAGCTAAAGCTAATTGGATTAATGAACTACAATCAGTATTGTGGGCTTACCGAACAACTCCCCGAGCAGCGACTGGAGAATCACCATATATGCTAGCATTTGGAAGTGAGGCTGTAATACCTGCCGAGTTGGGTCTACCAACACACAGAGTGTTGAATTTCAATTCCCCAATCAGTGAATTGATGAGAAGACTGGATTTGGATATGCTCGAGGAAGTTAGAGAAGAGGCAGCCATTAGGAATGCTGCTTACCAACAACGCACAGCTCTGTTCTACAACAAAAGGGTGAAGAAATGCGACTTAAAAGAAGGGGATTATGTGCTAAAGAAGGTCATTCAGAAGCACAATAAACTTGAAGCCAACTGGCATGGACCTTACCGAGTTACAGAAGTTGTTCGACCAGGAACTTACCGAATAGCAACTCTAGAAGGAGAGGAATTCAAGAATGCTTGGAATGCTGAACACCTTCGCAAGTATTATCAGTAATGTAAAATGTACAGCAGTTCCATCCACATGAATAAAATAATGATGTTCAAAATTTTTTCTCTCTCTCCTTTGTTTGAAAGTTTTTTGGGGAATACTAGTGTAGTGTTGTACACTACGCTGTTCAACAGCAAAAAGAAGATGATAGTTCAAACCCACGACCAACTCCGGTTGGTAAAAGGGCGAGAACAAATTATACTCCTTTGGTTAGGAGGCGTACACTTGCGTGATCAACTTCGGTTGGTAAAAGAGCTTGTGGACAAGATAGTTCGAAAGAACCTGATAGTTCAGACCCACGACCAACTCCGGTTGGTAAAAGGGCGAGAACAAATTATACTCCTTTGGTTAGGAGGCGTACACTTGCGTGATCAACTTCGGTTGGTAAAAGAGCTTGTGGACAAGATAGTTCGAAAGAACCTGATAGTTCGAGCGTGACCAGCTTCGGTTGGTAAAATAGCGAGAACAAATTATACTCCTTTGGTTAGGAGGCGTACACTTGCGTGATCAACTTAGGTTGGTAAAAGAGCTTGTGGACAAGATAGTTCGAAAGAACCTGATAGTTCGAGCGTGACCATCTTCGGTTGGTAAAATAGCGAGAACAAATTATACTCCTTTGGTTAGCAGGCGTACACTTGCGTGATCAACTTCGGTTGGTAAAAGAGCTTGTGGACAAGATAGTTCGAAAGAACCTAATAGTTCAAACCCACGACCAACTTTGGATGGTAAAAGGGCGAGAACAACATTCTTAAAATGCCAATGGCTGGTTAAGAAACAAAATATGCTCTCAAATGCCAACTTATGTTGGTCGGGAGGTAAGATTATTGCAAAAGTTCCTCGAAGAACAAAATATTCCAAACTGAACCAAGTATGGTTGGTCGGACACATTTTATGAAAAAGACAAAAATTTACCAAGTATGGTTAGTAGGGTATAAACTCTCACTAATTATAATTGGTCGACGAGCATAATTTAACAACCTTGGTTGGTTGGAAAATTTTAAACATTTTTATACTCATTACTTTATTAAGTGATCGAACAACATTTTTGATATTTGTAACTGTTGGTTGATGAACAGCACAAAATTATTATCTTTTTAACAGATGCATATGCAGAGATGTAAAAGTGTTAGACAAGTACAGAACAATAGCAATACAAATTTGCAAACAAAAAATGAAATTCTTTCATTAAGGTCAAAAGGTATTACAAATTACATGTGTACTAACTATTACATAAAGATCCCTACTCTATTGGTTTCTTTCCCTTGGCTTTTGAAACAGGTTCCTCGCCAGCAGGAGGATCTTCCAGGCAAAGAGGAGAATTAATAAAGTTAATATCTCTGAGCATTTTTACGTTCATCACAGAAGGTGTGTCCAGTAGATGTTCGGGACGAGATACCTCGATTTGGGAGTGAAGATTATAGTCACCAATGTATTTTGAGATTAAGCTCCGAGGAATGGCACGAGCTGGGATCCACTCCATGTCCGGTTTGTAAGGCGGTACAGGCAAGTCTAGTAGCCCAGGAGCATGATAATCCCATAAATAATGGCCCTGCTCTAGCTTTAACACACCCAGTGCGTTTAACCATCCCTGTTTATAACCTTCATTATTGGCATTTTCAAGGCGAGCATCCAAGTGACAAAGGGCTTCATTGTAGCCTGCCATCCAAAACTCACGAGGTTGTTTGTGGAATTGGAAAGTTATTCTCTCTAGTTGCTCGTGAAGGCTCTTGACAAAAACATCTTTATTATTCAAAGCAGACTTCATCGCAGTAAGTTGATCTTCCAAAGATAGATTTTTCTTGGACATTTCAGACAAAGCACGATCTTTCGCATTCAATTGGAACGCTTGAGTTTCCAAAGTAGACTGAGTGCGAGCTTCTTCAACATTACGGCTGAGAACTCTTGATCGATTTCGAGCAGGTGGAGAACTTTGCTCCTCGACAACATTTTGAACAGCTCTTCCTCGCCCATGAGACCCTCTTCCTCGTCCCCGAGCAGTAGTAGAGATACCAGACCTTCTCAGAGTATCCAATTCTTGCCTTAATTTGGCGTTTTCAACCTCTAAGAAGGAGAATCCTTCATCGGTGACCGGTACCAAGGCAGTAGAGGATGAAGCTGCAGATTCATATTGTGCCAACTTTTTCTGCAAATTGTTGTTCTCTTGTTCCAGCAGCTCGGCGATCTGTCTGCAGGCCTCAACTTCACCTTTTAGGGTTCTCTCCCTGACATCGTATCCAGCAATGATCTTTTTGTGGCCTGTCTCGGAAGAAAGCTGTTGATACCTATTCTCATACTCCTTGTGCAACAAGGTAGTTGATTCATTGTGCTGATTTTGAAGATCTTCTAGGGAATAATGAAGCTCCTCGATCAATTCATAGTAGGCCACATTATTGGCCACAGCTCGGTCAAGTAAAGCTTTCAAGTACCAATAAGCCTCAATTGCCTGTTCTGAAGCATCATGACCAAGGATGTCAGCAATTTCTGATACACTTATCTCTGTGTGACCAGCATTATAGTATTCGTGACATTGCTGCATCAGTTTTGTATCATTGGCAGATAGCAATTCCATCCTGGCCATAAACTAATGAAGAGGAGACAACAGTCAACAAAAACAAATCATCAACAACAGAGAAGAACAAAGATGTATTTTATTAGATCATAAAAAGATTACATTGTTTGATTACAAATGATAACGAAAGATAGAGATGATACCGAACAACTTCACACCTTTTCCTTGTCTCCCAAGACTTTCTCGGGAGGCTGGGACGAGGAGCTTGGTTGCTCGGTGGTAACAGCAGCTTGATCAGCAGGAGTTGAAATTTTCTCAGGAGGAGGAAGCATGGAAGAAATGTCCCCGTTGGCAGAAAGTAGAGAGGCAGGGACTTGATCACCCATGGCCATGGAAGATTCATCAGAGATAGCCTCATCTTCTTCTTCTTCTACAATTGGTGGGGGAGGACCAGGGAGGTGTAGCTGAAATAGCTCAGAGTCGTCTTTGATCTTCAATTCCTGCAGGGAAGCTACCCAGCCATCTCGGAAGTATTTCAACTTCCCGTATTGTACTTGGGATGTCATCGCAGCAATCCCTTTGTCCCATCCTTTATCCCAGCCAGCGCTGAAGGATTTTTTAACTGCGAGCTTTCTTTTCAGTTTCTCCGAGGAGAGCTTCTCGGATAGAAAATCCTCGGCAGTCTTTAACTTCGCATCCAATTCTTCTTTTTGGCGCTTGACATCTCGCAGGACGGACAACTCTTACTCTGCCTTTTTCAGCTTATCTTCAAGCTCAACCTCTAAACTTTTCACCTTATTCTCCAAACTCTTGGAGATCTCAGCCAACTTCACCTTCTCAGCTTCAACTATAGACAACTTTTTCTCCCAGTCAGATTTGTCCTCATTATACTGCTGACGAGAATCCTTCAAGGATTGGGTCAAACCCAGCAGAGCATCCTCTACCCCCGACGAGGAGCTGGAAGCTTTAATTGCTTCATCTTTCTTCACGATTTTGTTAAAACAATTCACCAGCTAAACAAAGGAAAAAGTGACAGGTCAGTACAAAAATACAAGTATTCAAAGAAAGAAAAGAAATTCAGAGTGTGAGAAATTTACTGAAGCAAGGTGACGGGTAGCTAGGGATGTCAGCATATCCCTAGAAATCTGTTCATCAATTCCTTGGACCTCGGGTATGATCCAAGTTTTTACCGAGCTCATGGCAGAGCTCGGAGGAATGATGGTTGGAACACCAACACCACCAGCTGGTAGAGAGGAGATGGTTTCAGCCAGATTGACAGTTTCAGCCAAAGTGACTGAGGACGATTTCCTCAATCTCCTCAAAGGGACTTCAGCAGTTTCAACCAAGGAAGAACTCTTGGTCGGAGAGATAGCAATCATCTCCACAGGAGCAACCTTCTTGCTCGGAGCCACTGGGGGCTTCTCGGTAGCTTTGGAAGGCGCAACATCCACCGTCTTAGTCCCCTCTGGGACATCAATTTTTCTTTTCTTGGCCTCAGCAGCAGAAGTAGTGTCATCAAATAGAGCAGGGGGAGCTCTTTTCCTTCCCATTCTTTGACTTAAAGGGATGTGAGAATCTGAAGAAGAATCCTCTAGAGTTGAGGCTGGTTCAATAGATCTAATCACAGGACGAGCAGTATAAGAAGTCTTATAGCTCCTATACTACAAAAAATATGATGCAGACCTGATGTGCTCATCTGCAACGTTCTTATGCAAACCCCAGATAAGTTTCAGATGCTTAATATTAACCTCTGATTCTTTTGGAGTTTTTCTTTTACTATCAACTGCAAATAAATACATAATGAAATATCAGTCATACATTTTGTCAAATATGATAAAAGCATAATTTCATAAGTAAAGGAAAATGAGAATAAACCTATCCCATTGTCATATGGGGGGCATTTAGGACCCTGGTATACTGCATCTCCAACCAAGGGGGCATATTGCCAATTTTTAATAACCACCCCATGTTCAAAATAATCTCTATTTGCATCAGGGAGGTTAACTACAAGAGCCCTATTTAAAAACCTAGTTTTTAAGTAATAAACGTTATCTAAAATAGCCCATCTATAGCAATACATAATCTCAGGAATCCCTATACGAGTCCCATGAGTTAGATTTAATTTATACACCCCATTAATTATTCTCCATGAATTGGGGGCTATTTTTGCAGGAACAACGTCAAAGTACTGACAGAACTCTAAGCATAAGGGGTTTGGCGGAAAAGAAAATCCACATTCAGCAATGAATAGACTGGGGAACCAATGTCCCTCAGCCAATCGAAAATAATCTAAAGGCTCAGAAAGAACCTCTAGAGTTACCCAGGAAGGAATGGAAAAATCGGAACGAAATTTCTCAACAGATTCCACAAGATAAACCATAGTGAATAAAAGAAATACAGAAGAAAGGAAGAGAATCTTACAGGAAAAAGGAAGAGCTGACAACTAGCGAAGGAAAAGATGAACGCACAAGAGAGAGAGAGAACAGAAAGCTTGAATGCAGAAAATTGGAAAAGGTAGAAGACGGTATGGTTACCTAAGAAGTTTAAATACTTTACCTTGGGAAGCTGTGAAGGAAATGATTACACAAAAGAAACTAATACGCCACCGGCGGCTAAAAGGACAAAAATGCACGAAGATCGAAGCACTCATAAAAATTCGAAAAAGGCGAATTCTGCGAATTTGGAAGGAAATTCAAATATGAAGAAAAGGCTCCTAAAACCCAGGAAAGTCATTTAATATCGCCATATACCGAGAAAGAATGTTTCATACTCCTCAAAGTTCAAAATATGAAACATTGGGGGCTTCTGTTGATACCAAAATTAATATGTTGATATGGACGAATAATATGAAGACACGCGTCAATCTACTTGGCACAATAGCAACGAAGAAGTTCATTTCCCCGACCAACTCATGTTCTCTCCGAGCAACGAGGATACATCGAGGAGCTTCAGCACTCCGAGGTACTCTAGCGCTCCGAGGAACTCCTGAGCAACGAGCAACCAAGGCGGTCCGAGCTGCACCTCGGTCGTAGCATTAATTGCCAGATAATCAACAGTTTACTATTCATTGAATGTTTATCATCTTGACACACACGCTGCATTAAATGCATATCGTTTAATGTATCAACCCTTTCATGTACAGCCTAAGGGCTATAAATACCTTGTATCACCCTCATTCAGGGGGATCGGAATTTCTGGAGAGAATCTGTACTCGAGAATTCCCAAACATTCAGCAATAACATAACAGTGGACGTAGGCCATTCATATAAGGCTGAACCACTTTAAAATCTTTGTCTTATTTTATTTATCTGTGATTGAATAATTAGAGCGATCTAATTTTTTACATCAACAGTTATATAACAGTTATGTTATATAACAGTGTTATATGAGGCAAAAACATATAATACTCTCAATAGAAACACCCTACTTGAAAGTGAAATCAGTCCCAAAATCAAAAAATTCAAGATAAACCCAAAATAGAGGTGGGCCAACTAATGAAGATAAAGGATATAACAAAAGAGTGGGTGTAGACAAAATTCAAAAGCAAATATTCTTAGATGTATAGACTAGTTACTAAAGAGAAAAAATATACTAGTACTTTTTTGGGTTTTAAAGAAAATTACAAAATTCAATAGCAGATTAACAGAAAAATATCAATATGGAGCAAGTTACTCACATTTTTGGGGTTTCAAAGAAATAGACTAGTACTTTTTTTCCAATCGGTAGAGTATCCCCACGTTTTCAGCTCACACACCTGCAAATTAGCAATCAAGATCAAGATTCATGACATCCACTGATTGGAGGACATACAACTAACACAAAGAACTCGAGAAACCAATACAACCATTGTTTGCTTATCACGAGGGCCAGGTAAAACTAAAATTTATAAATTGATCACACTAGATCTAAAAAAACATAGAATTTTAAAAATGACAAACTAAGAATTTTGTCCCGAGTATCATTCTCATCACAATACCAAGTAATATTATATCAACTTCCATATCCAAATCAATTAACACTATACAGGTAAAAAGGATTATTTATGTACCTGTGTAGTTAAGGGCGCTTTAATTCTCCAATAACACCATTTCTCCATGAAAATCCACAATCTATCTTCCTACTTTAATTAACTCTTCATTTGAATCTTTGGCCTTTGCTACCACTACCCTTTCTATCAGCACATGAATTGAATTGGAGTGAAAAAACTATTCCACTCAAAAAATTACAATTGAAGAGGAAGATAAAATAGTTCATATTAACTTATATGTCTCTAACTGGCATGGCATGTAGACTAAATGCAATCTTATTGATAACTTGATCATTCTCTTCTACTCGTCGTGATTTTTATACAATATCAAATCTAGAAATAATTGTGTGTTAAACAACAATCTTGACATAAAATGTACATCTTATGTGTCTAATTGACATGGCATGTAGACTAAATGAAATCACTATCCATAATTACATAATTCTATTCCACTCAAAAAGAATAATTATTTGTTTGATTCAATATCAACTTAGTCTTTTCTAAATTCAACTAGAGACACCAAAGTCTATTGAAATTATACAAAAAGCATTTGACTTTACTTATTGAATTCCCAATAATTGAGTAATTATCGAAACGCACTGAATAGTCTTCTGGTTATCGATTCCATAATTTCTGAAATTAGGAATCGAGCACATTTGTTTCATATCATATTGCGATAAAGATCCACAATGCATCTCAAATGTCCTCACCTGCATTTCTGAAATTTCGGTGGATGGATTTCTTTATAAGGATGGCATGGTTCGAGTTTGGGAGACAAACTCATAACATCATTCGTATTTGTAAACACGCTAAATGTCCTGTAAACAATATTCTTCTTACTGAACGACCACATTGCTTATATCCTCTAACATTAACTAATTCTCAAGCTTCATCTGGAAGAACTAAATAACATGGTATACAAGGCATGAAAGAAAGATATACAATCTTCAAAAACATAAATAATGAAAAAGAACAAAATAACTTGTCTTCTTTTCTTTCAAAATAAAGGTTATCTTCTATAACACTTCACTGAATAGTTGATGCGCACTATCGGTAAGAAAATAAACTCAGTTAACTATTTAAATACTTTTTGATTGTGTATTAGTCTATTACTGCTTGTCTCATCGATTGTTGCACTTGTTAAGAGTAGAGGATCAAATGCATTTTCTTCTATCATGTCCTACTGCAAACAAAAGAAAAAACCATTTTTGAGTTAAAAATAGCTAAAATAAATCAAGTAAGGAATGTGACTTCTCATGGAGCATAACTAACCAAATAATATGCAACTATGTTCCATATTTTATTTTGGAGCAGGTTGAGCAAATTTGGGATCTAAACACTGCATTGCTCTATTTTAGGTTGCAGAAATTTAAAAAGACATAAAATTTCCAAATTCAGTTAGCTAAAAGAGCAGGTCGATAATTGCAAGTTGTTAATTCTTGGAACTATAAATTGCTAGGTTGAGAGTTGTTTATGTCTATATTAATAAAAGCTTCCATTTTGGAATCAAATCAAGAGCCCAACAAAATTCTTTGGTCAATAAGACTACCTCTGATTTACATCAAAATAATCCTTTTAGACTTTTAGCTGATGAGACAGGTCATGTGGACCCTGATTTGGCTCAAACGGTCTTGTGCTCCTCCACTTCAGTACTTGCTCAAACTGCCCCTTGTATTATTGTTGATGCGCCTCTTTGCAATATATCTCCTCACATGTCTACCTTAATGTCTCAAATAATATCCCAAATGTCAAAACCATACACAAGAAAATGGAGCAAAAGTGAACAGATACACAAAGTGATTGAATCATTGTTGTAGTAATCATTCCCCATAATAAAGTAAAAAAGTGATAATTTTATCAAAGTGTTTTATATTAAGTCAGGTTATATCTCATAAAATCATTACAAAGTTTCTATATAATTTATCAATTTCTATATCTAACAATAATTATCTCCATCATAACAATGGGATGTAATTATAGGTGTCCCTTCCTCTAAACCTCGCAACATTTTTGTCTGAGGAAAAAAAAGGGAGGGAGTTCAACTTCAATAGCACTACCAGATTCAATTTGAATCAATCAATCAGCCTCAGTTAATGATGGGGCAGGGATCTTATTTATACAGATGCGATGGCCTGCATTATTGACCCCCGTGTCTCTAATTTCAAGTTTTATGTTGTTTCGATTACTTTTTAGTGACACAAACATTATCCTGCAAAAACTAGCTAGGAATGCGTAATGAGACATCAAACTGTCACTTTTTAACATAAACCGATACATATATAACTCAATAGGGGTGATTGTAAAGCAAGTAGGGCTTAATTACTATCTTCATCTTCAAGTTCATGCTCCTCGATGACTCTTTGAGGCTTGTGTTTTGCACTCGAACCCCAAAACAGTGCATAATTAAACTGACTGGGTAGTCATGAGGAAGCCTATTTATAATCTCCAACTCTTCAATGTGTAAAAAGTGGATTATTAGATATATTTATATTAAAACAAGGCAAGAAGTTCACACTTAATTGCATATATGCTCAGGAGTGTGGACACTAGTTCCATGACATGAGTTAATTTCAAAAACTAGGAGTCTGATGAGACTTTCCACTTCATACAAATTATTTTGTAACTCTTTGGGTGTATGTACCTCTATCCGGGCCACACATTTATTGTTTTGAGTTTTCCCCACCTAAGTTCCATTTTTAACCCCAAAACAAATGTCTACTAGTCAATTTTGGACAATCGGGAGTCCGGTGAGGATATAGACACTTCCTACAACTTACGTTTGAACCTCTTGGGGAGTTTGTGTCTCCCTCCGAAAAACTTGGTTGCTATTTTTAGCTTTTGACCCTTAAATCATATTTTTAACACCAAAACAAGCGTAAACTAATCGATTATGAAACCCGAGTCCGAGGAGGACATGAGAATTTTTGATAGGTTACGTCAGTACCTTTTGGGGCATATGTGTCTCTATTTGTGCTACTTCATAATTGTTTTCAATTTTCACCCCCAAAGCCTAGTTTAAACCCCAAAACAAAAACTTACTAGTTAATTTCAAAAACCGAGAGTTATATAAGGACACATATACTTCCTACAAGTTATTTTTTTATCCACGTTGATGCTCGTGCCTCTATTTGGGCCACTTGTTTGCTATTTTGAGTTTTCACACCTAAATCCCAATTTTAAACCCAAAAGGATGATACACTAATTATTTTCAAATTCGGAAGTTTGATTTGGACACTGTTACTTCCTTTAAACTACTTTCATATTGAATAGTAAACTCACACAAGTATAGACAATCAATAACTCTAACTTGAATGGAATGAACTACTTACAAATGACATGAATTAATTAACGCAAACAAACATATCAACAATCTAACTAAAATTCACACAAACTACTAAACAAATATCATCTTATACTAATCTCATCTGCTCGTGCTTCATTGAAAACTTCAATTATGAGGAATCCTTATACCAAAATTGATTACTATCTACTCATCTGTAAGATTTAAACATATCAAGATCATATCAAACTACAAGTACATCCTATACTACTCAGTAATGTTGATCACTTACTAGAAAGATCTAAAGGCTAAATCATATAAGAAATAACGCAATGAATCCTACACATTACAAAACATAATCAGAACTAAAATATTAATACCTCAATTGTGCCTTTAATTTTCCAAACCCCACAAATCAAAACCACAATATGTGAATCATCGGGATGAAGGGCCTTCATCTCCTTCCTCACCTACTCAACCACAACATTACGATCCGTCGATAGCCATTCTACCCCCACATTCAAAGAATTATCCCCACCTCCATATGGTAGTCTACCAAGAACGGCCCTCGAGCCCCCCAGATTCGCCACATTACAGAACGTCATTTGCAATCGCCCGACAAAGAAACATGATCCAACCTATAAAATTTATGGTCGATTCATCCCTGAATGCTTAACCAAACACAAAGACTCATCTTCAGTTTAATAAAATGCCTTCTTTATCACATCATAAGACAATCCTCCTTCTTCAGATGCAAACTCTGATAAATAAAATAGAATTGTATTATGATCCACTTGGTTGTCCATGAAGTAGTATTATGATCCACTTGGTTGTCCAGAAGCAAACTCTGATAAGTAGTGAATGGCTTGATTTTCTTTAAAAAAAATAACGAAATCAAACAAACCTAAACATTTATGAAAGCATAAATAACAAAATCAAACAAACCTACACATTTATGAAATCAAACAAACCTATTCTGAGACTGTTAATATTCCGAGACTACGAAAGATATTCCATAACATTTGTTCACATCAATAATGTCATAAAAAATTTGGGTCCAAACCAAAATCGAACACTATAAACCTAAATCGAAATCAAAATGTTTAGCATTTACATAAACGAAAATGACATTTATATAAAGATATTCCGAAACATTTCTTCACATCAATAATGTCATAACTCACAGCAGCATAAATGAAATGTTCAACATTTACATAGAAGAAAACGACATTTACATAAAACTCACAACAGCGTAAAAGTCACAGAAGAAAAATGAAATAAAAAAAATTACATAAACATAAACAAAATCAAAAAATGACATTTACATAAACATAAACGAAAACTCACAGGAGCAAAATGAAAAAGTTGTTCAGTTCTTCACAACAGTACGATGAAAGAAAAAGAAGGGGTGGGAGTTGTGAAAAGAAAGAGTGGAGAGAGAAGAGGGAAATTAAAGTAGCCAAAAAAAATTTGACCCCTTATTGCAGTCACAAATTAAGTCTTAGGTCAAAATTTATGACTGTTGGGAGCAGCTACAAATTTATGACTACCAATAGCAGTTATAAATTAAGCCTTAAACCAAAATTTATGACTTCTACCCGCAGTCCCAACTTTATGATTGTCCTTAGCAGTCACAAATTTAGTATTAGGCCAAAATTTATGACTCCTCATAGCAGTTATAATTTTATGACCGCTCATAAGAGTCATAAATTAATTCTACTGATAAATTTGTGACTGCTTACGACATTTATAAATTTATGGCTGCTTATAGGAGTCACAAATTAATTAAATGGCAACATCTGTGACTCTTATTAGCAGTGACAAACTAATTGACTCAAATTTTATATTACCCTTAATTTTATCACTCTTAATGGGAGTTACAAATGATTTTGTGACTGCTCCCGGAAGTGATAAGTTTGTCACCCCAATTAGCAGTCACAAAATTAGTATTTTGGTGTAGTGTTAAGGTACTGATAATTATTTAGAAAGGCTTGAGTAACAATGGAGATATTGATATTATTCATTTTTAGGACTGAATTCTGTATATAAGACTCATATATAAATGCCTTTCTCCACGAAATACATTTTTACAAATGTTGGAAAGAAGCCCAAACATCGAAATCCTTAACAAATAACAATTGAAAATTTATGTTGTGAAATTTGGGGATGTAAAGGTTAATTTTCTGAGTTTAGAAACTGTTCTGGGAGAACTGTCATTGGGTGTCGGAAAAAGGAAGAAGAAACAGGGGTCGTTCGAACGACAACACGTGTCGCTCGAGCGACACACTATGTCGCACGAAGAGAGGTCCCGTCATTTGAGCGACGTTGGGTTTTCTCTGCCCTCGTTCGTGTTTCTTCTATCTTGGTTTCTGGGTTTGGCAGCCTTGGTTCCTAGGTACGTTGTTGATTCCTATTGGGTTTTATGCATATTAAGGGAATAAAGGGTATGGAAGGTATATTATGTTTTGTAGACATAAATAAATGGAACAACCGCATGACCCTGTTGAAGTATAATAATTACCTATAACAAGGTGGTTAAGTAATTATTTATCGGATGAAGTTAATAATTTATAAGATTATAAATTATTAATAAATGTAAAATATTATGAAATTTTGATTAGGAAATTTTCATGTCATTGTAGATAAATTTCCTATACATATTATAGAGATAAATAATATGGTTTACGATGTGTTTATGTGGACATACCATATTTGTGGACTGGCCTATCGGCTCAGGGGTTCGGGCGTTCGGGCCACGTACCACACGTCGGTACAGGTGGGCTTGACGATGTGTAGGCCATATAGGTACTACATGGAGGCCCCACCCACTAAAGGTAGGGTTGGCGCTGACCATTCCTGTATCACCGTTGGGTATGGCCTGTATACCGGTGTCCTGCATAGGGACCGCCTTCAATGTATGTGTGTGTTTGTGATGTCTGCTTAAAAATAAGAGAATTCCTCTGGACTTGCCGATAGAGCATGAATTGACACCAACGGTAGATGCCCTTGTGTGTCAATTATATGAAAGGACATATATTATTAATTGACTGGACTTGATTTGAATAAATTTAATTGTCTAAAAAAAATAGGCAGTATTTATATATGAAATCCTATAATGCATAATAGACGTTTATGCTCTTTTGAAAGATTTATGAGACTAGAATAATTGAATGTTGGAAATTTAATGTAGAAATTACATTCAAATGATTTATTACTGTTATCCCCGTTTATAAATTGCGGCGTTGTCACCATTCATTTTTTGGAATAATTGGGATGCAAATGATATTTCGTTCAGATGGGGGGCGAGTTGTCATACGCATGTGAGTGACGAAAAAGGAAAATGATTATTGTTCATCGACTGTATAATTACATTCATATTTTATTCAAGTTAATTCTTGCACACCTCGAGCTCTGACCCAAAATTAAATGTTTTCTCCCCCCAGGTGCTCTTAGGCAGGGATAGTTGGATCATGCTGTAGCAGTCCCGCGATCTCGCTTACTCTACAGATTCAGATTTCAATTTCTTCTAGCAAAGGTGCTTTTCAGCTTGAGGTATTTATTATTTGGAACATTTGTAAAGGCATAAGCCCGATGTTGTTTTCTTTTCATGTGAGTTGGGATTTTACTACGCTAGTTGGATTATATCATTATTGTTATGGTGGTTTGCATTATTGTATTCTTGTGTATGCGTTCTTTTTTTTCTATTGCAGAAGTTTTGAAAAATAAATTATTTATATTTAATTTTGTGTTAAGAATGGTATTAATTGACAAGTAAGCCCTATGTTCGGTGTATCGTGCCTGGCCAGGCTTTACGTGAGAAAATAGGGCTTGTTACATAACTCCTTATTTAACTTGTTCGGATTTAAGGTCTTGGAGTACAAATCTCTAAACGCAATTTGGAGATCACTTTTACCCGCACTCTGAAACTCTCCATCACTCTCACTCAAAACACTCAAACTATCATCGGGGGTCTCACGTGTACAAGTATCCTCCTCATCGTGGGACACACAAGGTGTGCTCACGTGACTGGCTAAAAAGGTGACACATATACCATGTGAAGACTCATCCCCGGAATCATTCACCTTTTCCTCACTATCGCTAATAGTGGATAACATGGCAATCTTCTTACCCTTTCTCTTTATCCTAGTGAGATACTCAAACACCCTATGCTCCTTGCCCTCGCACTCAAAACATCTCTTCTCTTCCTCTTTCTCATTCTCTTTCTCACCTATCTCTTTGGCCTCTTCTTTCTTTTTATTTTTCTTAAAAAACTTTTATTGGAAGAATTTTCTTTTGAAAATTTGAGAAACTTTTTAAAAAATTTAGCAAGCATGGCCACATTATCAAAATCAAACCCGCCCTCAGACTCAGACTTACAAACTTTCACTTTCTTTTTCTTTTCTCTCTTAGACACTTCCTCACTCTTCCTAAACTCGGCTCTAAGTTCTATCCCTCTATCCTTAGACTTGACAGTGTTAGGAAACATGTGAATTTCATATGTCTAGAGGTCTCCTACCAGTTCTTTTAACTTAGGACTGCTCAAATTTCCTAAAGAATTCAAAACAGTCACTTTCGGGATAAAACGTTTAGGTAACGATCTCAAAATCTTTTTAAATACTCGTGCATCAGGAATGTACTCACCAAGATTGAAACTAGTGTTGACAATATGAGACAAACGTACATAAAATTCATAAAAAAACTCAGATTCAATCATGGTAATGGTTCCAAAATGAGTAATTAAATTTTTCAATTTAGACTCTTTGACCGCATTGGTGCCTTTATGGGTAAGTTATAAAATTTTCCCATGCTTTTTTTGACATGGTGCACGTCATGATACGTTGAAACTCGTCAGGGGTGACGGCTCTTGAAATTGCGCTTTGCCCACAAGAATTAAAAGTGATTCATTTAAATTCATCCTTGGTCCAGTCAGTCATAGGTTTAAGATTGGTGACGTTATTAGTAGTGATAGTGGGAGGACTCTACTCTCTTTCACAAACAACCCAAACACGCTCATCGATTGTTTTCAAATGAGATTCATACGGGCTTTTCAGTACGCATAATTAGTCCCGTCAAAAATTGGCAACCGATTATATAAGTTTTCATTCGAAAACATTGCAATTTTTCCAACAATCAAATTTTTCTAAAAAATAAGTATCGCAAAAATTTTTGCGAAAAAAGAATCACTCAATAAAATAGAGTAACCTTCTCTGATACCAATTTGATAATGCTATGTGATATCTATTGTTAATGGATTCGAAAATTTTCATTTAAAAGCTTATTTAATTAGAAGTCAATTTTGTATCCAAATTAATTAAACCCTAGCACATGCATCTATGTGTATAAATCATGCAATCACAAACAAACATAAATTGCTGACACACATATTTCAGGAGACAATCCTTTTTAGGTAAAACCTCTTATTTCACTATAAAGAGTAAATCACAACTTACATACACAATGAAATTTTCAATGAATATTCCACATAACACTCACATAGGCTTCAACCTAGAATCAGCAATGGATTGGCCATAGTATACCCACAAGAAGCGCAGCTCTATCTTCGGCAAAAAAAACCTCAAACATCTCCAAGTGATCGCAGTCGTAGTCAGCCAGCACCTCCCTCAAGAGTTACCAAATCAGTCGTAGAGAGATCTTCCCTACAAGAGAAACCTCACCAAAGTTGTATAGTTATCATCATTTCCCCATTCAAACTCGAGCAAACCCGTGTAGCCACTTGTTCACCCATGTAACTGCTCCCAAAACTACCCAAAATTGCATTAAGACAAGCCCAACTCATACCTGAACGTAACCAACAACTATTCCCACATTTCTGGACACCCTCACCTTGATTCCAACAAGCTTTAACTATGTAAATAGCAACCTGATCCAACACGAGTATGATTCGGGATGATTACCCCGATCACGGCCCAAAAACCATGCACTACCAATCCCACGTTGGTCTTAGGTCAATCCCACATATCCCACAAGTGAGCCATGAGACTAGGAGCACCTATGGACAAAATGCCAGTTCTGCCTCGGAGGACCCCTCCTTATATATGTTCTTAACAAAAAAATCCACAATGGTAGCAGTGGACGTTAACTGCCAAAAGATCGTAAGCCCATATAGACAACCAACCTAACTTCGTTTTGCTCCATCACTTCTTTCCAGCTCACTTACCTTAATAAAGTGCGACTAAGGCAAGTGTGTTTCCGTTTCCAAGAACTCAAGTAAGTTTGGGGTGTGACAAACCCTCCCCCACTCGAATTGACGATGTCCTCATCGAAATAAAATCCAAGTAACGGTGAATCACATTCTCAAACTACCACAACATTCTGTCCTTCTCCCAAGTAGCTTCCTCAACTGCCTTCCCTTTCCACGTCACAAGGTAGAAAGTTCTTCTATTCTTTCTACTTGCTCCTTCCGTGCGGTGGTCCAAAATTCTCTCAGCAACCTCGGAGTATTGCTTCCTTATCGTCGGTGGCGCCCTAACCTGATTCGCCTGGTTAGGGTTTGAGCTATCTTCATAAAATCTCTTCAAGAAACTAACATGAAAAAATGGATGTAATTTCAACCGGGAAGGTAGCTCTAACTGATAAGCTAACCTTCCAATTCTCCTTGTGATCTTAAACGGTCCATCATACCGCTGAATAAGATCCTTGTGTGTTGTCTTCCGACTCACCTTCTTCCAAACTTGAGGAGTGAGCTTCAGCATTACCATGTTACCAACATCAAATTCCACGTCGCTCTTGCTTTCGTCAGCCCATTTCTTCATCCTTCTAACTGATTTTGCCAAAACATCCCTTGCTTCCTCGGTTCGTTCTTACCTTCCTCTTGCATACTTGTACGCTGCTGGACAACGCCCTTGGGATTTCTATTTTGCAATCTTGTGAGGAGTAAGAGGCTGATATCCGGTTGCAAGTTCAAATGGACTCTGCCCTATCGCCGAACTTTAATGTAGATGGTAACAAAACTGAGCAACATCAAGTAACTCAACCCAATTTTGTTGGTTGGAAGTTACGTAATGTCGCAAGTATTCCTCCAAAGGCGCATTCACCCTTTCTATTTGCCCATCCATTTGAGGGTGATTTGTTGTAGAGAACTTCAATTGTGACCCCAATAACTCAAACAAAGCGATCCAGAACCGCTCGGTAAATCTAGTATCTCGATCGCTGATGATGTCAAGTGTCAATCCCCACCACTTTACCACGTACCGAAAGAACAAATCTGCTGGAATTTCCGCTGAACAAATCTTCGGGCCTGGAATAAACGTTGCATATTTCGAAAACCGATCGACTACCACCATTATTGAAGTGAAATCTTTCACTTTTGGCAATCCGTTGAGGAAGTCCATAGAGACACTTTCCCAAGGCCTTGTAGGGACTGGGAGTGGCTCTAAGGTTCTCGCTGCTTTCTTCCTTTCCGTTTTATCCTGTTGGCAAACCACATAAGTTCTCATGTACAACTCAACATTCGAGGCCAATAAAAGCTTTCAGATAATAAGGCAAACGTCCTGTCTTGCCTCGGATGCCCTGCGTACAAAGCATCATGTGTTTCTTTTAATAACCTCTGCCTGATTCCTCCAGTTTTAGGAACATAGGGCTTGTTCCCTTTTGCGTAGATAACACCTTCATCTACCCAAAATCTGCAAGTAACATTTTCATTAATCTGTTGAAATAAGACCTTTGTAACAGGGTCTTCTGCAGTTTTTTCTCGAATTTGAGCCAGCAAGTCACTAACAGCTTTGGAAAGGGCAACAAGTATACACGCACCTGCTGTACTGGAATCTCCTTCTTCCTGCAAATTAGGTTTTCTGCTCACCGCATCTGCTACCTGATTTTCACTTCCCAACCTGTAAAGCAACTTATAATCAAACATAAACATAAAATCTTGCCATCTAGCATGATGGTCAACTTCTTCATCGAATTAAAGCAGCTTATGGCAACATTGTCCGTGTAGATCGTAAAGTGACGCCCCAAAAGACAGTGTCTCCATGCATAAACACAATGAACAACTGTCGTCATTTCCTTCTCATGAATCGAATACCTCCGTTCGGTGTCATTCAACTTCCTGCTTTCAAACGCTACTGGATGCCCTTCCTGAACTATGACACCCCCTCAATGCAAAATCAGATGCATCGGTGTGAACTTCAAAAGCTTTATCAAATTCTGGAAGTTTCAAAATAGGGCGACTCGTCACTGCCGCCTTCAATTTGTTGAATGCCTCCTGGCATTCATGGGTCCAATTCCAAGCCTAGTTCTTCTTCAAAAGATCCATGAGGCACGCCACCTTCTTGGAGAAACCCTTCATAAATTTTCTGTGGTAATTTGCCAAACCCAAAAAACTACGTAATTCCTCCACCGTTGTTGGAGTTTGGATCCATTTTCACCTTCCCCTCAGAAATTAAGTGACTAAGGAACATGACTTCCTTCTGGCCAAATTAACATTTTTCCAGCTTCAAAAATAAAGTCGCTTCATGCAATTTTTTAAGGGCAACCTGCAAGTGCTCAACATGTTCCTCCAAATTGTTGCTATAGACGACTATGTCGTCCAAATAGATCACCATAAATTTGTCCAAATACTCCCGAAAAATATTATTCATAAGTGTACAAAAGGTAGCAGGAGCATTAGTCAAGACAAAAGGCATGACTAAAAACTCAAATGAACCATACCTTGTAACACAAGCCGTTTTTGGTTCATCTCCTTTTTCAATCCGCACTTGGTAGTATCCAGAACGCAAGTCCATCTTGGTGAAGTACTTCGCCTTGCCCAATCAGTCAAACAATTCATCCGCAATGGGTACTGCATAATTGTTCTTTACCGTCACCTTATTCAGTGCACGATAATCCACACACATCTGCATCGAACCATCCTTCTTCTTTTGGAACAAAACGGGAGCACCATAAGGTGCCTTTGAAGGTTGTATTTGTCCTGCCTTCAACATCTATGTCAACTGCTTTCTCAATTCTGCCAATTCTGTTGGAGCCATTCGATAGGGAGCCATTCCTAGAGGTTTCACCCCAGGCAATAACCCAATAGTGTGGTCAATTTCCCGTCGCGGTGGCAACTCAGCAGGTAATTCATCAGGCATAACATCCTTAAATTCCTCCAAGACTGCCCTGACTGAATCGGGAACACCAGCAAGCAACTGTTCCTTCTCTTCAAACAGCATCGCCAAATAAGTTTCTTCTCCTTTTCTAAGACCATCCTTCACTTGCAACGCAGAACACATTTCAACTCCGTTGTAGGACTTTAATAAAGGGATGAAACAGGGATGGGCCATGTCCGAAATGAACAAGCCCTGCAAATAAGGTATCACCGAAACCTTTGCCTTTGTGAAGAATTCCAAGCCGAGAATGACTTGGAAATCGTCTAGAGGCACATCCATAAAACTACACGTACCACTCCATTCACCAACTTTAAGCGAAACTTCCTTAGAAATGCCACCAACAGGTTTTGCTTCTGAATTAACTGCTTTGATTCTACTATTGTCGTTCATCAACGCCAATTTCAATCGCTGCACTTCTCGATCAGAAACAAAATTGTGGGTAGCACCCATATCCACCATTGCCATGACAGAAACATCGTTCATCTGAATCTGAACATACATCAACCCTTTTCTCCCAACGGGTGCCTCTTCTCGACGAATAACGTTGAGAAGTTGAATAGGGTTAACCCGAGTAGGCTCTCCCCCACCATTTCCATCACCATTCTCAGCAACCAAAGTGTTTAACTTCTCCTTCTTGGGACAATTCTTCGCATAATGGGGACCTTCACAAATGAAATAACGCACGTTCTTGGAAGAAGCCTTATCTTTTGACTGGGCAGGGGCATTAGAATTGGTAGAACTGGCATTATCGTTGACCTTCTTCTTGTTCTTCCATTTTTTCTTCTTCTCCTTCCCTTTATTATGATTAACCCCTTCCTTCCTGAGTTTTGTAGTCCACTAATGCATCAGCAGCCGCCATCGCTTCGGGCAAGTCTTTAACACCTTGCCGATGCAATTCTGCTTGTGCTCAATTTTGAAGGCCCTTCATGAAGTTGAACAACTTGTCTTCCTCCAATATATTCTTAATATCCAGGAGCAAGGATGAAAATTCCTTGACATACTCACGAACAGAACCGGTTTGCTTCAAACGGTGCAGGTTATCACGAGCCTGCCAAACAGTGTTTGTAGGGAGAAATTGCTCCCTAATTTTTGAAACCAGCGACTCCCAAGTTGTGATTTGAGGACGTGAATTATCCTCCATGCGTGTTCGCCACCATAAGAGAAAAAATTATTTTTTATTAAAACTCTGCCTCAGGACTTAAAAAAATTATTTTGACAAAAAATGACGTCTCAAATGTTTAAAAACATTTCAGAAAAATTATTCCAACACTTTAAATGAACCATTAAGGTACTTAGACACAACCTTGCCAAAATCTATCTCGCAGAGGCTTGTTTGTTGAAGAACTTTGATATTCGGATCCGTCTTGATGCATGAATCAGCTTAAACATTCTTCGACGGTGGTAGCGGTATACGAAATACTCTAACATAGATGGACTATGCAAAATATGTCCCTATATATATAGGGAGAGGGTTACAAGTGGACCTAAAAAGCGAACTTTTTAATGGACCATAACAAAAACACTTAACAACCCATTAATTTTAATTACTATGTTGTAATTGGTCCGCGCAAGCGGCAATGGACACGCATGTCAATCGAATATTTATTTTACAGGACCCCCCCCCCCCACCACCACCACCACCATGACAACCCTTATCCCTGAGTAAACATTTCAATAACTTAATTTTTTTTTAACTAGTAGGGGGTAAAGGGTAGGGGTAAGGGGTCACGGGTCACATGCGTGTCCGTTGTCTCTTGCGCGGACCAATTACAACATAGGAATTAAAATTATGAAAACGTAATTTCCTTTTTGTGAATAAAAACAAACACGATGCGGAAGCGTTGAATGATGGTTCACAAATAAACAAAGCCAAATTTTAATTTCTTCAAAACAAATTAAAATAAGTTAATCCAAGTCCTAGAATTTGCCTAAGTCATATTTATCAATATTAGCAAGTTATGTGAAACCAAATTTTAGCAAATGACTTGAATTAAACCACATTACTCAATATTTAATTTAAGTCCCAAATTAAATGAGTGTGATGATTTAAACCGAATTTTATCTTGAAATTATCCTAAGCATGCGTTCTAAATTATTTATGCAAGATAAAATAAACCAATCACACTACGCCGCGATGTACGAGGAAAAACCCAAGACGGGAAACAACCTCGGACGGCCCTAGCAACAAATCCACTAGATACGGAATTACAATTACAAGACAGATAGACTTACAACGACTGACTCGATCCCTCTCAAGCCTCGACGCTTCTTCTCGTAAACACCTCTTCCTAGCGGATAACCTCGGAACACCACCACGATCTCGGAATCCACCGATGGGGCTTTCTATGGTCACCGTCACCCGTACATGGAGCCTTTCTCCAAGTGGGTAGAGTCTCAACAAAAATGTCTTCTTCTTTGATGGATGTAGAAGCAAACCAAAACTTCTCTTCTTGAATTCGGTAGAGATAAGTCGGTGCCAACACTCCACGCAATTGATATGTAAATAAGAACTTGGACTAAAGACAATTGGGTGTAAACTAGAGTGTGAAGGATTTTCTCTTTGAAAAATAACACTCAAAACATGAACATTTTACTAAACCATTTTTGCTCTCAAAACACTCTCTAAGAGATGGAAATATTTTGGAAAAGATATGGAAATGTTAGTTTACAAAATGTCATTCCCGCACCTATTAAAGTCTGTAAAATGTGGTTAAAAACCAAGTGGGGAAGTGGGTGCAAAACTGCCAAAAACTGCCTAAAAACTGTTCCCGCCTGACAGCTCGTTCGAACGACATTTCGTTCGAACGAACTGTCGTTCGAACGAGACTTCTAACGACACACCAGTATGAACTTCGTTAGAATCTCGTTAGAAACCTCGTTAGAACGAACAAGTTCGTTCGAACGACATTTCGAACGATAGACCAGTTTAGACTCGTTGGCAAACTCGTTCGAACGAAACCTGGTTCGAACGAAAAACTCGTTCGAACGACATTTCGAACGACTTCCAGAATTTTTACAAAATTTGATTTTTGGCCCAGAAACTTTATATACTTTATATTTAAAGTTCTAATTAAATTTTTCTGAAAGTAAAACACAGTTTTAATGAAACCTAACACCCAATAAACTTTGTTCCAAGCTCCTATATAAACATAATTGCATTCATACCTTGGGAGCATGGAACCATAGTTGATGACGTAGAAACGAGGCACGCAAACCGGCATTTTGATGAAGCTTTATATTCTTTGTCGCTACGTCTTCAACAAACACTTCATAGGCTTAAGAGTATTACAATTACATACTTTCCTATGAATAAATGTTGTTGTCCGGAATTGAGCCAAAACTACATATGGACTCAATTGGAAATTTGTGTCCTTACAAATCTCCCCCTTTGGCTATTCCGGGACAAAAACCAAAACAAAAATCCTAAAGGTCCGTCAAGCTCACTAGACTCAAAACATAACCCGCCCAAACTTGACTCAACCCAAGGATCAAACGCTTTGCCGTTTAAACAATGCCGCTGTAGAAGAAATCCTGCACACTTAAGCAAACTCATCAAATGCATAGGGAATATCAAAGTATTAAATGCAATTAATTAAATTAATCCCCCTAAATTAATTCTCCCCTTTATCAAACACATGACCTACTTAGAAAGACGTCTCCCCCTAAGATAAATCTCCCCAAACTAAGATACGATAATAATAGGATTAGATATAATAATAGGATTAGATACCATTTCTCCCCCTATCATCATTCTCCCCCTTTTTGTTCAGGAATAGGCAAAGGATAAAGAACTAATAAACAGCATGTTGAAGCTTAAAGTGATAAGACATGAAAGCATATGGGCAATAAAAGCAAGGCAAAGACAAACAAATATCATATATATATATATATATATATAAACTAGAAATATACCAATGAAGCACTTGCATATATATAAATATAAACACACATATAACACAAAATACAATAAGTTTGCACACTCGTATGGCAAAAATGTGTCATATGGAAACGGAAGTGTAGAGGTGTGAACTAGTAACAATTAAATTTAGACCCAAACACTTAATAAACGTTCACGGAGTTCTCATTTGATTGCAAACTTCATCACATTGAAATATAACCTCATGTGACAATATAGATTGAACTTAATGAACAAACATACACAATGCATACAAGCCTAGCATGATGATGATTCTACAGACAAAATAGAGTCATGACATTAAAGACAACTAGGATAAACGGACATTGTGCAAACCGTTGATATACCATCCAATTCTCCCTCAATAAGCATAGATATATTCTTTTACTGTTGAATGAATATATCAAACAAACATAGGCCTTGACAATTGTTTTCTTTTTAATGCCAAATATTTTGTTTTTAGGCCTTTGGATCACGTATTTCTTTTAGATCCAATAAACGGTGGCTTACTATCGCAAAAGATTTAATGCATCCTTTCGGAGCCCTTCCCCGTGCACATTTAGATATATAATTTTTTATCTCACAAAGCTCACGTGCAACGGATTTTGACATGCACTAGTCCTCCTAGGTCATAGATATGTAGATGACTAGATTGGTAGGAGAACACCTCAAAAATCTCAAATATAACATGTGACATTAAGATTTCAAAAGAGCTCGTGCATGTGTGAATAGAGGCATATAAAAATAGAATCCATTTAACCAATACAAAATCCAACTACTCCATATAAAGCATGGTAAAGAACATTTGAAGGATTGAAAATCTAAACCAAAATTTCTAGCCACGTGGGAGCGTAAAAGATGGGATTCAAACACAAATATATGCCACTTAAAGTGTGTCAAACTAAAATACACACAAAAAAAAATCTTTTTAAGTTTTTAACATTTTTAATCAAAAATAGATATTTACTCAAAAGGACAAACAAAAATCATTTGTATTTTTCATTAAGCTTAAATGAAATAAATAAAACACAAATGATAAACAAACATCTTTTTATATTTTTCAATTAATTCAAGCACAAAATATAATACAAAAAGATAAACACGTCATAATTTCTAGCATGGGATATGAAATAAGGCAATGACTAGAAAATGACTAAACAAGCATACATTTAGCATGTGAATATAGCATAAAGTACAAACGCTAAAGTATGCAAACACTAACACATTCATCCTTTAGATTTAGCAAGGGAGGAAGCATGTGAAAGTAAATGAGAATCAACAACCCGATTTTGCAAGGCAACAAAGTCGTATTTCCTAACCCAAATTAATGAATAATAACTATCTTGGGGTGTAGGATCATTAAAAACATTTGATGCATTGCGTTGGGATTTTCTAGGAATTCGTTTAAGATCAAAACAAAATTTCCTAAGATGGCCTTTTCGACCACAATGTGTACAAGAGAGAATATGTCGAAAAGATTTACTTAAGGAGTGATCTTTAAATGTATTCCTAGTAGATTCTCCTAAAACATTGGTTTGGGCATTATGAGTAAATTCATTACAAGTATTGAAGCCTAAACCACAAGTGTCATTTTTAATTTGGACCGTTCCTAACATTTTATCTAGTTTTTCTGAACAACATTCCAAATCAAATTTGACATTACTAGAATCTTTTAATTTAATTTCCAATTCCAAAATGTTAGATTCTAGTAAAACATTTCGCTCTTCAAAAGCAAGAAGCTCCTTTTTCAAGGATTCCATTAAACCCCTAAGGCTATCTCTTTCGCCTTCTACATAATCAAGCTTCTCTTGAAGAGTCTTCACATGTGTCCTAAGGTCTTCTATTAAAACATTTTCATCAATGACCTTGACATTTTCTCTTAAACTAGCCTCTAACTTCAAATTAGCTCTTTTCAATTTAATAGATTCTTTATAAAGTTCTTGAAAAGCATTTTGAAGTTCACTCACATTAACCTCTTCTTCATTTTCACTCTCACTTTCTTCTTCACTCTCACTATCATCAAAAACAAGAGAATCATGTGCAATGACCTTGGAAGTGGCATGTGCTATCGTTTCATCAATCGATGAGTTTTCACTATCACTCACATGACTAGCCATAAAAGCCACAAAATTTTTCTTAGTGGGGGAATCGGGATTTTCTTCCTTATCACTATCACTAAGGGTTGCATTATATGAAATGGGTCGCTTACCATCTTTTCTTAGTTTAGTGGGGCACTCATAAGCCCTATGGCCATAACCTTCACAACCAAAACACTTATCAGACTCGTCCCTATCTAAATTTTCATTTCTAGGTTTAGGGATCTTCTCGGCTTTAGAAATCTTCTCGCTTTTATCATGTTTAGAAGTATCAAATTTCTTAAAATCATTTTTAAATTTATCTTTGTTAAATTTAAGAAATTTTCTAAATTTACGAGCAAATAAAGCCATGTCTTCCGAGTCACTATCACTCTCGCTCTCTACTCCTTGTTTGACCTCTTTCCGGGCTTTTAAAGCAACACCCTTTTCGATTTTCTTTTCAGTTTTAGAGGGAAACATATCTAGTTCATAGGTTTGTAAATCACCTACAAGCTCTTCTAATTTCGTAGAGGCTAAAGTGGGTAAAGAATTTAAAACGGTCACCTTTGGAATAAATCTATCGGGTAGGGACCTTAAAATTTTCTTTACTACACGATCGTCAGGTATTTTCTCTCCCAAGTTAAAAGATGAATTAACAATATCAGAAAGTCTAGCATAAAATTCATCAAAAGTTTCTTTTTCATTCATTTTGATAGTTTCAAATTGAGTGGTGAGGTTTTGGAGTTTTGAAGCTTTAACGACACTAGTTCCTTCATGAGTTAATTGTAAAATATCCCAAGCTTCTTTAGCAGTTTCACACGTCATAATACGGCGGAATTCATCTAGTGTGACAGCGCTAAACAAGGCATTTAAACCACGGAAATTGAAATTAGCAAGTTTAAACTCATTTTCAGTCCATCTATCGGCGGGTTTGATAACACGTTCATTTTCAACTAAATAAGTTGGTGGGGACCACCCGTTAACAACAGACATCCAAACTCTTTCGTCGATAGATTTTAGTGCCGATCTCATACGCGCTTTCCAATACGCGTAGTTTGAACCATCGAAAATAGAAAATTTTGAAAATGGGGAAAAATCCATTTTAGCCAAAAATTATTTAAAAAGATCGTTAACGAAATAATTTATCGCTTTGGCTCTGATACCAATTTGAAAACGTAATTTCCTTTTTGTGAATAAAAACAAACACGATGCGGAAGCGTTGAATGATGGTTCACAAATAAACAAAGCCAAATTTTAATTTCTTCAAAACAAATTAAAATAAGTTAATCCAAGTCCTAGAATTTGCCTAAGTCATATTTATCAATATTAGCAAGTTAGGTGAAACTAAATTTTAGCAAATGACTTGAATTAAACCACATTACTCAATATTTAATTTAAGTCCCAAATTAAATGAGTGTGATGATTTAAACCGAATTTTATCTTGAAATTATCCTGAGCATGTGTTCTAAATTATTTATGCAAGATAAAATAAACCAATCACACTACGCCGCGATGTACGAGGAAAAACCCAAGACGGGAAACAACCTCGGACGGCCCTAGCCACAAATCCACTAGATACGGAATTACAATTACAAGACATATAGACTTACAACGACTGACTCGATCCCTCTCAAGCCTCGACGCTTCTTCTCGTAGACACCTCTTCCTAGCGGATAACCTCGGAACACCACCGCGATCTCGGAATCCACCGATGGGGCTTTCTATGGTCACCGTCACCCGTACATGGAGCCTTTCTCCAAGTGGGTAGAGTCTCAACAAAAATGTCTTCTTCTTTGATGGATGTAGAAGCAAACCAAAACTTCTCTTCTTGAATTCGGTAGAGATAAACCGGTGCCAACACTCCACGCAATTGATATGTAAATAAGAACTTGGACTAAACACAACTGGGTGTAAACTAGTGTGTGAAGGATTTTCTCTTTGAAAAATAACACTCAAAACATGAACATTTTCCTAAACCATTTTTGCTCTCAAAACACTCTCTAAGAGATGGAAATATTTTGGAAAAGATATGGAAATGTTAGTTTACAAAATGTCATTCCCGCACCTATTAAAGTCTGTAAAAGGTGGTTAAAAACCAAGTGGGGAAGTGGGTGCAAAACTGCCAAAAATTGCCTAAAAACTGTTCCCGCCTGACAGCTCGTTCGAACGACATTTCGTTCGAACGAACTGTCGTTCGAACGAGACTTCTAACGACACACCAGTATGGACTTCGTTAGAATCTCGTTAGAAACCTCGTTAGAAACCTCGTTAGAACGAACAAGTTCGTTCGAACGACATTTCGAACGACAGACCAGTTTAGACTCGTTGGCAAACTCGTTCGAACGACATTTCGAACGACTTCCAGAATTTTTACAAAATTTGATTTTTGGCTCAGAAACTTTATATACTTTATATTTAAAGTTCTAATTAAATTTTTCTGAAAGTAAAACACAGTTTTAATGAAACCTAACACCCAATAAACTTTGTTCCAAGCTCCTATATAAACATAATTGCATTCATACCTTGGGAGCATGGAACCATAGTTGATGACGTAGAAACGAGGCACGCAAACCGGCATTTTGATGACGCTTTATATTCTTTGTCGCTACGTCTTCAACAAAAACTTCATAGGCTTGAGAGTATTACAATTACATACTTTCCTATGAATAAATGTTTTTGTCCGGAATTGAGCCAAAACTACATATGGACTCAATTGGAAATTTGTGTCCTTACAAATTAATGACTTGTTATATGTTTTTTGTTAAGGTCCATTAAAAAGTCCGCTTTTTAGATCCACTTGTGATCCTCTCCCTATATATATATATATATGTGTGTGTGTGTGTGTGTGTGTGTCATTACACGTGACATCATATCATTATTTATTTATTTTCAATATAAGAGAGTGCACCAAAATTGGTATCTACTTTTGACTCTTTTCCTCTAAAATTATCACTACTAACTCAAATGAGATAATAAAAAACAACTATAGCTTAGATATTGTATCACACTCCATGAACTATGCATATGAACTTATATGTGAAAATTCGAGAACAAAAAAATATGCTTCATCGTCACTATTTAGTGTATTTAAGTATACTTTTAATCAAACACAGTTTTGTCGTCCCTTTGATCTTTTAAACAAATATAATTTTACTTGCATGAAGAAATGTGTTCAAAAATCACTTTATTTTGGAACACACCTTTTTACATTTAGACATTCAAAAGAATGACAATAAAAAATAGTCAACATTATTTAAACACATTTTTAATATAAAAAATATTATATCGAAATTATTGGTTAAACATATATTATATCCATACCGCCGTACCGTTTAAATAGATATATATGAATTGTTTGTTGAAAGCATTGTTTTGACAAATGGTGATGACTTTTAAATCTCAAAAATTGAGTATTAAAGAATTTATAGTGCATTCAATGATTGATCAAATATTTATTCATAATTATTGTCATTATAAAGAAAATATAACGGTACCAATAGTTTGTAATAATCAAATATAAAATAGTACAAAATTGGTTAATTACATCCCATGCATGTATCAAAAATTAATATTTGTGATGGGTATCATATTACTTAATATAAAAACGAAAGCTTCAATTGTGGGTGCACCATGTGTATACAATTTAAAAGCTTCATGGATGATCAATAGTATCCATCTCTCTCCATTAAATCAGGTTCCTCTGCTTCCAAACCGACAGGTGATGCTTCTGCTTCCTAAACAACTATTAGAATTATTAGGGCTATTTTTACTTCCTAAACAAATGGGAAACTTCTCAGCGAGTCGGCTCAGATTTTGCTTCATCAAGTTCCACTATATTATCAATTTTCGTAAGTGAAGATGTTTCTGGCAACATAAGCTCCGGTGATATTTTCTCCACAAGAAGTATATCCGGCAAGATTTCAGTAGTGGCCTTGCCTTCCGACCCACAACTGCCGGTGATAATTTCGTCATCACCGACAAAGGTTGAAGTGTGTGGAAGACACTATTATCGTTTCTCCGGAGTTTAGATATGTTTCAATGCATTTATGTTAGATTTTTAATGATGTTTATTTTTCAAAATGTGAAAAGGTTGTTTCTTGTAAAATTAATTAAGTAAAATAATTTATTTTCTTTCATAATCTATATATGTTATTTTAATTATACAATTAATTGGAGCTTAATAAAAATTCGGCATAAAATTCCTTTTTCATTAACTAATATTGAGGCATTATAGCCTCTCTTTTTTCTATTGTACATGAATCCTTGAGTAATTATTTTTTGACATATTTTGTAAACATGTGAAAATAAAAAAGAACACTTCTAATTTTGAAACATTTAAATTAAAAAATTTAATAATTTATATTGCTAAGTTTTACATCTATCCAATCCCTCAAAACTTAAATTTTTATTTGTATTTTGTTTCTCCCTGAAAGATTGTATTTTTTGAAAAGTCATTAAATTTCTCTAATAAAAAATGAATCCCAAATTTTATAATGTTAATCAAAATTCCATGCCCGTTCTTTAAATGATATATATATATATATATATATATATATATATATATATATATATATATATATATATATATATATATATATATATATATAGAGAGAGAGAGAGAGAGAGAGAGAGAGAGAGAGAGAGAGAGAGTCTCCAGTAAGGACTCCTTATGGTGCAGACTTCAATACATGTTATTTTTTTAAAATAGTAAATAAAGGAATTTTTTGATGAAAATTCATAGATATGATATTCATGGTGAAAAGATCATCTACAATTTTTTTCATCAAAAAATTCAATAAAAAACCGTTGAGATGAGATAATATGTCCAAAAATGGTATAAATATGCATTTTCTACCGTTGAAATTTTGGGTCGGTGCTAGCTACTTGATTGAGTGAATTTTTTTATGAAACGTCATGGATATGATCTCGAGAGTGAGACGATCATATCCATGAAGTTTCATGAAAAAAATCAATGAAAAAGTTTGTGAGATGATCGTCAAAATTTCAACGGTCGAAATGCATATTTATACTCTTTTTTTACATATCACATCATCTCAACAGTTTTTTTATTGAATTTTTTGATTAAAAAAATTGGAAATGATCTTATCAACCCGGAGATCATATCCATGAAGTTTCATTAAAAAATTCTTTTTTTACTATTTTAAAAAAATGGTATGTACCGAGATCTGCAATATAAGGAGTCCTTACAGGAGTGGACATATATATATATATATATATATATATATATATGAGAGAGAGAGAGAGAGAGAGAGTCACATACATCATAATGTATACATCACACCTAGTTCTAGGTACTAAGAAATCTTTTTTCTTAATTTTTTTATTTTTCTCTTGAAATTAACCTTCTTATCAACTCATATTCAAAAAATTAGGTGAAAATACATTTTGTAACTATTTTTTTTAAAAAAAATCACAAAAACTGCTTTAAAAATAGATACAAAATGTATTTTGACCTAATTTTTTAAACATGAATTTATTGGTTGAAAAAAAAATTAAGGACCTACAATTAGGAGTGATGTATAAATAATATATAAAGCATAATATAAATGAAAATTATCTCATATATATTACACAATAAAAATTACTAATCGCCAGCGCATCAAGCGAGCTAAACACTAGTTTAAAGTAAAAATTTAGTAGTAGTAGCAAATTTCAAAACACTTTGCAACTAATATTGGTCAGATGCACTGCACTTTCGATATATTGATGCACTGTTTCAACTATATCTAATAGGTTGCTTTCACCTTCGATTTGTTGAGTGATGGCAGTGTTTGAGTTGGTTACGTTACCTTCCACTGCCATGCAAGTTACTTTCATGAGAATTTTAAGCACAAAGTATTTTGACAAAATAATAAAAACATGCAAAATCTGGTGTAATTTAGTGCAATGATATGCCTGGACTTTTGGGGCAACCAGAAATTAATGACCACCAAACAAAGACTCATATCTCTCAAAGACATCATTAATATATTTAGAAATAATATAACAAATCTACCACATAATTCTAGAAAACAATAATTTCGAATTAAATTTTTCTATGAAATAGTAATTTCATGTCAACATTTTATTTGTTTATACACATTGAATAACACAATAAGCACACTAACAATATCAAAATTAAAAGTTCAATTTTGTCTAATGTACTTTTGTATTTTATCAAATTAACTAATAAAATAAATTATATTTGTGCAGTATAATAAAATAATTCAATGAAATACTTACAAACGAATAAAATGATCGAATCGAGTGTTGGACACACTCCATAAGACAAAATTTGCTTCCGCTACTGTGCTTACGACGATAAATAATGGGCGTTTTCTCAGGATGAAACGATCTCGACAAGTGCAAGAAACACTTTAATGTGTGTGTCACACGAACCAATTATGTTTGATACTCTCTAAAATTCAATAAGGAATGAAAAGTATTGAAAAATTATTTTTCTCTTTCAAAATGAAAATAAGTCTTGTATTATTAAAAAAAAAAAAAATCACATTAGAGACGTTTTTTATGAACAGTCGTAATTAATGGTTAACAGTCACGACCTTTAGTGACGGTTAGTGAAAATAATCACTATATAGCAAACAGTTACAACCTTTAGCGACATTTCAGAACATTCGTCCCAAAAACATTCTCAATAATTTCATAAATAAATATGACACTTTGAAATCAAATTTTTCATTCATCACTGGTCCATTTTCAGCAAATGAATATACCACGTGACTCGTCTTGCTATAAGGAACACGTACGTGCTTGGTCCCTCCACATTTGAGGTGCAAATCCTACTCTTATAATGGCTCAAAGTTTCCCGATATATATATTTGGTTAAAATATTAATTTATATAAAAACACAATATTTTACTATCAAAAAACACGTCAAAAATATGCAATATGAAATTTCGAATTTAAAATTTCAAACATCAAAATTAAATATTCCTCATGAATCTCTTTTGATAGATCTCGTATAAACCTTTACAAATATATAAATTTTGTCTCGAACGGACTTAGATTTTGAAAGATATTTAAATGTAAAGTTTGCACATATTAAGACAAAATAAGGAACCGGAGAAATCTATCCAAAAATACAGTTTAGGAACTTTAGGTTGATCAAGGGATTCTCCCTAAGAATATTTTATGGCTCGACTGATTGTTTTATATGTTTAACACCAAGGTGAATCACATAAAATAGCTTAAAACTACACCTCCACCTTTTTTGTGTGATAGAGAAATGAAAGGAGGGTGTATGACTAATCTGACAATCTTTGATGTCTTTTTAATGAAAGGAGGGTGGAAAGATATAGGAAGAGCAATAATTAAAGTAGAGGGGACCTCTAGTGTGCATTTTATGTGTTAGAGCGGGGGGAATTATAACAACGATTAGGACAGCATGCCATAGGGCATTAACAATATTATCCACAAATGAACTTTTTTTGTGAAAAGTGTGCAAGTTTACTACACATCACAAAATTCAACAAACCAATTAGTCCTATCCTGGTACAGCAATTTAGAATGGACAATTAGTTGAAGATTGTTTGGTTCCTGTATCACGAGTTTTTTTACTGTATATTTAGATTCGGGTCACATTTTTTAATAATTTATTTAATATATTGACTCGTTAATAAATCAATAAGAGAAAATTAAGGAATTTTTTAACGTTGCGCTGAATTATAAATAATTGAGATATCCCGTACATAATAAATAATTGAGTTATCCCCTCGGTCATCAGGGAAGAGATAATGCATAAGTACAAACCATTGAGCATACATGGGGTCTAATTACGTGGCATGTTCAGCCTAACTTATAGGTTGAGAACAAATTGTAAAAATTGTAAAAACCTCAATATAAAATAAATAATATTATCAATAGATGCATAATGCTTATATATAGTTTTATACATGTATTATTAATGGATAAAATAATATAAAATATATATATAGTACATATGTGTTAAAAAATATTTCCAATTCATATATGTATATAATTTTATTGTGAATTATACATGTAATATCATCAAGGGCGGTGTTATGTAGGGATGAGGGGGAGCGGGGGCTCCTCCTGAACTTTCCAAAAAAAATTACTGAGAAAAAAAAAAATAGGGGTCATTTGTGTAAAAAATACAAATTATAGGCGTTTTCTATATATTTTTATAAAATAAAGGGTCAGAATTTAAATAACTAAAACTTATAAACCTAAAAACCTTTTTTTGTCTAAAAACCAAACACAAAGGTACAACTTACACGTTCCTTCTTCTGCCTGCCCTGCCGACTTGCCGTCGCCAAGCTTCCCTCCTCTTCCCTGCCTACTTATGCTACCGCGGGTAAGAGGTAAGCTTTTATTTTGGCTTTGATTTGATTTGGGTTTTGGTATTTGATATGAGATGAGGTGTTTTTTTTTTTGGGTTTAGATTTTAATACTTGTGTTTTGGTTTTGATTTAATACCTCTGTTTTTTGTTTGATTTGATAAGATATCTCAAATATATATATATATATATATATATGTTTGGTTTTTGGTATTTGGTATTTGAGATGAGGTAGGTTTTTCTATGTTCGATGAGATGAGATGGGTTTTTTGATGAGACGGGTACTTGGTTTAGTTTAGTTATTGATTTTGATTTATGTTTAGTTTATCTTACACTTTAGCTAATAAACTTATGTGGTGCCTAATTATATTTAGGTATAATGATTGTTTAAATCAGAATAATAATTGTTTAAATTTTATTTTTAGGGGGTCATGTGAAAATATTTCAAGCAAAAAAAACACATAAAATTCGAATGTTACCAAAAATACGTATAAAACTAGAATTTATCAATAAGGTTTAGGCATAATATGTATATGTATAAAACTTGAATTAACGCAAAAAAAATCTCCTCGGGGGCTCCCGCCCTCGAACCCCCGGGACCACTTTAAAAGGCTCCCCCTGAACACAATTCCTGGATCCGCCACTGAATATCATTATATATACATAAAAATACATGATATATTGGTGCATTTATGATATATGCATGCATGTATGTATGTATACATTCATGTATCATGTATGTATGAAAATTTTATCTATGTATTTATATAAATATAAAATATAAATATAAATGCTTGAAAATTTTGTCAAATTTTCAAAAAAAATGTATTTAAAAATAAATTTATCAAACGCGCACCAATATTAATAAACACAAAAAATTGAATTTTAAAATTGTACTTGAAAACAGTGTTGAAAATGAATTTTTTAATTAGAGATATAAACGGGCCTGAATGTTTTTGGAATATCACGATTATATTGTTTGGTGATGGTTATATGTAGGGGTGTTCACGAGTCGGTCGGTTCGGTTTTGACCGGGTTTGGTGATGGTTATATGTTTGGTGATGGTTATACTGAACTTACATATAACTTATATGTAAGTTCAGTATGCTCGCTTCTTATTTGTGTGGGAATGTGTTGTTTTATAAAATAGTGCAAAAAAAAAGGGGTAATTATTTTAAAGTTTCATTCACTTGTTTAATGATGCAAGAGATTCTTTGACTGAGTCAATGGTGTCAAAGGTCCTATTTTGCCAACTGAGTGCATTAAAATGACAAATACACCCTTAAAATCACCAAAACAACTCTTTAACGTCGTTTAAAAAAAAATCTTTAAAAGTCTACAACTTCAAATCCACAAATCCAAAATTCATAAAATTTATATATTTGAAATCTACTCATCGAGATCTATCAAACAACACCCATATTTGATATTTTTTTACGAAAAAATCGAAACAAATAAATTTATCTGTTTCTGTAAAATCTCCATTTTTTCCGGCGAAACCTCCATTTTTTCCGGCAAAAATTCTTTTTCTCCAGCTCGGGTGATGGTGCTGCTGGCGCGGACCCAAAAAAATAAAGAAATAGACGAAGAGAGAGAGAGAGAGAGAGAGAAAAACACTCCAGGCGGGAATTCCGGCGACCTCCGGCGAGATTTTCCGGTGGGGTGGAAAAAATTTTGGTGAGTCTCCGGTGGGGGTGGGGGTGGGGGTGGAGATGGAAGTGGGTTTGTTAGAGAGAGAAAGAGGGTGAGATTATGTATTTATTTTTAAAGAGAGAGTAAGTGGGTTTAAAATAAGTACATGTGAGGGTATATTTGTCTAAATATACGTAGTTTATAATGAAAAATGACTTGTTCCAAAAAAAAAGTAAATAAAATTTGATGCATCTTTGACTCAATAAATTTGAGAAATTTGTCTAGACATACAAATTGCTCACCGATTTTAGTTGAGAAATTTGTGGATTTCTCAATAAATTTGGCTGAGAAATTTCATATTTTCTCAACAACACTTGCGGAGAAATTTTTAAAAAAAAATAGTAAATTGACTTTTTAATTCAACAAACTAGCTTCCTTATGTATAGTTTAAGTTGAGCAATTTTTCTTCAAATGAAATTTCTGAGAGTTTACCATATAATTTTTTTGAACCGTCAGAGTTTTGTCCACATGACCTGAACTCGAATAAGTTGTTTCAATGTCCTTATTCTCAAATAGAAAAAGTTTTGAAGGACCTATGGCAAGATGAACCTACTAAATGATGCTAATATAAAACAGCTATAAAGAGTAATAATCGTAAACCAAAGAGGTTAAGAAGCCTTTCATGAATAGAATTTTTCTCTAAGAAAAAATGAATCTGGAAATAAATTTATTAATTAACTTTACACAATCATTTAAAAAAAAACATTCAAACTAGAGCCAACTCAAACGCTATGCCGTTAATATATAACAGCCTAATTAGCATTCAAATGCTAAAATAACACAATGGCAGCTATCTGATCTCATGAATGTATCATATGACCAAATAAAAAAAAACTGCTTATACTAAAAAGTTCCTCAAACATTTTTTAGTACATATTTAGTCCGAATATTTTAATTTGTTCCAAAAAGTCTCTCACCACATAAAAATATTAAAAAAAAAATAGTTCCGGTGAGGTTCGTCGGAGCTCCGACAGTGGAGGGGTGGGGGAGAGAGGTGGGGGGTAAGTGCCGCTAGCGCGGATCTTTACAAATTAGAAAATATTAGTTAAATGAGTGTTTGAGGGATGACTTTTTAGAACAAAGTAAAAGATTTGAACTAAATGTTTATTAAAAAATATTTTAGGAATTTTTTGCTAGTTGATCCAAACATTATTCATTTTACTAACGCATACAAACAATATACTAAGGACAGAACGTGGAGCAATGATAAGGTTGCCCCATTATGAACTCAAGGTTGCATGTTTGAGTTCTAAAAATAATTTCTCTGTAGAAATAAAACTGCGTACATCTAACTCCGGACATTGTATGCCCGCAAAGTTTTTTAGTGTGGGGATACATGTGGTTCTTAAAAGACAATCCAAATTATGGGCGGGTCTACCTACATGTAATATGTATTGTTATATTCAATGGGTTGGTTGCTAAATTGAAATTTGGGTAGAATTGGGATCTTCACTGTTCATCCGTACAAAACTTACTTTTCAGCCATATTCATATACACTTTATTGGTTGATATTAGTGTATGTTGCCAAGTCTTACCAATATGTTCCATAGGAATTGTCTCCCTTAAGTCTAGGATGCTAATTAGGTGAGAACTTAGCACCCTTGCCCTAAAAGGTCTTTGCTAAGTTTGAATTTTCAAAAAAGAAAAACATCCAAGTAACAATAACCATAGTTAATATAAGTAACACTACTAATTAATTCAAACTTCTTTAAATTTATAATTAATTAAAATAGCGAGTCGTGACAGCAAGACCCGGTGTAAGTTTTTACGTTACTTAGCAAAAAAGCATGACCCAATACTCCCATTCTTTCTTTTTAGATGAAAATAATTGCGAAATTGAGAGAGAGATCTAAATGTTTCTCATGAGAGTTTTATAATCCTATATGGAGCATCAAATCTCTTACCACATATTGAGGAGACCAAGGTATTTTCTCCCAGAGTTCTCTCATATACAATAATGAATTGAGTCTCATTCTATTAAACTTTTATAAAAAATTTATAGAATTTTAACTATTTTGCAAATGAAATGGCTTGAAAACTTAGACGTTTGTGTAAGCAAGTAATATGCTTTGTCCAAATGGGAACTCAATTAATATTTTGATTTGTTGTCTTCCCAAAAGTTCAAATAGCTTATTAGAAATGTGCCCACCAAGATAAGATAACAATTGGTCAATATAGTTATGTGGAGGTACTGCTTATATTATAAGTTTTTTTTTTATCTATCCAAGATTAAAGCAATTTGTACAAAAGAGTCATATAATTGGTGTCCAAGATGGAAACCAGCTCGTGTATTGATAAGCTCTAACACTTGGGACATATTCAATGTGAATTCATTTATTCTTTTTTTTATGAGAAAATATAAAATGATAAATATATAAATAAAATATTTAAAATAATTTTTCATCAATAAGAGCGTTTTGCGTGATAATAAATGAAAATATACCAATTAAAATTATTTTTTAAATGTAATCATGCTAAAAATGAAAAACATCCTAAAAGATCCATATGAAAAGACTTGTCAACAACCCATCGTATATAACAAATTTTATATGTTGTAAACATTTTATGATACATCATATAGAAAAGAAAAATAAACACATAACATCGGATCTATGAGGAATGGATCACTAACGGTAAAGATATTAAGCCAATGCAACATTCTAACCAGGGTCGTTTGTGGTACGGTAAAATTCCTGTTGTACCGTTTTGTATTGAAAATTAGTGGTAATGGTTTATATTTGTTACTTACCGAAACCGAAACTATCGAAACAGAAATTACCGATTTTTTTGTGATTGATTTTGGTTTGAACATTTTAAAAATCGATTTATTGTCTGTGTCGTGCCAAAATGTAATATAGAAATTAATGTACCGAATATACCAAAATGATATTATCAAACTTACCAAATTGAAAATACCAAATTTTAACTGAATGTTTAGTATTAAGTGTAGAGTCAACTCCTTTCAATTCTTATATATATCAATGTAAATCCAGTTTTCTTCTAACTTGTTTCATTATCCCGATGAATTGTAGGATTTCTTCTTATTTTTTAACTGTAAATTGTTGGTCTCCTTAACTGAGTCACAGTTGTTAGTGTACTCATTAAACTTGTTTCATTAGCCCGATGAATAAATTATTTATGATCAACTTCATGTTATGTGGTTTAGCTTTTAAAATAGATGTAGACAGTTACGACTTATTGAGTGGTGGCTATTGCAAAAAAATATAGACAGTTATGATTTAGCCTTTAAAATAGATGCAAATAGTTCTGATTTAGCCTTTTATTTTGTTATTATTTAATTAAACTATGTATGTAAATATGATTACGTAAGTGGTACATTATTTACCGAGTACTACCAACATTGTCGTAAAGAGGAATTTATCTAAATTCACCGTATTTTCTGAAAAATCGATTTTACCACAAAGAACTGATGTACCATGCGGTTTTGTTTTGGTTTATGGGCTGGTGTACCGGGTGGTAAGACTGATAATATTAGTGTATGTTGCTAAGTCTTACCTATATGTCCCATAGGAATTGTCTCCCAAGTCCTCGGATGCTAATTAGGCGAGAATTTAATCCATTTGCACTAAAAGGTCTCTACTATGTTTGAATTTTGAAGAGAGAAAAACATACAAGTAACAATAACCCTAGTTAATATAAGTAACACTACTAATTAATTCAAATTTCTTTAAATTTATAATTAATTAAAATAAGTGAGTCGTGACAACAAGAGCCTAAGTTCTTACCTTGCTTAGCGAAAAAGCATGACCCAACACTCCCGTTCTTTTCTTCTAAATGAAAATAATTGCAAATTAGAGAGAGAGAGAGAGAGAGAGAGAGAGAGAGAGAGAGAGAGAGAGAGAGAGAGAGAGATCTAAATGTTTCTCATGAGAGTTTTGTACCCATTTATGGGGCATCAAATCTGTTGCCACTCTAACATATTGAGGAGACGAAGGTATTTTATCCACAAGTTCTTATATACAATAATGAATTGAGTTTCAATCTGTTAAACTTTTATAAAAAAAATTATAGAATTTTAATTATTTTGCAAATGAAATGGCTTGAAAACTTAGAAGTTTGCCTAAGCAACTAATATGCTTTGTCCAAATGGAGACTCTATTATTATTTTGATTTGTTGTCTTCCCAAAAGTTCGAATAGCTTATTAGAGATGTGCCCACTAAGATAAGATAACAATTCGTCAATATAGTTATGTGGAGTTACTACTTATATTATAAGTTTTCTTTTTGTCTTTCCAAGAATAAAGCAATTTGTATAAAAGAGTCATATAATTGGTGTCCAAGATGGAAACCAACACTTGGGACATATTCAATGTGAATTCATTTATTCTTTTTTTTATGAGAAGATATAAAATGATAAATAAATAAATAAAATATTTACAATTATTTTTCATCAATAAGAGCCATTTGCATGATAATAAATGAAAATATACCAATTAAAATTATTTTTTAATTATAATCGTGCTAAAAATGAAAAACATCCTAAAAGATCCATATGACAAGACTTATCAACGATCGATCATATATATAAAAATTTAAATGTTGTAAACATTTGAGGATACATCATATAGAAAAGACAAATAAACACATAACATTGGATCTATGAGGAATGGATCACTAACGGTAAAGATATTAAGCCAATGCAATACTCTAACCAGGGTCGTTTGTGGTACGGTAAAAATTCGTGATGTACCATTTTGTATAGAAAATTAATGGTAATGATTTATATTTGTTACTTACCGAAACCGAAATTACCGATTTTTTTGTGATTGGTTTTGGATTTAACATTTTAAAAATCGATTTATTGACTGTACCGTGCCTAAATGTAATACAGAAATTAATGTACCGAAAATACCAAAATGATGTTGCCAAACTTACCAAATTGAAAATATCAAATTTTAATTGAATGTTTAATATTAAGTGTAGAACTCCTTTCAATTATGATATATAACAATGTAAATCCAGTTTACTTCTAACTTGTTTCATTATCCTGATGAATTGTTGGATTTCTCCTAACTTTTTTATTGTAAATTGTTAGACTCCTTAACTGAGTCACATTTGTTAGTGTACTCTTTAAATTTGTTTCATTATCCTAATGAATAAACTATTTATAATCAATTTCATGTTATGTGGTTTAGCTTTTAAAATAGATGTAGAGAGTTATGACTTATTGAGCAGTGGCTATTGCAAAAGATATAAACAATTATTATTTAGCCTTTAAAATAGATGTAGAAAGTTATGATTTAGCCTTTAATTTTTTTATTATTTAATTAAAATATGTATGTATATATGTGTATGTAAGTGGTACATTATTTACCAAGTACTATCAAAATTATTGTAAAGAGAAATTTATCAAAATTTATCGTATTTTCTGAAAAATCGATTTTACCGCAAAGATCCGATGTACCGTTCGGTTTGGTTTGGTTTGGTTTGGTTTATGGGCTGGTGTACCGGGTGGTAAGACTGGAAATATTAGTGTATGTTGCTAAGTCTTACCTATATGTCCCATAGGAATTGTCTCACAAGTCCGGGATGCTAATTACGTGAGAATTTAACACACTTGCACAAAAAGGTCTTTGCTAAGTTTGAATTTTAAAGAGAGAAAATCATACAAGTAATTAATTAATTAATGGGCGCCCTGGTCAATTAATTAATTTAATTGTTACAAATAATTCTCGAGTAGAATTAGGATAAACGGATGTAGGATCTTAAGGGTAGACGACTTGGGAACTAGTAGAGAATGGGAGTACTAGGCTTATCCGAATTTTGAGGATGAAATTTCATTGTAAGGGGGGAAGTATGTAACACCCCGTAAATTAAAGGACATTTGGTTGAATAATATTTTGGGAGAAAAAAAGAATTTATTTTATTTGGAGAAATTTAATTAAATTCGTGATTGGAAAATTTTAAAATTTGAGAAATTTTTTAATTCGGTAAATTGAGGATTATTTATTTAGATTGCTTTGTGTCGCATTTTGAGGTCTTAAATTGGAAGATGTTATAAAATAGCTCGGATGTCGATTTTGAGCGTACGGTTAAGTCCGGTAGTGTCGAATTAGTCCAAAATAAGTGGTTACATACATATATTGGGTATTGGGGTCTAATTTCACATGTGTGAACTCCATATAGAGAGTATGGATCATTTTAATTAGGGACCATATGCCCAAAACGTGAATAGTATTTTAATCCTAAAGGTGTAAGGGTTAGGCATCATTAAATCACATTGGAAGGCTAAAGGGAGAAAAGAAAAAAGAGAGCCAAAGAGAAAAGGAATTTGGGGATCTTGAAGAGTCAATTGCAATTTAACTCCATCTTTCAAAGCCCTAGATCTTCTTGGTTAAGGCAAGTGGTTTAAATTTTGAGTATTAAATTGCATCTATATTTTCATATTAAAAGAGGTGAAATCCAATTTAATTCTAGGGTTTGTTCTTGCATAAATTGGGATTTTTCTTTTCATGAGGGTTATAAATCTGTAGATGATTTGATAATTGAAGCAATTGATGATTAAATTGGTAAGATTGTTATAGCTAGAGTTGTTATAATGGAAGAATGGATTTATGATGAATCTTAGGGAGTTTTGATGAAGCAATTTGTACAGAATTGAGGTATTTACTGTTCAAACGGAGATTATGTTCACGCGGTCTTGTAGAAAATTGCGTTTTCGGACTTTTGTTCTCTCATACATTTTCTCCAAAAACGGCTCCAAAATGCCCGAAAAATGGCATTTTTAAAATTTGGGCAGATTCGTGGGTCAAATTTTTCGAAATATTTTTGTTGTTATTCCATTGGAGATTGCTTAGATTGATAGGTGTGACTTATTACCCATGAATAAGTAGAGGATTTATTAATTTGTGGAGTTAAGGTTTATGATTGAGTGATTGAAATCGTGTTAATTAAGTAGGGAAAACTTACTTGGATGAAATTGAACATTGAATTGGGAATATTGAATTTCGGGCCGAGAGAGAGAGAGAGTTCGGGCATAATTGGCAGGATGACACCAAAATAATGATAAATTAATTAGTGTAGAATTAATTGAAATAAAGTCGAACCATTGGCTTGCATGTTTTAGGCTTGTATAAGGGCATAGTACATCGGTAGCTTGGATATATATATATATATATATATATATATATATATATATACGGTGATGTGTAGTATATATATGATTTATAAATATTTAACATACCCACCCTAAGGCTATCATGGGAGGTTGCGCGATGTGGGTGAATCCCCTTGCTTGAGGAGCAGGGTGAGTATAGTCCCCAGGTCATAGCGTTTGAACGCAGGTTTGAGACGTTCTGGGTATGATTCGGTCCATTCCGGGGGAAACTATGGCCACCTCAATTACGTTTGTGAATTGTTATTTTCTGACTCCGGTGATGAGTCGTGTCACGATTTTCGGGTGGATGAGAATACTCGGTAATGACAGCACTTAAAGATTTTCCAATGAGTGCCTACTCGGGAGGATGATGATGGATCTACGACATGTGTGTGAATGTTGTGATATGATTATACGTATATATGGAGCAGATTTATATACAGGTATTTTATATATATTCATGGTGCAGAAGGTATAGACGATATAACCTGTGATAATCTTAAATGGTATCAAATGAGAAATGATGTTTTGTATAAGTTAGTGCGAATAATAACTTATGACTCGTATATCTTATGTGAACCGTATAAGTGATATAACTCATGAGATTGTTATATGGTATTAATTGAGAAATTATTCAGTTTAGTTAATGAGATTAATAACTTATAACTTGTGTACAAAATTCACTTGGGTTGGAATAGTGAGAAGTTGTGAGATATTGGTAATGAGACTAGTTACGAGGTAGTTAGCTAGATGAGTTAAGTATAGTTACGTTAGGCGTGCACATTAGTGAGGAGTGAGGTGTCTTCAAGGTATTGTGCGGCACTAATTTAAATATGGAGAGCATTTTCATATTTACTTCTTGCATTTTAAATTCACTCGCTAAATATTTTCAACTGTTTAGGATTCTAACCCTTGCTATAAAATATTTTCAAAGCCTTTTAGGTATCCTACCACAGGGATGTCAGGCTTGATATTCATTACAGGGACTCTCAGCTGTAGCATGTGTGGATGCTGAAGTTTTTGGATAGACGCGTCTGTTTTTCTATTACTAGTGTAGGGATATCTATCAGACTATCCTGAGCATGTTCGCTAACAGTTTATTTCAGTTGCTTTTCAGATTGTATGAGAGTTATTATTGTTGCTCGTTTGGTTTGGTATTGATGTTAGCCGATGGTTTATTCGGCGAGACTTTCATTACTCTTTATGTTGATTGGATTTTTATTAGACTTATGGTATGATGAATTTTCCTTGTTACATTGGTTATTTGGATTCGTATTATGTTGTTGGTTTAGGCTTAAATAAAAAGATAAAATTTAGCACCATGTCTTTTGAATACTAGGTGGTTAGTAAGATTTAAAAAGTTTTCGGCAGTGATGCTAAGAATGAACCAGATGAGATTCCTGTTTAATTTTATATAGGACTAATCACCTAGTATTTTATTAGGCATGGTGTCACAGATGGTATCAGAGCATCAGGTTCTAGTGTCTTTAAGATCTGTGCGGTTTTTCACGTTTCAGCGTAGCGTTCTTTGATGTAGAACCTTATTATAGGATTGTTGTATTCCTTTATGTATGCGATTTACGTTCTCCTACTATAGGGGATAGTTATGAGATTCCTAAATGGTTTCGGTTAAGTGTGGAAGATAGAGCATGTTAGAAAGGCAAGTGCGGGACGATGGAAGTATTGCATGAGGGAGGACTCAGCAAGAGCCGTGGAATATTCTGGGAACAGTGACGAGGTAGGAGTCACCATAGTGTTCGGACAATTGAAGTTGGAATAATCGCGGGGATGCAGTAGATGCCCCAAGGGTCGTCGAGAAGGAAAATGGTGTAAGGTTAAAACCCCAAGTGTAGACGACAAAGGGAAATGGTCAAAGAAGATTTTTTTTTAGAAAGAACAAGCCACGAGAATTCGAGGGAGATGCGAAAGGGTTATTTACCATTGAATGGAGAACATTCCACTGGTATCACATGTGGGGGAAGTGTAGAGAGACTCAAGTTTAATTTTGAGTAAATAAGTTTTCTCTTAGAAGCAGTATCGGGTAATGGGAGCCAGTCACCACATTCATGGCAAGATACCGTGAATAACAAGGGATTAGGAGTGCGGATTATTATGAATCCTCTCCTTAGAGGTTAAATAGACAGGCAAAGGAAATTTCAGTCATTTTTCAAACGGGATATAGGGGAAGCAATGAGGGTCTGGGCTACCCAGTTCATGAAAAGGACAATCCCGACAAGTCTGGTGGGGTCAGGGATAGGGGAATGACACAGTAAGGTGTCTTATGTGTAGAAGAGTAGAAATACTTGGGTGAATCTCGTCCGTACCGAGTCAGGGGACATGATTGGGATGTCTAGCATGGGCATCTGTTAGAAAAGTTGTTAGGTTTTGGTTAGGACAAGGGTGTTATGTCTAATAACCATTGAGCCAGCAGTGTTATGGGCAACTGAAACTACGAGTTTATTTCCACGATGATTGAGGTATGTTTTGTGTGACGTGAGTAGATCACAGGAATGTATTAGTACTAGATTCGCGTGAGAAACAGGTTTTGGGGAGGTATCGTTAATATCATTGGTATGTGTGTTTTACCATGGAGTAGCGAGGCACTCTTCAGTTCCACCTGTAAAGGAATGGGTGGGTACGTTGAGATGATATATTTTGAGGATTAACTCGTCTGAGGGGTGATATTCGAGGTGTGGTTTTATCATGGGTACGGACGGGTTCATAATGGTGGATAGTTATAGCAAGGCTATTGTGTTCGTTGTTCCAAGGCATGAGGTATGTCTGTGTGATGTTCTACCTAAAAGAGGTTGAGCTTTCGATAATATTTTTGTGAAGTAGACTACATAGAGTATGGTTGTCTAGTTATATTGAATCTTGGTGCACAAGGACTTTTACTGATGAGATTCAGGGTATGTTGGGTTGTCGTCGAGCGTAGATATTTAGATCGTTATCGATATTTAGCGCTAAGGGCATCGTGATAGTGTGAACGCAGTAGTATATGCCTCCTTTAGAGACGCAGCGATCCATAATTTGGCAGGTGAGTATAGGGACAGAGTTTGAGTGTCTTGGTTGTATAGGTGGATGTGTTGGTCGAAATAGCCATAGTGTGTATATATATATATATATATTTAAGTACCGTGGGATAGTGGGGTTATTTGATGTTAACCACAAGAGAGTGGGAAAAATACTAAGAGGATGGATGCATCATACGAGAGGTTTCTACTTTCGAGAATTTTAGGAGTAAAGTGGATGACTTTCTAAGTTTATACTGATTAGTTATAGTTTGAGTCCATAATAAATAGTTATAATAAGGACTAGGTGTTCACGGAACCAGGGTATGAATTTTCATTGCTAGGTTTCACCTGAGATAGGGTCAAGCGTATATATACGGCTATGTATGTTAAAATGTGTTGCATATTATTCTATTAATAATGTTAAATTGAAATCCCGGGGAGTAGGGACACTTCTGATTTGATTCAGGGTGGTTGAACTTACTGTCGAGCGGGGAGATATAGCTCGGAATTCATTTTTGCGCAAGGAAACTAGTGATAGTAAGGGCGGTAGTGTATGTTGTCTTTTGTAGAATAAAATGTGGATGTGTATACTTTTATGTCGAGAGACTGGTATTTGGGGGTACGTTCTATGGACTGAGGGCCTAATAGATTTTAACGACCGATTATGTTAGGTAGTAATGTATCGGGGGGTTCCTTGTTTGAATTTCGCTTTGCGAGATATCCCACGCTTAAATTTAGCGTAACGTTGGAAGTGAGGAGATGTTTGGTCATTAGTCTATCGGTTGGGTACCTCGGTTATTTTACATGTATGTTGTTATAACTATGAGATAGAAGTCGTATTACGACTTCAGGGAGGAAGAAGTCGGGCCTTATTTGTGTGGTTGAGCACGGGAACAGGGTATATGGGCGCCCTGGTTAATTAATTAATTTAATTGTTACAAATAATTCGCGAGTAGAAATGGGATAAACGGATGTAGGATCTTAAGGGTAGACGACTTGGAAACTAGTAGAGAATGGGAGTACTAGGCTTATCCGAATTTCGAGGACGAAATTCCATTGTAAGGGGGGAAGTATGTAACACCCCGTAGATTAAAGGACATTTGGTTGAATAATATTTTGGGAGAAAAAAAGAATGTATTTTATTTGGAGAAATTTAATTTAATTCATAATTGGAGAAATTTAAAATTTGAGGAATTTATTAATTCGGTAAATTGAGGATTAATTATTTAGATTGCTTTGTGTCGCATTTTGAGGTCTTAAATTGGAAGATGTTATAAAATAACTCGGATGTCGATTTTGAGCGTACAGTTAAGTCCGGTAGGGTCGAAATAGTCCAAAATAAGTGGTTACATACATATATTGGGTATTGGGATCTAATTTCACATGTGTGAACTCCATATAGAGAGTATGGACCATTTTAATTAGGGCCCATAGGACCAAAACGTGAATAGTGTTTTAACCCCAAAGGTGTAAGGGTTAGGCATCATTAAATCACATTGGAAGGCTAAAGGGAGAAAAAGGAATTTGGGGATCTTGAAGAGTCAATTGCAATTCAACTCCATCTTTCAAAGACCGTGGTTTAAATTTTGAGTATTAAATTGCATCAATATTTTCATATTAAAAGAGGTGAAATCCAATTTAATTCTAGGGTTTGTTCTCGCATAAATTGGGGGGTTTCTTTTAATGAGGGTTATAAATATGTAGAGGATTTGATAATTGATGCAATTGATGATTAAATTGGTGAGATTGTTAGGGTTAGAGTTGTTATAATGGAAGAATGGATTTATGATGAATCTTATGGAGTTTTGATGAAGCAATCTGTACATAATTGAGGTATTTAATGTTCAAACGACGATTATGTCCACGCAGTCCTGTAGAAAAACGTTTTTTTTTACTTTTGTTCTCTCATACGTTTTCTCCAAAAACGGCTCCAAAATGCCCAAAACGGCATTTTTAAAATCTGGACAGATTCGTGGGGTAGATTTTTAGTTGTTATTCCATTGGAGATTGCCTAGATTGATAGGTGTGACTTATTACCCTTGAATTAGGTAGAGGATTTATTAATTTGTAAAGTTAAAGTTTATGATTGAGTGATTGAAATCGTGCTAATTAACTAGGGGAAACTTACTTGGATGGAAGTGAACATTGAATTGAGAATATTGAATTTCGGGCCGAGAGAGAGTCCGGGCATAATTGGTAGGGTGACATCAAAATAATGATAAATTAATTAGTGTAAAATTAATTGAAATAAAGTCGAACCATTGGCTTGTATGTTTTAGGCTTGTGTATGGGAATAGTAGATCAGTAGCCTGGATATTTTCTATATATATACGATGTTGTGTAGTATATATATGATTTATAAATATTGGTGAGAATAATATTTATAAGGTAACATACCCACCCTAAGGCTATAATGGGAGGTTGCGCGATGTGGGTGAATCCCCTAGCTTGAGAAGCAGGGTGAGTATAGTCCCCAGGTCATAGCGTTCGAACGCATGTTTGAGACGTTTTGAGTATGATTCGATCTCATTCCGGGGGAAAATATGACCACCTCCATTACGTTTGTGAATTGTTGTTGTCTACCTCGGGTGATGAGTCGTGTTAGGGTTTTCGAGTGGATGAGAATACTCGGTAATGACAGCACTTAGAGATTTTTCGATGAGTGCCTACTCGGGAGGAGGAGGATGGATCTATGACATGTGTGTGAATGATGTGATATGATTATACGTATATATGGAGCAGATTTATATACGGGTATTTTATATATATTCACGGTGCGAAAGGTATAGACGATATAACCTGTGATAATCTTAAATGGTATCAAATGAGAAATGATGTTTTGTATAAGTTAGTGCGAATAATAACTTATGACTCGTATGTATTATGTGAATCGTATAAGTGATATAACTTGTGAGATTGTTATATGGTATTAATTGAGAAATTATTCAATTTAGTTAATGAGATTAATAACTTATAATTTGTGTACAAAATTCACTTGGGTTGGAATAGTGAGAAGTTATGAGATATTGCTAATGAAACTAGTTACAGAGTAGCTAGCTAGATGGGTTAAGTATAGTTACGTTAGACGTGCACATTAGTGAGGGGTGAGGTGTCTTCAGGGGAGTGTGTGGCACTAAAGTTCTTGCATTTAAATTCACTCGCTAAATATTTTCAAATGTTTTGGGTTCTAACCCTTGTTATAGAATATTTTCAAAACTTTTTAGGTATCCTACCATAGGGATGCCAGGCTTGATATTCATTCCAGGGACTCACAGTTGCAGCATGTGTGGATGTTGAAGTTTTTGGATAGATGCATCTGTTTTTCTGTTCCTAGTGTAGGGATCTCTATCATACTATCCTGAACATGTTCAGTCACAGTTTATTTCAGTTGCTTTTCAGATTGAATGAGAGTTATTACGCTTGCTCGTTTGGTTTGGTATTGGTGTTAACCGATGGTTTATTCGGCGAGACTTTCATTTCTCTTTATGTTGATTGGATTTTTATTAGACTTGTAATATGGTGAATTTTCCTTGTTACATTGGTTATTTGGATTCGTATTATATTGTTAATTTGGGCTTAAATAAAAATATAAAATTTGGCACCATCTCTTTTGAATACTAGGTCGTTAGTAAGTTTTAAAAAGTTTTCGACAGTGAATCTAAAAATGAACCGGATGAGATTCCTGTTTAATTTTATATAGGACTGATCACACAAATATTTGATTTGATGGATTTTTTTTCTATTTTTGGTCATGATGATGAGTTTTGTGATGATGGTTCGGTGGTTGTTTCCTATGAGGAGTATATGTTGTGTAGAGTGATCACGCTTGGTGTGAAATTTGTGGACCCCTTTTGGGTTCCTTATGAGGAGTGCTCCACACCCTTTTTACATGATTTGATGCTAAGGAGGCTCATCACGGGAAATTTGGATGAAATTTGGCATCAATGGCCTTCTCCGCTTCGATCTTGTGTTGACTCTTCATGTGGATGGATTAGAGGCCGCCTTCATATTCATCGGCCATGGCATCAATTTGTGATTTTCCTTCAAGCTATTTTGCGAGTCATTATGCGGGACGCTTTAAAAGACGCCTTCCCTTTCAAGTAGGGGAGCCCGCAGATGATGCCCTCACCCACACTTTTGTCGCTCGGGACGAGCTCTCTCAAGTAGGGGAGAATGATGGGAATGAGAGTTTATTTTAGCATTTTCTTGCTTTTATTGTAATTTTCCTTTATTTTAAAGCTTTATTAGTTTCCAAGTATGTTTAGGACTAATATGTCATTTTTAGATATTAGTTGTCTTCTTTAGTCTTTTGGATAATAGCTTGTTTAGCAAGATAATTCTTCCTATAAATAGGCTACCTAGCCCTCATTTGTTCTCAACTTTTAATATGGAGAATAGAGAATAGAGAGAGAAAGAAACCCACTCATTTCTTTAGTTGTTGTTGTTGTGTAGACTAGTTGTTGTGTAGAATAACTTCTTTTTACGCTTCCGCACCCTAATTCACATCAAATCACCAACAGATCAGACTCTACGAATTTTCAAGGCAAGTGGTTAGTTATTGTGATTCTTAAAAATGTGATAATCAATTCATATTATAGCATGTGTGTTGAAAATGTCTATTTTGGGGGTGGGTATTGCTGAGAAATTGGGTTTTCGCTTAAATTGACAATTGAATGAAATTAAAGGTGTTATGGTTTGTGATATATGATTTTGGAACATAGGAATCGGTACCTGAGGTTGAGCCTAATAGAAATTGATGACGAATTTAGATATTAGTGTAGAAACTAAGATCGAATAAAGAAAACCCGAAAGATACCCAAATCGGAAAAGTTCAAAATTATGAAGATCAATTAAGAATTTAAGGTCTTTAGGACGTTTAGAACCTTTTCTCATGTGATAATATTGTTGGTTGTGTTGGCATGACAGTGGGACAGTAAATGAAAAGGTTGGTTGTGCGTTAATGGAGAAAACAGAAAATCGAAGAAGAAGGGTATCTGATCGATCGATCGATCGACCCTGGGAGTCGATCGATCGATGGTCCCAGATTTTTTACAGTTCGCCCAGTTTTATGTATAAGGGGGAAATTAGTTTTTTAATTTAATTTTATGCTTTATTTATTGATAAAAAAAATATGAGGGACATATTCCTAGCAATTATGGGGAAGAGTAATTGGGATTAGGGAGGATTTATGTGGGGCACTTTATGGATCAATTTGAGGAATTCAGTCCAAAATAATTAGATACGGGTCGAGTGTGCGAGTCCGAGTATATTGGTTGAGCGACGCCAATGTAATAAAATTAATTAATGGGTAAATTAATTAAATTAGAGTCGGAACATAGACTCGAGAAAGTACTAATTAATTAAGGTGAAATAAATAATTAAAGTAGAGTCGGACCATAGACTCGGGAATATACAGGCTAGTGTTACGGATTTCAGTACACGGTAAAGCCGAAATTTATGTTATATATATACGGTGTGTGATAGTATATATATATTGTGCTTTTGAATATCAGTGGATAGATATTTAATTAAATTATATACTCTAGTGCTATCAAGGGAGGTTGCGCGTTGTGGGTGAATTCCCTAGCTTGAAGAGTAGGGCGAGTATATATCCAGGTCATAGCGTCCGTTATATGGGTGAAAGGCTTATCTCACTTTCATGAAGGAAATATGACCGCCTCCAACATTTATGCTTTTGACCAAGTTCGTGAGAGAGTCCGACTTGGAATAACTAGGTTAAGTGAACTCACTTGGAATGATAGAACTTTAGAGGAAATCATTCGGCGAGGGTATACTCGGAATGATGGACATACATATGACATATGTGTGGATGTAGTAGTAAAGATACGTATATAATGGTATTAAATATTATATGCGGGTAATAATACCGAGTGTAATGCATTTACTTATATAACTTCTTTCATGGTTATACGATATTATTTTAAAGGAATTAATTAAGTTAATGTGAGAGATAACTTATAACCCATGAATAATAATACTCGATCAAGAGTAGTATGACAAGGGAAGTTTATACCAGGACTAGTTGGACGGGGTAGTATAACTAGTTGGGGTTAAGGTAACCGTTAGGTGTGCACATTAGTGGAGGGGTGAGCATGTCCTCAAGAGAGTGTGACACTAACTTAAATATGAAGAGCATTCATGCATTTTAATTACTGCAGTTAATTCACTTGCTAAATATTTTAAAAATATTTTGGGTTTTAACCCTTGCTATAAAGCTATTTTCAAAACCTTTTAGGTGTCCAGTCACAGGGACGTCAAGCTTGATATTCTATTTCAGGAACACGTAGCTGCGGCACATGTGGATGCTAGTAGGAGCTTGGATTAGACGCATCGTTCATGCTTTCCTAGAGTAGGAATCATCTATCAGTTTCAGTTTTACTTAGGGCTTGTCGGCGAAACTTTTCAGTATAGTTTTCAAATTCATTTATTCAGTTGTTGGACGATTGTTATTGGACTATTTACGTTTGTGGCAGATGGTTTATTCGGCAAGTAGTTTATTTATTTATTCAGTTGATTTCATTAAGTTGTTGTGAATGACTCATATTATATTTCCGCATGTTATTGTTTTTGTTTAAATAAAAAGGTAAAATTTGGCACTAGCTTTTTTGGAATACTAGTTGGTTAGTAAGTTTTAAAAAGGTTTTCGACAGTGATGCTAAGACTAAACCAACTGTGATTCCTCTTTTAATTTCATATAGGACTGATTACTCGGTATTTTAATAGGCGGGGTGTCACAAAATGTTTCGCATGAGAGTTTTATACCCATATATGGGGCATCAAATCTCTTGCCACTCTAACATATTGAGGAGACGAAGGTATTTTCTCCCAAAGTTCTCTCATATACAATAATGAATTGAGTTTCATTCTATTAAACTTTTATAAAAGAATTATAGAATTTTAATTATTTTGCAAATGAAATGGTTTGAAAACTAAGAAGTTTGTGTAAGCAAGTAATATGCTTTGTCCAAATGGGGACTCTATTAGTATATTTTGATTTGTTGTCTTCCCAAAAGTTCGAATAGCTTATTAGAGATGTGCCCACCAAAATAAGATAACAATTGGTCAATATAGTTATGTTGAGTTACTACTTATATTATAAGTTTTCTTTTTGTCTTTCCAAGAATAACGCAATTTGTATAAAAGAGTCATATAATTGGTGTCCAAGATGGAAACCAGCTCGTGTATTGATAAACTCTAACACTTGGGACATATTCAATGTGAATTCATTTATTCGTTTTTTTATGAGAAAATATAAAATGATAAATAAATAAATAAAATATTTACAATGATTTCTCGTCAATAAGCACACTTTGCATGATAATAAATGAAAATATACCAATTAAAATTATTTTTTAATTCTAATCGTGCCAAAAATGAAAAACATCCTAAAAGATCCATATGACAAGACTTATCAACGATCCATCATATATAAAAAAATTTAGATGTTGTAAACATTTGATGATACATCTTATAGAAAAGACAAATAATCACATAACATCGGATCTATGAGGAATGGATCACTAACGATAAAGATATTAAGCCAATGCAACATTCTAACCAGGGTTGCTTGTGGTACGGTAAAAATTTGTGTTGTACCATTTTGTATCAAAAATTAGTGGTAATGATTTATATTTGTTACTTACAAAAATCGAAATTACCGAATTTTTTGTGATTGGTTTTGGTTTTAACATTTTAAAAACCGATTTATTGACTGTAGTGTCCCAAAATGTAATACATAAATAAATGTACCGAAAATACCAAATTTTAACTGAATGTTTAGTATTAAGTGTAGATACAACTCCTTTCAATTCTGATATATAGCAATATAAATCCAGTTTTCTTCTAACTTGTTTCATTATTATCCTAATGAATTGTAGGATTCTCCTATTTTTTAACTGTAAATTGTTCGTCTCCTTAACTGAGTCACATTTATTAGTGTACTCATTAAACTTGTTTCATTACCCTGATGAATAAACTATTTATGATCAACTTCATGTTATGTGTTTTATCTTTTAAAATAGATGTAGGCAATTATGACTTATTGAGTGGTGGCTATTGTAAAAGATATAGACAATTATGACTTAGCCTTTAAAATAGATGTAGACAGTTATGATTTAGCCTTTAATTTTTTTATTATTTAATTAAAATATGTATGTCATTATGTTTACGTAAATGGTAGATTATTTACCGAGAACTACCAAAATTATCATAAAGAGAAATTTATCTAAATTTACCGTATTTTCTAGAAAATCGATTTTACCGCAAAGAACCGATGTACTGTGCGCTTTGAGTTTTGTTTCTGGGCTGGTGTACCGGGTGGTAAGACGGGTAATATTAGTGCATGTTGCTAAGTCTTACCTATATGTCCCATAGGAATTGTCTCCCAAGTTCGGGATGCTAATTGGGTGAGAACTTAACACACTTGCGCTAAAAGGTCTTTGCTAAGTTGGAATTTTGAAGAGAGAAAAACATACAAGTAACAATAACCCTAGTTAATATAAGTAACACTACTAATTAATTCAAACTTCTTTAAATTTATAATTAATTAAAATAAGTGAGTCGTGACAACAAGACCCTGTGTAAGTTCTTACGTTGCTTAGTGAAAAAGCATGACCCAACACTCCCATTCTTTTTCTTTAGATGAAAATAATTGTGAATTTGAGAGAGAGAGAGAGAGATCTAAATGTTTCTCATGAGAATTTTATACCCATATATAGGGCATCAAATCTGTTGCCACTCTAACATATTGAGGAGGTGAAGATATTTTCTCCCAGAGTTCTCTCATATACAATAATGAATTGATTTTCATTCTATTAAACTTTGATAAAAAAAATATAGAAATTTAATTATTTTGCAAATGAAATGGCTTGAAAACTTAGAAGTTTGTGTAAGCAAGTAATATGCTTTGTGCAAATGGCGTCTCTATTAGTATTTTGATTTGTCGTCTTCCCAAAAGTTCGAATAGCTTATTAGAGATCTGCCCACCAAGATAAGATACAATTGGTCAATATAGTTATCTGGAGTTACTGCTGATATTATAAGTTTTCTTTTTATCTTTCCAAGAATAAAGCAATTTATATTAACGAGTCATATAATTGGTTTCCAAGATGGAAACCAACTTGTGTATTGAAAGCTCTAACATATTCAATGTGAACCATTTAGTCATTTTTTTATGAGAAAATATAAAATGATGGATAAATAAATAAATAAAATATTTACAATAATTTTCATCAATATCCTTGAGAGTGCTCTTTGCGTGATAATAAACAAAAATACACCAATTATAATTATTTTTTTAATTGTAATCGTGCTAAAAAAATGAAAAACATCCTAAAAGATCCTAATGACAAGACTTATCAATGATCCATCGTACATAAAAAAAATTTAGATGTAAACATTTGATGATACATCATACTGAAACGACAAATAAACACATAACATCGGATCTATGAGGAATGGATCACTAACGGTAAAGATATTAAGCCAATGCAACACTATAACTAGGGTTATTTGTAGTACGATAAAAATTTGTATTGTACCGTTTTGTTTCGAAAATTAATGGTGATGGTTTATATTTTTTACTTACCGAAACCGAAACTATCGAAGCCGAAATTACCGATTTTTTTGTGATTGGTTTTGGTTTTCACATTTTAAAAACCGATTTATTGACTGTACCGTGCCAAAATGAAATACAGAAATTAATATACCGACAATACCAAAATGACATTACCAAACTTACCAAATTGAAAATACCCAATTTTAATTGAATGTTTAGTTTCAAGTGTAGAGTCAACTCCTTTCAATTCTGATATATAAAAATTTATATTCAGTTTTCTTCTAACTTGTTTCATTATCCTGATGAATTGTAGGATATCTCCTTATTTTTTAACTGTAAACTGTTGGTCTCCTTGATTGAGTCACATTTGTCAAGTGTACTCATTAAATTCGTTTCATTATACTGATAAATAAACTATTTATGATCAACTTCATGTTATGTGGTTTAGCTTTTAAAATAGATGTAGACAGTTAGGACTTATTGAGTGGTAACTATTACAAAAGACGTTGACAATCATGTTTTAGCCTTTAAACTAGATGTAGACATTTTTTATTTAGCCTTTAATTTTTTTATTATTTAATTGAAATATGGATATAAATATGTTTACATAAGTGGTACATTATTTACCGAGTACTACCAATATTATCGTAAAGAGAAATTTATCTAAATTCACCGCATTTTCTAAAATAACGATTTTACTGCAAAAAAACAATTTTATGGATGTACCGTGCGGTTTGGTTTTATTTATGGGCTGGTGTACTGGGTGGTAAGACTGGTAATTTTGGTTTGATACTTTCAAAGTTGGTTTGGTATTGGTATGCTTCATTTACCGACCAAACTGACCGAAACACAACCCTAACCCTAACCCTAACTCTAAAGATGTTAAAAACTTACAAACGAGATAAGTCTTACATTAACTTTTGCACTACCTAAACAATCAACTTTTTTCATTAGTCCTTAGCAAGTCGAAGACATATACAACGTCAGTGCGAATCTCAAAATCTCAAGGTCTTGACGAGCAAGCAATGTTTCCCTTGAATCTCTTCACAATGTTCTCTTTAATGATGGATTAATATCTCGATTCCTATGAAGTGGTATCTTAAAAGCGAACCACAAAGTTTACAAATACTCAACTATAAATGTAAATCCTAAATTATATGGGAGATTGGGCGATGAAAAGTATACGCTTAACAAAGATTCCTTCTCCATTGTTGTTATTGATCAGTCTCTAAAGATAAAAGGTGGTCAAAAGAAAAGAAAAGAAGAAAATAGATATAATAACAAGATAAAGCTTAAAGCTTCCAAAGAAGACGAAGCTTAAACACAAATAACTTTTCATTCTCTTGTTTGATGATTGTTGATACCAAAATTTATCCTGCTATGTGGACCAATCATGCAGGAACACGTGTCATCCATATTGGCATTAATCCAAGTCAGCAAAGGCGAGTTACCGATCAACTAAAGGAATGACGACCAACAAATTAAAGAAGCCCAACCAATACCAGGAAGATCAACCAACATGTTAAAGAAGCCCAATCAACACAAAGAATACCGATCAACGCCAAGAAGACCGACCAACACCAGGAAGACCGACCAACGGTGACAACAAATCGTCAATAGTTGTATACATTATTAACATTGTACGGATGTAAATGCCTATGTTCTAAAGGAAACCCATCCTTTAATATTCCAACTCTTGTACACCCTCAAATGGCTGTAAATACATTATAAACCCTACACCCAAGGGACATGACAAAAACGAGACGAGGTAATTGAACAAGCACAAAGCAATACACAACAGTGGACGTAGATTTTTCTTTTGGCTTAACCACTTTAAAAAATTTGTCTCTTTTATTCATTTTTATCTGTGATCAATTACTTAGGTCAGCCTAGTTTTTTGCATCAATAGCTTGGCGCCGTCTGTGGGAACGTATTTCTAATCGTTCTCATTCATTCAAACACCTAAATGGCTGATATTCCTGAATCAAGTCTCGGGAATGATGGCATTCTGCCTGTCCCTTCTGCCCCACCAACAGCAAATGAATTAACTGGAATTTTGGCCAGCCTCGCAAAAGGCCAAGAGGTTATGCAGGACACTATCAGGCAACTCGTGCAAACTCTTCAAGTAGGAGCATTTGCACTGTCTTCCCGTGGAAATATGCCACCTCCACCACCAAGATGTGGCAGGCGAAGTTCGTCAAGAACTACAAGGGACACATCCTATTGTTCAGGATCAAATTCATTATCCAGGGCATATCTTTCAATACACAGTACTACTCTCCAGAAATGCTAAGCGCCTTAGAAAGGCTAAGTCGTGCTTCACCCAGCGGGGATAGAAATGTTCCTAGGTCAATGTCAGGAAACACTCGATGACCATCTGATCGAAGGGAAAGCTCTACCCACTCTAGATCAGACCACCGACGTACTGCTCGGGCCAAGTAATAATCCCAAGATGAGAGTTCAGTGAACAACAAAATAGCAACGCATAGGTCTGATGCTGGTAACAACGCTTGGAAAGGTTCTATCCAGAGATTGGAGGATAGGCTACGAGAGATAGCTAAGGCCAAAAACCCACCGCAAAGAAGCTTTGTAAAAGGATCTCCCTCTGTGCAAGCAACTGTGGATTTCCCCACTCCAGCAAAGTTCAAAGCTCCAGTAGTTACACTCAAATACGATGGGAAAACTGATCCAGTCCTCCATATAGAATAATACCAAGCAGCAGTTGATATTTATGCAGTTCTCGATGAAATGACGTGTATAAAGCATTCTCTAGAACAATTACCGGATCTATCCAAATCTGGTACAATAGCCTTCCTCAGGGACAGATTTTCACCTTCCACTAGTTGGCCGCGCTATTTATTAGCAACTTTTATTTTGCGGCCAAGCATGTAAAAAGGGCAGCACATTTGCTTAGTGCACGACAGAAGGAAGGAAAGAGCACCAGGGACTACATCAACAATGAAAAGCTACAGGTTGTGGGTTATGAGGAGAAAACTACTATAACAGCCCTTATGAGTGGATTACTCCCTGAGAAACTCTATTATACAATTGTTAAAGATCCCCCAAAGACCATGGCAGAATTGATGGCCAAAGCAGCCAAAATCATGAATGTCGAGGAAGCAAAGGCAGTCAAGAGGAGCTCGTGAGTAAAAGTTGAGGGCAAAAATGACAAGAAAGATCACAAAGATTCCAAGGAGCACAAGGAGTCAAAACATAAAGGAATTATAGAAAAGCTCAAGAAGTATCACATCTACACTCCACTAACCATGGGCATTCATCATGTCTTGGAGGAGATCAAACACAACAAAGATGTGCATTGGCATGATAAGTTGCGAGTTCCATAGAGACCATGGTCAAGCGACGAATCGTTGCATTGCTTTTCAAAATGAGATTGAAACTCTCATCCAGAGAGGAAAATTGAATCAGTTTGTTGATCGGCAAGGGAGCTCGGCACAGATCAAAATCCCCATGCAGACATAGAGAGGAGAAGAAAAGGGTTCATGAAGATGATCAGAATGATGATCCCAACTTGCCAAAAAATCCCCGTCAACCGGAACGCTAGGTATTCACACTCAGTTTTGGTTCTTTTGATTGCCAAATGATTACAGATGGAGATACATGAGGGGGAGATTATACAGTTGAGCGAAAAGCTTACCTCAATGGGGCTCAAGCTTGCTCGTACATATAAAGGATTAATCTTGTCGAGGAAGACAGACCAAGGAAGGTTAATAAAGACAAGCTAGTAATAGGTTTTTCTAAAAATGATCTATCAGGAGTATTGTACCCCATAACGATCCTCTGGTGATTAAAATCAGAAATGAAGATATCATTGTCTCTAGAGTGTTAGTAGATAATGGCAGCTCGGCAGATATCATGTTTTATCCTTATTTTAGCAGCTTAAACTTTAAGCTCAGCCAGTTAGAGCCTCATCATCGACCACTAATAGGTTTTGCAGGTGAAAAAGTTTTCCCTATGGAACCATCAAGATGGAAGTAATGATTGGTACATGGCCAACAACCGAACAGAGAAAAAGCCATCTACCATTCATCAATGCTTGAAATTCCCCACCAACTTTAGTGTAGGAGTCGTGAAGGGTGATCAAAAAGTAGCTCAGGAATGCTACTATTCATCTGTCGAACAAGAAGAGCTGGAAGAAACAAATAGGAAAACCACCAAGTACGAAGTGGATACCTCTGAACCTGATGAAGAATCTGAGGTTGAAACCTTAGATCTAAGGGAGGAGACAGAGCTGGTAAAAGGTTAGATTATAGAGGCACCTGAAAGCATTGTGTTAGATGACGACAAACCAGAGCGCACTACTCAAGTTGGAACAACGTTGGATCCTGTTCTTAAATAGGAACTAGTAAGCTTCCTTAGACAGAGAAAACATGTGTTCGCTCGGAGTCACGTAGATATGCCAGGAATTGATCCTTAACTTCCTTTGCCATGAGTTCAATGTTAATAAAGATATCAAGCCAGTAAAGCAAAGGCGAAGAGTGTTCAGCCCCGAGAAGAACCAAGCGATACAGGAGGAAGTTGAAAAGCTTCAGAAAGCAGCCTTCATTGACGAGGTAATATATCCAAATTGGTTGGTCAATGTAGTGATGATCAAGAAGAAAAATAACAAGTGGAGGATGTGCGTAGACTTCACAGATCTTAACAAAGCATGCCCAAAGGATCACTTTCCTTTTCCCTGAATAGATCATCTTGTGGATGCTACCTCAGGACATGAGTTGCTCAATTTTATGCATGCTTATTCTAGTTATAATCATATCAAAATGAAGCCTGGAGACCGGGAGAACACTTCTTTCACCACTCCCCGAAGAACTTACTGTTATAATGTTATGCCTTTTGGTTTGAAAAATGCAGGTGCTACGCATCAAAGGTTGGTGAACAAGGTCTTTGAGGATCAAATAGGCAAAAACATGAAAGTATACGTGGATGATATGCTTACAAAGAGCAAAAAAGCGTCTAACCATATTGCTGACCGCAGCTAGACTTTTGATCAACTTGAGAAGCATCAGATGAGATTAAACCCGACCAAATGCGTCTTTGGAGTACAGGAGGGAATGTTCCTCGGGTACATAGTAAATCGGAGGGGAATTGAAGCAAACCCAAACAAGATTAAGGCATTACTTGAGATGCAGTCCCCGACTCGCAAGAAAGATGTGCAAAGGCTAACCGGGCGAGTAGCAGCTCTGAACAGGTTTATGTACTGAGCTACAGATAGGTGCCTACCATTTTTCAAAATACTCAGAAAGATTTTTGAGTGGAACGAAGAATGTGAGAGCTTTTCTGGAGTTAAAGAAGTATTTGGGGTCACCTCCACTGCTTTCCCGACCACTTATGGGGAGGAAATTGTACTTGTACTTAGTTGATTCTGAATCAGCCGTGAGCTCTGCTTTGATCAGAGAGGATAATGGAGTTCAAAAGCCTGTTTACTACACTAGTAAAGCTTTTCGAGGAGCAGAAGTTAGGTACCCTCGCTTAGAAAAGTTGGCACTGGCGTTAATTGAAGCATCTAGATGCATGAAGCCCTATTTTCAAGCCATACGATAGTAATATACACCGATATGACACTAAGGCAGGCTTTACACAAGCAAGAGAAGTTTGAAAAACTAATGTATTGAGAAGTGGAATTGGGGGAGTATGATATTATCAATGAACTAAGGTCTTCTCTAAAAGGCCAAGTAGTAGAAGATTTCATAACCGAATTCACTTACCCCGAATTTCCCGAGCAACAAAATCAGCAGGCCGAGAAAGGATCAGGAGAAAATAAAATTGCTGAGAGTCGAGCTCTATAGGAACTTTTACCAGAAGAGGTCATTGCCGACCTACCAGATTCCTCTTCCCAAACAAAAGAGATGTCAAAGAAGTGTGAGGAAGTAAGGAGAAAAGCATTCCACTATGGGACTTTTACAGAGCAAGCATTTGACGATGATCTCCCAATATAGAACTTGTACGTTGATGGGTCATCTTGTGAAACAGGAAGTGGAGCAAGTATAATACTTAACACTCCTGATAATATTGATATTGAATATGCTTTGCGATTTCAATTCCAAGCCTCAAATAAGAAGCAGAATATGAAGCTCTCATTGTGGGCTTAAGTCTAGCCCAATCACTGGATGTCGAGCAAGTTGTAGCACATAGTGATTCCCGGTTGGTAGTAAATCAAATCTTGAGCTTGTATGGACCTAAAGGCGAATTGACAGTCAGATACTTATTCAAAGCAATGAAGGTCATAGCAAAATTACTAGGAGTATAGATGATGACTTGATGATCAATTTTATCACTGTAGATATGGGGCCATCTTGGAGGGATCCCGTCAGAGCATACATTGAAGAAGGAACTTTGCCAGCAAATAGTTGAAGCTAAAAAGTTGAAGTATAAAGCTGCCAGATATGTGCTAGACAAAAGAGTTTTGTACAGGAGAGGATTGACGGTCAATTTGCAGTGTTGCGTTCATCCAGCTGAGGTTCCAGACCTAATTCAAGAAGTACATGAAGGATCTTGTGGAGCTCACATTGCTGGAAGAACACTTCTGCAGTGAATAAGTGCGCAAGGATACTATTGGCCAATTATGCGAGTGGATTTACACATTTTGCAAAAAAGTGTGACAAATGCTAAAGGTATTCCAGCATTCGCAAGACTCCACAGGCTGCTCTCCTCCCAATCACTTCACCTTGGTCATTTACCATGTGGGGAATAGAATTGGTCGGGCCATTGTTAACCACCCAAGGAAGATTCCAGTACTTGGTTGTTACAGTGAATTACTTTACAAAGTGGGTTAAAGTAAAGCCATTGATAGACATGCCTTATGAGAAGGTCTACCAATTCATTTGGAAGAATATCATTTGCATATATGGGCTACCTTATGCCTTCATCACCGACCATGGAACGCAGTTTGACAACGAGGAATTTGCAGCTTATTGTGCTCAATCTAATATCCAAAAATTACACTCTACTCCAGGTCACCCTCGGAGTAATGGGCAAACTGAAGTTACAAATTGAACTCTGCTAAATGGGTTGAAGAAAAGTCTTGATGATGCAAAGGAAAACTGGATCAACGAGCTACACTCTGTTTTATGAGCATACCAACCAACCCCAAGGATTGCAACTGGAGTATCCCCATACATGCTAGCATTTGGAACTGAAGCAATCATACATGTTGAGTTGGGTCTTCCATCCCATAGAGTGTTGAATTTTAACTCTCTTATGAGTGATCTAATGCGACGATTGGATTTGGATATGCTAAAAGAGGTACAAGAAGACATTGCTCTGAGAAATGCAGCTTACCAGTAGCGAACAACTCGATTTTATAATAAAAGGATGAAACCGGCCAACTTTAAGGAGGGAGATAATTTGCTAAAGAAGGTGCTCTAGAAAAACAATAAGCTTGAAGCCAACTGCCCTGGGCCCTAGCGTATTTCTGCAGTCATCCGACCTGGAACTTATAGGATTGAGACTTTGGAGGGGGAAGAATTCAAGAATCCATGGCACGCTGAGCATCTTAGAAAACATTACCAATAATGTAATCAAGTGTACTCAATTCAATATCAATTTCTAGTATCAATACAATGATCTTTCCTCCAATTTCTGTTTTTCCAAATTTTTTGGGAGTACTTGTGTTATGCACTACCTATATACTAAATACTTTAGGGGTGTGCACGGGTCGGTTCGGTTCGATTTTGGACCGCAATTCAGACAGAACCGATCAGTTCGATTTTGGAAAAAATCAGACCGAAACCGAACCGACGATGAGAAAAACCACCGATTTCGGTTCACATCGATTTCGGTTCGGTTCGGTTTTAACCGATTTTCGGTTTTGGTCGATTTTTTGTAGGTCGGTTTTCAATTTTGGTCGATTTTGGAGGTTGGTTAATGGTTTTTGGATATAAAAATAAAAGATATTTAAGGCTTTTTTAATATATAATATTGATGTCGGTTCAGATCGGTTCGAATCGATTTTTTCTTTGTCTAAACCGACAACTGAACCGATATTGTCGATTTTTTAAATCCTTAAACCGCAAATCGAACTAAAAAAAACTGTCGGTTTCGGTTCGGTTCGGTCGATTTTTTTGCACACCCCTAATATACTTGATCTTAAATAAGCTTAAAAGTTACCAGAAAAAAGTTCAAAATGTTGCTCGGCACAAGAGTAGTCTTCTCCAAAGAACAGGCCTAAGGTTGGTCGGCATAAGCAATAAGTTGCTCGACATAAGCAAAACTTGATCGGCATCATAACCAAATAGGTTATTACGACCTCAAGATGGTTAACAAGTATAAGGATAAAACAAGATCTTTATCCTACTGGGCAAAATGCAGGAAGAACGTTGCGAAGATTCCTCAAGAGCAATGTAGGCACATACTCCACATACGCCTGGTCACACCATTGGTAACTAATACAGAAAACCTAACTACTTAGGTGCGTTAGTAAAATCTTTGGAGACACATGGGTAACTAGCTCCAAATTTAGATTTTAATCTAAGTATGCTAGTAGAACCTATGTATTCATTGGTAATTGATGCTAAATTTAGATTTTAATCCAAATGTGTCAATAGAACTAATGAAAAAGAAGAAATCAATCACATCTAGAAAACAGTCACATTCAGAGATCAACAAGATAAATTAATCATATGCTTTTTCATTCATTTGAATAATGATTACATAACTATGTTTACAAAATAAATACAGGGCATTATTCTAAAGGGTGTTTCCCCTCAGCTTTGGAAACTGGATCCATTCCAGCTGGAGGATCATCTTAAGTATAAGGAGAATTGATAAAATTAAAGTCTTGAAGCATTCTCCTATTGCTACTTCTTGGCAATCTAGCAGATGAGAAGGTCGGACGATTTCCAGCTCGTCGTGCAGCCCATAGTCTCCCAAATATTTAGAAATGAGGGCCTGGGGAATTGTGTTAGCAGGAATCCAGTTAACGTCCAGTCTAAATGGAGGATCTTCAAGGTCTAATAACCCAGGATCATACCATTTCCAGAAAGGACTATTTTGTTCTACCCTCGACACTGTTAGACAATTGGTCCAACCCCAATTGTAGCCTTCATCCTGGGCCTGTTTAAACCTAGCATCAAAATGCCCCAAAGCTTCATTATACCTGTTGATACCAAAAATTGTCCATCTACACGGACCATTCAGATACTGACACATGTTATACAGTGGGAGATTAATCCTAGTCATTAAGGATGGAATACCGACCAACTTCAGGAATACCGACCAATGCTAGGGATGCCGACCAATATCAAGGATGTCGACCAACAATGACAGGCAAACACCAACAATTGTATACATTAATGATTGTACAAATGTAAATGTCTATGATATAAAGACATTTCATCCTTTGATATTTCAGCTCTTGTACACCCTATGTGGGCTATAAATATATTGTAAACCGTACATACAGGGACACGCGAAAAGAGATGCAATTTAGCAATCCCAAGGCAATATACAACAGTGGACGTACGCTCTTCCTTTAAGTCGAACCACTATAAAAATCTCTCGTCTCTTATTTCTATTTATATGTAATCAATTAATTAGCCTAGTCTAGTTTTTTGTATCAACAAATTGGCGTCGTTTGTGGGAATGATATTTCTAATCGATTTCATTCAATCAAAACATCTAAATGGCTAAAATTCCCGAATTCAATCTCAGGAACGAAGGTATTCCACCTGCTCCTTCTACTCCTCCATCTGCGAGTGATTTAACCAAAATTCTGGACAGTCTTGCAAGGGGCCAAGAGGCCATGCAAGATACTATCAGACAACTTGCACAAACCCTTCAAGTCGGGGTACCTGCTCTATATGCTCAAGGAAATATGCCACCACCCCCACCAAGAGGCGGTCCGCACAGCCATTCGATATTGATAAGAGATATCACTTGCAATCCAAGGTCAACTTCATTACTCAGGACATCGGAATCTTTTCATACACAGTCTTATTCTCCAGAAAATCCAAGTGCCTTAGAAAGATTAAGTCGTGCTTCTCCCTTCGATCGTTTGGGACCCAAGGGAACAGAAATGTTCCTAGGACAAGATCTGGTAATACCAGACGACCATCTGATCAAAGAGAAAGCACGGCTCAATCTATATCAAACGCCTGACTAACTGTTGCTCTGACCGAGCAACGACTTCAGGAAGAAAGCTCAGCAACTAATAAAGTTGCAACGCATAAATCCGTTGCTACCAATGATGCATGTAAAGGCTCCATACATAGATTAGAAGACAAATTTGGAGAAATGACGAAGCCAAGAAACCCACTAAAAAGAAGTTTTGTAAAACGGTCTCCATTTGTGCTAGCAATTGTGGATTTCCCTACTTCGGCAAAGTTCAAAACTCCAGTAATAACACCCAAACATGGTGGAAAAACTTATCCAATCCTCAATATAGAACAATACCAGGCAGATGTTGATATTTATGTCATCCCCGATGAAATGAGGTGTAGAGCATTTTCTGGAACCATTACTAGATCTGCCCAAATCTGGTACAATGGTCTTCCTCGGGGACAAATTTCTAGCTTCAACCAACTGACCGAGCTATTCATTAACAATTTTTGCTTTGGAGCAAAGCATGTGAAAAGGGTGGCAGACTTACTTAATGTGAGACCAAAAGAAGGAGAAAGCACCAGGGATTACATCACTCGTTTTAATAACGAGAAACTAGAAGTCGTAGATTATGAGGAGAAGACTGCAATAACTTCCCTCGTGAGTGGATTGCTCCCAAAAAAACTCTATTACACTCTTGCCAAGGATCCTCCAAAGACAATGGCAAAATTGATGGCTAAATCAGCAAAGATCATGAATGCCGAGGAAGCAATGGCAATCAAGCATAGCTCGGGTAAAAAAAGTTGATGGCAAAAATGATAAGAAAGATCATAAAGATCCCAGAGAACACAGAGAATCAAGACAGAAGGGAGTTTTGGAGCGACTCAAGAAGTACAGGGACTATACTCCGCTAACCATGGGAATTCATCATGTTATAGAGGAAATCAAGCATAATAAAGATGTGCGTTGGCCTGACAAGTTGAGAAGTTCCTCGACTAAGAGAGATAAAACTAAGTACTGTGAATTCCACAAGGATCATGGCCACACGACGGAACATTGCATACGTCTTCAAAATGAGATTGAAACTCTCATTCGAAGAGGAAAATTGAGTCAGTATGTTGATCGGCAAAACAACGAAGGAGGTCGGCGTAGATCAAAATCCCTTTGTAAACCCAGAGAGGAAAAGAAAAGAGCTCATGAGGATTACTAGGATGATCTTTATCTCCCTAAAAAAAACCGGCTACCAGAATGTGAGTTATTCGGTATCAATTTTGGTTCTTTTGGTTGTCAAATGATTACAGGTGGAGACACAGGAGGAGGAGATCATACAACAGAGCAAAAAGCTTACCTCTATGAGGCACAAGCTTGTTCATACATATAGAGGATCAACCTTGCAGAGAAAGATCGACCAAGGAAGGTTAACAAAGACAAACTAGTAATTGGTTTCTCTAAAAATGACCTTTCAGGAGTGTTGTGTCCTCACGACGACCCATTAGTAATCAAAGTCAGAAACGAAGAAATCATTGTCTCTAGAGTATTAGTAGATAATGGTAGCTCGGCGGATATCATGTTCTATCCTTGTTTCAATAATTTGAATTTTAAACTCATCCAATTAGAACCCTATCATCGATCACTAATAGGCTTTGCAGGTGAGAAAGTCTTCCCTTTGGGAACCATTAAAATGGAGGTGATGATAGGCACCTGGCTAGTTAGCCGAACAAATAAGATCCATTTCTTTGTAATGGATAAAAATGTCCATTCAGCTTATAATATCATCATCGAAAGAGTCGGTCTAAAGAAGTTCGACGTAGTTCCATCTATTGTTCATCAGTGTCTGAAATTCCCTACTAATTTTGGTGTGAGAATTGTGAAGAGTGATCAGAAAGTAGCTCGGAAATGTTACTAATCTTCCGTTGAGCAAGAAGACTTAGAAGAAATAAATAAGAAAACCACTACCTACCAAGTGGATACTCCTGAGCTTTATGAAGATTCTAAGGTTAAAACCTTAGATCCAAGGGAGGAAACGGAGTTAGTAAAGGGACAAATTGTGGTAGCAACTAAAAGCATTGTGTTAGACGGTGATAAACGGAAGCGCATCACTCAAATGGGGACAACATTGGATCCTGTTCTTAAATAGGAACTAGTGAGCTTCCTTAAACCAAGAAAGCACGTGTTCATCTGGAGTCATGAGGATATGCCTGGAATAGATCCTAATTTCCTTTGTCATGAGCTCAACGTAAACAAAGAAGTTAAATCAGTCAGTCAGAGGTGAAGAGTGTTCAGCCCCGAAAAGAACCAAGCCATACAAGAAGAAGTCGATAAGCTTCAGAAAGAAGCTTTTATTAATAAAGTGAAATACCGGCACTGGTTGGCCAATGTAGTTATGGTCAAAAAGAAAAACAACAAGTGGTGAATAGATCAACTCGTGGATACTTCACGGATTTCAATAAAGCATGCCCAAAGGATCATTTTTCTTTGCCCTGAATAGATCAACTCGTGGATGCAACATCAGGACATGAGTTACTCAGCTTTATGAATGCCTATTCTGGTTATAACCAGTAAAAATGAAACCTGAAGACAGAGAAAGCACTTCTTTCATCACTCCCCGAGGAACATACTGTTATAACGTTATGCCTTTTGGTATGAAAAATGTAGGTGTTATGTATCAAAGGCTGGTCAATAAGGTGTTTGAGGAACAAAGAGGTAAGAATATGGAGGTCTACGTAGATGATATGCTTACAAAAAAGAAAAAAGGCATTTGATCACATTGTCGACCTCAGCCAGATTTTCGATCAACTTGAGAAACACCAGATGAAGCTGAATCCGACCAAATGTGTTTTTGGAGTGCAGGATGGAATGTTCCTTGGGTATATAGTGAATCAAATGGGAATTGAAGTCAATCCAAACAAGATCAAGGCAATTATTGAAATGCAATCTCCAACTTGCAAGAAGGACGTGCAAAGACTGACTGGACAAGTAGCAACCTTGAACATCTACGTATCCCGAGCTACAGATAGATGCCTGTCATTCTTCAAAGTGCTCAGAAAAAGCTTTGAATGGAATGAAGACTGCGAAAAATCTTTTGTGGAGTTGAAAAAGTATTTGAGTTCACCTCCATTACTCTCCCGACCAATCACATGTGAAAAGTTTTATATGTACTTAGCTATTTCTGAATCAGCATTAAGTTATGCATTGATCCGAGAAGAGAATGAAGTTCAAAAACCCGTCTACTATACCAGTAAGGCTTTCCGACGAAAAGAAATCAAGTACCCTCGCTTGAAGAAATTGGCATTGGCATTGATTGAAGCATCCAGATGCATGAAACCCTATTTCCAAGTCCATGCAATCATAGTTTACACTAATATGCCTCTAAGGCAAGCTTTGCATAAACCAGAGAAATCTGGTAGATTAATGTACTGGGCTGTGGAGTTAGGGAAATATGAAATCATATACGAGCCAAGGTCTTCTTTGAAAGGCTAAGCAGTGGCAGATTTCATAGGGGAGTTCACTTACTCTAAGGTCCCCGAGTAATAAAGTGAGCGGACAAAACAAGAATCAAGAGAAAGTAATATTACTAAGAAATCTCCCGAAGAACTTTCTTCAGAAGAAGCGATTGCAAACCTACTAGACTCCTCTTATCGAACACTACAGATGACTATGAAGTATGAAGAAGCAAAGAGAAAAATATTTTACTATGGGAGTTTGACAGATCAAGCATTCGACGGCAACGTCCCCATATGGAACTTATATGTTGATGGGTCATCTTGTTCAATCGGCAGTAGAGCAGGTATAATACTTAACACTCCTGATAGTATTGATATTGAGTATGCACTATGTTTTCAATTCCAGGCTTCAAGCAATTAAGCATAATATGAAGCTCTTATTGTGGGACTAAGTTTATCCCACTCATTGAGTGTCGAGCAAGTTGTGGCACACAGTGACTCTCAGCTAGTAGTAAACCAAACACTGGGTTTATATGGAGCCAAAGGAGAATTGACAACCAGGTATTTATCTAAGGCGATGGAAGTCATTGCAAAATTTGCAGTTATTCAAATGAGCATAATCCCAAGGTTGGAAAATGCCCGAGCTGATGCCCGAGCTCGACTAGCCTCTACTACCAGTATTGAATTCTGACGAACTATCCCTATTGATATTTTGGCCAATAGGAGCATAGATGAAGATTTGATGATCAATTTCATTGCCATAGATATGGGGCTATCCTGGATGGACTCCATCAGAGCATACATTGAATAAGGAACTATACCAACGGATATGGTGGAAGCAAAGAAGTTGAAATACAAAGCAACTCGGTATGCATTAGATAAAGTTGATCTGTACATGAGAGGACTAACAGTCAATTTGCAGCGCTGTGTGCATCCATCAGAGGTCCAAGATCTAATTCAAGAGGTGCATGAAGGATCATGTGGAGCTCACGTAGTAGGGAGAACACTTCTGCAAAGAATCAATACTCAAGGGTATTACTGGCCAACAATGCGAGCAGACTGTGTAACTCTTACCAAGAAGTGTGATAAATGTTAGTGATTTTCCACAATTCGCAAAGCTCCACATGCTGCTCTCACTCCAATCACTTCACCATGGCCATTTTCCATGTGGGGTATAGACCTGGTCCGGCCACTACCAACCACCCGAGGAAGATTCAAATACTTGGTGGTCGTCGTGGATTATTTTACAAAATGGGTGGAGGTAGAGCCTCTGATAGATATGCCTTATGAAAAGGTCTACCAATTCATATGGAAAAACATTATTTATAGGTATGGGTTGCCCTATGCTTTCATTACCGACCATGGAACACAGTTTGACAATGATGAATTTGTGCTTAGTCCAATGTTCAAAAATTGCATTCTACTCCAGGACATCCTCAGAGTAATGGACAAACTGAAGTTACGAACATAACCTTGCTTAACGGGTTGAAGAAAAGGCTTGATGATGCTAAGGGAAATTGGATAAACGAGCTACACTCTGTCTAATGGGCATACCGAATAACACCGCAAACAGATTCTGAAGAATCCCCATATATGTTAGCATTTGGGACTGAAGTTGTCATTCCTGCCGAGCTAGGCTTACCATCGCGTAGAGTTTTAAATTTTAACTCCCTTGTAAGTGACCTAATGAGAAGGTTGGATCTAGACATGCTGGAAGAAGTAAGAGAAGATGTTTCCCTGCGCAATGTCGCTTATCAGCAAAGAACAACTCGTTTTTACAATGAAATGATGAAACCGACCAACTTGAAGGAAGGAGATTATGTGCTGAAGAAAGTGCTGCAGAAAAATAACAAGCTTGAGACCAATTGGCATGGGCCCTACCATATTTCAGCAATGATCCGACATGTAACCTATCGAATTGAAACCTTGGAAGGTGAAGAATTTAAAAACCCATGGCGTGCAGAACATCTCAGAAAGTATTATCAGTGATGTTGTAATCAGTTTAAAATCAACTTGCAGTATTAATAAAATATTTAGTTCTTTCCATTTTTGTTGCTCATTTTTTTGGGAGTACTAGTGCTATACATTACTCTAGCTATTTGATAAAAAGTTATAGATTATTGCTCGGCTCAAAAAATAATGCCCTGACTATTGCTCGACAGAAGCAATAAGTTGTTTGGAGCAGCCACAAACAAGAAACTTGGTCCACAAACATAAGGATAAAACAAGATCTTTATCCTACTGGGCAAAGTACAAGAAGAACGTTGCAAAGATTCCTCGAGAGGAATGTAAGCACATATTCCACAAACGCCTGGCCACATCACTAGTATTTAATGCAAAAATTCAATAATTGGGTGCATTAGTAAAACCTTTGGAGACACGTGAGTAACTAGCTCTACATTTAGATCTTATTCTAAGTATGCTAGTAGAACATATTTATTCTTTTAACTAGCTCTAAATTTAGATTTTATGTAACATCTACACTCATTGGTCATTGATACTCAAATTAATCAAAGTGTATCAATAGAACTAATGATAGAGAAATGATTGACATTTAACATAAGATAAGTTAATGAAATTTCCATTTCATTCGATCAAAGTAATTACATTACTTTGTTAACAAAACAAAGTACAAAGCTTCATTCTGCAGGACGTTTCCCTTCAACTTTTGAAACAGGACTCATTCCAGCAGGAGGATCATCTAAAGTATAAGGAGAGTTGATGAAATTAAAATCCTAAAGCATTCTGGTATTGTTGCTACTAGGACGATCAAGCAGCTGAGGAGGTCGGATGATCTATAATTCATTATGAAGCTCGTAATCTCCCAAGCATTTTGAAATCAAGCATTGAGGAATACGATGGACAGGAATCCAATTGACATCTAATTTAAAAGGAGGACTGTCAAGCTCAAGCAAGCCTGGATCATACCAGTCCCACAATGAGCTATTTTGATCCACTTTCATCACTGTCAAAGCATTTATCCAACCCCATTTATAGCTCTCATTCTTAGCCTGTTGAAGCTTATCATTAAGATGCCCTAGAGCTTCATTATACCCCTCCATCCAGACTTCCCTTGGTTGTTTATAAAATTGAAAGGTTAATTTGTCAACCTAGGAATGCAGTTTCTTCAACACTCCATCTTTAGCTTGTAACTGACAAGATTGAGTGGATAGTTGTTCGGACAAGGTCTGTAGCTTCTCGGACATCTCAGCAATGGCATGATCTTTAGCTTTTAACTATGCAACTTGATTGGCAAGGGCCTGTTGGGTCCTGACTTTCTCTGTAGTACCTCGGCCAGGTTTGACTCTAGCTCGGGAAGATGAAGAAGCAGGTTTTACTTTCTTCCGAGCCTCTAACTCCTCACTCAACCTTGCGTTTTCAACCTCCAAGAAGGAATGACCCTTATCTGTAGTAGCAACAACAGTGGATGACTTCAGGGCATCAAGTTCATCTCTCAAGCTGTTATTCTCTTCCTCTAGAAGCTTGACAATATCCCTTGCTTCATCCACTTCACGTTTCAACGGGAATTCTTGTCTTCGAAAATGAGAAGCAAATTTATCCAACTTTTGCTCAAAGACCCAACCTTCACTAAGGCCTGAAATTCCTTCTCATAATCTTCATGCAAAAGCGCCTTATTAGCTTCATTGTGGTCCACTTGCAACTCTTTAATCATTTCATAATAGGCAATGTTGTTTGCTACTTCCCGATCAAGAAGACACTTCAGATGAGCATGGGCCTCTTTGGCTTGTGCAGGTACCCCTTCCCCAAGCAACTTCAGTAGGTCGTCCTCAATCAGAGATAAATGACCAGCTTTGAAAAGCTCATTAGATCTCTGGAGTAGCTCGGAGTCAGTAGATGCGAAGTATTCCAATTTATCCATAAACTATTAAGAAGAAGAAAGTCATCAATCAACAAAGTACGGAGTATTGAAAAACAAAAGCAAAGGAACAAAAATATTTTTTGTTTTCATTAATAAAAAGGGAAGTACAGATACATCTTCAAAAAAGAAAAGAAAAAGTACAACTATTGAAAAAAGGAAAACAAAGCTGCTTGGTTTTGCACCTTATTTGCCTCGGGATTAGCTGAAGGAAGAGGAGGATCAACTTTGGAAGGCGCAGTAGAATCAACATCTTGGTGTTGATCGGCAGACTCCAACATTATCAAAGATTCACTGGAACCCCCATCATCAACTTCCTCGTCCAGGTTTGGAGGAGCCCCAGGATCATGTCGCGAGAATAGATCGGAATCCTTCGGAGTGCCAACCTCCACCAGAGCAGCAGACCAGCCATCCTTGAAGCATTTCTTCTTCGCAAACTCAATTTGTGAAGAAGCTACTCCAAAGGCCTTATTCCCGCCTCTGTTGAAATCAACCTCTCTGGCCTTAGCCCTCTTCACTTTCTCAGCACCAAGGTCCTTCTGTAGCTGGGTAGACTTGACTTTCTCAATATCTAAGTCCTTCTGCAACTTGTCAGCCAGATCCCGAACAGTCTCAGCAGCTTCTTCAGCAGCCTTCATCTTCTCCTCCCATTTATTTTCTTCATTAGCCAATGCTTGTTGGGAATCAAGCAATGACTTCTTCAACTCGTTGAAAGCTTCTTCAACTTCACCAGAGGAGGAAACTCTCAAAGCCTCATCTTTCTCCAACATATTATTGAAGTCAGCGAGGAACTGCACAAGAACAAGAAGGAAATTCAGTATAGTGAACAACAAATAAAGAGATAGAAAATTAAAGAAGGCAAAAAAATTATACTAAAGCAAGGCTTTGAGCAACACTGTCAATAACTCTTAGAGCGAGGTAATGCGGCAGTAGCACTCCTATGGTTTGGCAAAGTCTCAGACTTTATTAGTTGTCTATCCAATCCAGGGCCAAGGATCATTGGAAAGGCAGAAGAAGATATGTCAACTAACTCACGCTGGTCGGGAAGAGCAGAAGAACCTTCTGCTAATTTAGAAGGCATCCCTTTCTTTATTCTCTTCAGCGGGCTCCCTTCGATTTGCTTGGTTGGGGGCTTATTTCCAGCCTCATTTTTATTTTTCACCCCTGTATCATCTTGTTTGAAAGGGCTATGTCTCCCAAAATGTTGGGAATCTTCATCGTCCCCATGGATACAGCGAGGGGCAAATTTGAATCTAAGGAGGAAACGAAAAGAGCAGCAAGATCACCACTGCCAGATGTAGTGGCTGAGGAAGTAGAAGGAGGTTCTTGCTCAAGGTCAATAACAGGGGAAGGAGTAAGACGAGCAACAAAGGAAGAGATTGTGTTCTTGTACTGCAGCAAATAAGATGCAGACTTGACGTGCTCCTCGCCAATCCTTTGATGAAGTCCCCAAATAAACTTCAACTCCCTTAAATTCACTTTACTTTCCTTTGGACACCTTCTCTTCTGATCAACTGCAAATTTACAGAGCAACAATTAGTGTAACATTTAAATAGATATGTACAAGGAAAAAACAGTTAAATGGGGAATAACATAACCCATTGCCAAAAGGAGAGCACCTAGGCCCCTGATACTTAGTATTTCCAATCAACGGGGCGTATTGCCAATTTTTTACAACAGCCCCGTGCTCAAAATAATCCCTATTGGAGTCTGGAAGATTAACTACTAATGCTTTATTTACAGCCCTAGTCTTTAAATAAAAAGTGGTGTCACTAGTCTCCCACTTATAACAAAACATTATTTCTGGAATCCCCAGATGGGTTCCATGAACTTGATTCAACCTATAAACTCCATTCACAACCCTCCAAATATTGCGGGCTACCCTAGCTGGTACAACGTCGAAGTATTGACAAAATTCAAGGCATAGTGGGTTGGGAGGAAAAGCAAACCCACATTCAGCTATAAAAATATATGAAACCAGCCATGTTCTAAAAGGCCCGCCTAGGTTCCGCCTAGGTTTGAGGCTTGAGAGAAGCGCATCACCTACGCCTTATTCTTGATAAAAGGCTTAAGGCACACTTTTTTTTTTAAAACAAAGGATCAGTTGACAAATATTGGTTGTGGAGCATGAATATGAGAAAGATGGCTACCAAACATATGGATATATTTTCAAAATTCAAGGTAAGTATTATTTTATTATATTACTAGCCTTAGAATAATTAAAATAATAAAAGGAAAAACGCCTTTTTACGCCTAGGCTCCTAAGGCTTGAGGCTTGACCTATAAGCCTCGACCACGACTCGCGCCTTTTAGAACCTTGGAAACCAGTGACCTTCGACAAGTGAGAAAAAATCAATAGGTAAAATAGAGTGTTCCAAAACAACCCAAGAGGGAATCTTAAATTCATTTCTGAATTCGTCAAGAGAATCAACAGAGTAAACCATGATGAAGAATAGAAGATAAAAGAAAGACTTCTTACAGGAATTAATGATTCAACAAGAACTGAAGAACAAAAAACAATCGCTCAAGAGAGAAAAAGAAAGCTTGAAGACACTGTGCTAAAAACACTCAAAAGATTTGAGATAGTAAAAGTTCGTGGATTTTCCCGCTCTTTATATGTTGCCTCGAAAACTGAAAAAGTAATGATTAAAAGGCAACGTCGATTGAACGGTGGCGGCTAAAAGACAGAAAAGATGGATTTGCCCAAAAACGATTCGTTAAAGTTGTGGATAATTTCAAAAATACCACACGCATTATATTTTCATAATTAAACCATAAATTTTTACAAGTATGGGAAGTCGACAACCGACCAGACCTAAAATTATTTCCCGATCAACTTTACGAGCCAAATGCTCCACACTCTTGTAAAAACTTCAAGCATGAAACATTGAGGGCTTCTGTTGATACCAAAAAATGTCCATCTACACGAACCATTCAGATACTGACACGTGTTATACAGTGGGAGATTAATCATAGTCATTAAGGATGGAATACCGACCAACTTTAGGAATACCGACTAATGCCAGGAATGCCGACCAACGATGACAGGCAAACACCAACAGTTGTATACATTAATGATTGTACACATGTAAATGTCTATGATATAAAGACATTCCATCATTTGATATTCCAGCTCTTGTACACCACCACCACCCCAGCGGGACTATAAATACATTGTAAACCCTACATACAGGGACACGAAAAGAGAGGCAATTGAGTAATCCCAAGGCAATATACAACAGTGGACGTAGGCTCTTTCTTTAACCCAAATCACTTTAAAAATCTCTTGTCTCTTATTTTTATTTATCTGAGATCAATTAATTAGCTTAGTCTAGTTTTTTGCATCAACAATACCCTTCCATGCAGATCTCTCTAGGTTGCTTGTGAAACTGGAAGGTCAGCCTCTCAACTTGATGATGCAATTTCTTCAACACTTCATCCTTAGCTTGCAGCTGAGAAGACTGAGTGGCAAGCTACTCAGAGCAAGTTTGAAGCTTCTGGGACATCTCAGTAAGTGCTTGGTTCTTTGCCCTCGGCTGGGCAGCTTGGTTAACAAGAGTTTGTTGAGTGCTAGCCTCATATGTGGTTCCTCGACCAGGTCTAATTCTTGCTCGGGAAGAAGATGCAGACTTAAATATTTTTCAGTGCCTCCAATTCTTCCATTAACCTGGCATTTTCAGCCTCCAAGAAAGAATGACCTTCGTCAGTGGTAGCAACAGCAGTAGAAGAACACTTCAAGGCATTTAGCTCATCTCTTAAATTATTATTATCCTCCTCCAACAACTTGGCAATGGCTCTGGCTTCCTCTACTTCACGGTTGAGCGAAAATTCCTGTCTTCGAAAGTGAGAAGCAAATTTTTTCAACTTATGTTCAAAGCCCCAACCTTCACTCAAGGCCTTGTACTTCTTCTCATAGCTATCATGCGAAAGAGACTTAACCTCCTTATGTTCCTCCTACAGCACTTCAATCATTTCCTAGTAGGCAACATTATTGGCCACTGCCCAATCAAGAAGGCAAGTCAGATGAAGATAGGCTTCCTTGGCTTGCTCAAACACACCTTTCCCGAGCAACTTCAGTAGATCTTCCTCGATCAGAGATAATGGACCAGCTTTAAAGAGCTCGTTGCATCTCTTGAGTAGCTCGAAGTCAGTAGAGGAGAAGTATTCCAGTTTATCCATTAACTATCAAAAGCAAGAAGAATATCCAATCAACAACGGAGTATAAAGTATGGAGAGAAGACAAGCAAAAGAGAAAGAAGATTTCTTTTCATTGATAAACTATTAAGTACAAATTCATCATCAAAAAGAAAAGAAAAATTACAAGTGCAGAAGAAAATAAAAACAAAAGTTGCTCAGACAGATCTACACCTTCTTCATGTCTGGCATGGGTTCAGCAAAAGTAAAAGCAGGAGAAGATAGAGGCAAATGGCTATCAGATGGAGGAGCAGAAGAGTCAATAGTTTGATGTTGGTCGGCAGAATCTAACATCATTATGGATTCACTTGAACCCTCATCATCTTCAATCTCCTCATCCATGTTAGGAGGAGCTCATGGATCATGTCTGAGGAAGAGTTCAGAATCTTGAGGGGTGCCGACCTCCACTAAGGCTGCAGACCAACCATTCTTGAAGCATTTCTTCTTTGCAAATTCAATTTGCAAAGAGGCAACCCTAATGGCTTTGTCCTATCCCTTGTTGAAGCCAACCTCCCTGGCCTTGGCTCTTTTGGCCTTCTCAGCAACAAACAAAGCCTTCTCGGCATCCAAATCTTTCTGCAGCTTGATGATTTTGGCTTTTTCAGCATATAAGTCTTTCTGCAAATCAGCAACTTGGCCCCGAGCAGCCACTGCATCTTCTTCTGCAACTCTTATTTTTTTCCTCCCATTTCTTCTGCTCATTGGCCAGTGCTTGTTGGGAATCAAGCAATGACTTCTTAAGCTCATCAAAAGCTTCTTCAACCTCCTAAGAAGAAAAATGCAAAGAATTATCCTTCTCCAACATGTTGTTGAAGTCAACAAGAAACTGCAAAAAGAAAACAAGGCGAGTTAATATCAGAAATATCAAACAAAGAGATAAAGAAGACAAAAGAAATTACCAGAGCTAGGCTTTGAGCAAAGCCCTTTTAGAACCTTCTGATGGGGGCAGAGTAGCAGCAGCACCCATATGGTCTGGCAAAGTACCAGACTTTATTAATTGTCTAGCCAAACATGTCCCAGAGCCACTGGTGAGCCAGAAACAAATAAATCAACCAACTCTTGTTTGTCGGTATTGGCTGAAGACCCTTCTGCCAGCCTTGAAGGGAGTCCTCTTTCCAGCCTTTTGAGCTGGCTTTCATCAGCTTTCTCAGCAGGAAGCTTCTTCCCGACATCCCCCTTATTAGATGGGGGCTTCTTCCCAAGGTCCTCCTTATTGGATGGGGGCTTCTTCCAAGCATCCTCTTTGTTTTTGGCTCCATCAGCAGCTTATTTGGAGGAGCGAGTAGCAACTATGTCAGCCAAAATATTATAAACTTCCTCTTCCCCATAGGAGCATCAAGTGTTAGGTCTGAATCTAAAGAAGAAGAAACAGCAGCAAGTTCACCATTGCCAGATGCAGTGGCAAATGATGTGGAGATAGGGTCTTGGTCAAGGTTGATTAAAAGAAGGTGCGGTTACAATTAGGCGAGAAAAAAAGGAGGTGATGGTATTTCTATACTGCAGAAAGTATGAAGCTGATCTGGTATGCTCTTCCTCAACTTTTTGATGAATCCCCCTAGATGAACTTCAACTCTCTAAGGTTAATGTCACTCTCCTTGGGACGCTTTCTCTTTCGGTCAACTGCAATTAAAGGTCAACAAGGTATACATCACTTAGCATAATATGCAAAGAAAGACAAGTAAACAAATGCAACCTATCCCATTGTCACTTGGTGGGCCCTTAGGCCCCTGGTACTCAGCATTCCCAATCATAGGAGCATGTTGACAATTTTTAACAACTACTCCATGTTTGAAGTAATCTCTATTGGAGTCAAGAAGGTTAACTACTAATGCTTTGTTCACAACCCTAGTTTTCAAATAGAAAGTGGTATCACTAGTTACTCACTTATAGCAGAACATAATTTTTGGGATCCCTAGATGAGTCTCGTTGAGTTGGTTTAATTTATATACTCCATTAACTGCCTTCTGCATTGGGGGCTAATCTAACTGGGACGATATCAAAATACTGAAAAAATTCAAGACAAAAGGGGTTTGGGGAAAGGTGGATCCACATTCAGCAATAAAAATAGAAGGAACCCAGTGACCCTCAGAACATAATCAGTAGGCAAACTGGGATGTTCTAGTTCTACCCATGAAGAAATATTCCATTCATTTCTAAATTCACCAAGAGAAGTAACAGGGTAAACCATGATTGATGAAGAAGAAAATTTTAAGGATTCAGCAAGAACTAAAGAACAGAGAATGATCGCACAAGAGAGAGAGAAAGCTTGAAGACAACGGCAGAAAAAACTCAGAAAGTTTGAGGTAAGAGGCAATCGTGGCTTTTCCTAACTTTATAGGTTGCCACGAAAATTGGAAAGGTAATAATTAAAAGAAAACGTCGATTGAACTGTTGGCGGCTAAAGACAGAAAAGACGTACTTACCCAAAAACGATTCGCTAAAGTTGTGGACAATTACAAAAATACCACCCATATTATGTACCGATAGTTAAACTGATTAAATTTACAAGTATGGGAAGTCGCTAATCGACTAAGCCTCAAAATTGTTGCCTGAGCAACTTTAAGAGCTAAATGTTCCATACTTTTGTAAAAACCTCAAGCATGAAACATTGGGGCATCTGTTGATATCAAAAATTATCCTGCTACGTCGACCAATCATATAGGAACACTTGTCATCCACTGGGCATTAATCCAAGTCAGCAAGGGTGAGTTACCGACCAACAAGTTAAAGAAGCCCGACCAACATGTTAAAGAAGCCCGACCCTCACCAAGAAGACCGACCAACACCTGGAAGACCAACCAACGGTGTATACATTATTAACATTGTACAGATGTAAATGCCTATGTTCTAAAGGTGTTCCATCATTTAATATTTCAACTCTTGTACACCCTCAAAGGGCTATAAATACATTGTAAACCCTACACCCAATGGACATGAGAAAAACGAGACAAGAGGCAATTAAACAAGCACAAGGCAATGCACAAAAGTGGATGTAGGCTTTTCTTTTAGTCGAACCACTTTAAAAATTCTTTCTCTTTTATTCATTTTTATCTGTGATCAATTAATTTGGTCAGTCTAATTTTTTGCATAAACAATGATAGAAAAAAAGACTTTCAAATTAAAGAAAAAATGGATTATCATGAGAAGACCTAATTTCATGGATAAAACAAAGAACAAGAGAAGTTAGGAGGTCACTTCTTCCTTTCCATGATAGTGTGAAAAGGGTGGGTCGAGCTATAAACTCCAACCACTGATTTTACACCTCGAAAAAAGGAATTTGAGTACAAAAATAAATGAAATTTTAAATCTTTGGCCATGAAGATTCTCACCCCGGATACCTTCGCTGCAACCTATGCAAGGTAGATCGCAAACCCTTCCACAGACGTTCCCCAAACTAATGGATTAGGCCACTGAAAGTGAACAACAATTTTGGTTAGCTAAGGAAGGGTTCACTGAAGCGAACCTCAAGCGATCATGTCACAGATCTAACCAGAGAATTTTGTTAAAGGGAGAAACCCAATATCACATCCAACAAAGCTTGGGCTTAGTTGTTGTGAGAAATGAGACCACATCATAATATGCTTAAGATTTGGAAAATAGATTTCATACTTAATAAGTGGGGTTAATTGCAAGTTGGACCTAAAAGTTTGGGATCATTTTGAATTTTAAACCTACTCTTTTAATTTTTGCAATGTTAACTTAGATGATTTTAATTTACTTAGTTTTAGTTCTTCAGTAAAGATCAATTGGGAAATTTAATAAAATTGGCGACTTAACGAAATTGGTGTGATTGGCCAGCCATGCATCATTAATAATATTTATATTTTATTTAAACACTAATCAAAAGAGAAAATATAAAAATGAAATGAAACACTCATTAACACCTCTCTCTCTCTCTCTCTCTCTCTCTCTCTCCTCCTCCTCCATTTCCTCCTCCTCCTCCTCCTTCTTCTTCTTCTCGCCACCCATCCATCATTTGTAGAAACCAATACCACCCCTTTTGCCACCGCCCCAACTACTCTGCCTTCCAATTCCTCCCAATCACCCCACCCCCCACTTAATGGAGCCCCACCACTAGCCACAACCTCAAGCGACCACAAATAACCCATCCTCATCATCCACCACCATCACCAACACTGTTAGTGAAACCCTCTCATCATCACTCCCAAATCAAACCTCCTCACTAAAACCATACTCTCCCACCTTGACACTTACGTCACTTAAAAATCCACACACATGACAAAGTGTTACCACAAAATCGACATCACCGACGATACTTGTCGGTCATAACACCACTTTGATGACTATCACCTGTTGGTTTATGAACAAAATGAATTAGTTTTTCAAATGAATTAACTTTGTCGCGATTAATTGAATCGATTTGTTTTCAAATTGATTGTTTTAGTTAGGGTTTGGGTTTGTTTTCATTTATTTGCAATTTGGCTTTGTTTCCAATTAAATCATTCCATGTTTATCGATTTGTATTTGCTTTTACAGGTGGAAGTTTTTGTTAATGACGGTGACGATTAAAGGTGGCGACGATGGTAGGAGGTGATGATGATGGTGATTGTGATACGAAGCTAGCCGATGTAGCAGTGATGATGGTAGCTGTTGGTGATGGCAGTAGGTGGTGGTAATTTGGACAACTTCACGTGGTGGAGTTTTGATGGGTAAGGATGTCAAAATGTGATGATGATGAAATTGAGCACGTGGTGGTGTTGTAGGTGGTAATTGGTAGCAAGTAGTGGCGATGTTGATATTCCACTCGGTCCAACTGCTTTGTTAAGCCTTATCTTTTTAATTAACTCGCCAATCTCTTTATTGGTAATAGGATTAACCATCAAGTATATTAGGTTCTACACTCGCATTATATTTTCAAGAATGTTCTTCATTTAATAGTCCCTGAAAATATTACTCCCATCTGCATAATGTTTCGTTTCAGTAATTAATATGTTCATGATTTATGTCTTTTACACAATTAATTGGACTCATACCTCTTGTTGACTAATCTATATTCTTTGCTAATTTGTAAATTTCATGTTCTCATCGTATTACCTAACTTATTATGCAAACTATCTAGAGTGTTTTGTTGCATCGTGATACGTCACGAATATTGCATACTCGCGTCCGTTATCTTTATGCATTCTAGCACTTTTGTGTTCTTTATGTCTATTTATGCTCATTAACCAGGCAACCTCTATTATGTATGTTTATATGCTTTGCAGGGTTTAATTGAGCTTTTATAGGTATTGGAACGCTTAAAGTGAGGATTGATTGCATTTCGGAGAAGTTCCGTCGTCGAACTCAACTTCAAGTGCATTTTAGACATTTCACACTTCATCTCCAGCTCAGTGGAATTCCACGGAAGCGTATCATTGATTCAGATTCATGTGGCCGCAAACGGCACATCGTTTCAATTCGGACGAAGAAGTTATAGTCGTTTCCGTTTATGAACTTTTTCCCCCTCATGATGGACCAAAGAGCTGCTCAAAAGAGGGGACCAGTCGACCAGCCTTGGGACCCCGGTCGACCGGTGATTGCAGAATTGGCCTACACGCAAGATGTAGCTCAGACCTACTTGATCGATCGATCGATCGATGATCTGCTATTTTCGGCGGTAACTTCCTTTTTAATTATTTTCCTTTTAATTCTTTTTCCCACTTACTATATAAACCAATTTTTGTTGTAATAATAAAGATCTTTTTATTATTTCTTGTTCTTCTTAGTTAGGTTAGGGAGGTTAGGTTTTGGAGAAGATTTTGGGCGTGATTTTTTCCCTCTTAGGGTTTACCCATATAGGTTGTGTAAGAAAACTATTCATTATCTCTCTACTTAAAGTCAAGCTTCCATTGTTTTCTTTTTTGCTTTGTCATTTATTTAATTGCCTTATAACTTAGATTTATTGCGTTCATTTGCTTTCTTTCATTTAAATACATGTCTTCCATTATGTTGTGCAGCTAATTTAGTTTAAGTTAAGATTGATTGAACTCACCATGGGTTGATTTAGTTGTTTTGATTTGGTGATGAAGTTTGTGAGGTTAATTCAATTAGGTTGTTCTTGATTTTACGCCTAGAAGATTTAACGGGGTATATCATGTATGCTCCGTATTTACGACCTTGTGTGTGTAATCTCCGGGATATTTGTTGATGCCAAAATCATAGTGGGCTTTTATGACGATTTAGGGGGTGACAACTCTAGATTTAATCAATTGTTGAAATGAGATTCAATCTTGTTTTACTTGTCTTCCCATGTAACCATTTATATTAATTAATCCGAGCTGAGGGATATTAGTCTCAATCTATAGTTTTTTCTTCCTTTCGTTAATCTTGGTTTAAACACATGCCTAGTATTATCTTTTCTTTAGTTAACTATTATCTTTTATACTCTTATTCTTGAAGTATTAAATCAATAGAATTCTAGCAACTAATCTATGTGGATTTCGATACCCGGACTGGCCGCTATACTCCCTTAAAAGAGTGTAGTCATTAGTTTAGGTTTTTGCATAACAGTGCGAGCCGAGCATAACGACCGGCGTATATCTTTATAGACTTGCCCCGCAATTTACTCCTGTTATCAAAATGGCGTTGTTGCCAGGGACTTTTTGGTTTTAGAATTTAATTGATTTAGTATTTCGTAATATTTTCTTTTTATTTGTATTCTTTGCTAACTATTTTTGTAGGACTTCTACATTTGAGCACCAAGAAACGCTTGAATTTGTCGGACGAACAATCTTTATAGATTTTGATATCTTGAGCTGTTTTGGGGGTAAGCATGTCTTATTCTAATTTTTTTCGATAATCGTAGTGATAATTCTTAAAATTCCCCTAAAACTATGACTTTTGGTAAATACTCGCAAAGTCAAAAACTTAAAACATCTAAAATGTCTTTAGGTGAGTATTACCAAAGTCAATTATGGATTACGAGAATTTTGAGAATGATTATTCCGATGTTTGGCCTCAAAATCATTATGATAAGAATTTTGAAACGAGTTGCAATAGCTTTCAAAATTCTTATGTTAATGATTTTGATAGTAGTTCTGAGGATAGTTTCCAAACTTCTCATTATCAAGAATCCGCTCCTCCACCTATGACTTTGCGTGAGGGATTGCGCAATCTTAAAAATGAAAATTTTGAAAACCGTTATCGGGAAGAAAATGGTTGTTAGGAGCAAGAGTTGATGCATTTTTTAATCCCACGACGATTTCTCTTCTGAGACTTTTGAAGTCGATGAATGTTTTAAACCAAATGAGAATTTTGTGCCTACTTTGGAACAAACCATTCTTGACTTGGCCCCGTAGTATAATAGAGAATGAAAATGAGGAAGAGATGGATGTAGTATCCATTAGCAATTAAATGAATTCTTCTTTGGTTCCCAAAGAAGAATATTTCATTGAAAATGATCTTATTTCCTTCAAAACTCAATCTTCAAGCGATGATGACTCATCTCTTTAGTTTGAATTTATTTCCTCCCAATTTTTATTCTATATTGTCAAGCCGATACAAGTGATCGATGAATCAGTTCCAAACTTTAAAACGTTTAACCTTTTCACCGATGAGGATTACTTGCTCGAGTTGCTTTCCATGAAGCCTATTTTGCCTTTATGTGCGCCACCTCCCATTCCAATTGTAAAACATTTGGGAGGAAATTTTTTTTTTTTTATCCCACGTGTATTCGTCGCCCGTTCAATCCAAACCCCCCATCATCCCCCTAAAAATTTTAATTGATGATGGTTCATTTCTTCCGCCTTACACATACCTTTTGTTGTTTGAACGGAATTCTTATTTTCCAGAAAGTATGCATGAAAATGAGGGTACACCGATTTTCCCTCAAAGTCGAATCATTTTTTTGGGTGGATCCATAAAAATTTCAACTTCTAGTATATAGTTAGTTAGAAGTTCAAATTGTAGGTTGTAAATAGTTAGTTTTTTTTCCTTATTTTTCTTCATTCTTACTTATTGTCTAGCGCTATTAGTTAAGTTTTTGTCATTTGTTTTTTGTTTGCTTGGTGCTAACATGTTTTGTAGAATCATTGGACTTGTACTTTCACGAGATCGCTCAATTTTGGATAATATCGCTCATTTCCTTTCTTTATATTGGTTCTTAATTCACATTGAGGACAATGTCAGGTTTTAGTTAGTGAGTGGGATATTCTACCCATTATTTTTCTTAGTCCATGATTTGCTTATATGTTTTTCCCAAGCATGCTTTTCTTGTAAAAATTAAAATTTTCAAAAAGATTCTTTCTTTTTTTCTCCTTTATTGGGCATTTTGCCTTTTGTTTCCGTTGATAAATTTTCATAATTGTCCAATCTAATAGACAACTCAATGATGCATGTTCTCGATTTTAGAAGTTATTAGACTTTAGTCCTCAGTTATTGATATTATGAATAACTTCATGAATTAAACTTTAATCCCATTAGCACATGTGTTTTCCTTGTGTAATTGATTTGGTTTAAGATTTTTATAACTCGGTAAACTTTTGCTGCATTGTATTTATTTACACCTAGTGAGCTTTGTGCTTTTCTTCATTTGTGAGTGTTATACACTACTCTTTCCTCCTTGAAAACGTTACAGTCGTTGGTAATCTCACTATTCTTTCAATGATCGTTCATTATTTGAGGTCATATATAAAATGTGTTACATGAGCATGATTTTCAAACTTTGTTTTGACTCGAGAATTGCGTAAACTTTAGAAAATGATCATACGCCCTCTTTGTTATATCACCCATATTGGCATTGACCTCACCTTAAATGTTTTCCCTCATCAACTCCTTTGAGCCTTAATATAGCCTTTTGTTTCATCACCCCAAATCCCATAACCGACTCCACATTGGAGTTATAAACCATATATTTCACCTTCAATACCTTTGTTTGGAATGATACTTGGGATTGAATGATGTTCATGTTATGTGGTTGCAATTAAGCATGTAAGTGTGAAAGAAAAGAAAAAGTGAAGTAAAAGAAAAGGAAAAAAAAAAGAGAAGAAACAAACAAACGAAAAAGTGAGAAAAAAGAAGAAAAGAAAGAGAAGTAAAATGTTTCATTTATGTACATGTTTTTCAATAATCCTTGTCACTCTCCAATTTCATATCTAATGTTTGTTATAGAAATCTTTTTCCAATTTTGAAATTGCCCGCACTTTTTCATTATCACAAGTTTTTCATATCTGAACACCTTTGAATCCCTACATATACCCTTTCATTTCATAACCTTAACCCCAAACCTACATTACAACCCTATAAAAGTCATGTGTGATCCTTGGGTGAATTCAATTCAAAAGTCTATATAGTTTTGATAATCAGTGAAAATACATTTTGCCTCCTTTAATGGCGGTATCTTTCATTGAGATTTACATGTTTTTCATTTTATATATAGCGTTCTTCTTTGGTGACATGTGTGCGGCCTAGTTTCCATTTACATTTACTCTTTATACCCGCATGTCCCGTGTATTACCTCCTGTTCTGAGTGATTTCATTTGTTGAGTGTAATATTCAAATAGGATTGATATATGCACGCTTTAACGCTTATCCGATTTATTTAAGTTTTTGTCAAATCATATTTTGCATGTGCTCGCTCCCCTCCCACATTTTAAGGCGGGGTTCATTCTATAATGTTAATAATACGGACCTTTGTGTGAATTCATTCACTTTGCTAATAATGTGTTTGAAATCTTTTTCGTTATTGTTGGACTTGTCACATATTAATTGGGCATACTTTTTTAGGAAACTTTGATGTGCCGTAAATCGATATTCGAAAATTCGCATCCGTCCGATATCGGACTCCGAATTTGCGAATATTTATCCGAAAATATGGAAACGGATATTAATATGAATACTCTTTAAAAATATCCGAGGAAACGGATACGGATACAAATAGTACAAGTATCTGACATGGATAATCCGTATCCGATGCGGAGTATCCATTTTAATCGGATATCCATTTTACCGGATATCCGTATCCGTCAAACATATGTTTAAAATATTACTAATAATATTAGTATTAGTATTACTAATAAAATAATATTAAAAAAATCTTAATCGTTTATTCCCAAAACAAAATAAACACATACTCCACTCAAAACAAAAACACCCTAAAGTTATTGTTTTATTGGGTATATTATAAAGTGTCATGTATTATTATTTAAATGGGTATATTATCATGGAGTTACACTAAAGTTACAATACACCTTATCACACACAACATACACCGACTAAAGAACATATACTCCACTTAAAAAAAACTAACTTCGTTTCATTTCTCCTTCGTACAAAACAAGAGAAAAGAAACTCTCATGTGGTTGTTTGTTAGTTTCCTTAATTATAAATAAATGTAAGAGAGAAACAGAAAAGAATGTAAAAGAGAAACATAGTAGAATGTAAGAGAGAAACATAAAAGTAAAGAGATGGTTTTTATTGTAATGAGAACTGAAGTTAAAAACATGTATATTATATACAAAATAAAAATGTATACTTATTAAAATAAAAATATCAGTATGTTTTGAAGACAAAAGGTCCATGAGGTTATCATTCTCAATAAATTTGATTAATCTAAAAGGTACATATTTATTTTTACTGTCATGCAATGCGACTGTTTTTTTTTTTTTTTATGGATTTAAGTCATATTATCATTATGGAATGATACTATTATTATAGAATCAATAATTGTTGATGTTAGGAGGCAGTAATTTTGTTACATATTTATTTGGATTGGATTGAATTGGATTTCATTGGATTGAATCAAGGTTCTAAAAAACGCGGGGCGTGATTGAGGCGTGGAGGCCAAGCCTTAAGCCTTAGAAGCATAGGCGGGCCTAGGCGTAAAAAGGCGTGAAAAGGCGTTTAGGTCTTCTTAATATAATTTAATATTTTTTAACCATAACAAGGCTATTAAAATACAAAAATTGCACATATCATAAAAATATGTCTGAATATATGCAAATTAAAATACTATCTGATTATTTTGGATAAGATAATGGTCCGGTTTGTAAACAAATTCTTTAAAAGGCGACATCGTTTCACTAAGGTATTGTTATTTTTAGAAAAAAGTGCGTCGTAAGGATTTTACCAAGAATAAGGCGTGAAAAGCGTAAGGCGATGCGTTTCTCCCAAGCCTTAAGCCTAGGCGTGCCTAGGCGGGTTTTTTAGAACAGTCATTGAATATTTTAATTGTTATTTTTTGTGATGGTTAAATAATGTAAACAGATACGGATATTATCCGAATCCGAGGTATCCGAGCGGATACGGATATGGATAGTTGTTTTAACTATCCAGGCGGATACGGATACGGATACAGATAGTACATTTAGATAGCGGATACGGGTATGGAAAACATGGTATCCGATCCGTATCCGTCCGTTTACCACCTCTATTTGTGGGTTTCAATCCTTAAAACCCTCATGAGACAACCATCATCCACTAGGATAACCTAGGAGTTTAACGGCTTATTGCATATGCTAAATACAATCGTGTTCCCTAGGAAAGTGGTATTTATATATTTTTATGCTTATAAACGTTTTGCACTGCCTTCTGTGGTCTGGTTTTATTTGTTTCATCACTAGGGACCAGCAATGTCTAAGTTAGGGGGTGCTACGTCATGAATATTGCATACTCGCGCTTGTTATCTTTATGCATTCTAGCACTTTTTGTGTTCTTTATGCCTATATATATGCTCGTTAACCATACAACCTCAATTATGCATGTTTATATGCTTAACAGGGTTTAGTTGAGCTTTAGTAGGTATTGGAACACTTAAAGTGAGGATTGATTGCATTTCGGAGAAGTTTCATCGTTTGACTCAACTTCAAGGGCATTTTAGACATTTCATACTTTATCTTCGGCTCAGTGGAATTCCGCGAAGCGTAGTCCGTTGAGTCAGCTTCGCATGGCAACAAACAGCACGTCGTTTCGAGTTCGGACGAAGATGTTATAGCCGTTTTCGTTTATGAACTTTCTCCCCCTCATGATGGACCAAAGAGCTGCTCAAAACAGGGGACCGATCGACCGGCCTAGGGACCCCAATTGAACCGGTGATTGCAAAATTGGTCTACGTGCAAGACAGTAGCTCAGACCTGATCGATCGATCGATGATCTCCTATTTTCGGCGTCAAGTTCCTTTTTATTTCTTTACCCTTTAATTATTTTCCCACTTACTATATAAACCAATTTTTGTTATAATAATAAAGATCTTTTTATTATTTCTTGTTCTTCTTACTTAGATTAGGGAGGTTAGGGTTTGGAGATGATTTTGGGTGACTTTTCTCCCTCCTAAGGTTCACCCATATAGGTTGTGTAAGAACACTATTCATTATCTATCTCCTTACATTCAAGCTTCCATTGTTTTGTTTCTTACTTTGTCATTTATTTTTTTGTAACTTAGATTAATTGCTTTCATTTACTTTCTTTCATTTAAAGCATGCCTTCCATTATGTTGTGTAGCTAATTTAGTTTAGGTTTAGATTGATTGAACTCACCTTGGGTTGATTTGGTTACTTTGCTTTGGTGATAGAGTTTATGAGTTTAATTCGATTGGGTTGTTCTTGATTTTACGCCTCGGAGATTTAACAGAATATATTAGGGGTGGCCATAGGCCCGAGGCCCGCCAAGCCCGCCCAACCCGCCCAATAAAAAAATAGGGCTTGGGTAAGGTAAATAGGCCCGCAAAGCGGGCTTGGCAAAATTTTATAGGCCCGATTTTTTTTCGGGCGGGCTTGGGCATGAGTTCTTAAGCCCGATGAGGCCCGGCCCGGCCCGAGGCCCGAAATATATATATATATATATATATGTGTGTGTGTGGAGGGGGGGACTTCTATAAATATAAAAACGTATACCAGGTCTTTTCATGTAAAGTGAGAAACTTTATATATGGACTTTGTAATATATGGAGTTTAAAACAGATTTTTAATTAAAAAAATTGGTCTTTAAATAAAAAAATAGGTATTTTAATTTTTAAAAAAATCTTTTAATTAACATAATAGGACCCGATCGGGCGGGCTTGGGTAAAGAGCTTTCAAATCTGGGCGGGCTTGGGATTACATAATAAGGCCCGATCTAGGCCCGAGCGGGCTTGGGATAACACTTAATTTTTCAAGCCCGGCCCGAGCCCGACCGGGCCTGCCCAGGCCCGGCCCACGGCCACCCCTAGAATATATCATGTATGCTTCGAATTTACGACCTTGCCTGTATAATTTCCGGAGTATTTGTTGACGCCAAAATCATCGTAGGCTTTTATGACGATTTAGGGGGTGACAACTCTAGATTTAATTAATTGTTGAAATGAGATTCAATCTTGTTAAACTTGTCTTCCCATGTAACCATTTATACTAATTAATCCGAGATGAGGGATATTAATCTCAATCTATAGTTATCTATTTCCTTTGTTAATCTTAATTTAAACACATGCCTAGTATTATCTCTTCTTTTGTTAACAATTATGTTTTACACTTTTATTCCTAAAGTACTAAATAAATGGAATTCTAGCAACTAGTGTAGTCAATAGTTTAGTTTTTTGCATAGCGATGGGAGTCGAGCATAACGGCCGACGTATATCTTTATACACTTGCGCCGCAATTTTCTCCTATTATCACATCTCGTTAATAATTATATTGGTTTCACTATTCGATTTCTTTAAAAAAATTGGTACCAAGTTAACCTCATTCTCTCTCAATCCATTCTCTCGTGTATCTCAATCTCATTCTCTCCCACGTAATAAAAGCAAAGATAGTGGTGCTAGTCATCAAGGAAAAAAAGTCTTCGAAGATGAATAAGAGCTTATTTTCATGTGATAAATGGATACATTGGAGGACTCAATCATGGGCTCAAATCAAAAGTATCAGGAGGTGTGGGATGAATGGGATGAAATTGAGGCACAATATAATGCCAGGAACAAAGGATGTGAGGTGTTATCCCCTGGTTCTTTACAAGGTGGGACCCTATTTGAAATGCCATGAGAAAATTTTACGCCATTGTCGACGAAATCTAGGCAGTGGTAGTGGCTTTAAAGACAATGATGTGTTACATATCACTCGTGTGATGTAAAAAGTGGAGAGGAACATGTGCAAATTTCTAAATTGCTAAAGTATCTTAAATGACATTCCAAAATGGGACATATGCCATATAACAAAACTAGGACCAAATCAACATCAAGTGGTGCACCAACCGAGGAAAAACAAAACAGATCCTTCACCCCCGTTCACGATGCATATATAACTTACACGACTGGTGTGTCAGTGGAGGATATCACCCTCCCAAATTTTAATCAAACGAGACGCCCATGCTAAGGAGATTGAACTTAAGATGGTCATGCTAAGGAGATTGAACTTGAGACCTTGAAGAAGGAAAAAGCAAGATCACCAAAACAAATAACACATGCTGGAGAAAGGAGCCACCAAAAACTAAAAGAGCAAGAGATCGTGTGCGATAATTGCTATAACTTGAACCCTCATGCACGCACATACGGGGAACACAAAATAATATATTTTAGACACGCGAGATAAAAGCCAAAAATACAACACAAGCTCAACAACATTTTAAATTGTTGTTTTAGTTCATTTATTTTTGTAATTTGATTATTGTGTTACCATTTATTTACTGTGTTTTTATTTTGATTTGTATATAAATTGGGTACACATTTTTAATTAAAGCATGTGTTGACGAGTTTTAGTTCACATTAATTTGATTAATGTTTTAGATTGTAAACATAGCATGTTCTTAATCTAATTTCAAAATTTAGGGTCAAAATTTCAACCAAAGGTTTTTTTAAACGGTTTCCAACAGGAGAGAGAAGGATTCATCCCAGCGACTGTTGAAATGTTACCCGGTACGTTTGGAGTGGCACTTCAAGTGCCTCTTGTTGAGGGTTTTCCATAACAATACAATGGAATAGGTATGATTTTACTATTACTAAAACGATTATACAACATATTTATAAAACATTGTATAATCGTCTGCAAATGGTCACAGGAATGAGGTTATTGTTTTACTGTCGAAGTGTCATATCCTACTTTTTTCATAATTTTCAAATCCACGCACTGTGTAGGGGAATTAAAAGTAAAGAAATTGCAGTCAAAACTCATTCTCACTCTGAGGTAGACTCATCTGCATTCTCACAGAGTGTTGAATATTTTACCGTGAAACTTAATTAAATCTCTTGATAGGTATGTATAGTCTAAATCTTATGACTAGTATTTCGATAACTTTTCAAAAAGTGAGAAAATTTAAATCCCAGCGTTCACCCAGTAGTTAGTAACATTTTCCAAATATATCCTCACCTTTCAATTTGGGATGCAATGACAGGGTCATTATTTCACAAAATAGTATGTACAGAACCTTAATTGAACAATAGAAAAAGGGAAAAATAATCTCCCAATTAAGAAAATCAACAATAAAATGTATATCGCTAACACGGTGATTATGGTATTACAAACTGAGCGTTTGTTGGTAGGGGTTAATTTGTTTCATAAGAAATTCAGATATTTGCCTTATTAATTCACAAGGATGAGGAATGGGTAGACCTAAACAGCTTTATGAGTCCACTTGTTAGGCAATGTAAAGATGTAAAATAAAAATGGAAAATGGAAAATGTACAAATGTACTTGCCATTTCGACAGTTGTGCAGATATACAGCTCAGAGCATTGTTGACTGTTAGCCCCAGGCCATGGAACAAGCGTAATTAACTACCAGTTTACCATCAAAGCCAAAATTCTGCAATATTAAAATATAAAAATTAAATATTAACAGGTAGGTGACGAAGATAAATGTTAAATAAAAGGATACACAATTCAATTGAAGCCAACAAAAGTTAAAATCTAATCCTGAGTTCAGAAGACAGGGCTTCAGCCGATAGAAAGTGAAGGGTAAAGTATCAATTAAACATCCCTGAACTATGCAGTTCTTGCAATAAACCCCCTGAAATTGCCAAGACCCCTTGAATGTGTCGAATAAACGTCGCTAAAGAGTCCCCAATAGCAGGTGTTTGCAAGAAACTACATAGTTCAAGTTATCTTTTGCATTAAATATAGTTGTGCGTTTTTCTAAAAACTGCTAATTCAGGGGGAGGAGAGTTTCTAGTGAAAATTTTACATGATGTTCTCATTAATATTTTTTTTTTCAATCAAGCCCTCTATATTATTCTTTTTACATATTACTTGTTCCCTTTATTGTTCTTTTTTACACATTACTTTTAAAAATTGCATTTCCATTATATTTGTGCAGTCTAGGCAAGAAATCAAAATTACATGGCCACGCCCTTCAGTAGAGAAACTGTTGGGGGGAGATTTCAGTAGTTTTCCAGTGAAGAAGTATTAACATTCCACACCCTCCTAAAGGTACTTAAAAGTACATAGTTACACTTTTAAACTTTAAAGTTACCTGAACTGTAGAATACATTACACGTAAATTACGAAACATGTATATAGACACAAAGATGAAGTATAAAAGAAAGGCACCAAAGTAAAAACGACTTACATTATAGAGATCAATCACCGATTCATCCGGGTTTGGTGAGAAAGCACTGTTCACATACACAAACTGAAAAAAAAATCAGATGGACTTCAGTTACTCTAGGTATCATCACTGATATTAAAAACAAAAAATAAAAAATAAAATTAGCCCACGAAAAATCATCTACCAACGTCTCTCTGCTAAGCTGGCGGCGAAGAAAATCAATCACTTTAACAAATTTTTCAGTCCCTGCAATCTGTTTATTCAAGCAAATTAAACAAGTGAATACCAATAATATTAATCATATTTGGTGCCACATAATTTACTTTGGGAAAGTGGGAAAAAAAAATGTGTAGGTAGAAACAACTATAGTATTAACCAGCACCGTGAAACATAAAACCTCCAACCTATCAATTTGTAGTTATTTTCTAATTACATACTTTAGAGTAACCACGTACTTGGTGGCGGATCGAGGATTTGACAAGGAGCAAAGGGTAAGCATTGGGAAAATAAAAAAGAGTGTTTTTTTCTATGAGCATGAAAACCAAACAGAATAATAACAATACAACATATCAATATATATGTATGCATTCAATATCACTATATATAGTATATACGTTCTTTACATATATACTTTTCATCAACAAGAAAGCACTGATTTAACATTAATAGATGCAAAAGGATGACAAAAGGACAAGTACCCTTTTTTAGACAACTGCCCTCAAGCTTGTGATCAACCTTAAAAGAAAATATGATTCATAGACACAGATAATATCTAATCCTAAATGGAACGCTAAAACCTTCCATCCAGGTACCATAAAATTAAATTGTTTATATATTCTAGCGACAAAAATAGTTTCTTTACAGACTAAATTTCCCAGTATTTCCTTATACCAAAGTGACAAAGCTGGAATCTTCAGGTGTGTGGTACTACCATGTAAGCCGCAGCTCCTCCAAAAACTTCAAAACCACAACTACTCTTTACAGACTAAATTTCCCAGTATTTCCTCGTACCAAAGTGACAGAGCTGGACTAGGCTTTGGCTGACACCATCTCTTTGAGCCAAGCTTTACAGTGTCATCCAAAGCTTACGCATTTTACATTTCCAAATCTGACAATGCTTCTCGTAAGTTAATCGCTTTATTTTACCCCAACCATGAAACCTTTCCTAGACTTAAAATGTGTTTCATATATTGTATGTGTTTCATATATTGTAAACCCAAAAAAAAAATGAGGCATACTTTTGACAAACCTTGTATTTTTTTTACAGGTAAAAAAGTACTAGTAAAGAAGCCGCAAGGAACCTGAACAACAATCCAAAGACAGACCCCACAAAAAACTAAATTATACAAAAAACTAGCCCTTGCTCAAAAGAACAACCAAGAGTACGAGGAACTTTCCCAACCCCGAACTCAAGGATAATTAATGGAACACTTCAACCATTGAATTCTTGGGTTAGCCTGCACTAGTATTCGGTCCAGTCTTGAAATTCTTAGGGCCCGTTTGGTTCTCTATTCATAAAATTCGATTTAAACACTGTTTTTAAATACCGTTTTAAAATTCAGTTTTTTGTGTTTATAATTATTGGTGTGCGTTTGGTAAAGTTGTTTTTAAATACAGTTTTTTGAAAATTTGACAAAATTGACAAATATGTATATTTATATCATACATATGTGTGTGTGTGTGTGTGTGTATATATATATATATTTATGTATGTACATATAAACATACATAAAACTTTCATACATACATGATACATGAATGTATACATACATACATACATCATAAATTATATACATGTACATTTAATAACATGTATTTTTAGGTATATTTAATGAGGTATGTTGTGGAGTTTAATTATATATATATATATATATATATATAAAACTTTCATACATACATGATACATGAATGTATACATATACATACATACATACATCATAAATTATATACACGTACATTTAATATCATGTATTTTTAGGTATATTTAATGAGGTATGTTAGGGAGTTTAACTCTCTCTCTCTCTCTCTCTCTCTCTCTCTCTCTCTCTATATATATATATATATATATATATATATATAATGATGTCGCATATATAATTCACTATAAAATTATATACATACATGAATTGATAATATTTTTTAATACATATGTACTATATGTATATTTTATATTATTCCATACATTAATAATATATGTATAAAACTATATATAAGTATCATGTATCTATTGATAATATTATTTAACTTTATATTATTCCATACGTAATTTTGTGTATATGTACATATATATTTTTTATTTATAAGAATTACACACATTAATGTATTATGTATGTATATTATATATTAAGGTATAATTGCTTTAAAATATTAAGAATAAATAATTCTGAGTTGAAAAATAAAAAAACAGATGTTATAAAACACCCAAAATCTGTTTTCTGAAAAACTTGATTATAACACAGGAATATTATAATTCTGTGTTTAAAAACAGGTTGTCAAACGAAGATTTTTATCAGAATTGTATTTAAACACAGAAAACAGAATTATAGTTGCAAACCAAACAGGCCCTTAGTAGCCCAAGATTGGTCAATTTTGTGAAGCAACTACATAACCTCATGGCCCCCATTCTTCATCAAATTATGTTTTCTCTTAATTAAAAAAATAAAAAAAAATAAAAAGCGCTGTGATGGTGGGGTATAAAGCGTGAACCTTCGCGTTTCTACAAAATTGAACAGTGCAGAGAAGAGCACACCAAGAAACAAAATACAGCCAACCACCCCCTCCAACAATTAAAACAATAGAAGATATTGATCCAATTGTGACCCTTCTAATCCAAAAGAAGAACGACAATGGATGCCGTAAAAATAAGATACGGCAGTATATCTGGTGTATGTAAATGTTCACAAAATATATATCACTGAAGTAGGGTATTCCTTATATGAGAACATATACCACTACCCTCAAGAGACAAATCACTATGGAAATATCGCTACAATTCACTCTCATCTCACTTAAAATAATAATTGTAATAATAATTATAATAATAGTAGTAAACTTATAAACGATCTACAAGAGAGACTCCCAAATTCCTTGCAATATCACCCAAATACTTGACTTCCTCAACCATACCTCCAACCTGAATTATGGCTTTGCCCTGACCTCCTCAGTCCTCCCTCAGAGTCTCCGCAACATCAACATTCACCAAATTGACAGTTATCTCCTTCTGCTTTGAATATCAATATTCATCAAGTCTTCCAACACAGTTTAAATAGCCCAATTGAATGGGACCTCAGAGCATAGTTGAAAAATAGTTTCCCTCAACCTTCCTTAATCAACCTCCCCAGAAATTTGATCATCCTGTCTAGCCACTTCATTCTGAACGAAGAAGCTTGATTCTCCTTTCTTTTGATGGCTAGAATTTCATTCCTTCAAGTCTTCATTACTCTCACCTAGACATAAGGCAGTAGGAACAGAGTTCCAAATTCCTCCTAAACTGCAAATAAGTTGGAAGACATATATCTATCTAATTATCCAAGGGCAGTTATATAAATAGACAATATATTTTGGGCGAGTCTATGCACTCAGGGAACTCAGGGGTACCTATACAGAGATCCTACGTGGTTGGATATGGAAAACATTTGGCTCCACATGTCAATCCTAATACACACCACAGCTAGTATTGCAGTCAAATATAGCCTTGCACATTTACGACTTATGAGTTATGAGCACAACAAATAGGCTTCAGCCTCCAACTGAAAGGGCCACCAAGTAGATTAGAGAAAAAGCTATCACGATATTCTTATCTAAACCATTGAAATTAATATAAGACTTTGTATTATGTAAAAATGTTATGTTTCACGTGACTTCACAAATAAGGATGCTACCACCTATCAAATTAGGCTAGTTTCTTTTTTCTTTTGTCTTATCGATCTGCAAGTACTATATCAACGATTAGGTATAATCAGTGAGACCCTTTGTCATAATGCAGGCATGAACCACATTTAAATTTGTTATGAACCAAGAGTTGTTGGTTTTAGCAGACAATTGTTACAAACAATGCAGTTCATAATTGGAGTGGGATAACTCAAAAGTTGGGGAAAATATATGGTAAAAATTTCTGAAGAAACTTAAATAAAGAAAAAAAAACGAAATGAAAAGCATTAAAAATAACACAAAAAGGCAAAGCAATAACAAAGAACAAGGGAAGGTCATGATCAAGCTATGGGAAAATTGGTGTTGATGCAATTCCTAAACTCTATTCACAAAACAGTGTTGTTTTCTATGTTGCCAACAGGATTAAGAACTTTGTAACATACTTTCTAGTGAGACATGCAAGTTTTATTGTGAGTGAAATGCAGGGGTGGCAATTTTTGACAGGGCACGATAACACGACACGAATGAAATTGACATGGCTTGTCGTGTTCGTGTTTTTTAACACAAAGTCGTGTCGTGTCGTTTTCGTGTCAGAAATTAAAAACGAAATTGACCAGAAAACACGACCCATTTAATGCGAAATTAACCCGAAAACACAACCCAATTGGCACGAAATTAATGACGCGAATAACACGGCAGCAGGTGATCTCTTTTTAATAGGGCACTTTTATTTACCCTTTAAATTAATCCACACCCTCCATTTTATGCCATATGTTCCCATCTAAGCAAATACCAAACTCAGAAGATAAATGTAATACCCCGTAATTCTGCATAGTTAGGAAAATACATTTTTCTTTAAATTATGTGAGTAGAGTAATTTAATGTGATAAAAATACGTTTTATTTAAATTACGTGAGTAGAGTAATTTAATGTGAACACGTTTTGAATTAAATTACGTGAGTAGAGTAATTTAATGTGATGTAATGTTAATAAAGATTAATATGACGATTAAAAATTTACTAAATGTGAGTAGTAAATTTTGAATGTTGATCTGTACGGCCTAGCGATTTATATGGACGTACCTGAGTTATCTCGACCGAGTGTCGCGCGTAGACAAAAAATTGAAGATGAGATGAGAAACATATTTTACGAGACTCAAAAGATAATTTAGAGTCCACAGATGATTCCGAAAGGATCGAATTAGTCAAGTTGAGTGCCGGGTCATTTTTGGGCTAAACCGGGACCATTCGAGGGCACTTTGGTCTCTTTACATTTATGGGTGAGAAGACCTACGAATTTTGGAACCCTAAATCAGATTATATGAGTTAGAAGCTAGGGTTAGAAAGGAAAGAAATACACCATAACCATTAGAGAGAAGAGAGAAACAATTTCCTAAGGCAAAAGAAGGAAGGAGGGAGAATTCTAAGGAGATTTCACCACCAACTTGTTGGGATGGAGGATTGAAGGATAAAAATCATCAATCATCAACAACAACCACGAAATCAGACCCTACAAATCATAAGGCAAGTGGTTATTTGCAAAATAAATTGAGTTATAATACCCATATATAAGCTTCATGAAGAACATGGTTTTTATGATATTTTTTGGAGTAAAACACTTGATTATGATCCATGATTGATAGGGATTTCATGTAGAACGTTTTTAATCTCCAAATATTCTGATATCATAGAAGACTTGATGATTAAATCGAACTGAAAATCTGGACTTATGATGAAAAGATGGAAAGATTGTATTTTTAGGGTTCTTGAATATAATAAGAAGATTTTTTGTTAATTTGGACTAAATTTATAATGATTTTGTTGTTTTAAATCGTTAGTAATCATCCCAGAATATGTAGGAATGATTAGAAATTGTTAGTTGCAAATATGGTGAAGTATCATGGAAGATAGATAAACAAAAATGGTGAAACCCGCATGAAGAAGACGATCTGGGTCTATCACTGCTTGATCGATCGATCGACCCTTGAATTGTCGATCGATCGAGCAGTCGATCGATCGAGCAGTCGATCGATCGACCATATCCCATCGATCGATCGACCCTGGCTGTACTTTAGAAAATTTTGTGGATAAATTTCCTTTTAATTACCGTCGCTTAATGGGAACCTTAGTGATGATATTTTACCTATGAGGAGACTTAATAAACACAAGTAGGTGTACCGTTAGATTTCTTCATAAATGATTGAGTGGGAAATTTGGAGAAATGAACCGATGGGAAGATAATCGATTGAGCCGTATGTCAGGAATGTGAGAATTTAGTTACGGAAAGAATGAGAATAAATTCCGAAAAAAAACTACCAATAGGTTAAAGATATCTTAACTACTGAATCAAGGGAGGGGTAACTAGGACCCTTAGAGTTGCGTGAACACTCGAATAAAGGCAATAGTGAAATAAATCGTAAATTAATGAGTACGGTGAATATAAGTAAAATATATTACGTACGGGCATGATTTGATAGGTCGGGTGTGTACTTACTAAATTATATGAAATTTTGGGTTAAGAGAATTTTACCTAAATTAATTATGTTAGGGTCGATGAGACATTCCGAACTAACATAAAGTTATTATATGTTTGGGGTAGATGTAAAATGCCGAACCAAACTTTAAACTGGTGTCGCGATGAAAGAGTCCCGAACCAGAATATATGTGTGTGTGTGTGTATATATATATATATATATATAGTTGGGGTCGATGGATCATTCCGAACCAACTCTCACTTGGGGTCGATGAATCATTCCGAACCAAGAGTCCTTTATGTGTGTCAAAAGGATATGTTAGTGATAACTAATATTCAATACATGATTGTGTGATAAAATGTATTCCATATGCATAATCTACAGACTTAGAATAGTAGATAATGAGATGGATTGTAAATATCTTAGTAATAATTAAATAGTGTGATGTAATTATTACAAGAATAAGGATAATAAGCAATAAATAAGTTATCTATGCTTATAGCACATGAAATATGAATTATTAAAATACTGCGAGTAGGTCATGGGGACTTAGTTAGGGGGTACATATAGTGGGTATTCGAATCTAGTTAACTGGGGTAGTATAACCAGGTGAACTAAGTATCCTCGTCAGACATGCACTATAGAAGAGAGGTGAGGAAGTTCAAGGGAGTGTGCGAGACCTTAATATGTGTAATCAATAACTCAATTGTGATAACTGCTTCCAAAATATTTTCAAATGTTTTGAGTACTAACTCTTGCTATGTAAAATTTTTAAAAACCTTTTAGGTGCTCAGCCATAGGGACACCCAGCATGATTTCATTCCAGGGATTTGGGAGCTGCAGCACATATGGATGTTGCAGGGATTGTTTAGTCGTTTCCTCTCTTTCAGTTCTAGTGCAGGATCTCAGTTTTAGTATTCTTAGTTGGGACATGTTGTCCAATCTTTACTTTTACATTTATTCTGATTCTGAATTTTGAGTTGGTTTTCTTGGCCGTGGTTTTCGGCAAGACTTTATCTGCATTCAGTTATTTATGTGAATTGTTTCATTATTACTGGAATTGTATTGTTTTGTATGGGTTGTTGATTCTGCTTAAGGAAGATAAAATTTGGCACTAGCTTAATTTCACTTAGGTGGTTAGTAACTTAAAATTTTCGGCAGTGATGCTAAGAATGAACCATTTAAGAAACCTGTTTAAATTAAATTAAGGCTTGATCACCCAAGGTTTAATTAGGCGGGGTGTCACAATAAAACCCTACAATCCTTTCCACATCCCTCATTTTCATTCTGTCCTTTTTCGCTCTCAAGTTGAGCGAAAACCCTAAAATCCTTCCAATCCTCCACACCCCCATCTCCATCTCCGATCTCCTCATCTCCGATCGAACAAAAATCCATCTCCGGCTCCATCTCCAATCGAAAAAAAGGCTGGCTCCATCTCCATCTCAGATCGAAAAGAAAAGGGCCACCATCACCACGAATGCCAACAAGAAAGCCAAACATTTGATGATTTCCCCTCATATTTGTTTTTGATTTGTGATGATTACCCTAATTTTGTTTTGTATTGTTGGTTTTTGTGGTTAAATTTGTATTTCCATGAAAATGAGATTGTTGATAACCTAAAGGGGTGATTTAATTCTCCGCTATTGATTTTGTTTTGTTGATGACATATAAATGTATGGAAATTGTTGTTACTGTATATTTGATCTTTGTTGATAACTGCTGCTATATATTTCTTTGGTTTAAGATTTAGAATGAGAAATGAGAATGGAATTTAGTAAAAAAAAACGAGGTTAATTTGTCGTATTTTTCGTGTCAGTGGTGTTTTTCGTGTCTAACGTGTTCAATTGGGTGGGAAAATATCAATCGTGTTATACGTGTTGTGTTTTAGGTGGATCGTGTTCGTGGTAACTAAAAAAACGACTTCGTGTCGTAAAAAATCTTATCTTGTCGTGTAGTCAAAACACGGCCCAAAACACAATTTGCCACCCCCATTTAGTCTTTAACCCCATTTCTTATGTAATGTATCATTTTTGTTATCAAAACTTAACATGTTATCGCTTTGGGTACCATTTACACTTTAGTGGGAAAAAAAGTGTTGCGGAAGGTCACACTAAGTGTTGCAAAAAGTGATACTTGTACCCAGAATGACAATACAGTTAACTTTGGCATCCAAAGTGATATACTACCTAACGAAGGTGAGCAAAAGACCATATGACCCATTATATTTTCAAGCTCATTCTCAAGGGGAGAAACATAAATAAAGAGAAGAGGAAAATCTTCTCTTTCTTCTGGATCTCTATATCCACCTAAATTTGACTCTACCGCTAGCAACAAATCAACACACCATCCTGAGTAAGTTCTTCATTAAAACATGAAAAATGAAATGGCATCTCTAAACTAGTTCTCATACTCCCTTATCCTCTTTTGTAGATTTAAGGATACATTCAGTCAGTGACCCATAATGGTTCGTTGATTATGTTGAAAATAAGAAAAGTGGACTATTAATTTGAGACGGAGGGAGTTTATATTTCCATTCCATCGTTCCTCTTAAAAAAGGGGGGATTTGTCGACATCCCGCTCAACTCTTTTTAATCTATGCTAAGTAGATGTAAAAATCTTTTAAGCACCTTAAGGACATCATATTTTCAATTAATCAACAATAACTCCGTCTACTATATAGTTACATTCTTATACAATTACATCTAAAGATAATTCCATAGCATTAAAACATAATATTCCATACAAATTTACTATTTTTTCTTAATTTTGGGCATCATTGAACTATGTAAATACATTTTTATGACAGAAACAGATACAACTGCAAATAAAGTATTTCGGTTTTAATATAATTACATTATAGCTGCATTTGTTTTTTCATTTGAATCTGAAATCTAAAGACTGAATCTAAAGTCTGAAGTTTGAATCTGAAAAATATATTTTTTATGTCAGAATGAACCTCCAAATGAATGTATTTAGTAAGATTTGGTGTCCAGAGGTAATTTTATTTCTTAATCATTTAGAGCCAAATATACCCGTCAGTCTCTTAATTTAAAAAAAAAAACACTATTTAATACCTTTACGGCAAAATTGTTTTTAGCTTTTCCTTAACGTTAATTTCTAAAGAGTTCAACAGTTTATCACCATGTTTCGCGAAAAAGTATTTCGGTTGTAATATAATTACCTTTAGTCACTAAAATAACTTTTTTTCTTAATTTTGATTCTAGAGACAAATAAAATTAAGAAAAAAAATATTTACATATGTTTTCTTGTGGACTTATTGACAAGATTGTTTTTAGCTTGTCCTGATCAAAAATGAAAACCATAACTTGTCCAATTGTAATTTGTAAACATATCATCATACCAACCCTAGGTCAATAAACACACGTAACTGCATCCCTAATTAGATTAAAAATTTGCAATATGAGATTTAAATAAGATTACAATTCGATGATCTTGAGTGCGTAGTAATAGGAAACATACCTTGAACTTAGCTTGCTTGAGAATTGGAGCATCACCGGTAGCTCTCAGATGAACAACAACTGCATAATATGAAAACAACAATAATATCAACAAACATTAGAAAACCTAATAATAAATAGCGAAAATTATACGATTATGAAGTTAGAGAGAGATTATATGTAGTTAGCTGACCTTTACGAGGAGCATTTGGAGAATCTGAGGCCATTGTGTTGTGTTTCTACCCTTTTTTCCCCCGAACAAGCGAAATAAAAGAGTTTATTACAACAAAGAGCTTATTACAACTAGGGTCGCAATCCATCGCGCTCGCTTGAACACGATTTTTGAGCTCATTTAAAAAAATGCGTATGTTGGGCTCGGGTGGAGCTCATCTCGTGTTCGAGTTTTAAAGCATAAACGAACTAGATTAGGCTTCTTAAAATCAAGTTGTTCGCGCTCACTTCGTATTAGGCTCGTTCATTCAGTAAATGAACCTAGGTCGAACATAATTTCAACTTTGTTTAATAAACGAGCTTAGCTAAGCTCGGCTTGGGTCGTTTGCAGCCTTAATTACAACCAAATAAAAAGCCATGTGAGGTCATCTGGCATCACAAAGGGGGATAGTATATTTCGAACAATGATGAACGACATGTCAGCGGCAATACAGTCACAATGTGAATGTCGCTAAGCGATAATATAATGTTGTTGGGGAATTCATCGCTTCAAAGTCTTCGGCTAAATCAACGTCGTCGCAACTTGTTGATGGACCTCAATCTTCATCCGTGAACTGAATTAATGTGTTATCGGCAAGTTTGACCTTATGGTCGCAAAGTCCAATTGTACTTGAAGCATCAATGGTTGCTCGACCAATTACTCTCGACGAGCTTTGATCTTATGATCGCAAAAGTCCCATTGTACTTGAAGCACCAATTGTTGCTCGACCAAGTACTCTCGTCAAGCTTTGACCTAATAGTCGCAAAAAGTCCCATTGTACTTGGATAAGCACCACTTGTTGCTCGGATTAATACGTTCAGCAAGTTTTGCCTTGTGGTCGCAAAAGTCCAATTGTAATTGGATAAGCATCAATGGTTGCTCGAACCAGTACACCTAACAGTTTATTGTTCAAAATTTTTAATAATAAAACTGTGGAGACATTTTTGTTCAAGAAGAATGGGGGCAACCCCCAAAATACTCCTCCAAATTAAAAAAACAGGGGCAGCCAAATAGCGCTCAAAATTATATGTGAACAAAGAAATGATATATCTACATATACGCATGATATAGACCGAAGGTGATCACATGATGGTTTAGATAGTTGGAACATATTAAAATGTACTTTGTCCACATAGTTGATGTGTCTCATCTTAAACATCAACACATTAACTATGTGTATGAGGGGACAAATGTAGGATGGGCTCAAATAAATAAACCCAGTAGATTTGATAAAACGAGGTTAATGATTTATCAAGCTTCACTGATATCCGGGCACTACATTGACTGCAATACTATTACGCACGACTAATATATCGCATATACCCCAAGTTCGACGAATTAAACTAGACAATACTCTAATAATGATTTAAATCAATTGTTTAAGATACCACCACATATATTATGACAAATGGCGCCATAAATATTTGGAGACTTGGTTCAATAGAATAGATGACATGTGCCAAGCCCACTTGGGATATTTTGGCTTCCTTCTCATTTAGGGGGAGGATGACTTTGGGGGACTAGTTTTGGGAGAGAAATTCTAACTCTTCTTCCCCACAAATTTTCAAGAGCTTCGTCATTGTAACACCCCGACTAATTAAATATCGGGTAGCTACTCCTTTATTAAATTAATTCAAAATGTCAAGTTGGTTCAGTCAATAGCATCACTGTCGAAAACATTTAATGATTACTAACCACCTAGTATTTAAAAAGTAAGATGTCAAATTTTAAATTAAATCTGATTAACATACGATGAATGAAATGTAAAATAACATCACCATACACCATAAAGTCGTAATGGAATAACCAACAATTAATAATAAGTCTGGAGGAAATACTCCTCCCAACAATCCCACAACTGAAATGAATAAAATAGTGTAACCTGAATAAATACAAACAAAAGTCTGAATAACAGAAATATAAAATGTCTCTAATAGAAATGGGCGACATGCCCTACAATGATGGAACTGAATATGGAATTAAGACTAGAAAAGAGGCGTCTACTGTCAAAGCCCTGTAACTTCCACAACAGCTGCAGCTCGTCCCCTGAATGGAAATACTATGCATGGTGTCCTTGTGGCTGGGGACCTAAAAGGTTTTTACAAAAAAATAGATTTGAAAGCAAACGGGTCAAAGCCTGAAAGTGGAGAGTATTTTAAAAACAGCAAGTGCTTTAATAATAGTTAAAACAATAAATGCAAAATACATGTTAGGACGTGCTCTCACATGAAATACTCACCTCTCGTCTAACTGTGCACTCCTAACGTTCCTGTACCCATTCATGTGTTTTCTCATAACTATCTAGTTCAAAAGAGTTTCTAACACTTCTACTCGGTTCACGTTTTAATTCCAACCTTAACAATTAAATAGAGAGTTCTACTTTAATTCTCGGATTCCCAATTATTAACAAAACCATTTATTGATATCCGTCCCCTTTTATCTTTTCATAACGTTACAATAACAATACTCACAATTTAACATAGCAAATTCCTTTTCATTTAACCGTATATTATTCACATCATAAATATACAATACAAGCACCCCGAGGCTAAGCTGCGGTGCACACATACTCTGTTATCCATCCCGGTACATCACGTACATACTCTGCTAAGCTGCGGTGCACACATAAATCTCTTCTTAAATCCATTTTTAGATCATCAAGGGTCATAATTTTGAATTCATAATTCGTCCAGAATGTTTCTACATGCAGTCCCTAACATAGTTCATAGTTTTAACCTTCCAAGTCATGGGTCTATATCAATCTTCCAAGATAAATTCGATAATTTTCCTAAACATGAAAAAGCATAGCATTGAATCAATTGTAATTAAACCACTTGCCTTAATCGTTCTTCAGGTTTGTTGTTGATTGAAGGTGGTTGAATTCCTCTCTCTCTCTTTCTGCAGAATTCTTCTCTTTCTCTCTCTCTCTACAAGTTCTTCTCAAGGTGATAACGGAGGTGGGGTTGGTTTTTGCCAAGTTTTAAGGTTTCTAAACTTCTCCCGTAGCCCACTACCTAAATTGGGGTTGGAAATGGCTTGGTGGGTTAAGACTAAGTCAGATTTTTAACTCTAATTTTCGTGGGTTTTAATTAGCCAATTTTCGAAATTACCAAAATGCCCTTATAAGTTACCGATATGGCCCAATAATGCCCCGGGACACAAACTTAACCCCCGGCTAGTGTTTTCTGACTATTTCGACCCTTCCGGACTCGTTGGCGCACTCAAAATGACCATACGGGTGATAAAAATAAAATTCACTTTTTAATTCAAATAATTATATTCCTGACGCGACTGTCACGCGCGTCCCAACAAAATTTCTCAAATTGCCGTATTTCAATCTCGCGACAATTTCAATAGTTTCAATATTCATATATTGCCATATATACATATTATAATCAAATACTAACTCACATCTCGTTAATATTTTATCCGGATTAATTCTCAATTAATTCACATTTAATTCAATTAATCCCATAAATAGATATCCATAAAAATACGGGGTATTACATACTTCCCCCCTAATAACAGAATTTTGTCCCGAAATTCGAAAAAGTAAGGCACACCTGGAAAAATTAGGTATCCTCCAGTATTCAAAACAATTATTAAGAAAAGCCCAAATCAGTAAAACCCTCGTTTCACAATAAGCTTGTTTAACATACTTGATACTTTATCAGAATAATCTTCGACAAATGCACCTCGCGTTGTGCTCTTATTAAACAACGTTCGAATAAAAATACCTTATAATTCATTGGTTATTTTATCTCAATATCATTATGAGTTCGCACCTCACTACGCATTAACTCCCGCGTTTATCAAAACATAAAACACCCATTCTGGAAGGAATCAATAACACATCTGACTACTCTTGTCCACTCTTTGAATCTCTATTCCCGATGTTGTGACCTTTACATAAGGAAAACTACTACAGCCGGTTGGTGTTGCACAAAATAATTGTAAGCACCTTGTTCACTATAAAATAGATATGGGTGCTTTTCCCCCAACTCTACCATTAGGTAATATCTGCTCCTCATGACTACAATATATTTCACTAGTTATACTCGATTTGGAATTGAAAATATCGCAATGAATCCAAAATTTCTTTCATACAATCCATCAGTCGTTAGTCACCTTGCGCCTGTACCTCGGGTTATAGGTGATTCAACCCTTAATTTGAATCGTTATTTACCACTACTTATTGTCACCCCACCGAAATTTGGGTTTCGGGGATTTCATTCCAGTTCTAAATAATACTACGTCGAACCACGTACCGGTGTGTTCACTATCTAATAGTGTAAATCACCCCAAGTATATAACAATTTCTCTCCTTCTGGACAACATGTCCCACATAATCGAAGGAACTTATTACTTATCAATAAGTTGGCTACCTCTCAAGAAAATTCTCCAACTTGACCCTCCCATTATTGGAATCGTCGTCTTGATACAAAATTATCCGGTTGATCATCTAACCCCAACTGTTCTACTACTTGCTATACCTCCTTCAATGCCGATATTCACATAAAATTTTCCCCGTTAAATGATACTTAATGATCTTATCCTCCCGACGAATACCAAAAGTTTGGACCTTTACCCTTTTCACTACTTTGTGCATATCTGGACTTATACCTGATTGACATCCTCATTCTATTTACTCTTGAGTTACCCTCAACCTTCGATTGATCGGAATTCTACTCCAAATTTCTCATAATAATTTATTCGCCTTCTCAAGAGATATCCCTTTATTAAATGGCTTGCTACTGCCTTTTCTCCAAATTTGAACGTGTTACACTGACATATGATATCCACTTAAACCTTTTCTTATGACTTTTAATCTCATAAGCAATAATCTCACTCGTCCATGTTCCCTCTTCCTTTGATTTACACTTTAGTAAATTAAGATGTCTATGCCCCTTATAACCCAACCATACGGTTTTTAAACATTATATACGCTTCATACAAATCCCAAACTCTTTATTGTCACTGTAAATAAAACGGTGCTATACCACTTGGGCGTTCTCAATCGCTTCTGAATTAGAAATCCTAAATCCTCCTTATCCTCAATGCGTCCTTCAACATACCGTGACAAAACCAACATTATTAGTACTTATATCGTAATTTACTAACAACTGGCTCTAATGGCCTTAACACATAATTTCTTCCTTGTAACTTCCCGTTATAACTACGTACTCCCATATCGATAGAGGTATCCAATTCATGAATGAAGGGCCACACTTCTCCTTACTACCAATCTTACGCTAAGTTTCATGCGTGGGGTGTCTCACAATACGAAATCCAAACAAGGAACCCCCCGATACACTACTACCTAACATTGTTGGTCATCGGAATCCGTTAATCCCTATCCATAATATGTACCCCTACACTCTCATTTCTCAACAAAGTTACATTCTGTCGCAATGACACTTAAACAAGGAACTCCTTTCGAATGACACTTTCTCTTGACACTGATGGTAATCACATTCCATATACACCATGTAACTAAAATCGGGGTTCTCAAAATCCCGTCCCCAGACACACAACTATGAGTATAAACTCCCAAATCTCTAACGGGGAATAAAACAATGCACTCTTTTTGTTACTACTTCTCTATCGTTAATTATAAAACCAATTAACTATTTGTTGACTAGTAAATCAATTACATACGACTCATAATAATGAAATCCCTACGCATCATGGGATTAAATATCCGAGATCAGTATACCATTTAGAAATCACAACATGTTCATAAATATGTATATACACCTATATAAAAAAAGTACAATTGTGAGTCCGGCCCTCTCACAGATGGGGCCTCGCCAGAACAAAACATGCTACCCCAAGGTGGCAATCCCAATAAACTCATAATACCAGCACACTATCGGTATAATCATATATATAAAACCATAAATAATATCATATCCTACTCGTATAATACATCACTAAAATGAGAAATTTCATTAAAGTATAAACCGCTATCAATATACCCATTCATCCTCCGCAGATGACAATAAAAGTAACCCCCACACTAGCAGGGGAAAATGTTCTTATATATAATACAATTACTGATATACTCACCAGACTCGACTCTCAAGTGAAAATAACAATTATGACAAAGGTAACAACTCATTCATGCCACAATTGACATGCATCATCATCTGAAGATATAACTCATACTTCTATCTTATCAATCGTCCCGGCTGCTCAAATGGTTTCTGGACTTACCACACATGTTGTCCCAAACCGAATATTTCAATAACTGTTGCCCGCGCCAGTCATAATACCTTGATTCCTACTCTCGCATCGGGAAAAATTCTATAACGCACGGGTTTCACTCCCCACAGAAATACCTCTACACATACTCCACTTATCTTTTGTTTCACAAATCATGTTAAGGTGGTCCATCTCTCGGACTTTGGTAGTCTCGACTCAGACGACTATCTCTGTTGTTCCCTTAGTTTTGACGGCCCTAAGGAACATGCTACTAATTTTCCACCTCTCTTACTGGAATTACCATCGCTCGGTAGTAATTCCGCTATTGAATTATTTTAACGGTTTCTCCATTGGGTCTTCCCATTGTGGTGCTTTTCCAACACCAGTTTTCCCCAGTCTTACTTTATATAAAGTTCTCGATTCTGGTATATCCCCACCCGGGGTTGTTTACCTCCAAATTAACACTGCGATAATACCATTTTCTTTAACCGTCCAAGCAAAATTTTGCCAGAAGGACTAGCAATTCTTCTATGCAAATTCTCCATTTAATATCCCCTTCCCCGTTTCACCTACTTTACCCGGTGTAGGGTTCATTGAATAATTTTATTTCTTCTCACAGAGTGACCTCTGTCCGGACCTCTCGTGTGAGTTCAGAACGACATTTGGTTTTCATCCTAAACATTTGATCAGGGAACTTATGGTCTAACCATTCGTGTATGCCTTCTCTCGACGTCACATTCCACTTATAAGTGTGGGGATTATTTCTCCCCATTGGAACTCCCTTCTCACGAGACAAGAAGAAATTTTCCTCAAATTTTTCACTCTCGATTGGCCATACTCCGACACAAGTCCAAGCCTTTGGATACATTGCGTTCGTTTGGCTAGCACCTGCCGTCTTCGCCTTTCGAGTATTGCTACTGCTGGTTCTCTTCAATGTTACATTTAATTCTTTCTCTCCCGTTCCAACCTTGTTGGATGTGTCTAATTTGACCCCATTCCTACTATAGCCGTATCCGGAAGTCTCAAGTCGCGCCTTAGCCTTCTATATCTTCCAGGACTTCCGTGCCATAATATCAGTGACTTCAACTACGGTCGTCCTTCTTTAAATAAATCAATTAACCTCAATATATGTTTACCTCCTGCTGTTCACCCAACTGTCTTCGCCAGACGTACTGCATTGTTCGGCACACGAATACACCCAATCGCAAATAAGATTCACTACCATATGTATTAAAGCAGGAGAACGAAATCTCACCAAAGATATCAATAATCCTAAACATAGGGCTCTACATCAAAGAAAGCTCAGTGAAAACATAATAAGTCGTACAGTTCCCAAAGGACACTAGAACCTGATGCTCTGATACCACCTGTAACACCCCGACTAATTAAATACCGGGTAGTTACTCCTTGATTAAATTAATTCAAAATGTCAAGTTGGTTCAGTTAATAGCATCACTGTCGAAAACATTTAATGATTACTAACCACCTAGTATTTAAAAGTAAGATGTCAAATTTTAAATTAAATCTGATTAATATGCGATGAATGAAATGTAAAATAACATCACCATACACCATAAAGTCATAATGTAGTAACCAACAATTAATAATAAGTCTGGAGGAAATACTCCTCCCAACAATCCCACAACTGAAATGAATAAAATAGTGTAACCTGAATAAATACAAACAAAAGTCTGAATAACAGAAATATAAAATGTCTCTAATAGAAATGGGCGACATGCCCTACAATGATGGAACTGAATATGGAATCAAGACTAGAAAAGAGGCGTCTACTGTCAAAGCCCTGTAACTTCCACAACAGCTACAGCTCGTCACCTGAATGGAAATACTATGCATGGTGTCCTTGTGGCTAGGCACCTAAAAGGTTTTTACAAGAAAATAAATTTGAAAGCAAACGGGTCAGAGCCTGAAAGTGGAGAGTATTTTGAAAACAACAAGTGCTTTAATAACAGTTAAAACAATAAATGCAAAATACATGTTAGGACGTGCTCTGACATGAAATACTCACCTCTCGTCTAACTGTGCACTCCTAACGTTCCTATACCCATTCATGTGTTTTCTCATAACTATCTAGTTCAAAAGAGTTTCTAACACTTCTACTCGGTTCACGTTTTAATTCCAACCTTAACAATTAAATAGAGAGTTCTACTTTAATTCTCGGATTTCCAATTATTAACAAAACCATTTATTGATATATGTCCCCTTTTATCTTTTCATAACGTTACAATAACAATACTCACAATTTAACATAGCAAATTCCTTTTCATTTAACCGTATATTATTCACATCATAAATATACAATACAAGCACCCCGAGGCTAAGATGCGGTGCACACATACTCTGTTATCCATCCCGGTACATCACGTACATAAGGATCACGCATTCCGAATCTCTTAGGAATCATTCTCAGATAACAACATCACAAATAATGGAGGCGAACACAGTCACATCACATGGGTCACGCACATACCTACGCTCCCACGATCAGCAGACTTATTAACATCCCAATAAGTCCTTCTCTGACCTATGTTCATAGAGGTACCAATCTAAATCCGGGCAACACAAGGATAAGAAGGCCCTATGCGAACGTAAACCTCCCGTGATAGCAAGTATGGTAGGTATGTCATACACATAAAATTATATGCTAAGCATTCACACATCTTAGATATCTTAATATTAATAAAGGCATACTCTACATCCGTATACCATTATTCCAATTTTATATATTTTAAGTCTCCCGAAAATATAAAAATTTTAAAACGTCGACACGTCTCACGTCATAGTTTCTTATACTTAAAACTTATCTCAAAGAGATTATTAAGTTTCCTATTATTCCCACATATAACATCATTATTCCTAAGGTCCTTACTTCTGCCCCAAATCTCATATCATCAAATTATTCAAATTTACACTTTTAACCCAAATATTATCTCACTTATCGGATTCCATTAGATTTAGAAAAATTTCTCAAATTGAATTCTAATTAAGGTCCAAATTTCATAACCATGCCTACTGGTCTTCCTTAAGTTTAAGGGGAATCATAAGGTCTCCAATAATATTTTCCAAGGGTTACCACCATTAAAATTTAAATAGGGAAAACTTTACTCAATTTGGGAAGGTCGATCGATCGACCTTTACCTTCGATCGATAGATGGTGGTCGATCGATCGACTGATGAACATCGATCGATCGAACGCACCAGGTATGGCTACGGACTGCTTTGTTTTGCAGTTTTCAAATCATCACAAAACGTCCTTTTAATGCATGAAACTATAATATAACGTTATAGTATCATCATACAACCATCCTACAACATTGTTAACGTTCTAAAACCAATAATTCATTAACCAAGGGCTTTGTTTGGATCAAAATTTCATGAAGAACCCTTGTTTCATATTTCTTTCAAGAACATTAATAAATCTCTTCTTAAATCCGTTTTTAGATCATCAAGGGTCATAATTTTGAATTCATAATTCGTCCAGAATGTTTCTACATGCAGTCCCTAACATAGTTCATAGTTTTAACCTTCCAATTCATGGGTCTATATCAATCTTCCAAGATAAATTCGATAATTTTCCTAAACATGGAAAAGCATAGCATTGAATCAATTGTAATTAAACTACTTTCCTTAATCGTTCTTCAGGTTTGTTGTTGATTGAAGGTGGTTGAATTCCTCTCTCTCTCTTTCTGCAGAATTCTTCTCTTTCTCTCTCTCTCTACAAGTTCTTCTCAAGGTGATAATGGAGGTGGGGTTGGTTTTTGCCAAGTTTTAAGGTTTCTAAACTTCTCCCGTAGCCCACTACCTAAATTGGGGTTGGAAATGGCTTAGTGGGTTAAGACTAAGTCAGATTTTTAACTCCAATTTTCGTGGGTTTTAATTACCCAATTTTCGAAATTACCAAAATGCCCTTATAAGTTACCGGTATGGCCCAATAATGCCCCGGGACCCAAACTTAACCCCCGGCTAGTGTTTTCTGACTATTTCGACCCTTCCGGACTCGTTGACGCTCTCAAAATGACCATACGGGTGATAAAAATAAAATTCACTTTTTAATTCAAATAATTATATTCCTGACGCGACTGTCTCGCGCGTCCCAACAAAATTTCTCAAATTGCCGTATTTCAATCTCGCGACAATTTCAATAGTTCCAATATTCATATATTGCCATATATAGATATTATAATCAAATACTAACTCACATCTCGTTAATATTTTATCCGGATTAATTCTCAATTAATTCACATTTAATTCAATTAATCCCATAAATAGATATCCATAAAAATACGGGGTATTACAGTCATAAGTATTCATTGTGATAAACATATTCTTGAGTTACATTACGAGTTTTATACGATATATTCAAGTTTAGTGGCGGTACACCCCTCGCGCAACAACACCACTAGAATTGAGTTTTTTGGTGTATCGTACAGATCTATGAACAACGCTGACTTTGAGTTCACAAAGAGACGGATACATATACGCAACAATGTTGCTCAAGTAAAAAATATGCTAGATGCGGTACTTTCCAAAATCTACACAAATCTCTTACACACAACTTTCAAAATTTCATAGCAATGATCATTACCATATTAGTGACCCCTTTCACTTTTAGAGTCTTCACGAGCACGTCTGTTCTGGGCAAACATAAATCTATAAACTAAGAAAATATATTGAAGAAATATTATAAAAACAGATGTACTTAAATGAAAATTTTATATTTTAGGGGAAACCAAATAGTTTTAAACGTATACCCATTGGACATGTGATGCCCCACTATAGCTTATCGAAACCAAATGCATGAGCCGTATTTACAGTGTACAACATGCAATCATGGTTAATTTCTTGCCACTTTTTTTAGAGGATTTTTATTGATCGGTGATATAACACACATTAGGTATTGTTGAACTCGTGTTGGATCTTTACCCATATCGTTCCCCTTATTTAGTTAGTTCATTTTATTTCATCAACGGAATATTTACAATATGGATGACATAATGCAATTTCATTGACTTCACTTAAATTTGGTAGTCTTGCGGGAGGAGATGGAGAAGACATTATAATTTTCTTGAGAGTGAGTTGGTAACTTTAAAAAGATGTGATTAATTTTAGGCCCAAAACACAAATATGTATACTCTTTTGTAAATGTGACCGTTGTAATTTTTTATTTTCAAATAGTTCATAACGATGTGAAATAAAAAAATAGCCTTTTGATTTTTCAAAAGGGAGAAAGTTTCACACTTAAAGAGGGTGCAAGCTAAACGCAAAATTTTCCCCCGTCCAGACCTTGGACGGGCAACATTCATACGTCTGAAACTTTGTCCCCTGCTACCGCATATCCCGTTGAAGACCCATAAGTTTGAAGGAGAGTTAAGAGATCTTATCCTCTATTTGGCGATTTCTCTTCTCATTGTGACCGTAACCCATTTATGGGTTCTCTTTTTCTTTTTTATTAATTTTTTTTATTGTTTAGGTTCAAGCCTTAGGGAGGGGAAGGGGGGGTGAGACTTGAACCCCCAACCTCTTGCAAAGCAAGGGTTGGTGGTAACCATTTATGGGTTCTCTTGTGGGTTTAGAGGACCGATTGTTGTTGGCCTAACCCCATCAATCAATAATGCACGTGTGTCTACCATAGAAGGTGAAGAGGTCGATAATCAACTTCCTTTATGGGTGAAAGTACCCTTTCTAATCCCATTGATTTTTTATTGGCTCAATTTTGTAACAACAGTCTCAAATACACTCGGTTTATATCACACACTAAACATAATCTTAAAAAGATTTTTAAAGAATTTTAAAATAAATTTTCCTATTTTTAAAACCCTAATTTGAATTTGTTTAATGTATTCTATATTTTATATTTATACATCTTAGATGTATTTTATATTCAAATATTTTTATATTATAATTTTCTTCGTTTTAATATTTTTCAGAATCTATAAATTAATTTTCATAATTGATATGATTTTTTGGAATTCTTTAAATGTTGTTTTAAACATTTAAAATAAATAAAATTAACATTAATTTTTGTTTCTTAATTAATTACATCGTATAATGAAAGGTCGGCGTTTGATAACTATTGGATCGTTTGGTTTGTTATCCATCTTATTGGTTTTGGACCAATTAAGGCCATATGTGTTGCCCACGCGATGGTTGCATATGCTCGACTGCAGGCTTTATGTGGTTGTTTTACCCTACTACCCTTCATAGCGATGTTGCCTTTTACGCATGTTCTCTTACCGACCCCTCTTTTGTGCGATATCATTCTTGCCCTTAGATGCCCTTAGTTGTTTACTTAATTTTCCTTAATATTTGGGGAATTACGATTTAACCTAAGCCATATATCTACATCAATAAATTGAGGGCTTGGGTTTTCATTTTTAAGATGAAAAAAAATTCAAAAACCTAACAAAAACATTACCAAAACATTCTCAAACTTCTCTTTTTAAAACTTTTTCAAGTGTTCATCTGTTTGAGGGTTTTTCTTAACATATTTTTATAAATACGTTTTATCCTACATTTTTACACTATAAACTTTGAGTGGGTATGGGTGTTTAGATGGTTTTTTGAGTTTGAGAGTTTTTCGGGTTTATCGTTTGACGTTTTTGGAGTTTGCTGTTTGAAGATTTTTTTTGTGCTTCTGAGATCTCTGCTGGGGTATAATTTCTAACATTTTACATATATACAAAATGATACATCTTGTTTGTATGTGATTTTAAGATTTTGAATGATTTAGATGATAACTAGACTTTTTAGTGGATGACGTTGTTGAAAGTCAAGTTAATCAAAATCCTCAAATACCTACAAAATAATATAAAACTAAAGTGTAGAGGTAAGTAAGGGTATCAATCCACTTCAAGGGGGTGAAGCGAGTGGAAAACACTTGTAATTCAATTTTATTTTATTTTTGATTTTTTTTTTACCTTTTCTAATTTTTTTAAGCTTTTCAAATATTAAAACAATCTTGGGTGAGAAGAAGTGAAATAACACTAAACTAGAATGAAAGATGAAAACAACTAACTAAAAAGTGACTAAAATAGAAACAAAGTCTAACACAAAAATAAGAGATAAAGTGGAGTAAATAAATGTGAGAACAATTAAGGAGTGTGACTACACCACAAATTTTAGCTATTCTAACTAATTAATTTAATTAATTGAATTCTCTCAAATTAATATCAAAATTGCAAATCAACTTTCGTTGCAAATGTAATTTTAATAGTAATCTTTTAGAAAATTAAGTTTACCCCCCTCCCCCTCCCCCACAAATTTTAATAGATCTACACTCCTTTTAACTAATCATCCGCTAGGATCGATTCATCAAAATTTATGTAAATCTTAGAAAATAATTTTATAGTTGAAATTCAAAGAATAATACCACACTTAAGAAACCCCCATCTCTAGTTCGAATCTAAAATGGGTATTATAACTAGAATTTTGATTTTCTCTCGAAAATCATTGACCCTCTCTCGAGGGGTGAATTTAAGGGTGAGGGATCAAAATTAACATTCAAATGAAATTTTTCATTAGTCAAACTAATTAAATCACAATAGCATCAAATAATGGTTCACCCCATCCCTTGAAAGGGGATTTAGCCTAACATGATATTAAACATGATAATCAAATAAACTAGGTAATTAAAGTAAAAGTGGAGTAGAGAACAATCAAGCCAAATCTCTTTGAGTGAAATTGAACTCCAGTCCTTGAATTTGCACATCATTTATTCAATTTGAGCATCCAAATAATTTTTTAACAATAAGAACACACTCGATTGAATTTCTCACAAATTTATTACTCACTAATCTCTAATAAAAATAAAAATAATAAAATAAAACTAATTACAAAATAATTCTACCTAATTTATTCTAACCTAGAAAAACTAAAATGGTGTTTCTCTCTCTAAAATTCTCTCTACAATTTTGATGATAAAAGCCCCTTCAAAATGGTCTTCTTCTTCCTTAAATAGTAGGCATGGAGTTAAAGGTAAATTAAGTAGGGATTAAATGAACATGAGGGGTTTGAGGATAAGTTGGGGTCAAAACAGGGAAATGCACAAATGTGCATGGGTTGTGTGAGGTCATGTGGATGAGGGGTGAGGGAATAAAATCAAATTTGGTTAAAAGAGTATTTGGGGGCATTTTTGGAATTGGGGTTAAAAGAGGTGTGATTTAAATATGTTGGTTTATTTGGTTTTTGGTCTTGGTTTATTATTTTGGCAGAAGGTGAGAAATCGTGAAAAGGTTTGGAAACTCACATGGGTTTGGTGAAAATGGAAAATGGGTTGCAAGGATATGGGTTGGCCTCGGGTTGTCGCCAGATTTATCCGTGGGTGGACCTGAACTCGGGTTCAAGGGGTATGCAGATGGGTTGAACTCGGTTTGCGCAAGGATCGATCGAAGGTGAGAGGTGGGCGCCGGCGGGGCTGGCAGGAGACTCGAGATAGGGGGTTGGGGACACAGATTTAGTTCTGAGTTAAGGCTTCGGATATGGGGGTAAGGAACGGCCGGAGGTCGGAGTTTGTGGTCGCCGGTGGGTCAGGTATGGTGAAGTGGGTTGGCTAGGGTAGGTGGATTTATGGTGGTTAGAGGGAGGAGAGAGAGTGTGGGTTAGGAGTTTAATGGTGGGAGGAGAGAGATAGAGGTTGAGGTTTGTAGAAGATGAAGATGGGGATGGGGATGGGGGATTGTGAAATGGGTTATGGAGGTTTAGGAGAGAGAAGAAATGTTGGAAGGTTGAAGATGGGGGTGAGGGTGATAGGGTGTAGGTGAGGTGTATGTGGATAAGGGTGAGGCTTAAGGATTTGTTGGTGTGTATGGGATTTGTGTGTGTGTGTGTGTGTCATTTGTACACCTAAAAAATAAAACTAAAACTAAAACTAACTAAAAAAAATAAAACTAAAAATATAAAAATAAAATCCTAATCTAAAAATAAAATAAAAACTCAAATAAAAAAATGAGACTAAAAAGAAATAAAAATAAAATTCTATTAAACTAAAACTAAAATCCTAAAAAGTAAACTATAATAAAACTAAAATTAAATGAATTCCTAAAAAAACTAATCCTAATAAAATAAAAACTAATCAAAATCAAAATAAAATAAAATAATACTAATAAAAAGAAATAGAAAAATATGCAAATAAGTTCTAAAAATCCTAAATAAATCTAAAATAAATTCTAAAAATAAAAACGACTCAAACTAAAAATATAAAAAACTTAAACTAAACACACACGGGCTCGGGTGAAGGTTTGGGCTAAGTTTAGGCTCGGTTTTGGTATGGGGAGGTACGGGACTCATAATTAGCTCCATTTGACTGCAATTTGCCTCGAAATAATGCTTTTGACACCGTAACTGCAATCAAGCCTGCACATTGAACATTTACGCGCATAAGACCCAAATTATCAAGAATTAGCAACTAAAATATGTCTACTCGGGGGTATAAAACGTACACTTTTGGGTGCTTATCACCCCCACCCCCCCAAATAGAGCGTTGCTAGTCCTCGAGCAATAAGATGGAGAGAAAGAGAAAGATAAGAAACCAAAAGTGTACCACTTTTGCGGGCACTTGTGATTGCACTTAGCATGTGCAACAAGCCTTTAAATATATAGGTTGCCCTACCGGACGAGTTGTTTCTCGTGAGGGTTTGCAGGGAATATACCCATAAAATTCTTTATTTAAAAAGATTTATTGAAAGGCAGTCAATCTCTTATTAGACGTAGAATAATCACACAATCCATCATAAGAGAAAAATATTTTGAGAAATACAAGCTAGAATGTAGAAAATGTTCAGCTATGTGAATACTCAAGGCACATCCTTTCTAGAATCAACGTGTGTAGTGTGAATCAGTCAAAACGGGTCGAGCATCATCAGAGTAATTCCTAGATGGCCTTTTCGAAATCAACACTTCAACTTCAATATCTCACGAATACAACTCTCTCAGACGAACTCTCGAGATTAGGGTTAGTGTATCGCTCTTGTGTGTGAGGAGGTGAGTAAATGTAAGCAAGTTCAAACGTCTCACACACACACAAGAAAGAACGAACATTTGAAAGAAAAATGATCTCATTAAAGAATACTAATCACTATAGTGAGAACGTCGAGTTATTCACCACGTTGACTTTCATTTGCCCGAACACTTAGGGGAGAATATGAATGTTTATGGGTGAGGGGGAAATGAAATGGGGTAGGATGGTATGAGGTACGATATGATAGAATGGTGATGGATGAGTGATGGATATGCGATGTGAGAGAGTGTTAAATACATGAAGAACAAATGTCTTTATTACAACAAAATAAACTACAAACTCTTTCTTTTCTTTTCTCTTTTTTTTTCTCTTTTTCTCTTTTTCTTTTTTTCATTTTTGCTATTTTTCTATTTTTTTTCTCTTTTTTCTTTTTTATCTTTTCAAACCAACAATGAAGACATTTACCTTTGAAATCAACACTCTTTTATTTGAAAATGAAAGATGATATGGAGATGATAGGTGATGGTGTGGGGAAATATGTGAAAATATGGAAGAGCATGGGAGTGTAATGAGTGAAGTGTATGGGTGGAAACCTAGTGATCGGGACAAATTTCAAGACACGCGTTTCTTACAACTTGAAAAAGATGTCGTTCTCAGTGATCAAGCCAAAATTTTAGTGAAGAATAATGAGATCATATGATGATTTAAGTGCGTACCCAAAAGAAGTTGAATCAACTTCTTACTCGGAGATTGCATAAAACACGCTAAAATGGAGAAAGACACGAATCTCGCAAGCTAAAGTCTCTACTAGTGATCCTTAAAGTTATCTTGAGAATTATAATACTCTTCAACTCTAAACCGCAGTGACGTGATAAGTGCGAAAATTTGTTGAGTCTAAAAATTCATGGTGCAACATGCCTTGTTATGTATTACATAAGCTATTTAGAAAAATATAAATCCTCTAGCTTGATTCCTAGACTTAAAAAGGTGGATGATTGAAAATTCAGATCAATAAATGAGATGAAAGAAACTGCACGAAATTTTAAAAATCAGTTTTAAAAATCAAAAAAATTCAAAAGAGGTACGATTTTGATAAAATTCCCCACCCCAAACAAAAAGGAACATCGTCCTAGATGTTAAATAAAATAATTTTTTTAAATTGAGAGCAGAAGGGAGGAAAAATATTACTATAATCAAACGCTATAAAATGGATAGATCAATGCAACAAGAATCCTGAGTAAGAAAAAGTAGGATAACAAAAATTTATACAAGTCTATAAACATGATAAAGCATTGGATGGTGTGACACGCCACCACCAAACAGGATGAGACTCGCACAAGAAATAACGGGATGCCTCCCGGTAGCGCTAAGTTTAACGTCTTCAGCCAGACCGAACCATTCTCACCCTAAAGATAAGATATATGAAAGTGCGGGACAGAAAAATTGGGTGATAGTAATCACCCCCAAACAAGACTGAAGCATCAGTCTTGTTGGATGAAGGCTAAAATGGTCAATGCACCTGTATGGAAAAGTGCATCACATGATGCAAAGCATCGGTGGACCATGGGCGGGTAGGTATTAGGGTAAGGGTGAGGAAGGCATGGGTGATGAAGCATCGATCACGGGCCTTATTAAGCCGAAAGGTGAGGGCAACAAGGCCCTGTAAGCATGGTGCTCAAGTTGGTGAGGAAGGCGTAATGGTGTAGAAAGTGGAATGGGGTAGGCCTCATAGAGATGACACGACCGTTCTATGAATGGGCGATGATAATGATCACGCCGTGACACGCCAGGGAGCTGATGGAAAGAAAAATCGACACCACAAGAGAGTGGCGGGCATGAGGTAACAAGATCAGTGTCACGGAAGTGGAGAGTAGCACCACAAATACTCTCATGGGTGGTGGAGGATGGTTTCAGGTGAGGATCTAAAAATGTAGATGGAAACTTGAAACGTGTAAAATCAAGATCTAAACCAGGTGGTGGGGTGGAAAGGACAATGGGTGGGTCGGGTGGGATAAACAGTGGAGGAAGATGATCCAACTCAAGCGTGGGAGACACACAGTCATTGGGAGGAGTAAAGGAATACTCACAAGGGAGTGTGGTTCTAAAGATGGAGTGGTCAACTTCTCTAAAAAAGTATTATCGATGAATGTGGTGGGTGGGTAAGACGAGGCACTAAGATCAGAGATAGAGAAATCACTAGAAATATCAGGCTCAATGGGAGCCATGCATGGTGGGACATCATCCATACCCGGAGAGGTAGAAACCATCTCGGATTCAATCTTAAGAAAATGGTGAGCACTCGTAGCAACCTAAAAGATATGGGCATGTTAGAGACATATGCAATTGGGGCATAAGGTAAAATCTTGGAAGTATTTTTGATATAACGGGAGTGGGAATGTGAACCTCAAGTGTGAGTTCATTTGGATATGACGGGATCAGATCAGGTTTACTAATGAAAGGTAAGTCAACATAATTGTCAATTGGAGGCCCGGACCATAGAATGGTCTCAACTTCGAGATTCTCGAGAGGATAGTGTTGGTCACAATCAAAGTCAGTGGTACAAGACGACGCATCATCATCACACTCGGGTGCAAAAATGGGTTGACTTGGGGTGAAGTCCGATTCTCGCTCACACTCAATTTCATTTTACCTTTGTTCAGAGGGCTTCAATTTGAATTTGAGTGGCTTGCTCTTGCTTGAGTATGAACTTTTGAAAAAGGCTTTCGAGAGCGAGTGACGGGTGGTGGTGGTGGTGGTTGAGGTGGACACAACTAGCTATTATCATAACTATATGGAGAATACTCAAAGGAAGTGTGTGGAACGGGGTCAAGTGTATCATACATGGGAGAAACATCTCCGTGAGAGACAAATGGTTGATAATCGTTGGGTGCATAGTGAGGGGACTGATCGTAGTGAGGTGCACAAAATTTCCATGACGACTGTTAGAACGTGTGAGGATCCACAACATCGGGTTGTGATTCGCATTGTGTGAAAGGGTGATCAGGCCTCCACGAATAGTTAGGGTATTCACACAACTCGGGAGTGGATAAATCATGATAATAGGTTGAGGTGGGTTCCGTGGGGTGCCAAAAAATTTAAGTCAACCGGGGGAAGATTACGCCTGATGATGCCGGAATTAGCACCACCAGATAAGGTGTTTTCAAGCTCAATATAGGAATAACAATCGCAGCACAGTTATATAAAGAGAAGAGAATGAGATGGGGATAAGAGGAATCAACACCGGAACATAAGTGGTTCAGCCAATCTGGCCTACGTCCACTGTGAGTGTGTGAGTAATATCACTGAATGAAGGCACTAATGGCCATGGATACAATATCTCAACCTTTCTCTCTCTACTGTAGATTTAGACAGAGTTTTAGCTAGGGTTGAATAACTGGGATCCCTTTGCAAGGTAGGGGATGATCCCTATATATAGTGCCTAGGGGGTGTAATGTACCCCCCATGCATGTAATGAGCATGTGTGTGGTTGCCTCACCAATGTGGGAGTGCCATCTGTCACTGTCACATGTAAGGAATGATGATGAAATATCCTCCTCACGTGTGGAGAATAATCTTGTTACAACTGATTTTTGCCCATGTGTCCTTATCCGAATGTCAACAGATGCTCAGCTGCCATATTGGTGCATGACCTCGGCTTGGGTGAGGCCGAGCTGTAAAGGTTCGATAAACGTCTTCCGAGATGTGGCATGGGGAGTCTCGGCCTGATATCAGCTGAGACATTATGCTGGGGTCGGCCCCAGCCGAGGTTGGAGTGATTCCATGAAGATCACCAAGGCTTCTTGTCACCTCGGCCTAAGCCGAGGTTGGACTGGTTCCATGTTGAAGGTTACCAAGGCTTCTTGTCACCTCGGCCTACACTCGGCCGAGGTTGCCATACCTAGGTATATGAGAATGTTGTTGATGCTTGTGATGCGCGTAGTGTCCAATGGAAATGTAGGTGGAAGTGTCGGCCTGGGCCGACCTTACTAGGGCCGAGGGCTGATATCGTGGGCCTATGGCTTATCTAGGGTCGATCAATATCTCGACCGAGGTTGGTGTCTCTAGGCCGAGGTTACACTTGGGGCATATCAATCACCCCCAGCCCTTAGTCATATGCGAGAGCAAGTGGCTAGGGGATTACTATACCTCCGAGGCCTGTCCGTCCCATGCTAATACCTGCATGACACCTGTCCACGCGAGAACGTGCTTACTTGGCTGGCGTGTGCTGTCAGCCGTCCTTTGGGGTTCCCAAGGCAATGATGGGCCTTGGGAAACGTGCCCATGTATTTAAGGGTTTGAACCCTTCTTTTTCTCTTTCTTCTTCACTTCATTCCTGCGCACAAAGTGTTCTTGCGATTTTCTCCCTCAAAAGCTTCCCTACTCAACGTTCTTCTGTAGAGGCATTTGTTGGTTTTCTTGCGAGTTTTCTTCGTTTTCCCTCATCGTTCCATTTCCAGGTACTTTATCCCTTTCATTTCCTCTGTTTTTCGCTTTTGGTTTGCATTTTCCGGCGAGTTTTTAAGTTTTTCGGCGAGCACCATTATCTCAGGCTAACTGTGTTTGCTTTAAACTTTTAAGTTTGATCTTTAAACTCCTTTATTTTACAAGTCAATTGTGTTTGTAGTTTTAGGAGTTTTTCCCAAGTTTAGGGTCGTCCTCTGATGCTCAGACCTTTATACCAGCTTCTTGAGGATTTCCCCTCTCTCAGAGGGAAGACCCTAGAAAAGATTAGGCAGATATAGAGAGCTCAGGAGGAAGCTCGTAGGTCACAAGAGTTTCCTATTAGACCTATCTTTCCCCCACCACTCAAGGTGGTATATCCTGATCCCCGTGAGAACTACTATCAGACAGAGGTCCCTGCCGACCCAATACCGATGTCTGAATCTGAGTCTTCCACCTCAGACCCCATGTCTGTGGACTTTTTTCAGGAAGCCATGGATTTTAGACCTCGGCCTGGTCAGGCCCCAGATCAGGCCGAGGTCTCCAGTCGAGCTTCATCCTATAATGGCTCAAGCACCTTAGCCTCTTCTTCAGAGGTTAAAATTGTTGAGCCGAGTGTGGCTGTGCCACCCATTCTTGACGCCATCCCTCTGTCGGCTGCCACAGGGGCAGAGTTCGCTCAGAGATTCGCTAGTAACCCATCTATATCTGCTCCGGCCGACGTTGAGCTTGATGATGATGAAGATGCTGAAAGTGATGTCGACGTCTCTGAGGCGGTCGAGTTCGAGAACACGGTAACTGAGGTGGATCTTCTGTGCTTCAGATATTTATACTCCATTAGTCCCTCCATAAAATTAAGGAGACCTCTGAGGGAAGAGATGGCGAAAAAATAGCGGGGCTTCCAGTTATGATTTGAGGTCTGAGTCACCTGGAGCATTTTCTTCTCAGGCCTCCGAGCCACAAATATCTGAAGCACAGGGAGTGACTGCTATGTATCAACTATCGAACTGGGCTATGAGGAAATTGCCCCTTATCCAGAAGGGGCAAGAGGCCGAGAAGGTTGAGAGTGCCCTGAATACTGAGGTTGACCGTCTGAAGTCAGAGCTGCAGAACTCTGAAAATAAGGTCAAGGGGTTGAAAAAAGACATCTCTCTGCTCGTCAAAGATCACGCCAAAGCCCTGAAGGCCAAAGATGATGTCCTGCAGCAGAAGGTCAGCTCAGCTGTGAAGGCTGCCCTTGAAGATGCCTCGGATAAAATAATTTCTGACTACAAAGGCTCAGACGAGTTCATGGGTTTTGGCTTTGAATATCTTGAAAGAGGTATCAAGGCCACTACCAAATGGGCTGAAGTCAGAGAGAAGGAGGTCGGTACTCTAAAGGCCTCTGACTTTGTGGGTCTCGGCTTTGCTGACCTTCAGTTTGCTCAGGCGCTTCAAGAGGTGGAGGATGAGGCTGATGCACCTGCTGAAATTGCAACTCTTGGAGGAATCGAGGTCGGAGGGGAAGACCATACTGATGACGTGGTCGAGGTGACCAATGCTGATCAAGCCAACTTGGTCGAGAATGTTAATGTCCCCCCCCCAAACCTTTAGGATTTATAACTTGTAACAAATTTCTAATTTGTAACTTGTAATACCTCGATATTTTGTAAGGAATATTTGTAATCAATGCCTCTGAATGCCATATGATCTCTTCCTTTTACTGAATGTCAATCTCTTCTATTATTTTGTTGCAGTGTTCTTGTTTATACTCGGTCAATAATTCCGGCCTCAGGTCTCTTCACCACTGAATTGTAATTAGGCTCTGAGGTCAATACCTAAGACGTTAGTCTCATAATTAATCTCACCAAATTAATGATGTTAAGAGTCTGAGGTCATCTAAATAAGGTTTCTGATCTCAGACCTCGTCACCACCGAGTGATGTTATGAAGGTCTGAGGTCATCACCTAAGACGTTAGCCCCATAATAAATTTCACTAAATTAATGATGTTAAGAGTCTGAGGTCCTCAAACTAAGGTGTCTGAGCTCAAACCTCATCACCACCGAGTGATGTTATGAAGGTCTGAGGTCATCACCTAAGATGTTAGCCTCATAATTCACCAAATTAATGATGTTAAGGGGTTGAGGTCATCAGCTAAGGTGTCTGAGCTCAGACCTCTTCACCATCGAGTGATTTTATGAAGGTCTGAGGTCATCACCTAAGATGTTATCCCCATAATTAATATCACCAAATTAATGATGTTAAGGGTCAGAGGTCATCTGCTAAGGTTTCTGGGCTCAAACCTCTTCACCACCGAGTGATGTTATGAAGGTCTGAGGTCATCACCTAAGATGTTATCCTCATAATTCACCAAATTAATGATGTTAAGGGTCTGAGGTCATCTACTAAGGTGTCTGAGCTCAGACCTCTTCACCACCGAGTGATGTTATAAAGGTCTGAGGTCATCACCTAAGATGTTATCCCCATAATTAATCTCACCAAATTAATGATGTTAAGGGTCTGAGGTCATCTGCTAAGGTGTCTGAGCTCAGACCTCGTCACCACCGAGTGATGTTATGAAGGTCTGAGGTCGTTACCTAAGACGTTATCCTCATAATTAATCTCACCGAATTAATGATGTTAAGGGTCTGAGGTCATCTACTGAGGTGTCTGAGCTCAGACCTCATCACCACCGAGTGATGTTATGAAGGTCTGAGGTCATCACCTAAGATGTTAGCCTCATAATTCACCAAATTAATGATGTTAAGGGTCTGAGGTTATCTGCTAAGGTGTCTGATCTCAGACCTCTTCACCACCGAGTGATGTTATAAAGGTCTGAGGTCATCACCTAAGATGTTATCCTCATAATTCACCAAATTAATGATGTTAAGGGTCTAAGGTCATCTGCTAAGATGTCTGAGCTCAAACCTCTTCACCATCGAGTGATGTTATGAAGGTCTGAGGTCATCACCTAAGATGTTATCCTCATAATTCACCAAATTAATGATGTTAAGGGTATGAGGTTATCTGCTAAGGTGTCTGAGCTCAGACCTCTTCACCACCGAGTGATGTTATGAAGGTCTTAGGTCATCACCTAAGATGTTATCCCCATAATTAATCTCACCAAATTAATGATGTTAAGAGTCTGAGGTCATCTAAATAAGGTTTCTGATCTCAGACCTCGTCACCACCGAGTGATGTTATGAAGGTCTGAGGTCATCACCTAAGACGTTAGCCCCATAATAAATTTCACTAAATTAATGATGTTAAGAGTCTGAGGTCCTCAAACTAAGGTGTCTGAGCTCAAACCTCATCACCACCGAGTGATGTTATGAAGGTATGAGGTCATCACCTAAAATGTTATCCTCATAATTCACCAAATTAATGATGTTAAGGGTCTGAGGTCATCTGCTAAGGTGTCTGAGCTCAGATCTCTTCACCACCGAGTGATGTTATGAAGGTCTGAGGTCATCACCTAAGATATTATCCTCATAATTCACCAAATTAATGATGTTAAGGGTCTGAAGTCATCTTCTAAGGTGTCTGATCTCAGACTTCGTCACCACCGAGTGATGTTATGAGGGTCTGAGGTCATCTCCTAAGATGTTATCCCTATAATAAATTTCTGATCTAAGAATGAAGCAAGAACTGTCATGGAAACTGATCTTTATTAATAACCTCTTCTTAATAAGATGGTACATTTACATAAAATTCTATGAAACATCATATGTAATACCTCTTGAGATGGTCAGCATTCCATGGGTTAGTGAAAGGTTCTCCTTCTAGGTTTTCTAGCCTGTAAGTGCCAGACACAACCTCTTCCATTACTTTGTAGGGGCCATGCTAGTTTGGGTGTAGCTTATTTGCCTTTTGTAGGGTCTTCTTTAGCACTAGGTCTCCCACTGTAATGGGTCTTGACTTCACCCTCTGGTTGTAGAATTTCGCTGCCCTGTACTGGTAGGCTGCTTTGCTGACCTCTGCGTCTTCCCTTCTTTCTTAGATGAGATCCAGGTCTAGCCTCCTCTTTTCCCCATTGCTATCAGGGTCGTAGGTCTGAATCTGATGAGTTAGTAGTCCTACTTCCGTTGGTATGACGGCCTCTGAGCCATGTGCCATCATGAACGAGGTTTCTCCCGTTGGTGTCCTTGTCGTGGTTCTGTAGGACCATAACACTGCGTAGACCTCTTCTGTCCATCTCCCCTTCGCATCTTCTAACCTCTTCTTGATTCCGTCCAAGATTGTTCTATTTGCGACCTCGGTCTGGCCGTTTGCCTGAGGTCGACCAGGAGATGAGAAGAATTGCTTAATCCCCACTCTTAGGCAATACTTTTCTAAGGAGGAGTTCTTTAACTGGGTCCCATTATCCGAGATGAGAGTGTTTGGGAGGCCATATCTGCATATGATGTTCTTCCAAATGAACTGGAAGGTCTTCTGCTCTGTAATTGTTATCATCGGTTCTTCCTCCACCCACTTTGAAAAGTAGTCAATGGCAACTATCAAGAATCTATAGTTGTTGACATCTCTTGGCAAAGGTCCTACCAAGTCAATTCCCCATACCGTAAATGGCCATGGAGAAGAGATTGATGTCATAGGCTGATGGGGTTGATGAGGGATAGTGGCGAACCTTTGACATTTGTCTCACCTCTTCACATAGTCTGCAGCGTCCTTAGACAAGGTAGGCCACCAGTATCCCTGAGTGATGATCCTCTTGGCTAAGGGCCTTCCCCCTATGTGGCTAGAGCAAGAACCCTCATGAACCTCCTGTAAGACCTGGGGTACTTCCATGGGATGCACACATCTGAGGAGAGGTAATAGAAACCCCTTTTTGTACAAGACGTATCCTACTATTGAGAACTTGGCAGCCCTGTATCTCAACTTTCTCCTTTTCATCTTAGACTCAGGCAACTCTCCATCTCTTAGGTATCTGATGAGCGGGTCGATCCATGAGTCTCCTAGGTTCACATTGTGACAAGGGCTACATACCTCGTCCTCCTCGATGCTTGCTTTTCCTAAGACCGCGATTGGAATGGTCCTTCCCAAATCTGTCTTCATTGCCGAGGCCAGCCTTACCAATGCATCAGCGTGATTGTTGCTCAGTCGAGGCACTCTCTTCAGCTTTGCTTCTTTAAAATACTCTAACAACCTTCTTACCTTCTTTAAGTACTTGTCCATCCTTTCGTCTTTGGCCTCGTATACCCCCAACACTTGATTGACAACCAACCTTGAGTCGCTATGAAGTAGGAGTCGCTTTACTCGAAGAGTTGTTGCCAATAAGAGACCTGCTATCATGGCCTCATACTCGGACTCGTTGTTTGAGGTCTGGAAGTTGAATCTCAAGGCGTATTCAATGTTGGCCCTATCTGGAGCCGAGAGCATTAGCCCCACGCCGCTTCCACTATCACAGGAAGAGCCATCAACGAAGAGGCTCCATACGTCTGCATCTAATGAGAAGACCCCTTCTCTCCTAACCCCCTTCTTGAAGAGGTATCGATCCTCTTCGTTCTCTTCTACTCTGCTCCGAGTTTTTCCTGGGACGACCTCTTCTTGGCCTCGGAAGACGTTTGGTGCAGTCTCTTCCAAATCTCGGAAGACACTACGGTTCATCTCTTCGTCGTCATCTAATCCTTTCTCTGTCTCGGCCTCTTCCAAACTTCTATCGGCCTCGTCCCAGGTGAACTCTGCGATAAAGTCTGCGAGGGCCTGCCCCTTGATGGCTGTCCTAGACTGGTAGGTAAGATCATATTCTCCTAGTTCGATGACCCAGGTCATCAATCTTCCGGACTTCTCAGGTTTGTGCAGAACCTGCCTTAGTGGGGAGTCAGTGAGGACTACCATGGAGTGAGCTTGGAAGTAAGGCTTCATTTTCCTTGAGGCATGTATTAGGGCATAAGCTAACTTCTCCATTCGGGGATAATTCTATTCAGACCCTTGAAGAGCCTTACTGTTGAAGTACACTGGCCTCTGGACTCCATCCTCTTTCCGTATGATGGCCGCACTGATGGCTGATTCAGAGACTGCCAGATACACGAACAACCTTTCCCCCGTGATGGGCCGAGACAACAACAAGGGAGACCCTAAGTAGGACTTGAGTTGGTCAAAGGCTTTTTCACACTCTTCGTCCTATTGGAAGGCCTTTCTTAGAACTCTAAAGAATGGAAGACACTTGTCCGTCGCCCTAGAAATAAACCTGTTAAGGGCAGCCACTCTTCCCGTGAGTCTCTGGACATCCTTGATACTCCTAGGAGTCTTTATGTCGAGTAAGGCCTTGATTTTCTCAGTGTTTGCTTCAATCCCCCTCTGATTAACGATGAACCCCAGGAACTTCCCGGCTCCTACCCCGAAGACACACTTCGCTGGGTTGAGCTTCATTCTGTACGAGTCCATGACATCGGAGGTCTTCTAAAGGTCCTCTACGTGAGTGCAGGCTTTCAAGCTCTTCGTTAGAATATCGTCCACATACACCTCCATGGTCTTACCTATTTTCTCCTCGAACATCTTATTGACAAGACGTTGATACGTTGCCCCCGCATTTTTCAGACCGAAAGGCATCACCTTGTAGAAGTACGTCCCTTTGTCAGTAATGAAGGTTGTCTTCTTAGAGTCTTCAGCATCCATGAAGATTTGGTTGTAGCTTGAATAAGCGTCCATGAAGCTCATGAGCTCGTGCCCTGCCTTGCGTCCACCATCTGGTCTATCCTAGGTAAGGGATAGCTGTCTTTCGGGCAAGACCTGTTCAGGTCAGTGAAATCTACACACATTCGCCACTTCCCATTGGCCTTAGGCACGATGACTGCATTTGAGAGCCACTCCGGGTAGGTAACCTCTCTTATGAACTCAGCCTCTTCCAACTTTTTTACCTCTTCCCGGATGACGTCGTACTTCTCCCTAGAGTAGACTCTTCATCTTTTCTTGATTGGCCTGGCATCTCTATCCACGTTGAGTTTGTGGCTCATGACCTCAGGGTCGATGCCAGGCATGTTTGTGTGACTCCATGAGAAGACACTCTGTCTCCTCCTGAGGAAGTTTATCAGCTCTTCCTTGATTCCTGGTTCTAGGGCCTTACCGACCTGGACGGTTTTTTCCAGCTCGTCCTCATTGAGGACGATGGATTCTACCTCTTCTGCAGCCTCGCCCTTCTTCAATTTTGTTTCGTCTCTTGGGTCAAGAGTGTCAATGCTGTAAGTGGTGGTTGCTCTCTTATGGGACTCTCTCTCTTCGGCCGAGTTGAAGTAACACTCTCGCGCTGTGGCCTGGTCCCCCTGCACTTCCCCTACTCCATAAGGAGTCGAGAATTTTAGCATCTGATGGACCGTCGACGGCACGGCTTCAAACTCTTTGCGGACCACCCTTCCTATGATGAGGTTGTAGGCCGAGAAAACGTTTTCGTCCATAACGAAAAAGTTTATCTTCTTGGTCAGCCTCTTAGGCCACTCATCCCCCATTCGTACATCCATTTCATACATGCCTAAGGGGTGCACCTTTTCACCACTGAAGCCTATCAACGGGTGATGGTAGGGCACCAGCCTTGCCCTATTAAGACCCAGGCTCTTGAAACAAGGCCAGAACATCACGTTTGCTGAGATTCCCCGTCTATAAGGATCCTCCCTACCTCGCACCCATGTACCCTGGTTGTTATGACCAAAGGGTCATAATGGGGGGCTAAGATACCCTTGAAGTCGAGTCTGGATAACTCCACTACGAGGGTGTCCATGTCCACCTTCTTCCTCTTCTGCACGGCATCGGAAGATGTTAGATTCACAACCTCAGGCTTGGCCACTGACCTGGCCTTTGCTACATGAGCCTTCCTATCGGCTACCTCAGAGCCACCTCCTGCAAATCCCCCACATATGGTGCTAACACCAAAGGAGATCATATCGACCCTCTTCACCGGGGTGTTGTCATCCTTTGGCGGAAGATCCGGGTCGTCTTCATCATCTCCCTCTGAATCATCCTCCCTTCTGGTTGGGACATTGCCACGACATCTGTCATTTCTTCTTTTCTTAGGGTCTTCTCTTCCACCCTTTGGTGCCTAAACCATCCACATACTTCCTCAGCTTTCCAGATTTCAGCATCTTCTCAATCTCATCCTTTAAAGCGAAGCATCTATCTGTGACATGGCCATGATCCTGATGGAACTCTCACCACAGGTTTTTGTTCCTCTTATGTGGCGGGGCCTTCAGTTTTTCAGGCCACCTCAGAGACCGGTCAGTCTTAATCTCATTGAGTATGTGCTCACAGCTCACAGTCAGAGGAGTGTAATGAGTGAACTTGTCATCTCTTGACCTTTTCTTCCCCTCTTTCTTACTTTGGTACTTTCCCGTGCTACTGCGGTTCTCCTCCTCATACTTGGTGGACATTGCCTCCTTCGCATTCATCACTTTCCCTGTGGTTACCAGCAGCTCCGCCATGGACCTAGGGGGGTATTTCGCCAATTTCCACAATAGCTTCCCCTTCTGGAGGCCTCCTATAAGGGCGGTCATGGCTATGCTCTCTTCATAATCTTCCACCTCCAATTTCTCTTTGTTGAATCATGATATGTAGTCTCTTAGTCACTCACCCTTGACCTGTTTGACGTACAGCAGGTGGGTAGTCTTCTATTGAGGTCTTACCCCAAAGCAGAAGTTGTGGATGAACCGCTCAGCTAAGCCTTTGAAGTTCTCAATTGAGTTCTTCGGAAGGGAGGTGAACCAACTATGAGCTTCCCCTGTCAAAGTCCCTGAGAAGGCCCTACACTTCATCTCATCGGGTATCGAGTAAATGTCTGCTGCCGACTGATACATCTCGATATGGTGTACAGGGTTAGTGCTGCCATTATACTTGGGAGGCACTGTAGGAGGCTTAAACTTGGCTGGGGTTGGGAACCCCACTATCCTAGCCACAAAGGGGGAGACCTCTGAGTAACCCCTTTGTAATGGGTCCCTGCTTTTAATGAAATCTCCTATCTTCTCCTCAAGGCATTGGATAGAATCATTCCAGGGTCTTCTGTCATCAACTTGGCCGAGGTTATCCCCTGTCACCTCCCTGCGATGGACAGAGGGTTCCCCAGCCACAACACGTTGACTGTTGACCTCTTTCTGTTCCCTGGGTCTTCCTCTACAGGGTCGGCCTTGGTCTAGCTGACCTTTCCTATTCCCTCTCTGAGAGCCTGCTGCGCTCCTCGACCTTGATAGCCTGTGTCTTAGGTCATTCACCAGGCCCAGCCTCTCGAAGGCCGACCCTCTGCTCAACCTGTCAAAGGCCGACCCTCTTTGTTGGGCCTCTTCTCTTCTTCGGCCGACACATCCTTGACTCTGGCTAAGAGGTTGTATAGTGTCATTTGACACCTCATACGGCTCCCAGCAGTCTTCTGGGGCTTCTTCAGCTTCTAGGTCATCATACTTATCCTCTGGGCAAAGGTTTCCCTACCTCCCGAGGCGCAAGCGCCTAGAGTCAGCAACGTCCCTTCTCCGCTGGGGTGCAGGCTGGTCCTTCATTGGCGCCTGGGATGGTCCCCTGGCGTCAGGATGAGGCTGAACTGCCGTCGGAGTGATCATATCTGGTGAGACTCCAGGTGGCCTCATCATAGTTTGACTGAGCTGGGAAAATTTCTCCTTCATGGCATGTTGTGTTGCAGCCAAAGATTTCAAGGCTGCTACTACCTCCGCCATTTCGGACTGAGGGGGAACCTGACTGGAGCTAGGCCCTCCACCTCCGGGCGGCGGAAGAGGCGGTGGTAATTCTGGTGCCATGTGTTAACAATAAAGAGCTTGAGCAGCAAGTGAGCTTAATACCTTAAAGGACCTCTTTCAATGGTGAAACAACTCCACGCAAGGGGTGGTGCCTGGTTCACCACCAGAGTCTCCGGTGAGGTTAAGTTGAAGAAGAGGAAGAGATAGCTTCTCGTTTCCCACAGACGGCGCCAAAATGATGATGCCGGAATTAGCACCACCAGATAAGGTGTTTTCAAGCTCAATATAGGAATAACAATGGCCGCACAATTATATAAAGAGAAGATAATGAGATGAGGATAAGAGGAATCAACACCGAAACATAAGTGGTTTAGCCAATCTGGCCTACGTCCACTGTGAGTGTGTGAGTAATATCACTTAATGAAGGCACTAATGGCCATGGATACAATCTCTCAAGCTTTCTCTCTCTACTGTAGATTTAGACAGAGTTTTAGCTAGGGTTGAATAACTGGGATCCCTTTGCAAGGTAGGGGATGATCCCTATATATAGTGCCTAGGGGGTGTAATGTACCCCCCATGCATGTAATGAGCATGTGTGTGGTTGCCTCACCAATGTGGGAGTGCCATCTGTCACTGTCACATGTAAGGAATGATGATGAAATATCCTCCTCACGTGTGGAGAATAATCTTGTTACAACTGATTTGTGCCCATGTGTCCTTATCCGAATGTCAACAGATGCTCAGCTGCCATATTGGTGCATGACCTCGGCTTGGGTGAGGCCGAGATGTAAAGGTTCGATAAACGTCTTCCGAGATGTGCCATGGGGAGTTTCGGCCTGATCTCAGCCGAGACATTATGCTGGGGTCGGCCCCAGCTGAGGTTGGAGTGATTCCATGAAGATCACCAAGGCTTCTTGTCACCTCGGCCTAAGCCGAGGTTGGACTGGTTCCATATTGAAGGTTACCAAGGCTTCTTGTCACCTCGTCCTACACTCGGCCGAGGTTGTCATACCTAGGTATATGAGAATGTTGTTGATGCCTGTGATGCGCGTAGTGTCCAATGGGAATGTAGGTGGAAGTGTCGGCCTGGGCCGACCTTACTAGGGCCGAGGGCTGATATCGTGGGCCTATGGCTTATCTAGGGTCGATCAATATCTCGGCCATCATCTCGGCCGAGGTTGGTGTCTCTAGGACGAGGTTACACTTGGGGCATATCAACGCCAATTTCAGTCAGCCCCGGGAGTCTTACCGACCCAAGGTATAGAGGCTTCTAAATCTTTGCCTTTGGACACCCTCTCTCTACCTTGTCTGATTTTTCTATCACGCTTTTCTTCGCAATTAATTATTACAAATTTAAATGAAAAATAAATGGTGTCCCTATGGACCGTAATACAAGCCAAGAATAAAAATCCTAATACAAGCTTTCTAAAATAAAGAAAATGGTACTAAAAAAAAACTAAAAAAATGCGAAAAATAAATGAACTACAAGATGAAATCCGCTCCAAGTGCTTCACGCTTCTAAGAATGGCAACAGCGCCATTTGATAGAGTTGACTTTTGTGTATATTTATCGTTGCTTGAAAGTCCTCTAATCAAAACCTCAATTACCTACAAAAATATAACAAACTCAAGTGTAGAGGTAATCAGGGGTACCAATCCATATCACGGGGGTAAAGCGAGGGGAAAATAATTATAATTCACTTTTATTTCCTTTTTGGGATTTTTACTTTTTCTATTTTTTTTAGCTTTTTCAATATTAAAACAATTTCGTGAGAAATGGTGAACTAACACTAAACTAAAATGAAAGATGTAAAGAACTAACTAAAAAGTGACTAAAAATGAATAACAAAGTCTAACACTAAAATAAGAGATCAAGTGGGGTAAATAATGTGATAACACTCAAGGACTAGGACTACACCACAAATTCTAACTATTCTAATTAATTAATTTAATTATTTGAATTCTCCAAATTAATATCAAAATTACAAATGAACTCTCGTTGCAAGTGTAATTTTAATAGTAATCTTTTAGAAAATTAAGTTTAACCCCCCACAACTCTAGGAAATAGATCTACACTCCTTTTATTAATCACCCACTTGGATCGATTTATCAAAATTTATGTAAATCTAGAAAATGAATTTTAGAGTTGAAATTCAAAGAATAATACCACACTTAAGAAACCCCTATCTCTAGTTCGAATCTAAAATGGGTATTATAACTTAGTATTTCGATTTTCTCTCGAAACTCATTTACCCTTTCTCGAGGCGTAAATTTAAGGGTGAGGGATCAAAATTAATATTCAAAGGGAACTTTCAAGTAATCAAACTAATTAAATTAAAAGAACATCAAATAAGGGTTCCCCCCACCCCTTGAAAGGGGATTTAGCCTAACATAATTTCAAACATGATAAACAAACAATTAATTGGCAATTAAAATAAAAGTAGAGAAGAGAACAATCAAACCAAATCTCTTTGATTGAAATTGAACTCCAATCCTTTAATTTTAATCATACAATCCCTCTAATTGAGCATCCAAGTGATTTGCAATTAAATAACCACTCAATTAAATCTCTTACAAAATTTATCCTCACAAATATTGTGACACCTCGCCCAATTAAATATAGGGTGATCAGTCCTTTATAAAATTTAAAATAGAATATTCGGTTTGTTCATTATTAGCATCACTTTCGAAAATTTAAATCCAATTAATTACCTAACATTTAATTAAGCTAGTGCAAAACATTTTCCAATTAAACTTTAAACTAATTAATTTAATAAATTCTTAACATGTAAATATAAACCGTACACAAGAATTAATTACTGACTGAATCAAATACTGAATAGATGAGACTGGATAAAACCTTCGAGTTTACAATTACAAACCAAATCATAATAAATACTCAAACCAAGTGAGAAGAGCTACAAAGTAAACTGAGCACATCTCTGCTAATGAGGATGGGCGACACATGCCCTGACTGAGATATCTGAACTAGGAACTGAATGAAATGAGAGAAGCGTCTAGTCTCAAATAACCCGCAACTTCCACAACAGCTGCAGCTCGACAAACCATCCAAGTATCTAAAACCGGTATCCATGTGGCTGGGCACCCATACTAATACATATATATATATATATAGCAAAGGAGAAAAGAGATGCAAGAAATGGGTCAGAGCCCGATGTGTAAAAATATTTGTTTTAGCAAGTATTTAAAATTGCATTAAAGCAAGTACTATATGGATGTTAGTTCGAACTCTCACATGAGATTCTCACCTCTCGACTAGTGTGCACGCCTAACGTACATCTAATTCAACCTAGCCATCTGACACACTACTAACTAGGTGAAAGGCTTATCCATCTAACTACCCCTCGTAGTATTATTCCGATTTTAGATTACAACCTTTATCATTTTAAACAAGTGTTATCACACTAAAGTCAAGTATTCACTTATTTGCATTACTGAAGATTTTACTATCTTAATTATATGATATTTTCTCATTTTAGATATACCAAAAGCATACATATATATAGCTTTCACTATTATATATATGCATTAACCCCATCTTAATAGCCTACAATTATTACGTTGTAAGTATAACACAAGTATATATAAATAATCACCACTATTTATATATATACTAATACAGCACCCCAAGGCTATACATGTAGTGCATTGCATACTCTGTTATCATATCCCGTTACCTCTTGTACTTAAACAAGGATTATCAGTTCGGAAGTCTCCCACGATCCATATATACAAAACACACATAATGGAGGGGAACATAGCTCATATACCTATGGGTCATGCACATACCTACGCTCCCATAGTCAGCAACTTACCAACTCATAAGTAATCCTTCACAGTCCTATGTTCTGAGATACAAGTCAAAATCCCCTCAGTATAAGACTGTCTCTACATCACCTCCCGTGATAGCAAGCAGCTAGGTATGTCATACACATAATACTAGCAAGTAATAGGTATTCACACAACCCATCCAATTAAACGGTATACACACAACCAATTGTCATATTCCATACGTAGTATTATTATCATTAAATACTATCCACGTGTTTTAATTTACGATAGTCCCTCTCTCGTAATATATTTCTAAGGATAATATGTCACTCGAAAATCCTTAATACAAAATCATAAGAAGTCCTTACCATAATTACTAGCTTTTATTCTTATAAGTTCCATTTCTTCGGAACTAATTTCGTAAGTATTTATCACTTAATACTCTCGACACATTTACAATTACGATTATCTCTCTCTCGTAATCTCCAAGGTAATCTCACCCTCCCGGATATCTAAATTAATACACCTAAACAACTCCCAACACCTCATCATCAATACCTATCAACCCATAATAAGTCATTCCTAACATCCTAGGATCCTTAATTCGTCATTAATAATCATAATTACATAAAAACCCCAAATTAATTCATATGAACCCTATTTTCCATAATTTCAATTAAAAAATCCAACCAACCCAGATTCATTCATCCATATATGATTCAATTTCGTAGTTTCACCTCTACATACATGAAGGAATATCAACAACTAATTTGTCTAGTCTCTAATCATCATTTAACTCCAATTTTCATCCAATTATCATGTAAATCAAGGATTAAATCCACCTACACTAACATGAGTATGATTATTGCTAAATAAAGCAAGTAATAAACACTTGCCTCGATTTCGACGATCTGATCCATTGATGTTGTTGGTATGGTTGCGTTCCTCGCGTTCCGATCTGCACGATGGTGGTGGTGGTTGTGCAAGGTGGTGAACATGACTTCTCCACCCTTGGAAACTTCTCTCCCTCACCCACTGTGGCTCTCTCTGGATTTTGGTTTATTCTAACCCTAATCGTCCCAATTAGCTGATATAATTTATCTCTAATTTTCGTCCATTTAATTTCTCCAAAATTCTAAATTACAAAACTACCCCTACCGGATGCCGGCTTGGCTTAAAAATGTCCCGGAGTCCAAATAAAATATCCAGGTAGAGTTTTCTGACTATGTTGACCCCTCCGGACTCAACGGCGCACTCGAAATGATCATATGAGTTACTTAAAAATAATTTACTTTATTACTTTACTTCATTAGTTCTGACACGACTCACACGCGCGTCCCGACTTACTATACCAAATTGTCGCATTTCTCTATCACGACAAATTATATGAAAATCGTCATGCCATATTACTTATTCTCACAGTAATATTAATAGTTACTAACTTCTTGTCACGCTAGTAAATTTTCAATTTAAATCCGGATTAAATAATTAATTCTCACATTTTAATTTAATTAATCCCACAATAATAATAAATCACGTAATTATTTAAATCTTCGAAAATACGGGGTATTACATACTTTCCCCCTAATGACGGAATTTTGTCCCGAAATTCAGAAAATAAGGCATTTCTGGTAAGAAAAACTACGTGTATTTACCTCACATATCATGAATTTACGCAGTGCTGCCCATACAGTACATTACCGAATACCCTTAATAATGAACACCTCACATATCGTTATCCCGTTCGGATTCCACTCATTTGTGTTCCCCTTTTTATTCCATTTTATGGCTTACTCGCCCCATATTGATACATTGGCCCCATATCTCTAGGACTCAAATATGGCCTCACTGGCCTTCCTTTGATTTCCCTGGCCCCGTCGATCACGAAATACAGTATGCTACATTTATAGAGGACTACACTGGTCCTGCCTAGACACATTACTCTCAGGTTATTAGTTCCTGGGCCCAATTATCCTGACTCAATTTCTACACGGGATATTTCAGTTCTCCAACTGTTATGCCTTACAGGCATGGTTTATTATTCTCGATCCTATAAATTTCACTTTTCATGTGAACACATTCAATACTGGTAACCGTTATCTCTATATACAGGGTAATTCCCTTTTTACTGACCCTCCTGGACTTGTTGGGATGTACTTCTCTCGGACCTGGTAGTCTTAACTCCTAGTTGTTAGTTTCGTTGTTCCTTGCGCTCTAAAGGGTATATGGAACACATGATCGACCCGCTGGTCTTGACTGAATCCATCACCATTACGTTAATATTTAATCATATCATTTAAATAGGTTTCCCCTCACTGGGTATACTTTTTGGTGATGTTCTACTAACACTATTGAATTCAACCTTGACCTTCGATTAGGTATTACAACTCGACTGGCTTCCTTTCTTCTGGAGCGTTGACGTATTCTAGTAAACATATACTTGGATGACATTGACACTAGTCACCTTATTCACACCTCCATTCACGCTAGTGTATTCTACCCACGTGTCCATTTTCAACTTACGGACCCTTTTTATCTTTCGTGACTTCTACTTCGGTCACAAAGTTAGCTTACCAAGTTAACTCATTCTTTACGGTCGGTATCTACCCGACCTACTGGTGATAAGTTTAACATCTCATCCATATTTCTGTTTGACCAGAAGATGGAAAATTTTAAATGGTCAACCCGAACCCAATATCTCGGTTCGGTTAACTATTTTTACTCCTTATTGTTTCTCTGAGCTAGAAAATTTCTTATGAATTTAAAATTCTGAGTGTCACTACACTCTGCTTTACATTATTGCCTTTGAATTAGCTTCCTCCATTGGCCCATCACACTTAGATACTATTGTTGGTGACTTATACCGCGATCACCGTTCCCCAAATGCTTTACAACTCTCAATTATTTTTCCTCCTCCTGCAATCCCGCTAATGGCCTTCGCTGGTCATCCCATATTGCTCGGAGTACGAAGTCCAATCACTCTCACATATGAATTGACTTCACTAAACTAAATCGCAGGGGTGCGCAAATCGCATACATAGTGGAATACAACAATCCTAGAATACGTCTCTACATCAAAGAACACTAAGATGAAACGTAATAAGCCGTACAGATCCTAAAGGACACTAGAACCTGATGCTCTGATATCACCTGTGACACCCCGCCCAATTAAATATCGGGTGATTAGTCCTTTATAAAATTTAAAACAGAATATTCAGTTGGTTCATTCTTAGCATCACTGTCGAAAACTTAAATCCAATTAATTACCTAACATTTAATTAAGCTAGTGTCATAACATTTTCCAATTAAACTTTAAACCAATTAATTTAATAAATTTTAAACACGTAAATATAAACCATACACAAGAATTAAATGCTGACTGAATCAAATACTGAATAGATGAGACTGGATAAAACCTTCCAGTTTACAATTACAAACCAAACCATAATAAATATTCAAACCAACTGATAAGTACTACAAAGTAAACTGAGCACAACTCTGTTAATGAGAATGGGTGACACATGCCCTGACTGAGATATCTGAACTAGGAACTGAATGAAATGAGAGAAGCGTCTAGTCTCAAATAACTCACAACTTCCACAACAGTTGCAGCTCGGCAAACCATCCAAGTATCTAAAACCGGTATCCCTGTGGCTGGGCAGCTGTACATGGGGACTTGGTTTGGAGGATTGGGAACAAAGAAACATTGAAAAATAATCTCATCATCTTTAGCACACTTAAGCAAAACCTCTATTCAATAGGGTCGAGATAGTACTCTGAAGCACCTTCTTCGAAGGAACCTCACTCGAGGGATCTCGTCAAATGAAGTTTTTTCAAAATGATCATGTCTCTCTAATAGGGTTTTAGGTTGTTCGAATAGCCATCTCTCGAAGAACCTCATTTGGCTGACAAGGCATCATATCTTATACCACTATTTACTATATTTATAACAATACGATTTTTGACACTTTAAGAGCTCGAGAAAGTTAGTACTTAAGTAAGCTTATTCCTTATACCACTGGTCCATTTAGGGAAATGTCCTATCAACCATCATAAAATAAACCTTTGTGCCAACCTATTACATCTCAATCAATGCAAAAGGCATTTCGAGAACACAAACATTGTTCCCACCATGAAATAATATCTCATGCATTTAATATGCTATCATTGGAATTATTAAATGGGGTAAGATCATTTAATGTGGGAGAGGTCATTCGAACGACCTTGTATTCGTATAAATAGATCTGTCACATTTATTAAGATGATTTTTCTGATATCAATCTTCCCAAACGTGAGAGCTTCTCGTGAGTCTATTATCATTAGATTTTATCCCCCTGATTCTCAGAACTTAACTAGTTTTTATTCCTAATCATTAGCATGGCGCTGAGAGGTTTACTGCCATGCATTTATTGTACCAAAGTGCTTGTATTTTCTCCATCCAATTAAGTTTATTGCTGAGATTCACTTCATTTATTGTATTGAGATAATATTTCTATTATAAAGGTTCATTTAATACATGTTCTATGGCATTAAAGACTATTCATTACAAGTATTGGAATTTATATTTATTACATTATTCTTCGGGCATTAATCATTATTCTGAATGGGGTTATGCCTCACTAAATACCAATGGTGTTTGAAGAATCCACATCTTACAAAAGGAAAGGGAGAAATTAGTTTTCCTATATTTATTCCTCATTCAAATCATATTTAGTTTAGTAAATATAGTTCATACATTTTTAGTCAGATTCTTATCTTTTTTGTTTTAGTAATTTTTTTCTTTATATTTTTATTCGTAGTTAAATAATAGCAATACTTGACCCCCTAATTTTGCATTAGGTTTCCCATGATTTTGAGACATATAGGGTGTACCCCCCTAAATATGTGATTCCAAGGTTATACAAATGACAATGTATACATTAGTATGGACGAACGATTTTTTTAATTGGCAATGTAACAACATGTCTGAATTAGAAATACTGAGGTTAGGGTAAAATATAATTATCTTGGGGCTTGGTGAATTTTAAGGTGGGTATGGTATGGTGTATATGTTTAGAGTAGTCGAGCTATTTATATCTAATACCACATATTTTGATAAAATAAAATATGGCTTGGTAAATAATTATATGGGGATTTGGAAATTTAAATGGGATATTAAAAAAATATAGAATTAATAATTAGTTGTTTTGAAATTGGAGTTGTTATGTATTATGTTATTTGAGAACTTGTTAAATTATTTGGGATCTCTATGAATGATGGATTAATTAGGCTAATTGGGCTTGGACTTGCACTTGGATGGACTAGAACCTCTTAACAAGGGTATATAGGGGATTAGGGAGAAACCCCAAGGGCACAAAAGTCATTTGGGATTTTCTTAAAGAACAAGATTTGGGTTTATGAGGGAAAATCAAGTGGGGAATAAGAAAATAAAATAAAAAAGTTACTAGGGTTTTGGTTCCATGACCGCACCTTTATTAGGTCATGATGATGGGTTAGACCACCGCGATAACGAGTTAAACACCCTATGATCGCCAGAGTGTTTAGTCGCGGCCTGCTCACGGGTGGATCTTGACTAGGTCTAATGGTTTCCTTTTAAATTGCTTCATATGCACAAATTGTCCGCTTTTCTTATCATATTTTCACATAGACTCTCGCCCTATCTAAACTTAATCCTAAATTCTCTACACCTATTCACCTAATTTACCCTAAACTCTATTAACAAATCTCAAAACTACGATATAAGATCGAAGATACTGATTCAAGTATAAGGGATGAAGTGATTAAAGTAGTTCAAAATTGATTTTCAAGTGGTTCGATGTTGTTTTTAAAGATATTCAACAAATTTAGTTCAATTTGAGCTAATTCAAGGCAAATTATCATTTTACTCATCTCCTTTTAAAGTGTCAATGTTATTTTCACCTAAACTAAAATGTTAGGACTAAAATTGAGAAAAGATAACTAGGTTTTACATCTCTTCATCTAAATTCCATCTGTAGGGAAATTGAATTGGAATTTATATATTTAGTTTATATTAGTGTTTAACTGATTCAGTAAATTACTAAATTACATTTTCCCTTAACACTTCTTATGATTCAAAATTATGAAAATTAGAATTGGGTAACTTGATGAGCACTCTTTATGTTACTATTTTGTGAATTGAGAATTTATGAAATAAGCATGTTAAGGTTGTACCTTACAATTTTTAAGTTATACATTCTTTTATACCAACCAAATTCTTATGGGTTAGTGTATAAGTGGAGCCAATTAATCATGATTTCACATCCTAACTTTTAGCTAAAGGAAAATCCATGATTTGTAAATCTAAATGTGTAAAATAGATAGGTTATGAAATTTAATTAGAGTATTTTTATATTCAAATACATTCTAAATGAAAATTTACAAGTAAATTCTTTTATACCACTCATGGGGACTAAAACAATTTGCTAGGCCCATCCACGATTTAAATTGACCCGCCCAATAACAGATAGGATGCGCCTGACCCAACTTAAATGATTAATTTAACATATGTATTCAACATATGCTTAAATACATCTTGATAAGATCAAATCCGTTACCAATAAGCTCTGATAGATATTCATAGCTACATCCAAGCCGTAAGAGTTTCTTGTATAACTCAACCTCTTGAGTGCTACTATAAATGTAAACCCTCGCCCCAAGGTCAAGGGGATGTAACTTTGTAATATTAGGAGATAAACTAATACAATACAGTGACCTCTCAATGGACGTAGTCAAGTTATCGAACCACTTATATATTTGTATTGCGTATGAGATTGGTTTTCTTTATTCATATACTTTATTTCTTGGGATTATTCATTGTGATTATTCTTGCACTCACAAATGGTGCCGTTTGTGGGAAACAATTCTCTTTTCCTATGAAAATAACCACCAAAATAAAGTTCCACAATGTCTCACCATAATAGCAACCTACCTTAGGCTGCGACGTACAGGCTGACCTAGTTCTACCCAGGTTCAGGTCTTAGATTCTTCAGGAGCTAAATCCAAGGTTTTGATATGAAAGACTACCTTCTGAAGAGAGCCATAGCCCACCTAGGTCTACGCAGATCTCCAGGTTAATCGATGCCTATATAGCTAGGCTTCAAGAGTAATAGGAGGCTACACGCCTATAGATGGAAGAAAACGTTCACCTTCAGAGGTGACTAGAAATAATAGAGAGAGCACTACAAAAATAAGTGGAAGCATCATGCAAGGACTCTTAGTCCTCAGGCGAGTAACACTTGTGACCAAGAGAGGATCTCCAAGAGCGACTTGGATGGTTCGAAACATGATCGATCATAAACACATCGTAGAAACAATGAACGTCAAGACATAAGAAGTTTAGTCTGAAAGAGATGGATCAACACCCAGCCTATGGAGGGTCTAGGTCGACCAAAGAGATGGCTAGAAGAGCTATAAACACACATATGAGATCCCATTTTTAAAGGGCGATTGAGGATGAAGGGCCCCCCAAATAAGTTCACAGTCCCCAGGTTTAAATCTATGATGTTAAGACTGACCCCATAGACCACACCAGGCAGTACATGCAGGCCTTGACCTTATGGACCCACAAGGACTCTCTTATATGTCACATCTTACCTTTAAGCCCACATGTTGTAGCTTAGAAGTGGTTTGAAAGTATGCCCTATAGGTCCATCACGAGAGTTAAGGTCCTCGTTAAGGATTTCATCGCTCGCTTCATAACCAGTAAATCCCACTCAAAGAGGATGGATTCATCACTCATAATAAAGAAGAAGCCATATAAAACCCTTTGCCAGTATGCCAAAAGATATTGGGAAGTGTTCAATGAAATAGAGGACTACTCGGAGAAAGTTACCATAACATCCTTTAAGATCGATCTGCCAACCACCTCCATGTTGCACCAGTCCCTTACAAAGAAGGAGGATAATACCATTGACAACTTCATGGTGCACATGGAGAAATACGCTAAAGTTGAGGATGTGGTTCATAGTATCCGTGATGAAACTGGTCGCGTCAAGGCAAATGAGGGAAGTGATAAGGACGACTGTCCTAAAAAGGGAGCAATAACGGGGGAAATAATGGTTCCAAGAATGGGGGCAAGACGGATCCTTCAAAAGCCTTCCAAGCTATCAACACGGTCTTAAAAGAACCAATCTACAAGATATTGGGAAAAATCAAGAATCAATAATTTGTAAAGTGGCCTAAGAAGATGGGTGGTGACCTAACGAAGAGGAACAATGCGTTGCGATGCTCATTCCATAAAGAAGGTGGCCACTGAATAAAGAATTAAAAGGCGTTAAAATCTCACTTGGAGGATCTAGACCAAGCAGGGCATCTGGATGAGTATATAGAAAACAAAGCTAATAAGGTCACAACCAGTAGCAACCAGAAGCCAGATAACATCCTAAATGAAGACATGGGATAAGAATTCGCTATTTTTTATGGAGCCTCCAACCTAAAGAAGATTCAAAGGAACACTATTCGAATGGAATTGAAGAAGGTCACAGTCATTATGGAAGCCTTATAGATCGACCCCACTAAAAGTCAGGCTGTTAAGCGCCGACAACCGAAGGATTTTGACTACAACAAACATATCGTCTTCACGAAAGAAGATTTAGTTAGGGTAAAGACCCACACCACGATGCACTCGTAATCACTTTTAAGATTAAGGATATAGGACATTAACATACTAATAGTGGATCAAGGGATCTCATCTAAGGTGATGTACTTGGAGCTCTTCCCTAAATTAAAGATCAACATAACTAATTTGAAAGATGTAATGATTCCACTAATCAGCTTCGCGGGGAAGATCATGATGCCATCAGGAAAGATAATCCTTCTTGTAAGGGTAGGGAATATTTTAAAATTAATTAAATTCTAGGTGATAAACATAGACTCGCCCTACCACGCTATTCTAAGCAGATGGTGGCTTCATGCGATGAGAGCCATACCGTTGACCTATCACCAAAAGCTCAAGTGTATCATAGATAAAAAAATAGTGGAAATTCAGGGTGATCAAGCCACGACCAGGAAATGCTTCATCGCCTCCATTCGACCTCGGAAGGAAAAGAGGAAAGAAAAGGAAGCTCCTCTCAAGGAAGCCCAAGATGGGTCTACTCCTTCGAGATAGCAACTACGGTATGACCGAAAATGGGTGAAGGAAACCAGGGTCCAATATGAACCTAAAGGAGGTTACGTTTGATGCCAACCTACCACAAATAAAGTTTCTGATTGGGACAATGCTCACCGATCACGAAAAGAGGGAGCTAATTGCCTTTCTAAAGAGTAACTTAGATGTGTTTTCTTGGGAATTATATGGCCTTCCAGGGATTGATCCTCAGGTGGGTTGCCACCATCTTCACATGGATCCAACTTTCAAGTCAATTACACAGAAGGCACGCTGAACATCCCCCCAAAAGGATAAAGCAGTGGAAAATGAAGTAGGAAAACTTCTGGAGGCAAGGTATATTAGATAATTTCAATTTGTAAAGTGGCTCTCAAATCCAGTGGTGGAGTGCAAAAGTAATGGCAGTTGGAGAGTATGTATTAATTTCACTGATCTTAGCAAGTCCTGCCAGAACCATAGTTTCACATGACGAGGATCGACCAGTTAGTCGATGTGATAGCTGGACATAAGAAAATGAGTTTCTTGGATGCCTATTTAGGGTATCATCAGATTCCTCTATTTGTCCGTGACCAAAATAAGACATTACTCATCACCCTAGTTAGTTTGTACTACTATAAGGTCATGATATTTAGCCTTAAGAACTTAAGGGCCACATATTTAAGGTTGGTCACTAAGATGTTTAAGTAATATATGGGGGCAACCATGGAGGTTTACATCGATGATATATTAGTCAAGAGCAAGGATATCGGCGACCACTTTTATGATTTAGTCGACACCTTAGAAATCCTCAGGGAATATCGAATGAAGCTCAATGAGAGCAAGTGATCATTCGGGGTCTAGTCAAGAAACTTTCTAGGTTATCTGGTCAGCAAAAGAGGCGTTGAGGCCAATATAAATTAAATTGACTCTATCAACAGGGTCCAACCACTGAAGACATTGTGCATTGTCTAGTAGCTCGTTGAAACGCTCACAACGCTCGACCACTTCATCTTCAAGTCTTCAGAGCATTGTCGACCATTCTTTCAGCTCCTAAAAAAGAATAAGGGACTCATTGGGAATGATGATGGCTCAAAATAACTTGAAGAAATCAAGTCTTACCTTAGAAAACCTTCTTTACTGGCAATTCCCAACGATGGGGATCTGCTGTACTGCTACCTTATAATTTCAGGTCACGTAATTACCTTGGCCTTGGTGTGGGAGAATGAAGGAAAATAGTCATCTATTTATTACACATGCGAAATACTTCTAGACACAGATTAGTGCTACCTGTATCTGGAAAAAGTAGCTTACGCTCTGGTCATTGCCTCAAGGAAGCTTGAACACTGCTTTGGCCATTCTGTTATAGTGATCACCTTATTTCCCCTCAAAGTTGTCCTTTGGAAAGTCGACATCTCTAGACGAATGTCAAAATGGTCAATTAAACGTGGAAGTTTTGATATTCATTTTTAACCGAGGGGAAAATTTTGGTTGATTTTATCAACGAATTTGGTCCTACCAATCAATGACTGGTAGAGAATTCCATAAATAAGGAAGCACAGTTTGAGGACTGGACCCTGTACGTTAATAGATCCTCCAATTCTAAGGGGTAAGGAGTAAGGATTTTCCTCATAATGTCAAAAGACACAATTATTGATTAAGGAATTCGATGGGGCTTTAGAGCCTCCAACAACAAACCTGAATACGAAGCGTTGATAGCTGGCCTACCATTTACTGGGGACAAAGGGGATCAATGTGTTCGGTGATTCCAAATTGGTATCTTACCAAGTCAGTGAATATTTTAACGCAAAGGATGATAGGATGGATACCTACCTTACTGTGGTACACAAGATTATAGAAAAGTTTAAAGAATTCCACATTCAATAGTTCTCCTGAGGACAAAACAGTCATGTAGATGCCTTAGCATCCCTAAGCTCAATAGTGGACTCTGACCTTAATAGAACAATTGAAGTAGAGTTCCTCGCTAATCCCAGTATTGACAAGATAATTGTCACCGAGCATGTTTTCTTTATTGAAAAAGGTCCTAGCTGGATGGATCCGACTGTTGCACACTTGCAGAATAAGATGTTGTCGATTAATTGGAAGTTAGCTCAATAAATAAGAGTGAAGTATGCTCAATTCTATCTGGGTCCTGAGGCAAAACTTTACAAAATATCTTTCACAGGTCTTTACCTCCAATGCGTCCACCTAAAAGACGTCGATCAAGTTCCTTATGATCTTCATGATAGGATTTGTGGGAGTCACACAGGAGGTAGATCCCTGGTATTGTGAGCAATAAAAGAAGGCTACTAGTGGTCGTATATGAAGAAAGATACAAGTATCTATATTCGAAAGTGCGAAAAGTGCCAGAAGTTCTCTGCTGTGAACATCAACCACTAATAATTTAAGGCCCTTAATGTGACACCCCGACTAATTAAATACCAGGTAGCTACTCATTTATTCAAATTAATACACAATGTCAAGTTGGTTTAGTTCATAGCATCACTGTCGAAAACATTATTAAATAATTACTAGCCACCTAATATTTAAAAAGTGAGTTGCCAAATTTTATTAAATTAAATTAACATGCAACCAATTAAATTATAAGCTAACTACACCACATCCACGTCACAATCACAATCACAATCACAATCACAATCACAATCACAATCACAATCACAATATTTATGGAATAACAAATGAGTCTGGAGTAACACTCCCCTGAATAATCCAAACACTAAATAAAAACCCAATACAAAGTCTGAATAATTAAATAACTCCAAAACTGAATTGAAACTGAAAGTATGAGAAAGTTGTCTCTAAATGGAAAGGGGCGACATGCCCTAACAGATGAATGACCCATAAATAGAATCAAATGCAAAGTGTGGAGGCGTCTACTGTCGAGATCCTGTAAGTTCCACAACAGCTACACCACGTTAATGGGATGGAACTTATATGCTTGGCGTCCCTGTGGCTGGGCACCTAAAAGGTTTTACAAAAAAATAGATTTGAAAACAAACGGGTCAGAGCCCGAGGTGAAAACAATTTAAAAATAGCAAGTGTTTAATTACATTAAACACTGAATAATATATACATGTTAGTTACGTGCTCTCACATGAGTTCCTCACCTCTCAACTAGTGTGCACCCCTAACGTCTATTCTTAAGCCGTCCTAGTTATGCCGTTAACTAACTAGTCTGTACCACTTCTTGTTCTCACATTATAATATAGGGGTCTATTCATAGCGTTCTAACATATCATGCGTGTAACTCACCTATTCACTGATAAGGTTGATTTATAACAATTATGATAGGAAATTCTCAATTTAAATCTCATTCAAAATGTCACAATAATTTATATTCACACTTTAACAAAGAGGTCGTTATAATCACAAGTATACTATTCTCGGCACAAATATACAAATCGGACACCCCTAGGCTAAGCTGTGGTGCACACTTACTCTGTTATCGAATCTTGGTACATCACGTACATAAGGACTACGTGTTTCGAATCTCTCAGGAACAGTTTCAATAAGCAAAATCACACATATTGGAGGCGAACATAGTTCACATACCCATGGATCACGTACATACCTACGCTCCATGATCAGCTGACTTATTAACTCACAAATAAGTCATTCATAGCCCTATGTCCTTGAGGTACCAATCTAAATCCCCCCGTAAGCACACAAAGATTAGATGGACCTGTTCTGAAAGCCGACCTCCCGTGATAACAAGTATGGTAGGTATGTCATACACATAATAATCCATATACTAAGCATTCAGACAACTTAGATAACTTATAATATTATTAAAGGTATGTTCTCAACCCTATACCATTAATCCAATTCGTAGACTATCATACTTTCAAATGATATATAATATATTGTGCCGATACGTCTCACGTCGTATAGTTTCAAGTACTTAAAACCTAACCAAAAAGGTTACTAAGTCTCCTATTATTTTCACATATTAATTCAATACTCTTAAGGTCCATATTTCTGCCTCTAACCTTAAATTATCAACTATGTAGATTTAATTCATTTACTCGCAATCTCTAATACTACCTCACTCGTCGAACCCTAGTAAGTCTAACATAAAGTCCCAATTTAATTCTAATATAATTCGGGCCCCATATACACCCCTACTGGTCTTCCTTAAATCTAAATGTGTTCACAAGGTCCCCACCGATAACTTTCAAAGGTTGAAATTGCTTAAACTCAAAAAGGGGATATCACGATTTTTGGGGAGGTCGATCGATCGATCATGAATGTTGATCGATCGATCCAGTCGATCGAGCAGTTACATCCCACGTTTTTCTGCATTTTTAGTCCTAGTTTTCTCTCCAATCTCCATTACATGAATCCATTCTCCAAACTAAATGTACTACATGTTATACCATCCTAATTACCACCTTTCTAACGTTCTAGAACAATCAAATCATCCCAAGAACAACATATATATCGATATATTCATCAAAATTTTCATGTTCAACCCTAGTGTAGTTTCTTCCAATTCAAGACAACCCAAAACTAAATTTTAATCCGGGATTTCTATTACTGAGGTTCTGATTTTAATCTTTATTAATTCCAGAATTTAACAACATGCAAATCCTACCCATAATTAAGATTTATTTCTCCCAATTCATGAAATTATCAATTTTTCAAAGTCTAGCCTTCAATTTTAATCTACATGGATAATATATTTGCTGAAACTCAATGAAATCAAATCATTTGCCTTATAATTGATGTTTTGATCTGCTGGTGATGTTAAAGGCTGGTTCTCTCCCTCTCCCCGGTCACAATTTTGTCAAAAAGTGGTGGTGGGTGGTTATGGCTTGTAACCCTCCTGTAACCTCTCCTCTTACTCACGTTGTCCACTTCTTTCTTTTTGGCTGATAATGGCCCTAATGGCCCTCATAATAGCTGCTAAATAAACCCTAAAATTCGTGGGTCCAAATCCATTAAAATTTAAAATGACTAAAATACCCTCCCGAGTTGTCGGTTTGGCCTAAAAATGCTCCGAGACCCAAACTAAACCCCCAGCTAGTGTTTTCTGACCATTTCAACCCCTCTAGACACGTTGACGCACTCAAAATGACCATACAGATGATAAAATTATAATTTACTTTTAAATCCAATTAAATTGATTCCTAACGCGACTGACACGCGCGTTCCAACTTAATTTTCTGAATTGTCGTATTTATGACTCGCGACAATTTTAATAAATTCCATAATCATATATTACTACATTCACCCGGTAATATTGAACATTATTATCGTAATCAAATGCCAACTCTCGTCTTGCTAGTATTTAAATCCGGATTAATTATAATTAATTGTCTCAAATTAATTTAATTAATCCCATAATTAAAAGCAATTTTATTTAATTAATCTCATAATTAAAATCCATAAAAATACGGGGTATTACACTTAACCACCCCATGGACATTTAGGCAACGAGGATTAGATATCATTGGAAAACTACCTACTGCATATGGAAATCGTAAGTATTTGTAAGTTGGCGCAGAGTACTTCACCAAGAGGGTAGAGACAAAACCACTGGCCGACATTAGAGACGCCGACATGATAAGGTCATCTGGAGGAACATCATAACATGCTTTGGTATACTAAGAGCCATCATTATTGATAACAACACACAGTTCGAGAGTGGTCCTTTTTAGAATTTTTGTGACGAGCATGGAATCAAGCACCACTTCATCTCGATAGTGTACCCTCAGAGCAACGGTTAAGCAGAAACTTATAATAAAATAATAATCAATGGCCTTAAGAAAAGGATGAAAAGATCGAAAGGTGCTTGGGTGGATGAGCTTCCTCATACTCTCTGGGTATATCGTACCATGACCAGGAGACCAACTAGGGAAATTCCCTTCACGCTTACTCATGGAATATAAGCTATCATACTACTTGAAGTTGACCTCCCGACCATTAGAACTAGAGTGCCGACTAAAGACTGAACCACAATGCTCTTCGTGATGAACTTAACCTAGCCGACGGACCACAAAAGCAAGACATGATTAAGATGGCCTCATACCAGTAATAATTGGAAAAGCAGTACAACAAAAGGGTTAATACGAGGAATTTTTAAATAGGAGATTTCATCCTAGGGAAAGTTCTTGGCAGCGCCAACCGTCGGGCGACAAACTGGGGCCCAATTAGGAGGGACCTTTTAAGGTGGTCAACGATGATCCTCAAGGATACTATCACTTGTAAATAATGGAGGGCAGAGAGATACCAACGGCATGGAGTGCGGCCAACCTCAAGAAATTCTACTTTTAGTCTTCTTATATCTCAACACATTTAGTTTACGTAAATTTTCTTCTCAAACTTATGTTGCTCGTAGTTTCTATTTTGCATTATAAATAGATGAAGTCCATTTCATCTGCATTATGCTTAAATATCTTAATATGATTTAACTAATCAACATTCTTTCCTAAGTAACAGTCTCACACTTAGTTTTTTAATCCTGAAAAGCCACTGATCATACGTTTTATATAATCAGACTTTAATTTAATTACAATGGCAATATTGTTTATTATAATTAAAAATTAAGTCCACATATCCTTGTTATAACCAACACAGGCGACCTCATGACTTTCTCAGGTAAGTCAGAAGACCTACGAGGGATCCCTACGCAATCAACCAACTTTTCTTGGTCGAATAAAATCTTGAATGGGTAAATTCCCATAAACTCGGTGTATTTTTACCATCATCTTTCCTAAGCCTAAGGGAGTGTGACGACACAACCTAAAAAGGTAAGGAGGATGGAATAACACATGCAAAGGCATGTTGGGATGGAAAAATGCAACAAAAATAGATATTAATTTTATTTACTTTGCGAAAACCCAAAATACAAAAAGTATCAATTACATAGCAAAATTACAAAAATTACAGGAAATACACAACAGTCTATGGTCAACGAGACATAAATTGTTCCATTTCCCTCCTCCACCTATCTTCGAGATTGGGGGCATATCCATCGTCACAGTCATGATCTACCAGGTAGTCATTGACTAGTTGATGAGGGGATGGCAACTAAGAGAACCCACTCCTCGTCTTTTCCAAAGGGAGGTCGGTGGTATGTTATGAAATCCACTTGGTACATGTACCACAACTAGGACTCCTTCATTTTTTTATCAGCTTAAGGGAATTCAACCACCCGCGCTTATACTCTACAACATAGGATTCTTGTAACTAAACGAAATCATCATACTAGCCTTCATCAAAGCTTGTCGACTAGGCAACTTGAGGGCCCATTCTGAACAAGTACTGGAGCTTGTTCACGTCACGCTACAGCCCAACAATAATGACATTACTCCTTTGGAATTTTTTTTTTACTTAGATAATTTTTTTTGCAAAGCATTATTCTCGGACTGAACTAGGGCACCGACCGTACTTACATCCTTGCTCGTTGCAACTTGGACTTCAAGTCGACTATCCCTTATGCATCAAGGATGTCATGTCTTTCAAGTCTTTAAGGTTGTCTTTCAATTTCGCAAGTGGACTCATCCTTATATACATTGGTTCTCCAATTCAATTCTACACAGGCCTTCAAGAATACTCGTTGAGCTTTCTCGCTTGCATTTCGCCCGAGCAACTTATTAATATTTTTAGAAGAGGAAGTCTCCTCGGTAATAAGCTACAAATAAATAGGAGAAAATAAATATAATAGAAGATAACTTAGTAAAGGAGGACATCATTTTTCATTAACAACAAAAAAGGGTTGGAAGAGACGTTAAGTCCAAGGAAAAAAGAAAAAGGCATAATGCATGAGAAAAATAACAAAATAAAACCCTAAAAACTAAAGGCTTAACTTTTTAACTTGCTCTTCTGTATCAAATTATTTCCCCTTGGATACCCCCTCCTTCTTCTGAGGAACCACGATCTCCGTTTGCTTAGTATGATGGCAGGCAGAAGGCTCCTCATCAACAGTAGGAGGAGGACCTAACTGGTGCCTCCCAGATAGTTCAAACTCAATGGGACTCTAGTTTCCACCCAAGCTCTGTTCCACCCTTTCTTCAAGCTCGCCTTTTGAGCATAGGTGATCTCAAATCTGGCATCTTCTTATGCCTCATTTCAGCCTTGCTCGAAGCTTGGATCCTCAGGGCAGGGATATCCTCTTCCTTCTTGGTCAACTTAGAGTTATCCACCTACAGAAGGCCGTTCTCAAACTTTAAAGAAGCCATAGCTAAGGTAACGGTATCCTTACCCTTCTCATGGGCCTTACTAGACTTAACCAGGGCCTCCTCTGACTTCCTCAGAGCCTCAGATAACTCTTTATTCTTCCTGGAGTGGTCGACATAACCATTTAGAAGAGTGGTAAACTCTGTCACAAACTGCAGAATAGAAAATACGTAAGTATTGGGATAAACCACATCTTGAAATAACAAGGAAAGGAGAAAAGAGAGAACTTACCAAGGCAAGATTTTGGGAAGCCCACAGAGATAGTTAGCTGGGTCCCAGCATCATCAAATGCTCATGGTCTCCAACGAGCACTTCCCCCTCAACAGGCTAGGGGAAATAGATCGGTTGAAGGCCACACTGCTGGCGTGAGGAGTATCAAAGAGGGAATAAGGAGTGTTGTTCTTCATCGGGGCCTCAATGGACTTATTCTTCTCTTCCTTTTTCTTTATTATCATCTGTTTTCCTCTCATTTTCTTCTTTCTTCTCATTGGTCATTAAACCAGGGCCACCAGTACTGGGAGAATCCCCCTCCACGTTCTTTAGGACCTTGACCCTAGTAAAAAGGAGAACTTTATCAACATCACCATCTTCATACAAAAAAATCCTCCTCTTAGGAGGAGCCATATGATCTTCTTACTCTTAATACAAAGACTTAACATCTACTGGCTCAGAAAGGAAGGGCGTACCATCGTCTGATAGAGGAAGGTATGGAATGTCATCCAGCGGACGAGCAATAAAACTTGTGTTAGTGTTGGTGTACTTAAGTAGATAGGTTTCCGATCAAGGATGCTTACCGTCGGGTAGTCTATCCTTAATTTCCTAAACCTTCAAAAGGTCATCAATCTCGATGTGATAAATAGATGGCTCGTTATTTTTATTGCGAGTTGCGCAAAGATAAAGGGGGCACAAATTAGCAAACAGAGAAAGTGAAGGAAATAAAAACGTCAGTAATGTATAAAGAAATATAATGTAGACCTATATGATCTTCCCCCCAGGCCTAGCACAAAGGCCCTGTGTGTCTCTCTCCTCAATAAAGAGGAGAATTCTTCCAATGCTTAGCGATAAAACCCTGATCCCTTGTTGTGTAATCGCATATATTTTCACTTAGAATTTTATTTTATTTTATTTCCACTTTGGCATACTTGGCGTATCAAGTTACAAATCGACTTGCACTTACTCGTTAAACCAAACATCAAATTCTCTAAGTTCAAGACTCCTCTACATCCGAAGAAGACATAAAGACTTTATGAGTTTGAAATTATTCATAACGTTATTTGGGATGTTTATTATTTATTAAGAAACTAGGTTAGTAATTGTAAAGTTTTTAAGTTCATTTTTTTAACCTCGTTTAAATGAGATCAACATCTCATTCGAATGACTTTGCTTTATCGTTTGATGCCTCATTAGATCCAATATCGAATGAACTACTAATGAAGGCTCACTGTTGGAATTCTTTATAAGCTCGTTAGATACTAGTTCAAACGAGATGGCCATCTCGTTTGAACAACCTAGGTTTTTGTTCTAATGAGAAACCAATCTCGTTCGAACGACTTGAATTTCCATTTGAACGAGTCTCCACCTCAAAATTTGTGCAATGTCTATAGATACATATTTTGAGTTCTTCTTTCGTGGGACTTTGGAAAAAACGTAACCAAAATATCATTACCAAAGTTTTTCCATCTCTTGGAACACTTTTTGATTCACACTTTTAATCCCCAAATAGATTTGTGAATTTTGTAAAACCTTAGAAATATTTGTATCTAGTATACACACTTTGCGAAGAGAGATATCTACGACTGAATTTGTGAAACTGAGGGATCATGGTAGAAGAAGGTAGAAAAAGGCTGAAGGTTGATCGATGGATACTGAGGGTGGACCACCACCTATGGACGACTCTAGACTAAAGCATTTTCTTTAGAGGTTTTGAAGACATTGCACTTATACTTGTGCTGGTATCAAGTAGTCTGTAAGTCGATAGTCTTGTAAAACTCTCTAAAGTGCTGAAATATAAGTTTTGCCCTAAAAAGGTATTTTTCCTTATCTTTCGTTGTTGATTGCATGCATAGTTTATTTTTTACAATTGGAACTTTTATCATATGCATATCTAATTTAATTAAAGATAAAGAGTTTTTTAAAACTAGATTTGTGTTGTTGGGAAATTAAATGGATAAAAATACAAAAATAAAATTTTTGTTTGTGACTATCCTTACCGAGTGTGTTCTTACGCACTAACCAAGTGGTATCGGAGCTTTTCACCATTTATAAATTGGTATCAGAGCGGGTTGCACTAATTTATCTTGTAGGTCCCTGTGTAGTGCTGTTTAGTGTGATTATCTATTATTTCTTTTGTGTTGGTTTATTTTTTTTCTCGATGAATACCCATAGTGATGACGACTTAAACCATTTAAATTTCAAGTTTGATAAAAGAATTAAAATTGTTGAAAAAGAAAATTCTCGCTTAAAGCTGCTATGGAACTTTTTAAAACTGTTCAAACTCGAAGAGATTTCTTTCATGAGAAGCTTGTGGACATGGACCGTGATTTTAAAAATTTAGAATTATCCAAGAAAGAGAGTGATGATAGAGTTCTTTTTTCAGATAAAGAATTAAAAGACTCTAAAATTTCTAGGATTAGTTTATGTGCCAATAAGGATAATAATAAATTAATTAATGAATTGAGAGCACGTGAGAGACTCATATGGGTAAGTTATCTTGCATTGAGGGGGAGTAAAATAACCTTCTAGGATTGATTGAAAATTTAAAGAAGGAGTCCTTAAAGTTAGAAGAGACAAATTGTTTACTTGAGTCTAAAATTTTAAAGTTGAAAGATGATTTAAAAGACTCTAGTAGTGTTGATAGTAATGGTATTGGATCCCATGATTCTAATGCTTCTGTCAATAAATCAAAGACCATTGTTTATTTTAGAGGGTCAACCACATCCAAGGATGTTATAAAAGGTCAATTCATTGGTAACATTCCTCGTGTTTACACATGTTCGCATTGTGGTAAGAAATGTCACCTTAGGGCTTTTTGTTTTGATCTTGGAAGAGATCCTAGGAATTTTAAGTTTGGTTTCCCCTTAAGTATACATCTATTTGGGTTAGAAAATCCATTTTGGAGACTCTAGATGTAAGGTTGGTTGATTCTCACTTGCTTGCACACGATGTTTTAGTTGCTATTTCTTATGGATGATTGCTTGCAAGATTTTGTTTGTCGTACTCTAGTTTTTCTTCATGATATATATTTGCTAGTGTTATTATATGTGTACCTTTTGTATTATATTTTTCTTTTAACGAGTCATATTGAAAAAATACAAAAAGATTTTATTTTGATAATTTTTTTTTTAAAAATACAAAAAGTTTTTTCGTTTTTGTTTACTTTAGTTTTACACATTTGGTATGAAATATTGGTGTGCTTGAATCCAATTCACTTTGCAATTTTCATGTGTCTAGGACATTTGATTATGATTTTAGATACTTAGATTGTTCTTAATTATTTTTTGATGGAGTTGTTTTGAACTTGGTTTGCGTTATGGATTCGACTTTGTATATGCCTCCGCACACACATGCACGAGCTTTTTGAACATTAACTTCACATGTATATTTGATATTTGTGAGATGTTATCCCATAAAGTTTTTCATCTACATGCTTATGCGATTATGCGGGATTTGTGCATGTAAGAAATATTGTGCGCGGAAATTTTTTGTTTAGTATTGAAAAATAAGAATGTGTACAGGAAAGGGCTACGAAAGACAAAAGTCTTTGCAGGAAAGACACTGTTGGTAAGATCCCAATAAAAATATTAAAGGCAATAAAAATAGAAAAACTGCCAAAAATGGGGCCAAAATAGTTTAATAATTGATCATTCAAAAGAATGCACTTCAAAAGAAAAGAAAAAGGAATTTTGTTTATCTTTTGAGGGAGTTTAGTCAAAGATCAATGGGTTTACACAATGAATCCTAGTTATGCTAATTTTTTTATGACGTTATTGATTAGTAGAATCATTAATATTCTATACTTGTGTGCATTGCGCTTGTTCACTTGAAGCTAAAGCTTAGTTAGATAAAGTTTTGTTGTCTATTAGAACTTGTCGAACATATTTGAGTGTTTGGGTCACAATTCATTTGTATCTAGTTTATGCCCATCCATTCCATACCACACGTTTAGACACACCGATATTGTGCTAGTGTGTAAAGATAATTTATTGTATAGAGTTTTGTGGTTGTTTATTCTTATATACGTCTGCCGGATTTTCTTTGGTATATTTTGCATATATTATATAAACTATTGTATTTTGACTCATTGCGGTTTACATTTAGTCCATGTTTATCATATTCTTGATCATATTTTGGATTATTTGTGCTTGAGTTATTGTGTTGTATTTGTAATATTTCCACTTCTTGAAAAATTTGAAAATTTTCAAAAATAGTTGGTGGAGTTTTTACTTTGAGGTTATCGTTACACGTGCGTTGTTTACATACATACATATATATATATATATATATATATGTGTGTGTGTGTGTGTGTGTGTGTGTGTGTGTGTGTGTGTGTGTGTGTGTGTGTGTGTGTGATGATGTCTTACTTCTTCTATGTGATACTCTATTCTTTATGTTTAGATTCTACTCCTTTGTCTATTTCGGACAAAAAGGGGAAGACAAATTAAGGGCGAGATTTAATGGTGAGTTTGATTTATGGAGGAGATTGCATTTTGCGTTTTATGAGTTTTTGATTTTGTTTTCTATTTCAAACTCGATGCATCATGGGGTATTTTCTTTGCTTCCTATGTGTAGGTAATTACAGAAGATCATACTACACCGGATGAAGAAAAAATGTCAAGGAGAAGAACAAGTGGAGATTGAAGACAAAGGCTTATTTTTCTTTGCCATTCTATTTCTAGGGTTTTGGAAGGGTATTAGAATTTTTATCTTAAGGGGATTTTTTTTTGTAATTTGGGGTTCGGTTAGTTTTTTTACCAGAATAACCAAAGGGGAGATTTTTAAGCTCAAATATTTAGCTTAGGCTTTTTATTTGTCCTTTGACATATCCCGTTACAAACCGACTCACATTGACTCGTCGAACCAAACACTAACATCTCCAAGTTCAAAACTCCTCTACATCCCAAGATGGTATAAATACTTTTAGGAGTTTGAAAGTATTCATAAAGTTATTTGGGATGTTTATTTTTTATGGAAAAATAAGGCTGGTATTTTCAAAGTTTTTAAATTATTTTTTAACCTCGTTCAAACGAGATCAGCATCTCATTCGAACGACTTTTGTCGTTTGATGGCTCGTTAGATGAAAAATTAAATGAACTACTAATGAAGTATCACTATTGGACGACACTGATTCAAACGATTTGGCTATCTCGTTCAAATAACTTGGGTTTTCATTCTAATGAGATGCTAATCTCTTTCAAATGACTTTGATTTTTGTTGGAATGAGCCGCCGCCTCGAAATTTGCGTAATGTCTATACATACCTATATTAAGTTCTTTTTTTGTGTTGGAAAAAATGTAACTAGAATATCTTTACCAAAGTTTTTCCATCTCTTAGATTTCCAAACACCTTTTGATTCACACTTTTCAACCCTAAATAGTTTTGTGAATCTTTGGGAAACTATAGAAAGTTTTATATCTTGTATACACACTTTGTGGAGAGAGATCTTTGTGGTTAAATGTTTAAGCTCGATGGATCATGGAAGAAGGAGGCAGAAGAAGGCTAAAGGCTGATCAGTGGATATCGAAGGGGAATTGCCACCTGTGGACGACTCTGGACTGAGTCATTTTTTTAGAAGTTTTGAAGACACTGTGTATTATACTTGTGGTTATATCAAGTATTCTGTAAGTCGATAGTCTTGTAAAACTCTCTAAAGTGCTGTAATATAGGTTTTGCCCTGAATTTTTTTATTTGTCCTCGTTGATGCAAAAAACTAGACTATCCTAATTAATTGATCAAATATAAAAATGAATAAAAGAGACGAAGGAATTTTAAAGTGGTTAGGCTAGAAGAAAGAGCCTACATAATCTGTTGTACATTTCCTTGGGCTTGCTTAATTGCCTCTTTGTCTCGTTTTTCTCATGTCCCTGGGATGTAGGGTTTACAATGTATTTATAGCCCTTTGAGGGTGTACAAGAGTTGGGATACTAAAGGATGGAATGCATTTATAATACAGGAATCTACATCTATATAAGGTTAATGTCTACAACTGATGACGGTTTGTTATCATTGTTGGTCGGGCTTCTTTAACCTGTTGGTCGGCATTCCTTCAGTTAGTTGGTGCTTCGTCCTTGTTGACTTGGGTTAATGCCCAGCTAAATTACACGTGTTCATACATGATTTGTCCATGTAGCAGGATAATTTTTTATATCAACAGAAGCCCCCAATGTTTCATGCTTGAGGCTTTTATAAGAGTATGGAACATGTATCTCTTAAAGTTTCTTGGGCAATAATTTTGAGGTTTGGTCGGTTACCGACTTCCCATACTTGTAAATTTAATGACTTTCACTATCGGCGCATAATGTGGATGACATTTTTTTAATTATTGCAACTTTAGTGAATCATTTTTGGGTATATATGTCTTTTCTGTCTTTAGCCGCCAACAGTTCAATCGACGTCCTCTTTTAATCATTACCTTTCTAATTTTTGAGGCAACCTATAAAGGCGAAAAAAACCACGATCATTTCTTACCTCAAACTTTTTGAGTTTTTTTCTTTCGTTGTGTCTTCAAGCTTGTTCTCTCTCTTGTGCGATCGATCTCTATTCTTCAGTTCTGGCTGAATCCTTAAGTTCTGTAAGAATCTTTTTCTTTTCTCTTTTAGTTCTTGCTGAATCCTTAAGTTCGATAAGAATCGTTTTCTTCTTCATCAATCATGGTTTATCCTATTAATTCTCTTGATGAATTCAAAAATGAATGGAATATTCCTTCATGAATAGAATTAGAATATCCCACTTTGCCAGCTGCTCTATTTTCTTTAGCTGAGGGTCACTGGTTTCCCTCTATTTTTATTGCTGAATGTGGGTTTACCTTTCCTCCAAACCCATTTTATCTTGAATTTTACCAGTATTTTGATATCGTCCCAGCTAGAGTAACTCCCAATACCTGGAGGGTAGTTAATGGAGTATATATATTAAACTAACTCCATGGGACTCATCTAGGGATCCCATAAATTATGTTCTGTTATAAGTGGTAACCAGTGATACTATTTTCTATTTGAAAACTTGGGCTGTGAACAAAGCATTTGTAGTTAACCCCCAATAGAGATTTCTTTGAACATGGAGTTGTCATTAAAAATTGGTAACATGCTCCTTTGACTGGGAATGCTGAGTACTAGGGTCCTAGGTGCCCACTAAGTGGCAATGAGATAGGTTGCATTTAGTTTCTTGTACTTCTTTGCATAATATACTAACTGCTAATACTGATATATATTTTATTGACTTTTACTTGCAGTTGACCAAAAGAGAAAGTGTCCCAAGGAGAGTTACATCAACCTCAGGGAGTTGAAGTTCATCTGAGGCATTCATGAGAAAGTTGGGGAAGAGCATACTAGATCAGCTTCATACTTGTTGCAGTATAGAAATACCATCATCTCTTTTGTTGCTCGCCCAATTGTAGCTGCACCCTCTCTTTTGATTAACCATGATCAGGATTCCATCTCCACATCCTGTGCCACTGCATCTAGCAGTGGTGAACTTGTTGTTGTTTCTTCTTCTTTAGATTCAGACCTATATCTTACTTCTACTATGGGGAAGAGGAAGTTTCCCAATATCTTGGGTGACATAGTTGCTACTGGCTCCCCCAAATAAGATAGCGATAGAGCCAAAAATAAAGAAGATGTTGGTAAGAATCCCCTATCTAATAAGGATGATACTTGGAAGAAGCCCCCATCTAATAAGGGGAATGCTGGGAAGAAGCTGATGAAAGTCAACTCAAGAGGTTGAGAAGAGGGCTCCTTTCTAGGCTAGAATAAAGGTCTTCATCCAACACCAACCAACAAGATTTGGTTTATTTATCTATTTTTGGTTCACCAATAGCACTTGGCCCTGGTTTGGCCAAATAATTAATAAAGTATGGTGCTTTGCTAGACCATAGGGGTGCTACAGCTTCACTGTCCCGATCAAGGAGTTTTAAAAGGGCTGCTCAAAGCCTAGCTCTGGTAATTTCTTTTGACTTCTTTATTTCTTTATTTAATATTTTTTATATTAATTTACCTTGTTTTCTTTTTGCAGTTTGTTGTTAATTTCAACAACATGTTGGATAAGGATGATGCTCTACGTTCTTCTTCTTAGGAGGTTGAAGAAGCTTTTGGTGTGCTTAACAAGTCATTGCTTGACTCCCAACAAGAACTGGCCAATGAGCCAAAGAAGTGGGAGGAAAAAATAAAAGCTCCTGAAGATGATGCCGTGGTTGCTTGGGGCCAAGTTGCTGGTCTGCAAAAAGACCTGGATGCTGAGAGAGCTAAGATCACTAAGCTACAACAGAATTGGATGCTGAGAAGGCCCCGTTTATTGCTGAAAAGGAGAAAAGGGCTAAGGCTAGGGAGGTTGGCTTCAATAAAGGATGGGACAAGTCCATTAGGGTTTTTCTTTGTAAAGAAGAAATGCTTCAAGGACGGTTGGCTGGTAGCCTTGGTGGATGTCAGTACCCCTCAAGATTCTGAACTCTTACTCAGATATGATTCAGGAACTCCTCCTAACATGGATGAGGATATTGAAGATGATGGGGGTTCAAGTGAATCCCTGTTGGTATTGGATTCTTTCGATCAACGTCAAACTGTTGACTCTCCTGCTCCTCTATATGATAGATATTTGCCTTTACCTTCTCCTGCATCCACTTTTGCTAAACCTACGCCACATATGAAGAAGGTGTAGATCTATCTGAGCAACTTTTATTTTTATTTTCTTCTGCACTTGTAATTTTCCCTCTCTTTTTGCTGATGTAATTATAATTAACAACTTATTAATGGAAAGAAATTTTCTTCCTCCTTTGATTGTCTTTTCTCCATATTTTATATTCTGTTATTGATTGGATATTCTTCTTGATTTTAATAGTTCATGGATAAACTGGAATACTTCTCTTCTATTGACTCCGAGCTATTCCAGGGATGCAACAAACTTTTTAAAGCGGGTCATTTATCTCTGACTGAGGAAGATCTACTGATTTTTCTCGGGGAAGGTGTGTCTGAGCAAGCCAAGGAAGCCTATCTTCAGCTAAAATGCCTTCTTGATCGGGCAATGGCTAACAATGTTTCCTACTACGAAATGATTGAAGAGTTGTAAGAGGAGAATAAGGAATCCAAGGCTCTTTTTCATGATAAATATGAGAAGAAGTACAAGATTTTGAGTAAAGACTGGGGCTTTTAACATAAGTTGGAGAAATTTATTTCTCATTTCGAAGATAAGAATTTCTTCTCAACCGTAAAGTGGAGGAAACTAAAGCCATTGCCAAACTGCTGGAGGAGGAGAATATCAATTTAAGATATGAGATAAATGCTTTGAAGTTTTCTTCTGCTACTGTTGTTATTACTAACGAAGGTCATTCTTTATTGGAAGCTAAAAATGCTAGATTAATGAAAGAATTGGAGGCACTAAAAATGAGTAAGTCCGCCTCTTCTTCCCAAGCAAGAAATAGACTTGGCGAAGGAACTACAGATGAGGCTAGAACTCAATAAACTCTTGCCAACCAAGATGCCCAATTGAAGGCCAAAAACTAAGCCCTTGCTGAGATGTACCAGAAGCTTCAAACTCAAACTGAGTAACTCGCTGCTGAGTCCTCTCAAATGCAAGCTAAGGATGGAGTGATGAAGAAATTACATCATTAAGTTGAGAGGATGACCTTCTAGTTTCACAAGAAACCTAGAGAGTTCTGTATGAAAGGGTATAATGAAGCTTTGGGGAATTTCGATGCTATGTTTAAATAGGCCCAGAATGAAGGCTATAAATGGGTTGGGATCAATTGTCTGACAGTGTTGAAGTTGAAGAAAATAATCCCTTATGGAAATGGTATGATCCTGGGTTGTTAGATCTTGAAGATCCTCGTTTTAGACTAGATGTTAACTGGATTCCTGCCAATATAATTACCCAGACCCTGATTTCTAATTATCTGGGAGACTATGAGCTGCACGACGAGTTGGAAATCGTCTGACCTCCTCATCTATTAGATCAGTTAAGCAACATCAATAAGAGAATGCTTCAAGACTTTAATTTTATCAATCCTCCTTATAGATCCTGTTTCCAAAGCCGAGGGGAAAGTCCCTTTAGAATAATATCCTATATTTCTTATGTGAACACAATTATGTAATCATTATTCAAATGAATGAAAAAAGCATTTGATTAGCTTATCTTGTTAATCTCTGAATGTGGCTATTTTCTGGATGTGAATGAGTTCTTCTTTTTCATTAGTTCTATTGACACAGTTAGATTTAAAGCTAAATGTAGTATAAACTACCAATGAATACATAGGTTCTACTAGCATACTTAGATTAAAATCTAAATTTGGAGCTAGTTACCCATGTGTCTCCAAAGGTTTCACTAACACACCTAAATGCTTAGGTTTTCTGTATTAGGTACCAGTGGTGTGAAGAGGCATACGTGCTTACATTCCTCTTGAGGAATCTTTGCAACGTTCTTCCTGCACTTTGCCCAGTAGGATAAAGATCTTGTTTTATCCTTATATTCGTTGACCGTCTTAGGGTCATAATAACTTGTTTGGCGAGCAACTTATTACTTATGCTGAGAAACATTTTGAAGTTTTTCTGATAACTTTTAGCTTATTTCAGATGAAGTATATAGTATATAAGTAGTGCATAGCACTAGTAATCCCAAAAAATTTGAAAAAAAAAACAAAAATTGGAGGAAATTTTATTGATATTGAACTGAGTACACTTGATTATACTACTGGTAATATTTTCTAAGATGCTCAGCATGCTATGGATTCTTGAATTCTCCCCCCTCCAAAGTCTTAATCCTGTTAGTTCTAAGTCGGATGACTGTAGAAATACGATAGGGCCCATGCCAGTTGGCTTCAATCTTATTATTTTTCTGGAGCACCTTCTTTAGTACATAATTTCCCTCCTTTAAGTTGGTCGGCTTTATATTATTGTAAAACCGAGTTGTTTGCTACTGGTAAGCTGCATTTCTTAGAGCAACGTCTTCTTTTACTTCTTCCAGCATATCCAAATCCAACCTTCGCATTAGATCACTCATAAGAGAGTTAAAATTTAAAACTCTATGGGATGGCAGACCCAACTCAGCAGGTATGACTTCTTCAGTCCTAAATGCCAGCATGTATGAGGATTCTCCTATTGCAGTCCTCGGGGTTGTTCGGTACGCCCATAATACATAATGTAGCTTGTTGATCCAGTTTTCATTTGCATCATCAAGCCTTTTCTTCAACCCATTCAGTAGAGTTCTGTTTGTAACTTCAGTTTGCCCATTACTCTGAGGGTGTCCTAGCGCATAATGTGATTTTTAGATATTGGATTGAGCACAATAAGCTTCGAATTCTTCGTTGTCAAACTGCATTCCATGGACGCTAATGAAGGCATAGGGCATGTCATATTTACAAATGATGTTCTTCCAAATGAATTGGTAAACCTTCTCATAAGGCATGTCTATCAATGGCTCCGCTCAACCCACTTTGTAAAGTAATCCACTGTAACAACCAAGTACTTGAATCTTCCTCGGATGGTTGGCAATGTCCCGACTAAGTCTATTCCCCACATGGAAAATGGCCAAGGTGAAGTTATGGGGGTGAGAGCATCCTATAGAGTCCTGCGAATGATGAAATACCTTTGGCATTTGTCACACTTTTTAGCAAAAGCTGCACAAACTGCTCGTATAGTTGGCGAGTAGTATCCTTGCGTACTTATTCGCTACAGAAGTATTCTTCTTGCAATGTGAGCTCCATAAGATCCTTCATGTACTTCTTCAATTAGGTCTGGAACTTCGAATGGATGAACGCAGCGCTACAAATTGATTGTCAATCCTCTCTTGTACAAAACCCCTTTGTCTATCACATATATGACAACTTTGTATCTCAAATTTTTAGCTTCAACTCTATCCGCTGATAAAGTTCCTTCTTCAATGTATGCTCTGATGGGATCCATCCACGATATCCCATGTCTATAATAACAAAATTAATCATTAAATCTTCATCTATACTCCTATTGGCTAAAATCTCAATAGGAATAGTTCATCTAAGTTCAACTTTGGTAACTGAAGCTAGCCGAGCAAGAGCATCTGCTCGGGCATTCTCCACTCTTGGAATTCTATTCATCCGAACTGTAAGTAATTTTGCTATTACCTCCATTGCTTTGGAAAAGTATCTGACTGCCAATTCGCCTTTAGCTCCATACAAGCTTAATGTTTGATTTACTACCAATTGGAAATCACTATGTGCCATAACTTGCTCAACATTCAGTGATTGGGCTAAACTTAGGCCCACAATGATATCTTCGTATTCTGCTTCATTATTCGAGGCTTCAAATTAAAATCGTAAGGCATATTCAATATCAATATTATCAGGAGTGTTAAGTATGATACCTGCTCCACTGCTAGTTACACAAGATGAACCATCAACGTATAAGTTCCATATTGGGAGATCGTCTACAAAGGCTTGGTCTATCAAAATTCCATAGTGGAGTGTCTTTCTCCCTGCTTCCTTACACTTCTTTGACATCTCCTTTGTTCTTAAAGAGGAATCTTGTAGGTCGGCAATGGCCTCTCCTGGTAAAAGTTCCTCAGGAGCTTGATTGTCAACAACTTTATTTTCTCATTATCCTTACTTGGATTGCTGGTTTTGTTGCTTAGGTACCTCAAGGTAAGCGAATTCAGCTATGAAATCTGCTACTGATTGGCCTTTTAGACAAGACCTTAGTTCATAAAGTATGTCATACTCCCTTAATTCCACTACTCAGTACATTAATCTGCCAGACTTCTCTGGTTTGTGTAAAGCCTTCCTTAATGGCATATCAGTGTATACTACTATTGTATGGGATTGAAAATAGGGCTTCATGCTTCTGGATGCTTCAATCAACACTCATGATAACTCTTCTAAGCGAGGGTACCTGATTTTTGCTCCTAAAAAAGATTTACCGGTATAGTAAACAGGCTTCTGAACTCCATTCTCCTCTCTGATCAAAGCCGAGCTCACGACTGATTCAAAAACAGCTAAGTACAAGTACAATTTCTCCCTCATAATTGGTCGAGAAAGTAGTGGAGGTGACTTTAAATACTTCTTCAATTCTAAAAAAGCTTTTTCGCATTCTTCATTCCATTCAAAACTCTTTATAAGTACTTTGAATAATGGTAAGCACCTATCTGTAGCTTAGGACAAAAACCTGTTCAGAGTTGCTACTCGCCCAGTTAGCCTTTCACATCCTTCTTGCACGTCGAGGACTGCATCTCAAGCAATGCTTTAATCCTATCGGGGTTTTCTTCAATTCCCCTCTGATTTACTATATACCCGAGGAACATTCCTTCCTCTGCTCTAAAGACGCACTTGGTTGGGTTTAATCTTATCTGGTTCTTCTCAAGTTGATCAAAAGTTTGGCTTTGGTCGACAAGATGGTCAGATGCTTTGTAATACCCCGTATTTTAATGAGTTTTAAAATGATATAAATTAAAAATAAATGGGTTAAATCAATGGGGAGTAATTGGAATTATTTATGTGAAAATAATTGGAATTAATCCGAATTGCATATTACTAGAATAAATTAATATGTGATTGATATTAAATATTACTTAGTAATTAAAAGTAATATATGATTATAACTTTATAAAAATTATTGGGATTTATAAATACGATAATTATGGTAATTAAGTCGGGGCACGCGTGTGAGTCATGTCGGGATTATAATTGAATGGAATGAAAAGTAAATTATTTTTATATGATCTGAATGGTCATTTCGAGTGCACCAAAGTGTCCAGAGGGGTTTAAATAGTCAGAAAAGTCTACCCGGGGGCTTGATTTGGGTCTCGAGTTAATTTGGAACTGAATAGACAACCCAAAGAGGTATTTTGGTCATTTTACTTGGGAGATGAATAGTACTAATGAAATTTGAGTATTTTTATATAAGTTAAGAGATATGTTAGCCAAAGGTTTATTCACCAAAACTATAAGAGACATCCATTGAGGAGAGGGAAAGATTTTCTCTAGAAGAGTAAGGGTTGTTCTAGGAAAACTAAGGGACAAAGTCACCTTGGACCACCACTGCCACCATCTGAGAATGCGAAAAAAGAGAGGAACAACATAGAATCATCTTTTCCAAAGGTTCAGACTTACAAAATCAAAGGCAAGTGTTTTAACTCTTGCAATGTATAGCATGTATGTTGTCCATGGTAGATAGAAAAAGATTTTTTTTAAGTTTTATAAATCAAAGATGAATTTTGATATGATTTGATGTTATAAATCATGTGTATACTTGGGTATATCATTTGGCATGAATTATAAGGAGTTTGGGATCATTTGGTAGAGGTTTTGAGGATGAATTATGTTACAACCCGTAGGTAGAAATATGTAGATAAAGGACGAATATTGTATGATAATTTTAGGACCGTTTTAAGTGAAAATTGGTTATGTGTTTGCGTGTTCTTATATAAAATCACGTTCTGCACAACTTTTTAGTTTTAATTTTTTTTTAAATCAGAGCAAAAAAGCCTCAAATTGTAATTTTATATTTCTAGGGAGAATGTAACTTTATCGAGAAAAAAGGATTATTGGGAATTAAAAAAAATTTGGGCTTGTTATAATGAGTCTGGATTTTGGACCAATAAGTATGGGTTGAAGGTAGCTACTAGAATAATTAATTAAATCCTTTCGATTAACAAGCGATGTTATGTGTAATGGAAAATGTGAATAAAATGTGAATGATTAGTTTATGGGATAAACTTGAAATAAACTATGTGTGGGATTTGTACATGGGATGAGAGTATACCCATTTATTGATATATGTACATAGATGGAGCGAATACTTATAATATAATTGAGGTTTAAAATACTATGATACGTAGGATATTCGAGATATAAATATACTACGTATGAGACTTGTAATATGGGATGTGCGTATGCCCTATTGTTGATATATATATAGGTTGAGTGTATACTTATATGATGATTTGTGTGTATGACATACCTAGCCTACTTGCTATTGATGGGAGGTTTACGCATTGAGGGAAGTCATATCCTGATGAGCTTTAGGGGTGATTTTTGACTTGTGCCTCACAATATAGAACCTAGGTACGGTCTATCTGTGATAATGATAGTGATGATGGTCATATGGGTGCGTAGGTATATACGTAGCCCATAGGCTTGAAACTATATTCGCCTCCAATATGTGTGATTTGTGATGATGTTTAGAGTGAGATACAAAATCAATGGTCCTTTATACAATGACAAGATGTATTCGGACATGATAGCAGAGTATGCATGCAGCACAACTGAGTCTTGGGGTGCAGTATTGTGTGTGTGTGTGTGTGTGTGTGTGTGTGTCTGTGTGTGTATATATATATATATATATATATATATATATATATATATATATATATATATATAATAGAGTGAATGTATATATATACTTGTGATATTATTTACTGTGTGAATTAAGTAGACATGAATGATAATGAAATCTGAAATGAATTAAGTTGGTGAACACTTAATTATATTAAATTGAAAAAGTGCTTATCCATGTTAAAGAGAATTTTGATATTTATGTATCGCTTATATTGCGAGAGAAATATGTGGGAACAATATTGGGTTATGTTTAGATGTTAGACTGGAAATAGGTAATTAGCATGAGAATAGTAACTAGTATGGTTTGAAGGTACGTTAGGTGTGAACACTAGATGAGAGGTGAAAATCTCAAGAGAGAGTTCGAGAATTTAACATGTACATAATAATTGCTTAATTGAACTTGTTAATCACTTGCTATTTTTAAAAATACTTTACGATCCGGCTCTAACTCGTTTTCTTGTATATTCTCGCCTCCCTTGTATCTTTTATATTAGGTGTCCAATCATAGGAGCGCCAGGCATAGAGGATTGGATACTTGATGTACTATAGATGCTATGGAGTTGAAAACTTTTCTTAGACGTTTTAATTATCTTGCTTCATACATTCGTAGTAGTTAGTTCATGTAGGTCATGTCGCCTAAGGATTCTAGTTATTTCAATTCTATCTCAGACAGTGGTGTTACTTATATCAGTTTTGATACATTCAATTTATTTGTATTATTGTATTGAGATATTTAAATTAAGGAGTTTATTCCAGTTACATTTAATTCATTTGTGATGTTACTTATCTATTATGCATTGTTGTGGAATGGATTACATGAAATTGTTTGTAATGGTAAAATGAGATTGTATTAAATTAAAATTCGAAAGTTTTTAACACCATCTTAATTGAGTATTAGGTGATTAATAAAAAGAAAATATTTTTGATGGTGATGCTAAGAATGAACCAACTGTATACTCTAATTTAATTGGGTATAGGACTGATCACCCGGTATTTAATTGAGCGAGGTATTACATGCTTTTTTGCTCTTTGTATGCATATCCTCCATGTATACTTCCATGTTTTTGCCTATTTTCTCCTCAAAGACATTTTTCACCAGCCTTTGATATGTAGCACATGCATTTTTCAAACCAAAAGGCATAACATTATAATAGTAAGTTCCTCGGGGAGTAATGAAAGAGGTGCTCTCCCTGTCTTTAGGCTTCATCTTGATCTAATTGTAACTAGAGTAAGCATCCATGAAACTAAGTAACTCATGTCCTGAGGTAGCATCCACAAGTTGATCTATTAAGGGAAAAGGAAATTGATCCTTTGGGCATGCTTTGTTAAGATCTGTGAAATCTACGCACATCCTCCACTTGTTATTTTTCCTTCTAACCATAACAACATTGGCCAACCAATCGAGATATTTCACCTCGTCAAAGAAGGTTGCTTTCTGAAGCTTTTCAAATTCCTTCTGTATGGCTTGGTTCTTCTCAGGACTTAACACACTTCGCCTTTGCTTCACTGGCTTCATTTATTTATTAAGATTGAGCTCGTGACAATGGAAGTTAGGATCATTCCCTAGCATATCTTCATGACTCCAGGCGAACACGTGCTTTCTCTATTGAAGGAAGATCACTAGTTCCTATTTAATAACAGGATCCAGTGGTGTTCCAACTTGAATTGTGCGCTCTGGTTTGTCGTCATCTAACACAATGCTTTTTGTTGTCTCTATAATCTGACCCTTACTAGCTCTGTCTCCTCCCTTGGATCTAAGGTTTCAACCTCAGATTCTTTAATAGGTTCAGAGGTATCCATTTGATAAGTAGTGGTTTTTTTCTTTATTTCTTCTAGCTCTTCCTGCTCGGTAGATGAATAGTAGCATTCCCGAGCAACTATTTGATCACCTTTCATAACTCCTACACCAATGTTTGTCGGGAACTTCAAGCATTGATGAACAGTAGAAGACACTTCCTCGAACTTCTTCAACCCAACTCTTCCCATAATTATATTATACGCCGAATGGACATTTTTATCCATTACAAATAAACGTATTTTCTCTGTTCGGCTGGCTGCCCATGTACCTATCATCACTTCCATCGTAATGTTTCCCAAAGAGAAAACTTTTTCACTTGCAAAACCTATCAGTCAATGATAGGGATGTCCCTTTACAAAGCTTCTTTCTAGTGGGTTTTTAGCCTTATCCATCTCTCCTAGCCTATCCTCCAATCTCTGAATAGAAACTTTCTAAGCGTTATTAACATCGTCAAGCCTATATGTTGCTGTTTTGTTATTTACCGAACTCTCCTCTTGGGATTATTGCTCGGCTCGAGCAATACATCGGGAGTCTGATCTAGAGTGGGCAGAGCCTACCCTTCGATCAGATGGTCGTCAAGTGCTTCCTGACATTGCCCTAGGAACATTTTTGTTCCCCCCTGGGTCCCAAATGATCAAAAGGAGAAGCACCACTTAGCCTTTCTAAGGCTCTTAGCCTTTTTGGAGAGTAGGACGGCGTATCGAAAGATTCTGATGCCCTGTATTATGAATTTGATCATGGATGATAGAGTGTATCCCCTGTAATTCTGGACTCACTTCGCTAGCTAACTATTGGTGGTGGTAGTGGCATATTTCCACGGGCAGACAAAGAAGGTGTTCCTTCTTGAAGATTTTATGCGAGTTTCCTGATAGTGCCCTGCATAGCTTCTTGGGCTCTTACAAGACTGGCTATAATTTTAGTTAATTCATTCGTCGTTGGTGAGCAGAAGGGATAGGTGGAGTACCATCATTCCTGAGACTTGATTCAGAAATATCATCCATTTAGGTGTTTGAATGAATGAGAACGATTAAAAATACGTTTCCATAGACGACGCCAATCTGTTGATGCAAAAAACTAGACTACCCTAATTAATTGATCACAGTTAAAAATGAATAAAAGAGACGAAGGATTTTTAAAGTGGTTCGACTAGAAGAAATAGCTTACATCTATTGTTGTGTATTGCCTTGGGCTTGTTTAATTGCCTCTTATCTCGTTTTTCTCATATCCCTTGGATGTCGGGTTTACAATGTATTTATAGCCCTTTGAGGGTGTACAAGAGTTAGGATACTAAAGGATGGAATGCCTTTATAATATAAGCATTTACATATATACAATATTAGTGTGTACAATTGATGACGATTTGCTGTCATTGTTGGTCGGGCTTCTTTAACCTGTTGGTCGGCATTCCTTCAGTTGGCTGGTGTTTCTTACTTGTTGATTTGGGTTAATGCCCAACTGAATGACACATGTTCATACATGATTGATCCACGTAGCAGGATAATATTGGGTATCAATAGTCGTGTTTGACTGCATGCGTAGTTTATTTTAAGTGATTGGAACTTTTATCGTATGCATATCTAATTTAATCAAAGATTAAAATTCATTTAAAACTGGATTTGCGTTGTTCGGGAATTAAATTAATAAAAATGCAAAAATAGAATTTTTGTTTGTGACCATCCTTGCCGAGCATGTTCTTACGTGCTAACTAAGTGGTATCAGAGCATTCTACCATTTACATGTTGGAATCAGGGAGGTTCACCACCAATATCCTATTGGCCTTCCTCGTATTTGGGTGAAGAAGACCATAAGAGATGTGCGTCCAAACGTAGTAGAATTTAACTTTTGGGATCCCCAAGTTGTTCCCATAAAGGTCATTGATTTTGTGCACCCCATTGACTATTCTCTAGGTATTAAGGTCACATTAGGCAGGAATGACTTCAAAGTAGTCAAAAAATTCTAAAAACAGGTGATTTAGGGGAAATATTAAACCCCTTTGAACTGCAACAAGGGTATGAATCCAGTGCCTCTCATCCATGTCCCTGACATCTTTGGGCATGGGGGCATAGTCAATTTCCACCCAAGCAGGAATGGAGTATATTTTTTTAAACTCCTCAACACTTTTGTTATAAAGAGTAGACATTGATAAAAGAGATACAAATAACAAAGAGCGTAAAAGAAAAATTGTGAATGAAAGGATCAAGAAAGAAGGACTTATAAAAAGAGAAGAATGTGAAGAAGCTCTGAAGAAATTGGAAGCTGAAGGAAAGCTCTCAGTGAATTTACGAAGAAGAAAACTCATAAATAAAAAGTGATAGTTTGAAGTAGAAAATATTCATTTGAAACCTTGTGCGTAATCATGGGGTATAGTTCTCAAGGAATATTTTTGATGCTTCAGATTCTCCATATCGATCACCACCAATTTTGCTAGGACGAGCATACCCTCAGTATTTTGGGGATATTATAAAACTTCCATGCTAATTTTAACAATCTTAGGTCTTAGGCCTATAACAAAGATAAAATCTATTGGCCCAATAAGTCTCACCCCATAGAGGCAATTATGGGGATTAAAATAATTTTTTAGGCCCATTGTCTTTTGGCGAGAGTTATATCTTTATATGTGGATTCACCGTTGATAAAATTTTGAGGATTATGGTTTGGTGTTCACTAGGATATGGCTTTGGCAGTGAGAGATGCCACCCCATATGCAAGTGACTACACAAGTTATTATGTATGAGTAGATTATATGTTTTTCCCCATTTATATTGAGAGTTGTGGGTATGTGAGAGTCCCCTATAATATATTTTTTATTTATAAGTTATAGGAGGGCCCTAGTGATTGGCACATTCCGTGAATGCCTTATGCTCTTTGTTAGTTATTTTTAGGCAGTGACAACGTCCTTCTGTGGATTCACATAGAGAATGAGATAATGAGATTTTGATTTATGTATTGAAAGTGCCTTTTGGATGTTACTATTGAGTTCAGAGCATTCATATGGGTTATATACTAGTAGTTTCATACTTTATAGGATGGCTATGGGGGTTGGTTAGACAATAATGGATTTATCTTGGTGCATGAGGATATGCATGATGTTAAGAATTTATAACTTGAACAATTGAGTTAATTGGTGAACTACATGGCTAGAGATAGCCTCAGTTGCATGAAATTGTGTATGCTGACATATGGTGTTAGCATAGCGACGCCTGCAGGGCGACTGGTGATACTTGACCCTTATTGGAGTGATTAGGTGTTCAGATCTAAATGAGTGGTTGGAACACTCTACTGGATCAAGTATGGGTATAGTATGCTCTATAGTATGTTTGGGAAATAGTGATGTTCTTTGAACGTTGTTGAATCGATTAACTTGGGGATTTTAGGGTATCACTCTTGGAAGGGGTGAGAATTTTTATTGGAATAGTCACAAGTTGGAATTTTACTCGTGATGGAGATTGATTTGTGTGGATGGTGCATTGTTACACATTTTGTCTCGGTCTAAAAAATCTTAATAATAGACTGAGCTAGTTAGTAGTGTATCGAGAGTGTTTCGTTTTTGTATTTCTCTTGATAGACATCCCACATACAAAACTTAGTAATGTTCGGGAGTTGAGAAATAATTAGGCATTAGGACATTTATTATTATGTTGGACATTACTTATGTGGAGATATAACTCATAGAGCAACGATATATTCTATGGTTTAGGGCCAGTGGGTCTAATGAGTGAATTAGTGAGAGCCTTGAGGAACGTTTGAACCACTAGTCGAATAGGTGGGACAATCTCAAAAAAAAGTTGGGTCGCAATTAGTAGAGTGGTAGAGCATTCCTTTAGTTTATGCAATAAACCTTTTATATTTTGTTATTGATTTGTATATTCTTATATGTACTCATGTGATATTTGTGATGTGTGTGTACACGTGGTATTAGGTGTATGGATGCCCCAGTTGTGGCATGTTAGGTGAATGTGAGCCTTTTTTTATTACCACGTGATGGTACAGGTATGGACTAGTTATGTATAAGTCTATGATTTTTATGCGGCTTATGTTTCAACGTTATGTGTTAGTGAATTCTGAAGACATAATTCATGTATTACTGGGAAAGAATGTAATACCTTGTATTTTCTTGGACTTTATTTATTAATAATCAAGTGGGAAATAATTTAACAATTGGAATGAATTATTGCTAGAACATAATTAGTAATAATAACTGCATATTTAGAAGATGATGAAATTTTCATACTATTTGATTTATTTGTGCCACATGCTATATCAAATTAATGTGTGTAATTAATTCTATTGGACTATATGCGATTACACATAAAATAATTAATTGGTTGCTTTATTTTGTGTTGTGAGGTTTTATCATGAGATATGATGTATTATCAGTTAAAGCGGACTCTATTATGATATAGAGAACTTGTTACGTAGTTCTATCATCATAAGTTGGACCCGATTATAGGTATATCCTTAAGGTGATTTTTGGGCTATTCTGGGTAATTTTTTGGGCTCATTTAGGGACCCCAAAGTAGGCCTAATAGAGAAGTGAGGGATTAAGAGGTATTTAATAGAGTTAAGCCTAATTAATTAATCATTTATCATCATAAGAGCGAACCGTAGAAGCCATATTCATGTGGGAGAACTAGATGCACCGTTCTTTGAGAGGTGAAAGCACAAGGGATTCAAGCAACGATGCACCGTTCTTTGAATTAAGGCGAGAAATCTCTTACAATAGACTTTTTAATTGGTAATTTGTTTAAAATAAAAGTTTTTCTATGCTAATCCAAGAGTAGAAAATATTCTTAGGGCCTTGTTTGATGAGTCTTAATCATGTTTATGAATATGGATTAATTTATAGTGTAATTGGTCTCTCTGTGCATTATAGACATGTACCTTGATTGTGAAATGATGAAATTGAATGATTTATATGATTAAATCTGGAACAGAAGGCATAATATTAGATTTGATTTTGATATCAAATAAAATCCCCATATTAATTTGAAGAACATAATCTTAATTCGTAGGCTAATTAGACCTTTGCATGTTAATGGTGAACTATATATGAGGGTATGGACTTTGATGAATTAAAACTTTATTTTGGATTATTTTGGTCTTAAATAATTGTTGTAATATGTTTAGGATAATATCCCACCAGTTAAATTTGATTATGGTTGGGTTTTAATCTTATTTCGGAGCTTGGGTGCTTTAATGGAGGTTTGAAGGGGCAAATCTTGTAACAAATAAAAAGAGCCCACGTACAAGTACCCTCGATCGATCGAGCCGTGTAGTTGGACTGAGGATTGGGCCATGGGTTTTTTTGATTGGGTTTCTGGGCATAGTTTAAATTTGGGCTTTCTTTTATGATTAATTTTGTTTGTTGAGAGGCTAGACTTTATTAATATCGAAAAAAGTTACATAGGGTGGAGATTTAAACCTCAGTACTATGTATTTCCAATCGGTGTTTAGATTGGGTTGAATTGGGTGGACGCATGGGTGAACTGTATCCAATTGTCGTATGTATATATTAAGCTTGGAGAGTAACGAACTAAAGTGTTTGGGGGTTAATATAGGTCTCGAGAGATTATAGGGCGTACAATTAATTTAGTAATTCAACATGTAGACATATATGTATATTATGAGAGAGCGTATAATATATATATTATAAGAGCAAAATTTATAATTTCTCATTTTATATTTTTTGACTTTTCTCATTACACCCAACTCCAACTTCGTGATCATTTTCAAATCTTCAAAGAGAAGAGTCATGGGTGACATTTGCAAGATTGAAGATCGTTCATCATAACATTACCCGTAAAGATTTATGGAGTGGTTTGGTAAATATTAAAAAGTTCAGGGTCATTTTTAGATAGAGTTTGTTTTACAAAATGTTTCTAAAATGATTTTTTACAAAACTCGGTCAATGGTTAGAACGAAGTGGCATGTGATTGTAATAACAGTTTTTTTAGGATTGTTCGTAGTATAACATTAGGCTAGTTTGGCGTATCACATTACAGATCGTTATGCATTATTAAGACGAACCGAACTCAAGTATCTCCAAGTTTGAAGACTTGTCGACATCCCAAAAGGTATAAAACAATTTAGAGTTTGAATTTATTCAATAAATTATATTTGGGATGTTTATTTTTTCATCAAAATACGAACAAGGTTTTTAATTTAAGAAGAATATTTTTTTTAAGTTTTTGTAGGTGGAGTTTTTTAAACAATTTTTTTGACGTTGCAGTCGTTCAAATGACAACTCCATGTCGTTCGCACGACAAGATTAAGTCGTTCGATCCATCTAATGAAAATGGATGTCGCTTGAAGGTCACTTGATGCAGTCATCTAATGACATTAGATGTCGCTTGAAGAAGTTCATCTAACGACATCACACTGTTTTGTTTTTTTAACGTCCTTTGATGCCTGGGATCTAGCGACATGAGATGTTGTTCGAATGAGATCAAGATTTTTTTTGAATGACCCTGTCGACTTTAGTTTTTTATAAATACCTGTTTTGTGATTTAATTTGTTTAAGACTTTTAGAAAAGACATTTCTGCATATCAGTAGCAAAAGTTCTTCAAGTTTTGTGTTCTTAAAACACTATTTTAATTCAACAAAAGCATCCCTGAATATTGTTCTTGTGAATTAGTTTTGAACCCTAGAAAAGTTTTTTATCTCTTGCATACACCTCGGTGGAGAGGCACTCCATTGATAGCTTATGATACCTACGGTGATTCACTACTGAAGAACGAAGGCTAAGGCTAATTCGGAGGACTGTAGTCATGTGAGTCTTGCGAGCGTCATAGTTGTTCCTAAGAGATTTTTGAAGAATAGTGTGTTATGCTGGTGGGAGATCAAGTAGTCTGTAATTTAAATTTCTAAGTGAATAAAGGTTTTTCCCTTTGGGGTGTTTTCCTTAATGTTGGCTTGAGTCATTTGCGTGGTTCGATTTATCTGTTTTTATCACGTAGTTGCACGCTTAGGATAAACAAGATGAAATCGGTTTAAAAGTTTCTTCCGCATATTTAACTTGATGTTGCAATTTTATGTTAAAATAACCCTTTACGTGTGTTCTCGCGCTTACACGTGGTATCAGAGCGGGTTGCACTTTTATTATTTTTGATCTTATTTACCTTGTTTTTGTGTGATAGAGTTTTCATCGCTCGTGTGCTTATTTGTACGCTTGATGGATTCTCATAGTTGTGATGATCTAAACCGTTTGAATTTGATGTTTACAAAGTAATTTAAAGTTTTGGAAAAAGAAAATTGTCGTTTTAAATCCGCTAGAGATATTTTGCAAACGGTTCAAAATCAAAGAGATTTTTATCATGAGAAATTTGTTGCTTTGGACCATGACTTTGTTACTTTAAAATTGTCCAAAAAGGAAAGTAATGATAGAGTCCTATTTTAAAAAAAAGAATTGGAGGACTTTAAAAATTCTAGGGTTTGTGTTTGTGCCAAAGAGGATGAAAATATTTTTATTAATGATTTTATGCCACGTGAGAAGACTCTTAGGGAAATTTTTTCTTTCTTTGAGGGGGAGTGAGATAACGTTCTTGGTTTGATTGAAAATTTAAGAAGGAGTCCTTAATATTGGAATATTATAATTCTTTGCTTGAATATAAAATTTTGAGGTTAAAAGATGATTTAAAAGATTCATGTAGTGATGGTAGTGGCTTATCTTTTTCTAATGCTTCAGTTGCTAAAGACAAAACCATTATTTGTTTTTTAGGGTCAACCAAGACCATGGACGTTAGAAAAGGTCAACCCATAGGTAAAATTCCTCCCGTTTACACATGTTCACATTGGGGTAGGAAAGGTCACCTTAGGCATTTTTGTTTTGATCTTGGAAGAGGTCCTAGGAAGTTGAATTCTAGTACCTCGTTGGTTCTCGAAACCCCTATACACCGTTTCACATCTATTTGGGTTAAAAAATCACTTTTAGAGGCGTTTGAGGGTAAACTAGTTGATTCTCATATGCTTGAACAAGATTCTTCTCTTGCCATATCATATGAAGCATTGCTTACGTGGTTTCTTTGCCATACACTAGTTGTGCTTCTTGATATCTTCTTGCTAGTTTTATAACATGTGTACTTTTTATATCATATTTTTTTCATTGAGTCATATTTGAAATAATATAAAAAGATTTTTGGTTTTATATATTTTTGAAAAATACAAAAAAATTTGTTTTTTGAAAAATATTTTGAAAAATTAAAAAATATTTTCGATTCTTTGTGTATTTTAGTTTTACACATTTGGTGTGGCATATTGTTATGTTTTATTCCAATTCATTACTAAATTTTCACATGACTAGCATATTTGTTTATGACTTTGGACACTTGAATTGATCTTAACCTTATTTATGGAGTTGTTTCAAACTTGACTTGCTTTATTGATTCAACTTTGTATATGCTTATACACACACATGCACGAGCTTGTTGATTTTTTACTTCATGATGTACATTTAAGTTTGGTGACATGTTCTCATATCAATCTTGTCATCTACATGTTTATTTGACAATGGAGGATTTGTGCATGTAAGAACCGTTGCCCGTGAGGATTTTGTTTATTATTGAAAATATGATGAGTTCACGGTAAAGGGATGCGAGTGAATAATAATCACGTCGTGAAAGCCACCATTTGAAAAGAGCCCACGAAAACATTAAGGCAATAAAAATAATATTATGCCAAAAATGGGTCAATTTGTTTAGTTTGATATATTCATTCAAAAGAAAAGAAAAGAACTATTTGGAGGGAGTTTGGATGGAAATATCAATGAGTTTGCACAATGACAATGTATCCTAGTTATGCTTATTTCGTAATGACGCTATTGATTTGTAGAATCATTAAAATTCTAGGCTTGTGTGCATTGTGTTAGTTTTGTTCATTAAGTTCAAATTTAATTGTCGTTTGAGGATAAATCTTAGTTTGATAAAGTTTTGCAGTCAATTATAACTTCTTGAACATATTTGAGTGTTTAAGTTATAATTCTTTTGTTACTAGTTCACGCCTATTCATTCCATTCCATCGGTTGGTCACATCGATACTATGCTAGTGTGTATGACTTATGTGTTTGTGTCGTGGTTTGTGGTCATTTATACCTATATATGTGTTCCGAATTTGCTTTGATATATTTTGCATATATTATATAAGGTATTGCATGTTGTATTTGTGAAATTAATTTTTTGTTTGAAAAAATTGAAAATTTTAAAAAATAGTTGGTGTTTGATTCCCTTTGAGATGATCATTACACATACTTGATTTAGTTATTTATGTGATGATATATTTTCTTCGTTGTGTTTCTTTGAACTTAATGTTTATTGTTTCTAGTTCTTTGTATATTTGTTTATTTCAATAAAAACAAAGGGGGGAGAGCGTTTTAAAATTGGAGTTTTTGATGAGTTTGAATTTTGGGGGAATATTTACTTATGAGATTTATTTTGTTTCAAACTTGATGCATCACGAGAGTATATGTTTGTTATCTCATATGTGTAGGTAATTATTTATGGATTTCAACAAACACGGATGAAGACAAAGTTTAAAAGGGAAGAAGATGAAGTTTGAAGACAAAGAAACTTATGCCATTCAGTCGTTCTAGAGTTGGGAAGGGTGTTCGTATCTTTGTATTTTAATAAGAGATTTAGATTTTAATTTGGTGTTCGGACTATTTGTTTATTTTGTATTAGCATAGCCAAAGGGGGAGATTTGTAAAAACAATTTTTCTAGGATTGTTCATAGAATAACATTAGGTTAGTTTGACATATTTCGTTACAAATCGTCATGCAATGTCAAGACAAACCGAACTCAAGCATCTCTAAGTTGGAAGACGTCCCAACATTCCAACATCCCAAAAGGTATAAAACGATTTAGAGTTTGAATTAATTCATAGAATTATAGTTGGGATGTTTATTTTTTATAAAAATATGAACAAGTTTTTTAATTTTTAAAAAATATATTTTTTTAAGTTTCTGTAGGTGGAGTTTTTAAAATCACCCTTTGCGAGTGTTCTCGTGCTTAAAGTGATTCTAGCGAGTTGGTAGGGTCGTTAGAATGAGGTTCCCACATTCGAACGAGACCTAAAGCATCGCCTTTTGGCTCGGCTCTGGAATGCCATTCAAAGTATCATTGGAAGCCGTTACAACGAGATTAGGTACAACATGTTAATGATGTAGCCGTTCATTCGAATGATACGCGTGCTTTTATTTTTAAAACAAATCTTTTTTAATCTTTAATCCCTATCTCTTGATAATAAATTTCCCTATAAATAGAGATGCGAGGATAGATTTTTCTCCTAGCCATTTTAGAGTTCTTTTCATGATCAAACTCGATAATTTTTTCATCTCAACCCTTTTGATATTTCAGGATCACTTTCACAAACCAAGAACAACACAATCTAATGTTCTAAACTCTAGAAGATAAATTCTCTATTGCTGATTTGTGGAGTCGTGACGCTACGACTAAAGAAGATTGAAATTGCTTATTTCAAAGGCTGATCGGTGAATACCGAGGCAAGATCTTCTTACTGTGCATGGTGCTGGACTGTATCATTTTTCTATTGAAGATATGAAGATAATTGTGCGTTATACTTAATGGATCTCTAAATAGTTTGTAAGTCATTACATGTCTCTCCTATCTTTAACAGTGATGAATTATAGATTTTTCTCGAAAGGGATTTTTTCTCCATTTCTATTTCTTTCTATTTTAGATGGGAATTCATATTCACATCACCGTTGCATGTTCACTTTAATTTAAATATGATAAAATTTAATAAAAAATGAATGTTTATATGTGTGACCTAATATGCAAGTGAATCCATACAGTCCCTAATTTATTAAATTGGTATCAAAGCCGGTTACACTAATTTATTATGTGATCATAATATTTGGATTATATGAATAATATTTATAATAGGCTACCTATTTTTGATGGGTCAAATTATGCAGATGGGAAAGCTTGAATGAGCTCGGCAGTAGAGTCGATTGATGAGAGACTCTAGCTTATATGTGAAAGAGGGTGGACACCACCTACTGTGACTAATAATGATGTTGTAAGTCTTAAAATTATCACTGCTTGGACAGAGTATGATTTTAAATGGAGTAATTTTAACTCCCATGGCTTGAGTGACATTTTCATGCAGTCACTCCCGATGAGTTTCTTCAGATTATGACATGTACCCTGTCTAAGGAAGCACGGGATAACCTCCAACTCACTCACGAGGGTACCAACGTAGTGAAAGTTTCTAAGATACAAAATCTCGCCACACAGTTTTGTAACACCCTGTAATACCCCGTAATTTTATTAATTTTATTTAATGGGATTAATTAAATTAAATGAGAATTAATTAGAAATTAATCCGAATTATATACTAGCGAGACGTGAGTTGGTATTTGATTATGATGATAATGTTGAATATTACTCGATAAATATGATTATTGAATTTATTAAAATTACCGCGAGTCTTAAATACGATAATTCAGAAAATTAAGTTGGGACGCGCGTGTCCGTCACGTCAGGAATCAACTGAATTGTATTTAAAAGTAAATTATAATTTTATCATCCGTATGGTCATTTTGAGTGCTCCAGCGTGTCCGGAAGGGTCGAAATAATTAGAAAACACTAGCCAGGGGTTTAGTTTGGGTTTCAGAGCATTTTTAGGCCAAACCGGCAACCCGGGAGGGTATTTTACTCATTTTAGTTTTTAAGGAATTTTGACCCATGAATTTGAGGCCTTATTTATCAGCCAATATGAGGGCCATTATCTGTCAAAAATCAATAAGTGGGCAACGTGAGAAAGAGGAGAAGTTACAAGAGGGTTACAAAGCCATAACCACCACCCACCACCACTTTTCGCCGGAATTGTGAACGAAAAGAGGGAGAGAACCAACCTTTAATATCACCAATGGATCAGAACATCAATTCCAAGGCAAGTGATTTGATTTCATTAAGTTTCGGCGAATAATTTATCCATGATAGTGTATCATTTGATGATAGCCATGAACAATGATGGAAACTCATGAAATTTTGAGAAGAAACCTAAATTTTCGATAGGATTTGCATGTAGTTTAATTCTGGAATTAATTCAGTAACAAAATCATAACCCTAGACGAATTAAAAACGGATTTTGGAAGAGAAATATTATGGTTTTTGAAGAAAATAGAAAAATAGGGTTTTTATGATAATATGATGATTTGATCCAAGAAAAGTCTAATTGTTGAAGGTTCAAAAATTTTGGAATGTTAAGAATCATGTAATTAGGTTGTATAATGGACCTATATACTTACATTAGGAATTTACACCTTGTAATGAAAATTCGGGACAAATCTGGGACTGAAAAATGAAGAAACCCGTAGCCTGCACCTGCTTGATCGATCGATCGATCTCCCGAGAAATTGTGACCTTTTCCCCCTTTTTGAATTTAAGTATTGTCAGCCATCAAACGTTGTAGTTGAGGATTATGTGAATACATTAGAACTTGAGGGAGACCAGTAAGGATATATTTGAATCCCGAAATATATTAGAATTTTGTTGGAATGTAGTGTTGAATTTACGAGGGTTCGACGAGTAATTTCCTATTTTATGATGCGATAACATGATATATATTCTTAGGAGTGATAAGTTAGGATTTGGGACATAAATAAGGACTTAAGAGTACAGAATTATTATGTGGGAAAAGTAGGAGACTTAGTAACCTCTTCGGTTAGGTTTTAAGTACCCAAAACTATACGACGTGAGACGTATCGATGAAATATATATTATATATCATCCTGAATTATAATGGTGTACGAATTAGACTAATGGTATAGGGCTGAGGACATACCTTTAATAATATAACAAGTTATCTAAGTTGTGTGAATGCTTAGTAAATGGATTATTATGTGTATAACATACCTACCATACTTGCTATCACGGGAGGTTGGCTTTCGGAACAGGGCCATCTAATCTTTGTGTGCCTACGGGGGGATTTAGACTGGTACCTTAAGGATATAGGGTTGTGAATGGGTTATTTGTGAGTTAATAAGTCAGCTGACCATGGGAGCGTAGCATGTGCGTGACCCATGGGTATGTGAACTATGTTCGCCACCAATATGTATGGTTTTGCTGATTGAAGCGGTTCCTGAGAGATTCAAAACACGTTTTCCTTATATACGTGATGTACCGGGATTCGATAACAGAGTATGTGTCCCTCGAAACTTAGCCTAGGGGTGCCCTATTTGTATATTTGTGCTGCGAATAATATACTTGTGATTATAACGGACTCTTTGTTAAAGTGCGAAGATAAATAATTGAGACATTTTGAATGGGATTTAAAATGAGAATTTCCTATCGTAATTGTTATAAATTAATCTTATCAGTAAAAAGGTGAGTTACACACAGAATATATTAGAATGTTAGGAATAAACCGCTATATTATAATGTGAGGACTGGAAGTGGTACGGACTAGTTGGTTAGCGGCATAACTAGGACGGGTTAAGGATATACGTTAGGCGTGCACGTTAGTTGAGGGGTGAGGTACTCATGTGAGAGCACGTAACTAACATGTATATAATATTCACTATTTAATGCAATTAAACACTTGCTATATTTTTAAACTATTTTCACCTCGGGCTCTGACCCGTTTGCTTTTAAATTTATTTTTCTTGTAAAACCTTTTAGGTGCCCAGCTACAGGGACGCCAAGCATAGAAGTTCCATTCCATTAACGTGCTGTAGCTACTGTGGAAGTTACAGGATCTCGGTACTATACGCCTCCACATTCTACATTTGATTCTATTCTGGGTCATTCATGTGTTAGGGCATGTCGCCCCTTTCCATTTAGAGACAACTTTCTCATACTTTCACTTTCATTTCAGTCTTGGATTTATTTATTTTATTCAAACTTTGTATTGGGATTTATTTAGTATTTGGATTACTCAGGGGAGCGTTACTCTAGACTCATTTTATTATTCCATTATTTCTATTGTGATTGTGATGTGGATGTGGTATAGTTAGCTAATAATTTAATTGGTTGCATGTTAATTTAATTTAATAAAATTTAGCAACTCACTTTTTAAATATTAGGTGGCTAGTAATTTTTTAAAAATGTTTACGACAGTGATGCTATGAACTGAACCAACTTGATATTTTATAGTAACTTGGATAAAGGAGTATCTACCCGGTATTCAATTAGTCGCGGTGTCACAGGTGGTATCAGAGCATCTGGTTCTAGTGTCCACGACTTGTTATGTTTCCGCGTAACATCCTTTGACATAGAGCCCTATATTTTAGGATGGTTGTAGTCTTTTGTGTATCTTATGTTCTTCAGCTATTTTGAGATATTCAGTGTGAACTTATAAAACTTCTCTCTCATTTCAGATGCTTCCTAAACGTGCACAACGAGTTCCCAGGGGTGCCCCGCTCGAGCCTCAACTTGCACCAGTTCAGGGTTCTATGAACGCCGCAGAAATTTCCACCATTGTAGCCCAGATGGTAAATGTCGCGTTAGCAGTTGTGCAGTAGTCACCACCTCAGGCATCGATGGTAGCCCCAGTATAGGCTCATGCATTCCCGTCTGCTTGGGAATATATCTGTGATGCCTTTCAGAAGGTGCACCCTTCGGAGTTCGCAGGGATCTCTGATGTGGTTGTGTCAAATTAGTGGAAGAAGGACATTAAAAGACACTTGAGGATGTACGAGTGTACAGACGTGCAGAGGGCTACATTTAAGCTGGTAGGAGCAGCGTTGCAGTGGTGGGAATCCATTACCACCGCAGAGGAGAGAGATGTTCTTTCTATTCGGAGTTCTGGGTGCGGTTTGATCGCAAATATTTTCCCTCAGTAGTTCACACCGAGATAAGGCAAAAATTAATGAACCTTAAGCATGAAGGGAGGATAATGGCAGAGTATGAAGCTGAGTTCACCAATCTTCTGAACATCATCCCCAATGAGATCCCTACAGAAGAGAAGAAGATCAAGAAGTTTATGGATGGGTTGACGTGGAAGATTCGTCATCACCTGTTGGGTAATATCTCATTGGCCACCTATTCAGATGTGGTTAATGCAACATTACTTCACTTCCAGGACCACGACCTTCATTTGTCAGAGGTTAAGCGAGCAGGAGAGTCCAGCCCGCAGGGCAGGACAGGGGGTAATGGTATCAGCGGGGCACAATCAGCTCAGGGTTAACACAGGAAGGGTGATCAGAGTTCCCAGCAAGGGGATTCTAAAAGATTTAGATCAGGAGGTTTCAGGAATGGCCATGGAATATTTCGACGTGGCCAGCAGGGTCAGCACGACCATCAGGGCCAGCAACAGGTTTAGCATGGCCAGCATGGCCAGAGTAGGGGTTGTAACGACCATCAGGGCCGTGGGAAACAAGGTCAGAGAGGGGGAAACTTTATAGGGCAATGTTTCATATGTGGCAAGATTAGCCAAAAATGCTAGGAGTGTCCTAAAAAGGGAATTTCCCCGCAGCAGCAGTTACAGGGTGCTCGACATGATCCCCAGAGATCGATGTTTCCCGTCGCCCTCCCGGCGCCACCGTAGATGCCAGCATTGCCACCTATCCCAGCGGTCCAAGTCCAGCAGGGATCGCTTCAATACGATCGAGTTTACCAGCTCCAAAATTCCGCAGTCCTGGAGGAACCATCCGCAATTGAGGTTATATTTTTTATTCAGAGGACTATGCAACATATTTTATTTGACACGGAAGCCACACAGTGTTTTATTACCACGAGATTTGCACGCGCTATGGGATTATTAGATTCCGCAGAGAGCACTATTACTTGTGTAGATTCACCGTTGAGTAGGATTTCTGTGATTTCTCTTATATGTAGAGGTGTGGGAGTAAAGATTGGGAGGTTTACTTTACCTGTCGATATGTTAGTATTAGATATGATCGAGTATGATGCGATCATTTGTATGGATTGGCTAGTTACATATTGATCCATGATTGATTGTTTCAATAGGACTATTATTTTTTCCATACTCGGATAGGAGATGTTCCTAGTGGCGATGCCTCATCCTAAGGGCGGATCGTCCACTCACTTGTACTATATAGAGGAGGAGACCTCTAGGGAGGTGAGGGGACCTCGACCACTTGATTCGATTCCAGTTGTTAAGGAGTTCGCTGACGTATTTCTAGATATTTCGGGATTACCTCCTAGTAGAGAGATAAACTTCATTATAGACTTGACGCTCGCACTTGGCTGATAGCCCACACACCTTACTGTATGGCTCTAGTGGAGATGAAGGAGCTACGGGATCAGATAGAGCAACTGTTAGGTCAGGGGTTTATCCGTAGGAGTACTTTACTGTGGGGGGCTCCTCTTCTGTTCATTAAGAAGAGGGATAGATCTTTGAGGTTGTGTGTAGATTACCGGGAGTTGAATAAAGTCACGATACGGAATAAGTATCCACTGCCCCAAATCGATGACTTATTCGGCCAGTTGAGAGGCACTACCTTCTTCTTAAAGATTGACTTGAGATTGGGATACCATCAGTTGCGTGTCAGGGAGTAAGATGTCTCAAAGACTGCCTTCTTGACGAGATATGGTTCCTACGAGTTTAGGGTTATGCCTTTTGGCCTAACTAACGCCTCAGTCGTGTTCATGGACTTGATGAATAGGGTGCTCAGAGAGTTCCTAGACCAGTTCATCATTGTCTTCATTGATGACATTCTGGTATACTCTCGGACAGAGGAGGATCATGCTGACCACTTGCGATAGGTTTTGCAGATGCTTCATCAGAACGAGTTGTATGCAAAATATGAGTAGTGTGGGTTTTGGCTGAAGGAGGTTAAATTTTTAGGCCATATCATTTCAGACAGGGGGATATCTGTTGATCCGGGGAAGGTATCAACAGTGCGGGAGTGGGGACAGCCCATGACACCGACATAGATACGTATTTTCTTAGGCTTAGTGAGATACTACAGGAGGTTTATTTGGGGGTTCTCAAAGATAGTGGGTCCTTTGACACATCTAACTCGCAAGGGTGTGCCATTTATCTGGAGCGATGCCTGCCAGTTGGCATTCGACGAGTTAAGGACAAGTTAACCTCAACACCAATGTTAGTATTACCCAGGCCGGGAGTGGAGTATCTAGTCTACACTGATGCGTCCTTAATAGGACTTAGGGGTGTACTGCATCAGTAGATTCATGACATAACTTATGCTTACCGTAAGCTTAAGCCTCACGAGAAGAATTACCCCACCACGACTTGGAGTTAACGGTAGTCGTATTTGCTCTTCGAATTTGGAGACATTATATCCTGGGGGAGAAATTTTGTTTATTCACAGACCATAAGTTCCTTCAGTACCTCTTCACGCAGAAGGATCTGAATATGCGTCAACGCCGGTGGCTCGAGTTTGTGAAGGATTATGAGTTCGATATCTAATACCACCTAGTAAAGGCTAACGTGGTAGTAGACGCGTTGAGCCATAGGCCAGTAGGTGAGGTGGCTGAGGTATGGAAGGCAAAGTGGAAGGAGTTAGGACACCGGGATGCAGTGGCCTGATCATTCATGTCCATGTTAATAGTTATGCCCCAGATTATTATGAGGGTGATACAGGCCCAGGCAATAGACCCATTTTTTCAAGAGCAGATCGTAAAATTTTTAGCAGAGGGGGACGGGTCTTATACCGTTTGTTCAGATGGGGGCTTATGCTTAAATGGAAGGTTAGTAGTTCCTAAGGGGGAGGACTTGCGACACGAGGTAATAACCGAGTCGCACAGGCCGCGATTCGCGGTGCATCCTGGTGGGGATAAGATGTATCAGGATATGAGGCGACAATAATGGTGGAACGGGATGAAGAGAGATATGGCCGAGTTCATTTCGAAATATGCCAAGTGTTAGCTAGTAAAGGTAGACCATCAGAGGCCGATAGGACTTTTATAGCCATTAGAGATTCCTATGTGAAAATGGGAGAGCATTTGTATGGACTTCATCATGGGATTACCGACATCGCTGAGAGGTCACGACTCCATATGGGTGATCGTGGATCAGTTGACAAAGGTTGATCACTTTCTGCCAGCCCGGACAGACTACACAACGGGATAGTATACCCAGATCTTCATAACTGAGATAGTGAGACTCCATGGGGTGCCTCTCAATATCGTGTCTGATAGAGATAAGATATTTGTGTTATTGTTTTGGGAGAGTTTCTAGGAAGAAATGGGAATGGAGTTACGATTGAGTACAGCCTATCAGCTGTAGATAGATGGGAAAACCGAGCGGACGAATCAGATGTTGGAAGACATGTTGCGTATATGCATCCTAGACCTTGGAGGTTATTGGGAGCAGTATCTTCCACTGGTGGCGTTTGCCTAGAATAACTCCTACCAGTTCACTATTGGTATGTCTCCATTCAAGGCGTTGTATGGTAGACCTTGTCGTTTCCCAACATGTTGGATAGAGGTGGGGGATAACAAGCTTCTAAGGTAGGAGGTGATTCAGGATACTTCGATGAGGATTGAGATGATACGGAGCCGTATTCAGGTAGCTCAGGGCCGACAGAAGAGTTATGTCGATGCCAAGAGGTACTTTAGAGAGTTCAATGTGGGGGGGACCAAGTTCTGCTTAGAGTGTCTCCTATGAAGGGGATTATGCGTTTAGAGAAGAAGGGGACGTTGGCGCCTAGATATGTGGGGCCATTCCCTATCATTGAGTGAATTGGGTTAGTCACATATAGACTTGGGTTACCGGAACACTTGAATAGGGTCCATGACGTGTTCCACATTTTCTCAGTGAGGAGATATCTTCGAGACGATTTGGCCCATACTCACATTGCTTTAGGGGATATTGAACTACAACCAGATAGTTCTTATGAGGAGGGGCCAGTTACTATTCTATACCATAGCGAGAGGAAATTGAGGTCGAAGATTGTACCGTTAGTACGTGTTCAGTGGCGGCATCATAATGCCGAGGAGTCTACTTGGGAGCACGAGGATGAGATGCGCGAGCGTTATCCAGAGTTATTTTTTCCAGGTATATTTTATTTTCGAATTTCGGGATGAAATTCTGTTATTAGGGGGAAATTATGTAATACCCCGTAATTTCATTGATTTTATTTAATGGGATTAATTAAATTAAATGGGAATTAATTAGAAATTAATCAGGATTTAAATACTAGCGAGACGTGAGTTGGTATTTAATTATGATGATAATGTTGAATAGTACTGGGTAAATATGGTAATATATGATTGTTGAATTTATTAAAATTATCGCGAGTCATAAATACGATAATTCGGGAAATTAAGTTGGGATGAGTGTGTCAGTCGCGTTAGGAATCAATTTAATTGTATTTAAAATTAAATTGTAATTTTATCATCAGTTTGGTCATTTTGAGTGTGCCAGCCTGTCTGGAAGGGTCGAAATAGTCAGAAAACACTAGCCGGGGGTTTAGTTTGGGTCCTGGGGAATTTTTAGGCCAAACCGGCAACCTGAGAGGGTATTTTAGTCATTTTAATTTTTAAGGGATTTTGACCCACGAATTTTTGGCCTTATTTATCAGCCAATATGAGGACCATTATCTGTCAAAAAGCAAGAAATGGGCAATGTGAGAAAGTGGAGAAGTTACAAGAGGGTTACAAATCCACAGCCACCACCCACCACCACTTTTCGCTGGAATTGTGACCGAAAAGAGGGAGAGAACCAGCCTTTAACATCACCAATGGATCAGAACATTAATTACAACGAAAGTGATTTGATTTCATTAAGTTTTTGCGAATAATTTATCCATGATAGTGTAGGATTTGATGATAGCCATGAACAATGATGGAAACTTATGAAATTTGGAGAAGAAACCTAAATTTTGGATAGGATTCGCATGAAGTTTAGTTCTGGAAGTAATTCAGTAACAAAATCATAACCATAGATAAATTAAAAACAGATTTAGGAAGATAAATATGATGGTTCTTGAAGAAAATATAAAAATAGGGTTTTTTTATGATAATATGATGATTTGATCCAAGAAAAGTCTAATTGTTGATGGTTTTAAAGTTTTGGAACATTAAGAATAATGTAATTAGGTTGTATAATGACCCTATATACTTACATTAGGATTTCACACCTCATAATGAAGATTTGGGACAAATCTGGGACTGAAAAACGAAGAAACCCATAGCCTGCTCCTGCTTGATCGATCGATCGACATTCATAGGTCGATCGATCGATTGATCTCCCCAGAAATTGTGACCTTTTCCCCTGTTTTGAATTTAAGTGCTTTCAGCCATCGAACGTTGTAGTTGGGGATTATGTGAATAGATTAGGACTTGAGGGAGACCAGTGGGGATATATTTGAAGCCCAGAACGTATTAGAATTTGGTTGGAATGTAGTGTTGAATTTACGAGGGTTCGACGAGTAATTTCTTATTTTATGATGCGATAACATGATATAAATTCTTAGGAGTGATAAGTTAGGATTTGGGACATAAATAAGGACTTAAGAGTATTGAATTAATATGTGGGAAAATTAGGAGACTTAGTAACCTCTTCGGTTAGCTTTTAAGTACCCGAAACTATACGACGTGAGACGTATTGACGAAGTATATATTATATTTCATCCGAAATTATAATGGTGTACGAATTGGACTAATGGTATAGGGCTGAGGACATACCTTTAATAATATAACAAGTTATCTAAGTTGTGTGAATGCTTAGTATATGGATTATTATGTGTATAACATACCTTCCATACTTGCTATCACGGGAGGTTAGCTTTCGGAACAGTGCCATCTAATCTTTGTGTGCCTACGGGGGGATTTAGATTGGTACCTTAAGGACATAGGGCTGTGAATGGATTATTTGTGAGTTAATAAGTTAGCTTACCATGGGAGTGTAGGTATGTGCGTGACCCATGGGTATGTGAACTATGTTCACCTCCAATATGTGTGATTTTGCTGATTGAAACGATTTCTGAGAGATTCGGAACACGTAGTCCTTATATACGTGATGTACCGGGATTCGATAGCAGAGTATGTGTCCCCCGCAGCTTAGCCTAGGGGTGCCCTATTTGTATATTTTTGCTGAGAATAATATACGTGTGATTATAACGGACTCTTTGTTAAAGTGTGAAGATAAATAATTGAGACATTTTGAATGGGATTTAAAATGAGAATTTCCTATCGTAATTGTTATAAATTAATCTTATCAATGAAAGGTGAGTTACACGCAGAATATATTAGAATGTTATGAATACCCCCTATATTATAATTTGAGGACAGGAAGTGGTACAGACTAGTTGGTTAACGACATAACTAGAACGAGTTAAGGATATACGTTAAGCGTGCACAATAGTTGAGGGGTGAGGATCTCATGTGAGAGCACGTAACGGACATGTATATTATATTCACTGCTTAATGCAATTAAACACTTGCTATGTTTTAAACTGTTTTCACCTTGGGCTCTGACCCGTTTGCTTTCAAATCTATTTTCTTGTAAAACCTTTTAGGTGTCCAGCCACAGGGACGCCAATCATAGGAGTTCCATTCCATTGACGTGCTGTAGCTGTTGCGGAAGTTACATGATCTCGGTAGTGTATGCCTCCACTTTATGCATTTGATTCTATTCTGGGTCATTCATCTGTTTGTTCATGTCGCCCCTTTCCATTTAGAGACAACTTTCTCATACTTTCAGTTTCATTTCAGCCTTGGATTTATTTATTTTATTCAGACTTTGTGTTGGGATTTATTTAGTATTTGAATTATTCAGGGGAGTATTACTCCAGACTCATTTTATTATTCCATTATTTTTATTGTGATTGTGATGTGGATGTGGTGTAGTTAGCTTATAGTTTAATTGGTTGCATGTTAATTTAATTTAATAAAATTTGGCAACTCACTTTTTTAAATATTAGGTGGCTAGTAATTGTTTAAAAATATTTTCGACTGTGATGCTATGAACCGAACCGACCTGATCTTTTGGATTAACTTGAATAAAGGAGTAGTTACCTTGTATTTAATTAGTCGGGTGTCACAGGTGGTATCAGAGCATCTGGTTCTAGTGTTCTTAGGATCTGTACGACTTGTTATGTTTCCGCGTTGCGTCCTTTGATATAGAGCCCTATATTTTAGGATTGTTGTAGTCTTTTGTGTATCTTACGTTCTTCACCTATTTTAAGATATTCATCCTTGACTTATAAAATTTCTCTCTCATTTCAGATGCCTCCTCGACGTGCACAATGAGTTCCCAGGGGTCCCCAGCCCGAGCCTCTGCCTGCACCAATTCAAGGTTCTATGAATGCTACGGAAATTGCTGCTATTATAGCCCAGGCGATAAATGCCGCGTTTGCAATTATGCAGCAGTCACCACCTAAGGAACCGATTGTAGCCCCAGTCGAGGCTCATGCATTCCTGTCTGCTTGGGAACGTGTCCGTAATGCCTTTCAGAAGGTGCACCCTCCGGAGTTCGCAGGGAGCTCTGACGTTGTTGTGTCGAGCCAGTGAAAGAAGGACATTCAAAGACGCTTGAGGATGCACGAGTGTACAGATGCGCATAGGCAGATAATGGCTACATTTAAGCTGGTAGGAGCAGCGTTGCAGTGGTGGGGTCCATTAGCACCATAGAGGAGAGATATGTTATTTCTATTCAGGAGTTCTGGGTGCGGTTTGATCGCAAATGTTTTCCCTCAGCAGTTCACACCGAGATGAGGCAAAAATTGATAAACCTTAAGCAGGAAGGGAGGAGAGGCATAGTATGAAGTTGAGTTCACTAATCTTCTGAACATCATCCCCGATGAGATCCCTACAAAAGAGAAGAAGATCCAAAAGTTCATGGATGGGTTGACGTGGAGGATTCGTCATAACCTGCTTGGTAATCTCTCGTTGGCCACCTATTCAGATGTGGTTAACGCAACATTACTTCACTACCAAGACCACGACTTTCATTTTTCAGAGGTTAAGAGAGCAGGAGAGTCCAGCCTGCAGGGCAGGACATGGGGTAATGGTACCAACGGGGCCCAGTTAGCTCAGGGTCAACACAGGCAGGGTGATGAGAGTTCCCAGTAAGGTGATTCCAAGAGATTTAGATCAGGAGGTTTCAGTCATGGCCAGGGAGGTTTTCGGCATAGCCAGCAGGGTCAGCATGGCCATCAGGGCCAGCAACAGTTTCAGCATGCCCAGGGTAGGGGTGTTAACGACCATAGGGGTTGTGGGCAGCAGGGTCAAAGAGGGGGTAACTTTACAGGGAAATGTTTCATATGTGGAAAGATTGGCCACAATTTCCAGGAGTGTACTGAAAGGGGCAGTGCCTTGCAGTAGCAGTAGTAGGGTCCTCGACATGAGCACCAGAGACTGATGTTTCACACTGCCCTCTCAGCGCCATCGCAGATGCCAGCATTTCCACCTGTCCCAGTCCAGTAGAAACATCTTCAGTACGGTCGAGTTTACTAGCTCCAGCAGGCCGTAGTACCACAGAAACCACCCATAATTTAGGGTATGTTTTCTATTCAAGGGACTATGGGGCGTATTTTATTTGACACGGGAACCACACACTATTTTATTTCCAAGAGATTTGCAGGCGCTATGGGGTTATTAGATACCGCGGAGAGCACTGTTACTTGTGTAGATTTGCCACTGAGTTGGGGTTCTGTGATTTCTCTCATATGTAGAGGTATGGAAGTAGAGATTCAGAGGTTTACTTTACCTGGCAATATGTCAGTATTAGAAATGACCGAGTACGATGCGATCATTGGTGTGGATTGACTGGTTGCGTATCGAGCCATGCTTGATTATTTCAGTAGGACTATTATTTTTGTCATACCCGGACAGGAGATGTTCCTAGTGGTGATGCCTCATCCTGCGGGAGGATCGTCCACTCACTTGTACTCTATAAAGGAGGAGACCTCTAGGGAGGTGGTGATCCCACTTGATTCCATTCCAGTTGTTAAGGAGTTCACTGACGTTTTTCAGGATATTTCGGGATTACCTCCTAGTAGAGAGATAGACTTCATTATAGACTTGATGCCGAGCACTCGGCTGATAACCCGCGCACCTTACCGTACGACTCCAGCGGAGATGAGAGAGCTACGGGATCAGATAGAGAAGCTATTGGGTAAGGGGGTTATCCATAGGAGTACTTCACCGTGAGGTGCTCCTGTGCTGTTCGTTAAAAAGAGGGATGGATCTTTGAGGTTTTGTGTAGATTACCGGGAGCTGAATAAAGTCACGATACGGAATAAGCACTCGCTGCCCCGAATCGATGACTTATTCGACCAGTTGAGAGGCACTGCTTTCTTCTCAAAGATTAACTTGAGATTGGGATACCATCAGTTGCGTATCATGGAGCAAGACATCTCGAAGATTGTCTTCTTGACGAGATATGGTTCCTATGAGTTTAGGGTTATGCCTTTTGGCCTAACTAACGCCTCAGTTATGTTAATGGACTTGATGAATAGGGTGTTCAGAGAGTTCCTAGACCAGTTCGTCATTATCTTCATTGATGACATTCTGGTCTACTCTCGAATAGAGGAGGAGTATGACAACCACTTGAGATAGGTTTTGCGGACGCTGTGTCAGAACGAGTTGTATGCAAAATATGAGAAGTGTGGGTTTTGGATGAAGGAGGTTCAATTTTTAGGGCATATCATTTCAAACAAGTGGATATCTGTTGATTCGGAGAAGGTATCAGCGGTGAGGGAGTGGGGACAGCCCACGACACCGACAGAGCTACGTAGTTTCTTGGGCTTTGCGGGATACAATAGGTGGTTTATTCGGGGGTTCTCAAAGATAGTGGGTCCTTTGACACATCTAACTCGTAATGGTGTGCCATTTATCTAGAGCGATGCCCGCCAGTTGGCATTTGACGAGTTAAGGACAAGTTGACCTCAGCACCAGTGTTAGTATTACCTAGGCCGGGAGTGGAGTATCTAGTCTACACTGATGCGTCCTTACTAGGACTTGGTGGTGTACTGCATCAGGAGATTCATGACATAACTTATTCTTCCTGTAAGCTTAAGCCTCACGAGAAGAATTACCCCACCCACGACTTGGAGTTGACGACATCCGTATTTGCTCTTCGGATTTGGAGACATTATCTCCTGGGGGAGAAATTCTGTTTATTCACAGACCACAAGTTCCTTCAGTACCTCTTGACGCAGAAGGATATGAATATGCGTCAACCCCGGTGGCTCGAGTTTGTGAAGGATTATGAGTTCGATATCTAATACCATCCTGGAAAGGCTAATGTGGTAGCAGACGCGTTGAGCCGTAGGCCAGTAGGTGAGGTGACCGAGGTATGGAAGGCAAAGTGGAAGGAGTTAGGACACCAGGACGCAGTGGCCCGATCATTCGTGTCTGTGATGACAGTTACGCCCTTGATTATTACGAGGGTGATACAAGCCCAGGCAACAGACCCATTTTTTCAAGAGCAGATCGTGCAATTGTTAGCAGGGGGGTCGAGTATTATACCGTTAGTTCAGACAGGGGCTTACGATTCAATGGAAGGTTAGTTGTTCTTGAGGGGGAGGACTTACGACACGAGCTAATGATAGAGTCTCATGGGTCACGATTAGCGGTGCATCCTGGTGGGGATCAGATGTACCAGGAGATGAGGCGACAGTACTGGTGGAGCGGGATGAAGAGAGATATTGTCGAGTTCATTTCGAAATGTGCCACGTGTCAAAATAGTATATCCAAGTGCAATATTTGGGTCAAAATAGTATATCAAAATAGTATATCGAAATGATTCCAAAAGGGTCAAAATAGTATATCCAAGTGCCATATTTGGGTCCCGAGATAATTTTAGACCAACCCGACACCATATGAGGGCGTTTCGATGATTTGGGAGATAAGGGTTGGAGGAGCTATGTATTTCTAAGAGTTATATCATCCAATAGTTTTGGGAGGATAAGTTTAGAACCAAATAAAACCAATAGAGGACATAAGAGAGGAAGAAAAGAGAGTTCTTGGAGCTTTCGACATCATTCTTACACCATCTTTACCATCAGAGTGTGGATCGGAAGAGGATGAGAACATATTCATTGCACAAAAATGAAATCTGACCTGCTACTGCAAAGGCAAATGTTTATCTTGAAATTTTTTTAAGCATGTTATAATAACGATGTAGTGTAGGGTTTCAATTACATGTTTTGGTTGAATTCTTAGGGATTAAATGGGTGTAATCCATAAATTAATATAGGAATGCATGTAGAATAGATTCCTTTATGTGTAGAATACGAAATCAAAAGTTATGTGATAAAAATAATGGAGGAAATCTGGGTATCTTGTTAATTATACATGAAGAACACCATAACTTAGGGTTTTGAGGCTTATGGGGTTTAAATCTGTTATTGGGTGGATTTCTTATAAATTTAATGTTTGATTTACATTAGAAATCATCCCTACATACATATTTGATGTTTAATAGTGTTGGATGGGAGTTTGGGTTTGTTTGATAGAGGTTTTGTTGAATAAAAATGGAATAAACCCTTGACAATGAAGAAGAAGAAGTGTCAGGAGTTTAAAATCGATTCGGCTACCCCCCTAAACCGGTTCGGCCCCATACCAAAATCGGTTCGAGTGACCAGCTATCCCCATAATTTATTTGTTAAAATTTTTAAGAGATTAATTATGGGAAAACTTTGGGATAAGCTTAATATTTGTATAAGGACTTAGGGGAGGTCAGTAGGTACATGATTAAGGTTCGATTATTCTTAATGAGGGTAAATTAGGACTTGGACGGAAGAGGCTTAATCGATTGAGTGATATATCAGGAATATATGCTTTCAGTTAGTACGAATGAACGATAACCTAAGGCTTAAACCAGTAGTATAGTGATGTAAAAACTACTGAAATAACATAAGGGATAAGTGAGACCCTTCAGATAGTGAGTGATGCTCGGAAAATATGAAATAGACATTATATGAGGATTATTAGTACGTTGAGTATTCGAGAGAGATAAATACTATGTATGGGGTTATATGTTAGGTTGTGTGTATACTTACTAAATATATGTATATAAATAGGTCGTGTGAATACCTATTTTGTAATTTAGATATGTGTGTGTACATACCTGCGATGTCTGCGATTGGGAGGTTCCACTCAGAGGGCGATACCACCTTGGCGATTCCAACGAGGTCTGAACTTGTTCCCCAGAACATAGAACTTAGGGATGCTCACTATGTGTCGTCTATTAGTGGGACTCGCAGGTCATTTGGGTATATTAGGTATGTGCATAGCCCAAAGGATCAGAACTATGTTTGCCTCCATTGTGTGTTATTTGTTTGAGGGTTCGAGGAGACATTCCAAATCGATAGTCCTTGATTTGGTATGATAGGTATATGGACATGATAATAGAGTATGCAAGCTTCACGAGATTTATTTTGGAGGATGCTAGTGCTAGAGTTGTATATATTATAGGTGTGATAAATATATACAAGTGTGATTAATTTACTTATGTATGATGGTAGAACCAATAGATTGTGTAAATCTAGATTAAACTTGAGTAAGGAAATTTAAATAAATGATTCAATAATATATGTGATTAATATTAATCATTGGTAGTATAGTAACATATCGTATGGGCGGTACCATGGAGATAAACATTTTTTGGTTAGTTAGATACATTGTCAATTGGGTAGCATAGCTAGGTAGGAAACGTTAGGTGTGTACTTTATATGAAAGGTAAGGAACTCAAGGGAGTGTACATGGAACTAAATGTGTGTATCTAATAACTACTTTTAAACTGTGATTTAAATACTTGAAAAATATTTTCAAAAGGTTTTGGGCTCTGACCCTTGTCAAATCTATTTTTCAAAACATCTTAGGTGTCTATACATAGGGACTCCAAGCTTGATGATTCATTCCAAGGATGCGTAGCTAAAACATTTGTGGAGGCTTGTAGGAGTTTTACTTAGACACTTCAATTATTTATTCCTATACTAGGGTTACTTTTAAGCATTTCATTTGGGCGTGTTGCCCCTTCAGATTATACAATTATTCATTTATTTGTTAGACCATGTTTGGATCCAGTTTATTACTTTAGACTTGTAGTTGAATTTCATTTTTAGAACCGATGGTTTATTCGTTATTATTTATTAAGTTATTTATTATGTGATTGGTTCAGACTATTATATTGTGTAGATGGTTAGGTGAATGTAATTATTTATCCGCATGTTGTTGTTGTTACCAAAATTAATATGCTGAGGTGGACGAATAATACGAAGACACGTGTCAATCTACGTGGCACAATAGCAGCAAGGAAGTTCATTTCCTTCGGACAATTCATGTTCTCTCCGAGGTACGAGGATATCCCGAGGAACTTTAGCACCCCGAGGTACTCCAGCGCTCCGAGGAACTCTTGATCAACGAGCCACTAAGGCGGTCCGAGCTGCATCTCGGCTGTACCATTAATTACCAGACGGACAACTGTTCGACTATTCATTGAATAATTATATTCTTGATGCCCACTCTACATTAAATGTATTACCCTTTCATATGTATGTCATTTAATGTATCGAACCTTTCATGTACAGCCTAAAGGCTATAAATACCTTGTATCATCCTCATTCAGGGGGGACCGGGAATTTCTTGAGAGAACTTGTAATCAAGAATTCTGCAAACATTCAGCAATAACATAACAGTGGACGTAGGCTTTATTCCTAGACGAACCACTTTAAAAATCTTTATCTTATTTATTTATCTGTGATTGAATAATTAGAGCAATCTAGTTTTTTACATCAACAGATTGGCGCCGTCTGTGGGAAACGACTGTTATTATCGTTTTTCATAAAAAATCATTTACCATCAATGGCAGATAACCCAGAATCCAGAAATCGAAATGCTGGAAATACTGGAAATCTTCCAAATCCATCTGCATCTCCAGATCTGGCCGGAATTATGACAAATCTGGCTCAAGGACAAACCGTCATGCAAGAATCTATGAGGCAACTCATTCAAACTCTTCAAGGCGGTGCACCTACATATTCAGGGCAAAGGAGTGATGAAATAGCGTTGCCAAAGCCGTTTATAAAAATAAACTATTTAAGCAACTCCGAAAGTTTGTTGAAGAAACTCTTTACTTAAATCAAAACAATTTTGAAGCCAACATGTGTTAACAAAAAATATGTACGAGATATGGACAAGATTTGATAACAAGTTTTAGTAAACAGTTTAAATGTTTTAAACTCAGCACACATCAGAATGAGATGAGAAGATGTAGAAATATTAATACTCAGGATTTTTAACGTGGTAAAACCTCAACCTTGAGGAAACATCCACGACTCCCTCTACGGAGTAAAACAAAAACAATCACTAAAACAAATATGTGAGTTACAACCTATTTAACTAACATGCACACAAAAACAAATCTATACAAGTTTAGGATTATACCCTCTGGCGTCCTTAACTTTTCTGCAGATCTTGTTTGTTGATGTAGTCCTCTCAGTTTGTCAACTCTTCTTTGTTTCAGCACTTTACGTCGACTTATGTCCACCAAATCTTATAGCCAACACTTTCAGTGTTTGTAGTGTGAAGATGTTTGTGAATCGTGTGCTAAAACACATGCATGCACACACACACACTTATTAGTTACAGACAATCCTAACAAATCACATATAAAGTCTATATGCAGTGAGTTTGTTATTTTTCTTTCTTACAAAACCAAGAACCTTTTTGAACTTTCAAAATAACCCAGATTCCACGGAGATCTTGCTTAAGAAATCGGTCAAGACCTTTCTCAATCACTTTTGAAAATATTATGGAGATTGAGAACCCTCCAAGTGCGAATCCAACTAGGTCAGGTTAAGTTTTGTAAAACCAGAAATAGAAAAACATCTATTGTTGATTCTGAAGTAAGAAAATGTTTTAACAGAAAACAATCAACAACGAAATTCTCAAGATGAGAAATAAATGCAACTAAGTGTATTATGACATGCAAAACTACAGATCTATGATTTCTATTGAACCAGAAACAAGATCTGAGTCTATGTCTAAGTTGGAAATAAGATTTATGAACACAAGGATTTTAGCATCCCAAGATCTCTCAACCAGAACTCTCATAAACCCAAGAAAACAATAAGGATGGTGTTTATTTGGTTATGGTGTTTTTTTCTGGAGAGGTAAGTAGTTTGGGCTTGAGAAGTATTTGGACGAAGTTAGGGTTTCTAACTTGGGTCTGGTTTCTCTCTCTAACTTCTCTCTTCTCTCTTCTCTCTCTCTTCTCTCTCTATTCTTTTTCTGAGAAAACTCAAAGTGGCAAAAGCTTTCGAAGGCTGAGATGGGAGGCCTTTAAATAGGAAGAGAGGAAGATTCCAGAGCATCGTTCAAAAACAATGGCTGAGATTGAGTCAAGCTCCTTTGACTGCAATCCAAGGGCTCACAACAGGCGGTGGATTAAACAGGCTGTGATTGGCTTAAGGGTTTACACGGGGATTCACTCAAAAGACATGCATGCCATCGATAAGGGTTGATCCAAGGGCTGATAACAAGCGATGGTATGTCTCTGTAAAGAAACACACCTAGGGTCAATCAGAGAACAGCAAGTGTTGGCCTGAGGACGAATGTAAACGCGCGTCTCAAATTAATTACAAAGCCAACCCTAGAGTCTCTAGCGCTTTCGGTTTCTACCCAGAGTAACTTTAGGCCAATAAACACAACAATACATATTAAGATATTTACCCCAAAACTTTTTAATTCAAGTTTTAATTAAATAAAACCTTGTTTAAAATATGTTTAAAATTCCCAAAAAATTATTAAAAATCAAATTGAGGGATTAGAACACACTCACCACATTAATACACATAAGGGTGCAATATGATATGCAAGAATCAAATTCTAAGTGTGTGAGTGATGGCTATAGTCTTAGGATCATCACAAGATGTATGGAAGAAGAAGCAACCCAATCTCTGAAGCTCTTTGGTTTCTAGGATAGACACTATTTTGTCACTATTTCCAAACTAGATGAGCTCTTATACAGTCTAGACTCAAATGAGTCAAAAGTATAAGGGCTTCAATCTCCCCCTTTGGAAATATGAGACAAAATATCCTTTGAGTCATCTAAACTCGTAGGGCGACAACAAATAAGAAAAAAAAATCCTATTCCTATAAAAGATCTATCTACCCAAATCCTCGAAAGCAAAAATTACACAACTCAACTATATACAGGTTAACATCCTATTATTACAATAAAGAATGACTATACAAGAAGAATACCTGCAAAGAATTACTAACATCCTATTATTACAATAAAGAATGACTGTACAAGAAGAATACCTGCAAAGAATTACTAAGATCAAGCTTTTTAGTATATGCAGTAGACTCAAATTTCTCCCCCATTTTGTCTCAAATGGACAAAGGGAAGAAACTTGGAAAATATAACAGGTATTTATTCAACACAAATCATACCAATAAAATTTACGTAAAGAAATGAATCTATTATAATCAAGAGGTTTGGTAAATAAATCTGCAAGTTGTAGATCAGTAGAAAGATAATTGATTTCTAATTCCTTGGTTTCAACTAATTCACGAATAAAATGATGTCTTATTTTAATGTGTTTAGTTCGCGAGTGTTGAACTGGGTTCTTAGAAATATTAATCGCACTTTGATTATCACAATAGAGATGAAGTGTGGGTTCTAAAATACCATAATCACTTAGCATTTGTTTAAGCCATAACAATTGGGCACAACAGCTACCGGCGGCTATGTATTCAGATTCAGCAGTCGAGAGAGATGTGCAGTTCTGTTTTTTACTACTCCATCCTACCAAGTTATTACCAATATAACAACATGCGCCTGAAGTGCTTTTACTATCATCAGTACAACCAGCCCAATCAGCATCAGTGTACCCAATAATAGTGCTAGGTGTGTCATTCGTGTACCAAATTCCTAAATTTAGAGTGCCTTTAACATATTTAATTATGCGTTTAACAGCGTTTAAATGGCTCTCCTTGGGGTTGTTTTGATAACGCGCACAAACACAAACAGCATACATGATATCAGGACGCGAGGCAGTCAGATAGAGTAATGTGCCAATCATACTACGATATAAAGTAGAGTCTACAGATTTTCCATTTTCATCTTTAGATAATTTCTCTGTAGTACTCATAGGCGTTTTAGCACTTTTAGCACTCTCGAGGCCAAATTTTTTAACTATCTCTAATGCGTACTTAGTCTGCGAAAGAAACAAGCCATCTGGTTGTTGTTTGACTTGGAGACCTAGGAAGAACTGTAACTCCCCCATAAGGGACATCTGAAATTCCTTACTCATAATTTCAGCAAAAGAATTTACTTCTGAGGTAGAAGTGGATCCAAATATGATATCGTCTACATAGACTTGAGCGATAGTAATGTGTTTGCCAAAATGTTTGACAAATAAGGTTTGGTCATTTCCACCTCTTTTGAAACCTTTGTCCAGCAGAAAACTGGACAGGCGCTCATACCAAGCTCTAGGAGCTTGCTTAAGACCATATAAAGCCTTTTTCAACCGAAATACATGATTAGGATAATTAGGGTCAATGAACCCTTTAGGTTGTTCTACATAGGTTTCCTCGACAAGTATTCCATTAAGGAACACAGATTTAACATCCATTTGATATAATGTAAAATGCATGTGACAAGCTATAGCAAGAAGCAGACGAACTGATTCTAAACGAGTAACAGGAGCAAACGTCTCATTAAAATCAAGTCCTTCTATTTGGGAATAACCTTGAGCAACTAGTCTAGCTTTATTTCTAATTATCATCCCATTTTCATCAGTTTTATTTTTGAAAATCCAACGAGTACCAATAACCTTTTTGTGATCAGGACGTGGAACAAGAAACCAAACATCATGAATGACAAATTGTAAAAGTTCATCCTGCATAGCAGAAATCGAGTGAGAGTCATTCAATGCCTCATTTACATTCTTTGGTTCCACAAGAGAAACAAAGCATGCATAAAGAGCATAATTTCTAAGTTGGGATCTTGTACGTACTGGCTCACTAGGGTTACCAACTATGTTGTTTATGGGATGATCTTTAGAAACCCAGTTAGGTACTTCAGGTGACTCAATAGGTAATGAATTATCTATTTCAGAAGAGTCATTTTCTAAAACATTTGATGACTCTTCTTCTATAGTTAATTCACTAGTCTTGCTTTCTACAGTAGTGTCACTAACAATTACATTTATGGATTCCATTAAGGTCTTAGTGCGAAGATTATACACTCGATAAGATCTACTGTTAGGTGAATAACCTAAGAATATGGCTTTATCTCCTCTACTCTCAAATTTAGATAAGTGTTCCCTATCTTTGCAAACATAGCAGGTACTAACAAAGGTTCTAAGGTACTTAAGATTAGGCTTTTTATTGTACCAAAGTTCATAAGAGGTTTGTTTCGAATTCTTTCTAAGATAGACCCTATTAATAAGATCGCAAGCTCTACGAATAGATTCTACCCAAAAATACTTAGGTAAGTTCTTAGCATGGAGCATGACACGTGCCATCTCTTGAAGAGTTCGATTCTTTCTCTCAGCTATTCCATTTTGTTGAGGGGTCTTAGGAGCACTGAACTCATGTTTGTAACCATTATAGTCACAATATTCTACAATACCAGTGTCTTTGAATTCACCACCTCTATCACTTCGGATTCTATTCACTTGAGTGTCTTTTTCATTCTCAATCCGTAAAAGAATCTTTAAAAAAGTTTGAAAAGTATCGAATTTTTGTTTTAAGAAAGCTACCCAAGTGAATCTGGTGAAGTCATCAACCATAACTAGAATATAACTGTGTCCACAAAGACTAACAGTTTGAGAAGGACCCATTAGGTCCATATGGATGAGTTCTAAGGGATTAGAGGTAAGGATATCTTTAACCCTTTTATGAGGTGCTTTAACAACTTTTCCTTCTTGACAGGGACCACAGACAATGTTATGAATAGGTTTAATTTTTGGTATTCCTCTAACTATTTGTTGACAGGACAATTTACTCAAATTTTCGTAATTAATGTGACCCATTCTGTTATGCCATATCTCATTGTCATCCATTCTGGCAACATTACAGATTTCAGAACTAGACATGACAGTATAACAATTGTCAGGAGTCCTGAATCCTGTAATTAAGCATTCTCCCTTTTCATTTAAAATCTTGCAATTGTTCTTTGAAAAGGTAACAGTATAGTTTGAGTCACAAAATTGCGAAATGCTAAGTAAATTAGCCTTAAGACCTTTAACTAAGAGAACATTTTCAAGAACAGGAAGACCTTTTTCTTTAAGAGTTCCTTTGCCTATGATCTGGGATGATACTCCATCACCAAAAACAACTTTTCCACCATCAAAGTGGGTTTTATTCAAAAGTTTTGTATCATCACCCGTCATATGCTTGGAACATCCAGAATCCAAGTACCAACCAGAAGTTGTAAGTTCAGCTTTTAGAGCAGAAACAACAATATTACACTTCATCTGGGGTACTAGATCATCTTTTCTAACCCAAATTGCTCTGGTTTTCTGTTTGCACTTGTTTGCTCTCATTTGATAAAATTTGCGAGCATTAGATTTTTGTTGAAAAACATTTTGCGCATGATTTTGAATAAATTTAAAGTCCTGAGCATTTGATTTAGAAAAGTTTCTGGTAATCCTTCTAGTAAATGTCCTTTTAGGTTTAGTCTTTCTATTCCTATAGTTGGAGTTTTTGTCTGGTGGCCTGGGAAGGACATAGTTGTTACGACTCCTCCTAGAGTAGTTAAAGTTTTGATACATGGAAGAATTGTAGACAGGTTTAATCAGTCTCTTAGCATAGCATTTATCGAAGGAATGACCGTATATATCACAATAGGAGCAATAAAGATTGCTCAGAATGGGGTTTTCCTTAGGAAAGTCTCTAAACAAAGGTTTTGAGAGATTTTGAGATTGAATTTTATTCCTAGGTAGCACAGGTTTGATGGCAGGTTCACTTTTCCTAATAGGGGGGCAGACATATTTTCCTTTTGGTAAACTTTCATGCTTAGAGCAACTTGCATCTTCAGTGTTAGTGTTTTGATGATCAAACTCAGTTTTTAGAGAATGAAAGTCTGGACATGTTTCAATAGGTCTTTTGCCTCCTGACACAAACTTGATAGGTTCAACATGTTTTGTTTGTGTCTTCAAATTGGGGCAAAACCCTATTCCAGTTCTATCATCAGAATTGGTTTTAGATTCAGCAACAAATTCCTCAAAACATTTAGAATTGTTTTCAAATTTTGTAAATTTTTTAAAAACAGTTGCTGTCTTTTCTTTCGTTTGTTCCAATTCTAATAATGTCCCTTTGTATTTTTTCTCCAGAATTTCATTAGCTTCAGTCAAAGTCTTCAGTTTTTCATCAAACACTTTAACTTCACTGTTATGAGACATGCATTGTGTAGTATACTCTTCAGCATTCAGTTTTACCATTAGGCTTAGATCCTCTAGCTTTTTGGTAAGATCTTTCACAATCTTTTCTAGTCTAGTGCTTTTATTAAGAGTTTTAGTATATAGAGTGTGGATGTCTGGGAGATCATCATTGTCAGAGTCACTAAGTGAAGTGTGTGAAGTGACCCCTAAGGTTTCATTTCTTAAACTCACGCACCCATTGACATCGGCATTATCGATTCCCCTTTGACTCACACACCCCGAAGAAGAAGTATTAATGTTCTCAGTAAGTAAAGCATCTAAACCAGTTAAGGTATGATTCAAGATAACAGAACTAGAATTACTAGGCTCATCCTCAATATCAAGCACAGGCATATCATCATTATATATGATTTTGGCAAAGAAAGATAAACAAGGATCAAAACCATCAGATGTCTCAGGTTCCTCATTTTCAGAATCACTTGAGTCATCCCAGGTTTTGCAGATGTTGGCTCTAGAGTGTTTGTTTTGGGAATTCAAATTAACTCTACAGTCTTGAGCAATGTGTCCTAGTTTACCACATCTATAGCATTCAGTCTTCTTGAGGTCTCTGTGAGGTCTTGTGTTGTCCTTGTTCTGTTTGTCATGAGGTTTCTCATGAGGTTTGTGATTTGAAGGAGTAGAATAATTAGACTTGCCCTGTCTATTTGCAACACTGTTTATAAATTTCACAATTTTCTTAAATTGTTTTGTCATTAGGGCAATCTGATTATCTAGACTTTCTAAGTCACAGTCCTCATCAGAATCATTACTAGGGGTGTTTAACTCAGGCTTAGTCATCTTAGAAGTAAAGCTAAGATTGGAATTGGTATGTTTCCTATTAGTGTGGGTCAATTGTTTCTTAAAATCTAATTCCATTTCCACAGTTCTTAATTTGCTACTGAGTAATTCAGGAGTTAGATTTATATCACACATCTCCTCAATAGCATATCTTTTATTGTCAAATTTCTGTGGTAATGATCTCAGAATTTTAGAGACAATTTCTTGTCTATCATAAGTTATACCATTAGCATGAAGTTTAGTGACAATATCAGTAAGGTTCATATAAAAATCATCGAAAGACTCAGATTCAGACATGATTAAGGTATTATACTGTTGGATTAACATCTGAGTCTTAGCAGCTTTTACCCTAGAGTCTCCTTCGTGGACAGTAATCATGGTATCCCATGCTTCCTTAGAAGTGGTGTAAGATGAGATTCTCTTGAACTCATGTTCGTTTATAGACATAAATATAGCATTCTTTCCTTTATTATTATTGCGAGAAACTTGTTTCTCTTCTTGAGTAAACTCACTTAATATTTTCTTAACCCTCTCAATACTTCCTTCAGTGGCTGGTTTAGTAGGATAAAAGTACCCATTTTCAATAATATCCCAGACATCATCTCCCAGAGTTCCTTGAATGAAAGCAATCATTCTTACTTTCCAGTAAGAGAAATTGGTTCCATCAAAGACTGGAGGTCTGGTCAAGTTACCATATCTTTCGTTTTTCTCGTCCATGATTGATTTTGAGAAAACAGTTTCAGAAACTCAGGATCTTTTTGAAAAAGGTTCACCAAAAGCTCTGATACCAATTGAAATAGCGTTGCCAAAGCCGTTTATGAAAATAAACTATTTAAGCAACTCCGAAAGTTTGTTGAAGAAACTCTTTACTTAAATCAAAAAAATTTTGAACACAAGATGTGTTAACAAAAAATATGTACGAGATATGGACAAGATTTGATAACAAGTTTTAGTAAACAGTTTAAAATGTTTTAAACTCAGCACACATCAGAATGAGATGAGAAGATGTAGAAATATTAATACTCAGGATTTTTAACGTGGTAAAACCTCAACCTTGAGGAAACATCCACGACTCCCTCTACGGAGTAAAACAAAAACAATCACTAAAACAAATATGTGAGTTACAACCTATTTAACTAACATGCACACAAAAACAAATCTATACAAGTTTATGATTATACCCTCTGGCGTCCTTAACTTTTCTGCAGATCTTGTTTGTTGATGTAGTCCTCTCAGTTTGTCTACTCTTCTTTGTTTCAGCACTTTACGTCGACTTATGTTCACCAAATCTTATAGCCAACACTTTCAGTGTTTGTAGTGTGAAGATGTTTGTGAATCGTGTGCTAAAACACATGCATGCACACACACACACTTATTAGTTACAGACAATCCTAACAAATCACATATAAAGTCTATATGCAGTGAGTTTGTTATTTTTCTTTCTTACAAAACCAAGAACCTTTTTGAACTTTCAAAATAACCCAGATTCCACGGAGATATTGCTTAAGAAATCGGTCAAGACCTTTCTCAATCACTTTTGAAAATATTATGGAGATTGAGAACCCTCCAAGTGCGAATCCAACTAGGTCAGGTTAAGTTTTGTAAAAACAGAAATAGAAAAACATCTATTGTTGATTCTGAAGTAAGAAAATGTTTTAACAGAAAACAATCAACAACGAAATTCTCAAGATGAGAAATAAATGCAACTAAGTGTATTATGACATGCAAAACTACAGATCTATGATTTCTATTGAACCAGAAACAAGATCTGAGTCTATGTCTAAGTTGGAAATAAGATTTATGAACACAAGGATTTCAGCATCCCAAGATCTCTCAACCAGAACTCTCATAAACCCAAGAAAACACTAAGGATGGTGTTTATTTGGTTATGGTGTTTTTTCTGGAGAGGTAAGTAGTTTGGGCTTGAGAAGTATTTGGACGAAGTTAGGGTTTCTAACTTGGGTCTGGTTTCTCTCTCTAACTTCTCTCTTCTCTCTTCTCTCTCTCTTCTCTCTCTATTCTTTTTCTGAGAAAACTCAAAGTGGAAAAAGCTTTCGAAGGCTGAGATGGGAGGCCTTTAAATAGGAAGAGAGGAAGATTCCAGAGCATCGTTCAAAAACAATGGCTGAGATTGAGTCAAGCTCCTTTGACTGCAATCCAAGGGCTCACAACAGGCGGTGGATTAAACAGGCTGTGATTGGCTTAAGGGTTTACACGGGGATTCACTCAAAAGACATGCAGGCCATCGATAAGGGTTGATCCAAGGGCTGATAACAAGCGATGGTATGTCTCTGTAAAGAAACACACCTAGGGCCAATCAGAGAACAACAAGTGTTGGCCTGAGGACGAATGTAAACGCGCGTCTCAAATTAATTACAAAGCCAACCCTAGAGTCTCTAGCGCTTTCGGTTTCTACCCAGAGTAACTTTAGGCCAATAAACACAACAATACATATTAAGATATTAACCCAAAACTTTTTAATTCAAGTTTTAATTAAATAAAACCTTGTTTAAAATATGTTTAAAATTCCCAAAAAATTATTAAAAATCAAATTGAGGGATTAGAACACACTCACCACATTAATACACATAAGGGTGCAATATGATATGCAAGAATAAAATTCTAAGTGTGTGAGTGATGGCTATAGTCTTAGGATCATCACAAGATGTATGGAAGAAGAAGCAACCCAATCTCTGAAGCTCTTTGGTTTATAGGATAGACACTATTTTGTCACTATTTCCAAACTAGATGAGCTCTTATACAGTCTAGACTCAAATGAGTCAAAAGTATAAGGGCTTCAAGTGATCGTGGGCAATCGCGATCCAGACGTACTGGGTCATATCGCAATGAAGAATCTAATGATTCTTCTTATCAACCTGGGCGAACTTCATCAATACGGGCCACGGATACAGATCAACGTATCACTCTCTCTCCGGAGAGAACTAGCACTTTAGAAAGATTAAGCAGAGTGTCTCCTTTCAGTCGATTAGGACCAAGGAGGAATATGAGTCCACCTAGAGCTCCATCGAGAAGTTTACGGCCACCATCAGGTTTGAGAGAAGGATCAGCACAATCACGACCAGCTACTCGTCGAGATAAATCTCAGGAAGCTATGTCAGAACAATAAATTGCTCGGACTAAGCGGCCTGAGGAAGGGAATGAAGCATGGAAAGGTTCCATTCAACGGTTGGAGGAGAGACTGGGAGAAATGGCTAAAGCGAGGAGCCCTTTACAGAGAACTTTTGTTCAAGGGACACCTTTTGTGCAAGCCATTGTGGATTTTCCAACACCATCGAAATTCAAAGCACCTGTAGTGACCCCTAAGTACGATGGAAAGACAGATCCTGTACTTCATATAGAACAATACCAAGCTGCTGCCGACATCTATGCCGTCCCCGACGAGATGAGGTGTAGAGCATTCTCGGGAACTCTTACCGGATCTGCACAAATATGGTACAATAATCTTCCTCGGGGTAAGATTTTAACTTTTATTCAGTTAGCCGAGCTGTTCATTGGCAATTTCTGTTTTGGATCAAAGCCAGTAAAGCGAGTAGCACATTTGCTAAGTGTCAGGCAAAAATCAGGTGAAAGTACTGGAGATTACATAACTCGTTTTAATAACGAGAAGTTGGAAGTCATAGATTACGAAGAAAAAATAGCGATCACTGCTTTGATGAATGGTTTATTACCTAATAAGCTGTACTACACCTTGGCCAAAGATCCACCTAAAACTATGTCCGAATTGATGGCAAAAGCAGCCAAAATCATGAATGCCGAGGAGGCTATGTCTGCGAAGAAGAATATGGATAAAGAAACTAAGGTGGAGGTCGACAAGTCTAAGAAGAAAGAGCATAAAGGTAATGGTGGTGACAAGCACTCCAAGAATAATAGGACATCATGGGAGGTCCTAAAGAAGTACGATAATTATACTCCATTGAAAATGGGTATTAATCACGTTTTAGAAGAAATTAAAAACAGCGAGGAAATCAAGTGGCCAGAAAAACTGAGGACAAATCCTGATCCGAGGAATAAGGCCAAATACTGCGAGTTTCACAAAGATCATGGCCATATGAACAAAAATTGCATAGCCCTTTAGAACGAGATTGAAACGCTCATCCGAAGAGGAAAATTATCAAAATATGTAGATCGCAGGGGTGAGAGGAAGAATGATGATAGAACTAGAGAAATATCTAGATCTCCTCGTCGTGCAGAGGAGAAAAAGAAGAGGGACTACGAAGATGATCCAGATGATGACCCTGATCTTCCCAAGAAGCCAAGGCAGCCTGAACGAGAGGTATTTTCCATACGTTTTGGGTCATTTGATTGTAATGTTATTACAGGAGGAGATGCAGGAGGAGGAGACCTTACTGCAGAAAGAAAGGCTTACCTCGGGGAGGCTCAAGCTTGTTCGTATATTCAGCGGATAAATCTGGCCTAGGATGATCGTCCGAGGAAAGTAAACAAACAGAAGCTAGTCATTGGGTTTTCAAAAAACGACCTGGCAGGTGTTCTTCACCCTCATGACGATCCTTTGGTGATCAAAATGAGGATGAAAGAGGTAATGATTTCAAGAGTGTTAGTAGACAACGGTAGTTCAGCAGACATCATGTATTATTCATGCTTTGATAGCTTGAATTTGAAATTATCTCAATTGGAGCCTTATCATAGACCCCTTCTGGGTTTTGCTGGCGAGAAAGTATTTCCACTTGGGACGATCAAGTTGGATATATTCATTGGAACCTGGCCTGCTTGTCGAACAGAAAGAATACGCTTCTTCGTGATGGATAAGAATGTGCAGTCAGCCTACAACATCATCATGGGAAGACTTGGATTGAAGAAGTTCGAAGCAGTTCCATCTACGGTACATCAGTGCTTGAAATTTCCAACAAACTTTGGGGTAGGAGTTGTGAAAGGTGATCAAAAAGTAGCTCGGGAATGCTATTATTCGTCTGCCGAGCAAGAGGAACTTGAAGAATCAAGGAAAAAGACTACTACTTACCAAGTGGAGGAAGATACGAAAATTAAAACCCTTGATCCTAGGGATGAATCTCAACTTGTAAAAGGAAAGGTGGTGGAATCTACAGAAAATGTTATTCTGGACGACGAGCATCCTGAACGAATAACCCAGATAGGATCGTCGTTGGATGTTTCAATAAAACAGGAGTTGATAGTTTTCTTGAGAAAGAGGAAGAATACTTTTGCTTGGAGTCATGAAGACATGCCAGGAATAGATCCAAACTTCTTATGTCATGAGCTCAATGTGAATAAGTAGATCAAACCTGTGAAGCAGAGAAAAAGAGTGTTTAGTCCCGAGAAGAACCAGGCCATACAAGAGGAGGTCGAGAAGCTCCAGAAAGCCCAATTCATTGAAGATGTGAAATATCCAGATTGGTTGGCAAATGTGGTGATGGTAAAGAAGAAAAACGATAAGTGGAGAATGTGTGTTGATTTCACTGATCTGAACAAGGCATGCCCAAAATATCATTTTCCATTGCCCAGAATCGACCAGCTAGTGGATGCTACCTCGGGACATGAACTGCTCAGCTTTATGGATGCATATTCTGGTTATAATCAGATCAAAATGAAACCTGAAGACAGGGAGAGTACTTCTTTTATTACCCCAAGGGGAACTTATTGTTATAATGTTATGCCTTTTGGTTTAAAAAATGCAGGTGCAACATATCAGCGGCTGATGAACAAGGTTTTTGCCGAATAAATCAGCTGCAACATGGAGGTCTATGTCGACGACATGCTCACCAAAAGCAAGAGAGCTACTGATCATCTAGTTGACTTAGGCCAAACCTTTGATCAACTGGATAAATACCAAATGAAACTCAACCCGACGAAGTGTACCTTTGGAGTACGAGAAGGAATGTTCCTCGGATACATCGTCAACCAACGAGGTATTGAGGCAAATCCAGAAAAGATCAAAGCTCTTTTAGGGCTGCGATCCCCAACGACGAGGAAAGAAGTACAGAGTCTTACAGGACGAGTTGCAGCGCTCAACAGATTTGTATCCCGAGCAACTGATAAATGTCTCCCATTCTTCAAAACACTGCGAAAAAGTTTTGAGTGGACTGATGAATGTGAAAAGGCTTTTCAAGACTTGAAGAAGTATTTGGGAGCACCACCATTGTTGTCCAGGCCAATAACTGGAGAGAAGATGTACTTGTATTTGGCAGTATCAGAGAATGCAGTTAGTTCAGCATTGATCAGATTGGAGAATGGAGTCCAGAAACCTATCTATTACACAAGTAAAGCTTTCCGAGGTGCAGAAATCAGGTACCCAAAGCTAGAAAAATTGGCACTGGCATTAATTGAAGCAAGTAGAAGAATGAGGCCATACTTCCAGGCCCATACAATCATTGTATTTACTGACATGCCATTAAGACAAGCCCTTCACAAGCCAGAAAAATCAGGAAGATTGATGTATTGGGCAATAGAACTCGGTAAATATGATATTGTGTACGAACCCAGATCATCATTAAAGGGGCAAGCTGTAGCAGATTTTATAGCAGAATTCACATACCCTGATACCCCCGAGGAACAAAAGGTACTTGCTGACCTACCTGTGGACGATACAGGATCAACAGACACAGGCCCAGACCAACTAAGGTTGGTAAAAGGACTTGTGGATGTAGAAAAATCATCATATTCAAACCCAGACCAACTCCGGTTGGTAAAAGGGCAAGAACAGATGACCGACGAGGAACGAAAGATACCAGGGGATGATGAAAGAAAACATCAGATATTTTACCGAGGAGTTATGACAGATAAGAAGTTTGAAGATGAGGTACCTACATGGAGATTATATGTAGATGGATCATCTTGCACAGCTGGTTGTGGAGAAGGGATTGTTTTAAACACCCCAGATGATATTGACATGGAATATGCCTTGCAATTCCAATTCAAGGCTTCCAATAATGAAGCTGAGTATGAGGCCATGATAGCAGGTTTTCATTTGGCAAAAGATATGGAGGCACGACAAATAATTGTTTTCAGTGATTCTCAATTAATTGTGAATCAAATGTTGGGAATATATGCAGTTAAGGGAGAATTAATGGTGAAGTACCATGCTAAGGTGATGGAGTTATTGACAGAATTTGAAGCTATTCAATTGGTGAGAATACCGAGGATGGAGAATGCTAGAGCAGACGCATTGGCCCGATTAGCGTCAGCTACGCGGACCGAGCTGCGAAGAACGATACCAATTGAAGTATTAGAAAGTCGGAGCATAGAAGAAGATCTGACGGTGAAAATTATTACCCTTGATTTAGGACCATCTTGGATGGATCCTATCAGGGCATACATTGAAGAAGGAGAATTACCGGAGGACAAGTTAGCTGCCAAGAAATTGAAGTATAAAGTTGCTCGGTATGTGTTAACTAATGGTGTTTTGTATAGACGAGGAATTATGGCAGGTTTGCAGAGATGTGTGCATCCATCAGAATTCAAGGAATTGGTCGAAGAAATCCATGAAGGATCTTGTGGAGCTCATGTAGCAGGTCGGACACTTTTGCAAAGGGTAATGACACAGGGATATTACTGGCCGACTATGAGGGCTGATTGTATAGCCTATGCCAAGAAGTGTGACAAGTGCCAACGTTTTTCCTCCATCCGAAGAAATCCACAAGCATTGTTGACACCCATAACTTCACCTTGGCCATTTTCCATGTGGGGGGTTGATCTGGTTGGACCATTGCCGACGACCCGAGGAAGGTTCAAGTACCTCGTCGTAGCAGTGGATTACTTTACTAAGTGGGTGGAAGCTGAACCACTAATTGATATGACGTACGAGAAGGTATATCAGTTCATTTGGAAGAGCATCATTTGTCGATATGGTCTCCCTCATGCTTTCATCACAGACCATGGAACACAATTTGATAACGAGGAATTCGCTGCCTATTGTCATCAGTCGAACATTCTGAAATTTCATTCAGCACCAGGCCATCCTCAAAGCAATGGACAGACTGAGGTGACGAACAGAACATTATTAAATGGGTTGAAGAAAAGGCTAAGTGAGGCTAAAGCAAATTGGATTAATGAGCTACAATCAGTTTTGTGGGCTTACCGAACAACTCCCCGAGCAGCAACTGGAGAATCACCATACATGTTAGCATTTGGAAGTGAGGCTTTAATACCTGCCGAGTTGGGTCTCCCAACACATAGAGTGCTGAATTTTAATTCCCCAATCAGCGATTTAATGAGAAGACTGGATTTGGATATGCTCGAGGAGGTTAGAGAAGAGGCATCCATCATAAATGCTGCTTATCAACAACGAACAGCTCTGTTCTACAACAAAAGGGTGAAGAAATGCGATCTAAAGGAAGGATATTATGTGCTGAAGAGGGTCATTCAGAAGAACAATGAACTCGAAGCAAACTGGCATGGACCTTACCGAGTTACATAGGTTGTTCGACCAGGAACTTACAGGATAGCAACTCTAGAGGGAGAAGAATTTAAGAACGCATGGAATGCTGAACACCTGCGCAAGTATTATCAGTAATGTAAAATGTAAAGCATTTCCTTCATTATGAATAAAACGAGGATGTTTCACCATTTTCTTTCTGTTGAAAGTTTATCGGGGAATACTAGTGTGTAATACACTATGCACCAAAAAAAACTACTCCTTTGGTTAGGAGGCGACACTAGTGTGACCAACTACGGTTGGTAAGATATCTAGTGGACAGCTCGAAAGAACCAAAAAAACTACTCCTTTGGTTAGGAGGCGACACTAGTGTGACCAACTACGGTTGGTAAGATATCTAGTGGACAGCTCGAAAGAGCCAAAAAACTACTCCTTTGGTTAGGAGGCGACACTAGTGTGACCAACTACGGTTGGTAAGATATCTAGTGGACAGCTCGAAAGAGCCAAAAAGTTCGAAAGAACCAATACTACTACCACTACTACTCCTTTGGTTAGGAGGTGTACACCAGCATGATCAATTACGGTGTTGGTAAGATACAAATATACTCTCAAATTACAACTTATGTTGGTCGGGAGGTAAGATTATTACAAAAATTTCTTTGAAGAACAAAATATTCCAAAATATACCAAGTATAGCTGGTCGGGGATAAAAACCCATCAACTATAGTTGGTCGACAAACATAATTTAACAACCTTGGTTTGTTGGAAAAATTTTAAACATTTTTATACTCATTACTTTCTTATTAAGTGATTGAGCAACATTACTGATACTGGTAATTCTTTTTACTAAGTTGGTCCATGAACAGCACAATATTGTTATCTTTTTAACAATATTCATATGCATAAATGTAAAGTGTTTGATAAACACAAGACAATACCAATACAGATCTACAAACAAAAATGAAGTCTTTCATTAAAAATTCAAAATAAGTTACATATTACATGTATGTGCTGACTATTACATTAAGATTCCTATTCTATTGGTTTCTTGGCCTTTGCTTTTGAGACAGGATCTTCGCCAGCAGGAGGATCTTCTAGGCAAAGGGGAGAATTAATAAAGTTCAAGTCCTTCAGCATTTTGACGTTCATTATTGAAGGTGTATCCATTAGATGCTCTGGACGAGATACTTCGATTTGGGAATGAAGGCTATAATCACCGAGGTATTTTGAAATTAGGCTACGAGGAATAGAACGAGCTGGGATCCAGGCCATGTCCAATTTGAAAGGTGGCACAGGCAAGTCCAATAACCCTGGAGCATGATAATCCCATAAATAATGCCCTTGCTCCAATTTTAATACACCCAAGGCGTTCAACCATCCTTGTTTATAACCTTTATTGTTGGCATGTTCAATACGAGCATCCAAATGAACAAGAGCTTCATTATATCCTGCCATCCAGAATTCCCTGGGCTGCTTGTGAAATTGAAAGGTTAATCTATCCAATTGTTCGAGAAGATTTTTGGCAAAAAGATCCTTGGTATGAAGAGCAGACTTCGTTGCAGTAAGTTGATCTTCCAACGATAGATTTTTCTTGGACATTTCTGACAGAGCACGATCCTTAGCATTCAATTGAAACGCTTGAGTTTCCAAAGTAGACTGAGTGCGAGCCTCTTTAACATTGCGACTAAGAACTATTGATCGGCTCCGAGAAGCAACTGGAGAACTTTGCTCCTCGACAATTCTTCCTCGTCCCCGAGAACCTCTTCCTCGTCCCCGAGCAGTCACAGGAATAACAGATTTTCTCAAGTTATCCAGTTCTTGCCTTAGTTTGGCATTTTCAACTTCTAAGAACGAGAAACTTTCATCAGTAACGGGCACTAGAGCAGTGGAAGATGACGTTGTAGATTCATATTGAGCCAACTTTTTCTGTAAATTATTATTTTCTTGTTCCAGGATCTCGGCAATCTGCCTGCAAGCTTCAACTTCACCTTTTAGGGTCCTTTCCCTAATATCATATCCAGCGATAATCTTTTTATGGACTGTTTCAGAAGAAAGTTGTTGATATCTATTTTCATAATCCTTGTGCAACGAAGCCATTGATGCATTGTGTTGATTTTGAAGATCCTCTATGGAACCATGAAGTTCCTCGATCAATTCGTAGTATGCCACATTATTGGCCACAGATCTATCAAGTAAATTCTTCAGGTACCGGTAAGCCTCAACTGCTTGTTCTGAAGCATCGTGACCAAGGATGTCGACAATCTCTGATACACTTAGGTCTGTATGACCAGCTTTATAATATCCATTGCATTGTCGCATCAACTCAGTATCAGGAGCAGATATCAATTCCATTCTGGCCAAAAACTAATAACGAAGAGAAATCAGTAGTTAAATAAAAGCAATCAAATCATCAACAACAGAGATGAGCAAAGATGTATTTTATTAGATTATAAAAGGATTACATTGTTCGATTACAAGTAATGAAATATGGAAATAATGTCGAACAACTTCACACCTTTTCCTTGTCTCCCAAGACTTTCTCGGGAGGCTGGGACGAGGAGCTCGGTTGCTCGGTGGTAACAACGGTTTGATCAGCAGGAATCTTCTCGGCAGGAGGAGGCATAGAAGAAATATCCTCGATGATAGAGGGTTGAGAAGCAGAGACTGGGTCACCCATAGCCATAGAAGATTCATTTGAGAGAGGTTCATCTTCTTCTTCTTCTTCTTCCACAATTGCTGGAGGAGGACCAGGGAGGTGTCGTTGGAATAGCTCAGAATCGTCTTTAACCTTCAACTCTTGCAGAGCAGCTACCCAGCCATCGTGGAAGTATTTCAACTTCCCATATTGGACTTGGGATGTCATTGCAGCAATCCCCTTATCCCATCCTTTCTCCCAACCAGCACTGAAAGATTTCTTGACTGCAACCCTTCTTCTCAACTTCTCCGAGGAGAGCTTCACATCCAATTCCTCTTTTTTGACCTTGATATCTCGCAGGGTAGATAACTCTTCCTCTGCCTTTTTCAGCTTGCCATCATATTCCTGATGTTCAACCTCTAAACCTTTTACTTTATCCTCCAAATTCTTGGAGGTTTCAGCCATTTTCACCTTCTCAGCTTCAGCCACAGCCAATTTTTTCTCCCAAATAGCTTTTTCCTCAACATACTGTTGGCGAGAATCCTTTAAAGATTGGGTCAAACCCAACAGAGCATCCTCTACACCTGACGAGGAGCTTGAAGCTTTAATAGCCTCATCCTTCTTCACAATATTATTGAAACAGTTCACCAGCTGAAAGATGAGAGAAATAGTAAAGTCAATACAAAATGCAAGCATTCAGAGAAAGAAAGAAAAACCAGAAGTATGAGAAATTTACTGAAGCAAGGTGACAAGCAGCTAAGGATGTCAGCATATCCCTAGGAATTTTTTCATCAATACCATGGACCTCGGGTACGACTGAGCTCATTGCAGAACTTAGAAGAATGATGTTTGGAACATCAGTACCACCAGCAGGTAGAGAGGAGGCAGTTTCAGTCGGAGTAACTGAGGATGATTTCCTCAATCTCCTCAACGGGAGTTCAGAACCTTCAACCAAAGAAGTCTTGGTCGGAGAGATTGTAATTACATCTACAGGAGCACTTTTCTTGCTCGGAACCACTGGGGGCTTCTCGGTAGCTTTAGAAGACCCAGCATCCACCTTTTTAGTCCCCTCTGGGACATCAGCTTTGCTTTTCTTGGCCCCAGCAACAGAAGTAACATCATCGAAGAGAGCAGGAGGAGCTCTTTTCTTACCCATCCTTTGACTTAAAGGAAGATGAGAATCTGAAGAAGAGTCCTCTGGGGTGGAAGCTGTCTCAACAGGACGAGCAGTATAAGAGGTTGTATAACTCTTATACTGTAGCAAATATGATGTAGACCTAATGTGCTCGTCTGCAACGTTCTTATGCAAACCCCAGATAAGTTTCAGATGCTTGATATTAACTTCTGATTCCTTTGGAGTTTTTCTTTTGCTATCAACTGCAAATAAATACATAACGAGATATCAATCATACATTTTGTCAAACATGATGAAAGCATAATTTCATAAGTAAAATAAAATGAAAAATAAACCTATCCCATTGCCATATGGGGGGCATCTGGGACCGTTGTATACTTTATCTCCAGTTAAAGGGGCATATTGCCAATTTTTTATGATCAACCCATGCTCAAAATAATCTCTATTTGAGTCAGGGAGGTTAACTACAAGAGCCCTATTCAGAAACCTAGTTTTTAAGTAATAAATATTATCTAGAGTAGCCCATTTATAGCAATACATAATTTCAGGGATCCCAATACGAGTCCCATGAGTTAGATTTAATTTGTGCACCCCATTAATTATTCTCCATGAATTGGGGGCTATTTTTGCAGGGACAAGATCAAAATATTGACAAAACTCAAGACACAATGGGTTCGGTGGAAAGGAAAAACCACATTCAACAATGAAAAGACTGGGGAACCAATGTCCCTCAGCCAATCGAAAATAATCTAAAGGCTCAGAAAGAACCTCTAGAGTTACCCAGGAAGGAATGGAAAAATCAGAACGAAATTTCTCAACAGACTCCACAATATAAACCATATTGAATAAAAGAGATACAGAAGAAAGGAAGAAGATCTTACAGGAAGAAAGGACGTATGTTGACAACGAACGAAAACAAGGATGAACGCACAAGAGAGAAGGAGAGAATAGAAAGCTTGAATGCAGAAAAGTGGAAAACGTAGAAGACGGTATGGTTACCTAAGAAGTTTAATTACTCTGCATTGGGAAGCGGCGAAAGAAATGATTACCAAAAAGAAACTACTGAACTTCCGACGGCTAAAAGGACAAAAACTGCACGGAGATCGAAGCTCTTATAAAAAAAATTCAAAATAAAGGCGGAAGCTGCGAAATAAGAAGGAAATTTGAATACAATGTTCCTGAAACCCAGGAAAGTCATTTAATATCGCCATATACCGAGAAAGAATGTCCCATACTCCTCAAAATTCGAAATATGAAACATTGGGGGCTTCTGTTGTTACCAAAATTAGTATGCTGAGGTGGACGAGTAATACGAAGACACGTGTCAATCTACGTGGCACAATAGCAGCAAGGAAGTTCATTTCCTTCGGCCAATTCATGTTCTCTCCGAGGTACGAGGATATCCCGAGGAACTTTAGCACCCCGAGGTACTCCAGCGCTCCGAGGAACTCTTGATCAACGAGCCACTAAGGCGGTCCGAGCTGCATCTCGGTTGTACCATTAATTACCAGACGGACAACTGTTCGACTATTCATTGAATAATTATATTCTTGACGCCCACGCTACATTAAATGTATTACCCTTTCATATGTATGTCATTTAATGTATCGAACCTTTCATGTACAGCCTAAAGGCTATAAATACCTTGTATCATCCTCATTCAGGGGGGACCGGGAATTTCTTGAGAGAACTTGTAATCAAGAATTCTGCAAACATTCAGCAATAACATAACAGTGGATGTAGGCTTTATTCCTAGCCGAACCACTTTAAAAATCTTTATCTTATTTATTTATCTGTGATTGAATAATTAGAGCAATCTAGTTTTTTACATCAACAGTTGTTATAAAAATGGATGATGAAATTTGGCACCGGCTTAATTTAACATATGTGGTTAGTAAATTAAATTTTTTTTGACAGTGATGCTAAAAATAAACCGAATGAGATTTTTGTTTGTTTTAATAAAATAATGGTCACCCATGGTTAAAATAGGCGGGATGTCATAAGTTTGAGACCATTACCATGCTAGAGACTGAGACTTTTGATGAGTTTTATGCATTATTATCTGATATATTCAATTCTAACTTTAATTTAGATGAGAGAATTCCTAAGACGAGAGTTGTGACAAAGATTTTGAGATTCATGTTGGCCCATTTTATCCCTAAAGTCAAGGTCTTTAATTCGTTGGGAATTTTAAATACGTTTAGGTTAGAATAACTCTTAGGAGACCTTCAAACTTATGAAATCGATATGTTCTCCAATTAAAAGCTGAAAGAATAATGGATTGCTTTGAAAGCCGAATATAAAAAGAAAGATAAGGTTTCTTCTAACTCCGAATTTGATTTTGATCTTGATTTATATGTGAACATACCTACTTTAGTTATGCTAGCATTGGATGGTGCGTGTAGTGGATGGTCCACCTTGGCGTGACCGTCAGGTATTCGGTCATTTTCTCCTATCATAATACTGTTGCATGACCACTATCTATGTGTAAGAATAGTCAAGTTTCGAGTTCGGTGGGTTAATGTGGTATGGTTATGACCCACGGATGTATATTTATGACCACCTTGAGTATGTGTTTGTGATTTTGATTTGGTGGTGAGATTCCTACCCAGTACCCCAGGGATAGTATGGGACGTACTTGGTGCCTAATAGCATACTAGGGAATGCATTCAGGAGGACAACTCGAGGATGCTATGTATATACGTAGAAATGAGTGTTATATGTATATGTGTTCTCAATCGGATGTGTGAACATTAAATTATAACTTGGTTATAGTTACATTGATTATATAACGGTACGAGTATAATGGCGAATTACTATGATATAGCTTATGTGATGCGCTAAGTGACAAATAAGGTAAAGTAAAATATGTGTAGCATAGTTGGGATATATGGTTAGCGTATTGGACAATGTTAAGATTGACAAAACTTGTTAGACGGGGTAGCATAACTAGGAAATTAAAATACATGCATTAGGTGCACACTATAGATGAGGGGAAAGGATAATCTCACATGAGTGCGACACCAGATGAGTGTGAATAATTCTCATGCATATTCATCATTGTATTTTAAATACTTGCAAATATTTTAAAAATGTTTTGGGTGCCGACCCGTGTCATAACAAAATATTTTTCAAAACCTTTTAGGTGCTCAACCTAGAGACACCAGGGTTAGATTGTCCTTCCGGTCAGATGATGCAGCATCAAATGTGGATGCATGTAGGATTTGTTTAGACACCTCTATACATTCTATCTAGTTAGGATGTTTATTTTAAATTTTATTTCGAGCATGGAGCCCACAGTTAGATAACTTTCATTTTCAGACTTTGTTATTTCATTTCATTTATCAGTTGGATGATATTGCTTGGGATTTACGGAGAGTTATTTGATTATTTTTATTTATTCAGGCTACCAGTACTCATTATACTCTATTGTGGTAAATGTTTATTTATATGATTGAATGTTTTAATAAAGCATGTTAAATAGTTTTTAAAATTTGACACCAGACTTAATAGGTTATTAGTAATTAATTGAATTTCGACAGTGATGCTAAGAATGAACCAAATTGAGATGTTTTATTTTAGTAAAGGATTGGTCTCCCATTATTAGAATAGGCAGGGTGTCACAACTTGCACTAGAACTGAGGTATGTAGATATTTACACATATGGTAGATATCACATTGTACATAGTCATAGGCCTTTTAATTCCCACGCATGATTTCTTTTAAATATAACACTAGCCTATTCAACGTTATCCAAATAATTAAACAAAATCTTACACATACCCAAGAAACAATTAGACACTGTTTAACAAGCATTTTGAATCTTTAACATTTGTAAATGACTATAAAATAGTTTCATCCCTCATAAAGTATTATCATAATAATGTGTAGTGTGGTGTAAAGTTCAACAAAGTATAAGCATGATTGTTTTACAAATTGTCTCAAATTTATAAGAATTAAAAATAAAATCGAGATCATGAAGTACATGTCCTATTCTAAAACAAAGGAAAAATGATTGAGTAAGCCATTTTGATATACAAAAGTATATCATATAGTGTATCTAAAAGGCATAAACATGATTATATCAAACAATACTTTTGTATTTTTCATGAAAAATATATACAATCATTATAAAATCATGTCATGTGATAACAAGGACATATATGGAGTACAAAATCTTAAACATGCTACTATTATATAAATCAATCATGCAAATAGCCAATGAAGTCCTATGATAATAAAATTTAGAGAAATCACAAAGGTTTATAATAAAAGATCATGTAAAGCTACAAAATGATCAAAACTCAAGAATAATAAGCATATACAAAGAGTATCAATCAAGGAAAAATATGTAAGAACTCAATATTCAATGGATATATAACATGCATGAATCAAGAGAAAGATCCACTAAATGAAACAATCCTTAAAACATATTGTTTGGATAACAAAAAAACAGTCTTAAATTTTTTAGTTATTAGAATTACGAAGATAATAAAAAAATCAAGAAGATAAGTAATTCATATAATATATCAAGGAGATAATCGTGATATGAAAAAATCATATAAGAATTAAATTGACATAGCCTATCAAAAGATGTAAGAAATATAAAATGCTAACAAAGGCTATTCCAAAACAAACAACCCTAACATTAAGAGATTGAGGGGACTAATTTTATAAAAAAAATGAATTATTTCAAAATAAATATAATTCAAAATGTCCTTTATTACCCATTATTTACTCATACGGGAATCTGTGGATATTGGTAGGGCACGAGGCATATTTTTATTCACTTTTTATTTCTTGCCATGGTCATTAAACGAAAATTTTCCTTGATTATTTTGTAACCCAAATTTTTGATTGAATTAGTTTAAAAGAGAATTTCTTTCGAACAAAATATTTTTGAATTTTTTCTTTCATGATAAAGATCTTACCTCTCCTACCACTGTGCAGAGAAAGTTTTGGGTTAATCACAAAGCAAGAAAAACTTCCTCATATATCCAACTTTGTGACAATGGTCACATTTAATAGGTTTTTTGTGGTCATGTGGGTTTTTATTTTTAAAAAATCTTTCTAAGTGAAATCGATCGGTTGTATGGCTTCAGTCCAAATTCTTAAAAGACATTCCGAGATACAAATTCATAAAATAGGTTACAATTACAACTAGGCCAACAGATTGATTGTAACACCCCACTATTCAACCACCAATATTGTCCCCACTTTAACCACAACACCCAACGGTATGAGATTTTTTATTAACTTTATATCCACAAACTGGTGTCAGTGGGGTTCGAACCCCTAACATGTGCATCATCAATCACATGCCTTACTAGTGGAGCTAAAAGGCCTCAGTGTTAGAAGAGTGTAAATCTACATATATGAACCATTACTTTCCCTCACCCAGGCGATGTGGGATGTAACTCTCCGGCTACCAAATCAACCATGGCCCAGTCTGTTACAATCCACCCCCCCTAGGGAGCCCAACGTCCTCGTTAGGATGAAATCAACCATAACCCAACATGTTGGCACACTTATTCCTCCTGGGTATTGGCTCTGATGCCATTCTGTAACACCCCACTCTTCCACCACCAATATAACAGCCACAACGCCGCAATGTAAGAGGAAACCCCAAATGGGAAAAATCTCGGACGATCGGGCCTAGAAAAAATCCCTTACGAATACAGTTTTACAGGAAGACACAAAAGACTTATAGACTTGACCCTACAAGTACCGATGATGCCACCTTCAACACCTCCGTCCGTAGTATGTGTAGCTTCGACACGTTGCACGATACCTCCTATGTCTCGGTATCCACTAAAATCCAAACGCCGCCTCCACCCCATGCGAAGGTCCACCACAAACAATAGTGATCAATGTGGGAGAAGATGATTCTAGGTTTTTGTTCTTAAAAAATGATCCAAAACGATCATACAACTATTGGAGAAATCTTCTTAAGATATTTTTAGCTTTCCTCAAAAGTTCAAAGAGGTTATCTTCTGATTTTTCCTGAACCCCTTTTGTTCTTGAAAAATGGAAGTAGTGGATAAGGGAAGTTATGAAGAAAAACTACTGAAATAATATAATTTTTTTTATAATTGCTGCGGTCGTTCGGACGACACACAGTCTCATTTAAACGACATTGTTAAATGTCATTTGAATGAGATACAAATGAGTTTTCAAATGAGATATTAGCACATAACCTTAAGGGATATCATTCGAAGTCTCTTGAACCACCTCATTGGAATAAGATAGCAGATCTCGTTAGAACGACCTTAACAATTTATGGAAAAAAATTAAAGTTTAAAATATATTTTGTAAAAACAGAAAGCCATGTATCTCCAACAAAACTTTAAAAGCGAGTCATATACCTTTGGGAAAAATAAGCATTCGGATTGATGATGTGAAGTCTTTAATGCGGTGAAATCCCGAATGCACAATTTATTTAAATGGAGTATAATATGACACTTAAACACTCTAAGTGTTTTGTCTAATAAAAGTAGCCAATACTACAAATTGAATCAATTTGGAAATTTGTGCTTAAAAGTCTCCCCCTTTAGATATTGCAAGACAAAACATAGAAAAAGGAAAAAGACTTGAAATTTTCTAAGCCAAGCCATTAAGACGATCCTAATGCGCATCCCCGAAACCCAAAAGAAAAATGGTCAAACTCGACTCCCTAACAACCTAGTTGCTTGAAGTTCTTTATGGGCATGAATCCGACAATGTTAGCTTACGAACATAAAGCAACAAACACATAAACGGAAGTGGGGAAATAAGATATAAATAAAAACTAAGGAATAACAATTGCAATGTTAGTGATTAGATTATGAAGCTCAATATAGATAAAATTAAACACTAACACGAGTAATACACCAACCATAGCACAATAGACAATATAAATCATCCAATAGATCGCTACATGAGAAAAATAAACATAAGATGATTAACATTAAGAATCTAACTAAACCAAATGTGCCGCAAACAAGTATCCAAAGCTAACTGCGATAAAAGTAAATGATATCCAATATCTGGTACATATGAGAGTAATAAATAAAAACTAGAAATCTCTCTCTCACAAGTACATAAAATAAATGAATATAAAAAGAAATGTCTGTGTCAGATCATCGGGTGCATCATTTGAAGTATCGCCTTCAAGAGAAGATTTGGTACCCAAAGGACCTCCACCACACCGCATCTCAACACGGTTAAGCTCATCAAAATGCTGCATCATAAGTGAATATTGACGCGCATGCGCCTCCTCTCTACGAGTCTGGGACTCCTCGTCTCTCTCTCTCTCTCTGCATAGAGGTAAAGAACTCCTGCATCATAGTCTTATCCTGATGTCGCTCCTAACGCATCTGCTCAACCTATAAACGCATTAACCTAAGCTCCTCCAACTTGGAAGGGGGATGACAACAAGAGGAAAATGGTCTATATTAAGAAGTGGAAGATAACTCTATAGAGTGAGATGACTTAGAATGGGATGGAGTGGAGTGAGGAGTGCCTCTTGGAAGATGACTCCAAGATCTGCCAATCGATGAATATAAGAGGGCAACCAAAATCAAGACAATGCCTAGTGACTAAAATAACAAATGGTAAGGCCTGTTTGACAGGTACAGAAGGAAAAATCCTAGTAGCTCAGAGAATGCCAAAAATAAGTGCTGGGAGATCAATGGAAGACCCAACACTGATAGCATACATTAGATGCACGTGGTTAGGTGTAATCTGGGTATGATTTGCACGTGGAATGAGAAACGCACAAACAATCCAACTAAGGATCATAAAATAATCTTTGAGTTCGTATGATATAAAATGGAAGTGCCTGTCTCTAACAACTCAAAAACCGTCTAAAAATGTGATTACAGTTGGGTCTCACATCACCGGTCCAGGGGTAGCAAGGGTTGGTGACTCGGGCAAACCAGCTAAGCAAGCAATGGAGTTGTAAGTGATTATGACTTCCTTGCATGAACCTTAAACACTAAACCTCGCTCACTAACAAGCATGGCAAAGAAAAACTCCCGAATGAGGTCGGGGTAAATGGGGTCACGGAGGTTGAAAATAGCGTCCCAACCCCGAGTGGCTGTGACACCCCGTATACTAAAATATCGGGTGGCCAGCTCGTGATCAAAATAAAATGTTGGTCTCATATGGCTCATTCTTAGCATCACTGTTGATTTTTTTTTAAAAGTTACTAACCACTTAGTAATTTAATTAGACTAGTGCCAAATTTGATATTTCATTAATTAGCGACATGCAAAAAAATAATAATTTAACCATCAACACCAACTGATAATTGAATTCAACACAAATGAATAATATAAATAAAGATGACCAAATCAACTATCGGTTCAACCATAAAATACAACAGTAAACTGAAATAATAACCTAGATATACAAAGTCTAATAAATAACTGAATACTAATCTGAGGGCAACATGACCAAATGAGTACTGAAATAAGGATGCTACACTTGGAATAAATGATTGAAGCGTCTATAGTAAAGTCCTGCAACTTCCACATGAGTTGCAGCTGCGCATCACTGGATAGAATCTTCAAACTGGGCAACCCTATGGCTGGAGACCTAAAATATTTTGAAAAATATTTTGACATGGTTAGAACCCAAGTAAAATATTTTGAAAATATTTAGCAAGCAGTTAAATTGCAATAATTAAATATCCATGCTCACTATATATATTTAAGTTAGTATCACACTCTCTTGAGGTATAGCTCACCCTTCATCTAATGTGAACACCTAACGCTTGCCTGCTAACCTTCCTAGTTAAGGTACTCCACCTAACTAGCCGTATCATACCTCTTATCACCACATTACTCTAACCCGAGTATTCTTACTTTGATTATTAAGTTATTTCCTCATTAACTTATTGATCGCTTCAACTATATTAATTCATATAACGTTCACACTAGTTATATAGGAAACCCCCTTTTCAATTCATATAACTTTCACACTAGTTTTATAAGAAATTCATTTTAAAATCATATTACTTTCACCCTAATTATAGAAAAAATCACCTTTTTAAACCATATAACTTTCACCCGAGTTATATAAGAAATCACCTTTTAAATCACATAACTTCCACACTTGTTATATAAAAATATATTTACACTATTGTATTAATCCCGTATATAATTATTCACTCATATTATGTATATACTAGTATACTACAACATTCACACACATGTCAAGTATTATAACCATCCATTCCTGAGTAAGAAATCATCGGGTGTTTTAGATAAAATGCTATCACCCTAAGTATACTGAATCCGCCCGGATACCCCGAGATGGCTAGCTCAACGAATCAGAAAAATAAAAATAAGCGTAGCGGACGCAGTCATAGTTCCCCGATTGTGAGACCGAATCATACCAAAGCATCTCACCCCGAAAAGAATCACAATATAAAATAATGGACACTATGACCTGAGGATTATACTCGCCCTGCGTTCTGTTGATAGGGGATTCATCCACATCGTGCAACCTCATGTGATAGCACTAGAGGGGTATGTATTCCTATAAATATTATTCGCACCAATATCTATCGAGCACAAAATACACACACACACACACACACACACACACACACACATATATATATATATATATATATACTATCATACAAAATCATGTACATATATTTAATAAAGTCCGACTAACTCGTGACTAACACCCTGAGCACTAGCCCAAAAATACCGAAGTCTATATCCCGACTTGTAATTTAATTAATCACACACTAATTAATTTTCATTCAAGTTGTGTCACCCAACTATAATACCCAGACTCAATCAGTCGCTCCGTATCTTTATCTTTTAAAATATGTTACACAAAATCCCGCTATTCAGTTTAACATCCCTAATTAAATTTGATATTTGACAATTATTATATATGTCTATAATAAATTAGTTCGGCTACTCCGTGCCTAACTCCTATCGCACTAGCCTGAAAATATCCGAGTCACAACCCTGACTCTTAATTTAATTAATTGCATATTAATTAATTTATTAAAGTAGTGTCACTCCCTACAATGCCCGAACACATTCACTCAGCCCATAATTAAATACCTTAGAATATTTTCCCCAAAATTTATTAATCATGTGTCACACACTTTCCCCCCTCCTAATCCCAACTATATCCATTATAATCGTTAGGAAATATGCCCCATATTTATTTTTCACCAAATAAGTAAGTCCCAAATTAAATTTGGACAACTAGGATTGTTAGGTACCCCCGAACCGATTTTCCCTGCCACATGAACTAGTTCACCCTGCCACACGAACCGATTCATCCACAATCCGAACCGATTCGCTGCATCTGAATAGTGAATCCTCTTCTTCTCCAACATGTTTTTCCTCTGTTAACAAGCTTCTAAGCTTTCTGGTTCTACCCCAACCGTAATACGATCATTCTCAACATAAATACACCTCCAAATCAGGTTCTAAACATCATTCAAACCTTTAAACACTATTGATTTCAATCACAATCCATCAATTTCTAAATTGGATTTTTATCCGGGTTCCATTTAATCGGCTATAAATTCATTCTATATTCTGAAATTAACATCAATCTCTATTGGGTTTATCATAGGATTAAGATTCCTACAACCTAGAATCATATAACATCATAAATTTTTATTTAATCAACACAACATGATTAAATCATCCAAATACCCCTTTTCATATGAGAACCCACCCAAAATGAATTTTGAAATAATAACCCATCCCAAAATGAATATGATTTATACCCACCATGATATGAATTGTAATACGACAATTTAAATGAAATCAAATTTAACTACTTGACTGAATAAGTTCGTAGGGTCTGATCCTTTGACGGAGACGACGATTTGATGAAGAACACCCTCGATCCTTCTTGGTTTGGCTCCCAAAAATCTCCTTACTTTCTCTCTCTTTTCTTCTCTGTAGCTCTGGGATTTTCTAAATGAGTTATGGTTGTTCCTAATTCCTTAACTTAGGGTAAATAAAGCTAATCCCATTTTTAAGCCTATGGACCAAATTTAAATGATCAAAACACTCCCATGTGAGCATGGTTATGCCTAAAAATGCCTCGAGACCATATTACTACCCCCGGGTACTCTTTTTTGACTATTTCGACCTATTAGGAATCAACCGTGCACCCATAATCGCCATCCGAGTCAGTTAACTAAAATCTCCAACCTCAACCTCAAATTAGGACATATGTAATAAAAATATAACCCAAATTAATTAAATCTCAATTCACGAATTTAATTAAATCCTACCAATTAATTAAATCCTATATCACCAAATTAATTAAATTTTATATCCTCAAAAAATATGGGGTGTAACAGTGGCAAGCTAAGTAAAGACAACGGTTACGGATAGAGAGACTAGGTTAATGATTTTCACTCTAACTATTGACTTAGTTGGGAAACCTAAGGTTTGAAATAAGGTGTGCTTAGTGCGAGTTCCCCAACAAAGTCAAAAGTTAGAACTGTTACATCGTCTTTCGAGGAGTGTTCCTTGTCGGACTAAACCGCATGCCTGGGATGCCTACTACGTGCCATAGAGTAAGATGAAAAGATTTTTACACCCTACCCAAATATCTACCAACCAATCTGCCAAACCCTCAAAACCAACAACAACAACAAAGCCCAAACTATATCAAAATAATACAATCATATATACATAAGGCATAATGCCCAAAAATTTGACAATAAAAATTAAACGATATTTCATGAGTCATGACACCATTTTTTTTTTGAAATAAAAGTGATGCCAAAAAAAATCATAAAGTGTTATTTAAGAGGGGAAAGAAGAAATGAGAAAATATTTTTATGTTTTTCCTAAAAAAATGATATACACATATAGTCCCAAAGAGAGAAGTATTGTTGAGTTTTCCTATAAAATGGGTTATAATTGAATGAAAATTACAACACAAAAATGTTGCATATTAAGAATATAAACCCAAATTACATGAACTCAAGCCAAAAGAAGGAAATACATAGTGTAGGAAATGAAATAAGAGAATACCTTAAGATAAAATACCAAGAACCAAATAAATCTCTAGGAGTAATAGAGGATAACACTATGGAGATATGGGTTTGATATAGGAGGGGAGGGAAGATGGAGGGTTGAGAAGATGAAGAGAGTGAGAGTTGTGGTTTGAAGGGGTGAGAAAAATCAGGAAAAATGATTTTTGACTAAGAGAGAGGGAAAATTGAAATTAATAAAATGGCTAGAAAGAAAAAGACTCATCTGACTTGATAAAAGCGCGGCCGTTCGAACGGCTGACCTTATCGTTTGGACAACGTCGTTTAAACAACATTCGGATGACACTTTGAACTAGAATTTAGGGCTGACTGTGGTGAATTTCATTCGAAATTCATTTGAACGAGAGTTCAAGTGAGATTTTAGAGCCTTCACAAAAATAAAAGAAGAAACAAATAGAAAATATAGAGAACATAAAACCAACAAGGTTGAAAACACAATAAATTTTTGTTTTAAAATTGCCCTAGGAAATGTTGAAAATATTAAGACCGTGGAAATAGAATGTATGGGTGTGAACAATAGAATTAGAGCATTGCCTAAGATAATGTAAGAGTGCAAGATGATAAATAATATTCATACATGTTATGCATTCATATTAACCTTGTGACAAATAAGGGGAATTCAATTGGAGTCAAGTCACTTCAATAAAAATTCCTAGAAGTTCTATTATTCTCCGGCTAATAGTGTAACCTAAGACGTAATATTATGACTAATTATGAAAACCCATTGATCTTCGACTTATGTCTACCTCAAATGCATATATTTCTGAATTTCACACAATATCTTAAAATATCAATGTAGAATAAATATTGGCCTTGGCAATTTTGTTTTTATGTGCCATACATTCTTTTAGGATCTTTTCCAATGGTAGCTTTTCACACAAAAAAGTTTCCTCTTTTCGCATCCCGTTTCCATTGCTCACACATTTTGACAAAATCCATAGATATGGGCAATGGTTTTTACATGCAAAATTTATATGTCTATCACTTATAAGATTAGGTGACAGAATTGATAAGACAACACCTTACTTTACCTAGCATACGTAAAGCGAGATAAACATCCTCAAGATTCCGTGAGAGGTGTGTGCCTAAAAGGCAATTATATGAGGCCAACATAGAAGAATTTATTATAAATGATCATCAAAGCATTATAACAACACATAAAGTGCACAAGTCAGACGGAGTCAAGACTAGCTACTGATTGAAAGCCATATGAACATGGAATGACATTGTGACCCGAATATCTCATAAACATATCCTATGTGGACAAAAATAAAGTTTTGATATATGAAAATTTTATACAAGAAATAAAATGAAAATATTTTTTGGAATTTTTAAAAATATATGTACACAAATATAATCTAGTTCATAGGGAAAATGATACACATAAAGCTCACCATAAACTAGATTTTTGACTTCGAACTCAATCAACAGAGAAAACCCCTATGGATTTCTAAATATCCTCGAACATAAGGGCATCTGGAGGTTTGGTAAAGATATCATCCAATTGACGTTCGGTACCTATAAAGCTTAAGGAAATGACTTTCTCTTTAACTAATTCGCAGATAAAGTGCTCACGAATCCTAAGGTGCTTTGTTCTTAAATGTTGGATGGGATTTCAGGAAATATAGATTGCACTCATATAATTACAGTAAATAGTCATTGTGCCATGCGAAATATCGCCATCATCCAATATTTGTTTCATCCATATGAGTTGTATGTAACAACTCCTGGCGGCTATGTATTCAGCCTTCGCTGTGGAGAAAGAAATGGAGTTTTGATTTTTACTCATCCATGAGATAAGTGCACTCCCCGTATTGAAATATCCGCCTGAGGTGCTCTTAAATACATCAACATATCCTTCCCAATCAACATTTAAGTATGCCGATAAATAATCATTAGTGTCGAAAGAGTACCAAATCCTAAAAGATGGGGTCCCACTTACATAATTGATAATATGTTTAACGACAAGTAAGTGTGACTCTTTTGGGGCGGATTGATAATGGGCGCAAACTCCTACACTAAAGGAAATATCTGGATGACGAGCGGTTAAGTAAAGTAAACTACCTATCATACTCCAAAAAAATTGTGTTCTACATCCTCTCCTTCGGTGTCTTTTCTAAGCTTAACGGATGAACTCATGGGTGTACGTGCATTCTTAGCGGAGGCTAAATTAAATTTCTTCATAAGATCTTTCGCATACTTAGTTTGGGACAAAGATATCCCACTATCGAGTAATCGTACTAGAAGACCTTGGAAGTAAGTAAGCTTGTCGACCACACTCATCTCAAACTCACTTTGTATTTCTCCCATAAAGAGGTGAGTATGCTGGTCACATGTGGACCCAACAACTATGTCTTCGACATACACTTGGGAAACCAAAATAGAACTTTTATCCCGATAAACAAACAACGTGATATCCACTCCCCCTCTTGTGAAGTCACAGGCATGGAGATAGGAAGTAAGTCTCTCATACCAAGCACGCGGTGCTAGTTTTAAATCGTACAGGACTTTCTTCAAGTAAATGATGTTGTTTGGGTGCTTAGGGTCTTCAAACTATTTTGGTTGTTCCACATAGACTTCCTCCAGAAGAATTCCATCTAGGAAGGCACTACTGACATCCATTTAATAAAGCTTAAACTATGGATGACATACAATGGCTAGTAACAGGCGAACGGACTTTAGCCTTGCAATATGAGCAAAAATTTCATCAAAATTGACACCTTACCCTTGAGAAATTAACCTAGATTTATTACAAACAATGACACCATTTTCATCCATTTTATTTTTGAAGATACATTTGGTACCAATGACGTTAGTATCAGTAGGCTGGGGAACCAACTCCATAACATCATTCTTTTGGAATTGAAGCAACTCTTCTTGCATGACATTTATATAATGTTTATCTTTTAGTGCTTCTTTGAACTTTTTGGATTCGATTTTAGAGGTATAAAACAAATATGTAACCATATTTTCAAGTTGTTCTTGAGTCTTGACACCTAAGTCAAGATTCCCAATAATATTGGTGGGGTCCCTTTTCTGAAGTGTGGGGTCCATCGGGTCATTGTGAGAATCAATGTGATCAACACTGGGGTTTTCATTTATCTCACAAGAGGGATCATTCTTAACATCAACAAATGTAGATGGAGTATCATCTTTTATAGTAACATTTATTAATTTCATAACTATATAGTTAACAAAGTTATAAACCCTATAAGCTATACTATTTGATGAATAACCTAGAAATATACCTTCATCACTCCTCGAGTCAAATTGCTCTAGAATTTATCTATCACTAAGGATGTATAATATACTTCCAAAGACTCAAAAATAGGCTAAGTTGGGTTTCTTACCTGTCCATAATTCATATGGAGTTTTATTAGTATGAGGAAGCAAGTATACCCTATTCATCGTATGACAAACGATACTTATCACTTTTTCCCAAAACCTCTAAGACACTTTCCTACCAAGAAGCATGAACCTTGCCATTTATTGGATCGTTCAATTCTTCTTCTCAACTATATCATTTTGTTGAGGAGTGAAAACGACTGAAAACTCATGTTGAATACCAACTTCATCACAAAAGGCATTCACATTGGATTTTTTAAATTCAGTGCCATTATCACATCGAAAGTAGTTTATGGTGACACCATTTTAATTTTGTAGGACTCGATATTTAACCGTAAAAAACACAACCACATATGATTTTTCCCTAAGAAAACCAATAATTAAATATCTTGAAAAGTCATCTATCGTCACTAGAATATATCTCTTTCCTCCTATGCTCTTGGCACGAGTGGGACCCATGAGGTCTATGTGAATCAATTCTAAGACGTAAAAGGTGGTTATAGAGTTCAAATTGTTATGAGGACTCTTAATTTTATTTTCTAGTTGACAAGGACTGTAAACTGAGGAGGTTAATTTTCCTAATGATGGTAAGCCACAAACTAAGTATCTTTTCACTAGACGATTAAGATCTCTAAAATTAGCATGACCTAGGCATTGATGCCAAAGGTCAGCAGTGGAAACCTTGGCACTATTGCAAATAAATGAAGACTTTGGAATGATCACATAACAATTATCACTAGTCCTCACATGTTGTAGTATAGTTTCACCAGATTTATCATAAATAGTGTACTCCATCTGATTAAACTTAACTGCTAGATTTTTCTTGCATAATTGGCTAATGCTTATCAAATTCGCTTCGAGTCCATCAACATAAATAATATTTTCTATTTTTGGGAAATTGAATACTTCAATGGTGACTCTTACTATAATTCTAGATTTACTCCCATTACCAAAGGTGACCTTACCATTCCTGTGATCCTCAAGAGTGGTAAAAATAAGATCTATCACCTGTCATATGTCTTGAGCACCCACTATCAAAGTACCATTGGGAGGTGTTTTGAGCCTTTAGAGAAACATGAACACCTAATGTCTTCTTGGTCTTATCTTCTGCAACCCAATCGTGAGTTATGTCCTTAGTGTTTTACGATTCTTGTTTCAAGTATTTTGGTTGGAATAATTTCTTTGGGGCATAGAAAACCTTAGAAACTCTTCTGTAAGGATAAAATTTTCAATTGAGTCCATTTGTATGTAATTGACTTATTCTCGAAACAAAACTTGTTTGCGTCATAGATAAATTTTTGTATTAGCACGATCTCCACATAGTTTATGACGTGTTTGTTAGACTTAGCGACAAAGCTTCAAAGATTAATCATGTCGTGTTTTATTGGTGCACGATTCATGTCTTCATTCAGATTACATTACGAGTATCTCTCAGGTATGAGTGCATTATGTTTATGGAGTTCGAAAAGAGTTTAAAGGATGGGAACTTTATTAAAAATGATTTTAAAATGTTTTAAATCGTTATTCAGACCTTATCTGGTGTTTAAAGTTGTGTGAAATATCACCTTGGTTTTTGAGACTTCAAATGACATGTGAAGTCATTTGAACGACATCTCTGAGTTTGTTAGAACGACATATGCATATCGTTCAAACAATTTGTCGACTTTATTTTATTATTTAAGGTAGTGTGGCTCAGAATTTCGAAGGGTGTGTCCATAACCAAAATACAGTTTAGAAAAGTTTCATTTTTGGCATGAAGTTTTCTAAGGTTTTCAAAGATTAAAACCATCCTTAGTGTTTAAAAGATTCGAGTATTCATATACAATTTCTGTAGAGATCTTGTTTGCACCATCTGGGTTTGTTCATCACTTTGAACATTGTTCATTAGGTTTTGCGGTGAAGAAGTGAAGGAGTCCGTGTTCTGAATCATAGACGGTTGCCAAAGCGGCATTGGTGGACACTGAGGTACTCGTGGACGCGTGTGCTGTGGACGAGTATCGTAGAAGGATTTATGCATGGGCATTAGGGAGGAACGGTTAAGGAGAAAATAAGCTTGAAGTCATGTAGAGATCGAGTCATTTTGTATGTCTATATATCTTCATTTGTAATTCCTTATTATAGTTATTATCTGTTTCGGGTTGTCCGAGGTTTTTTTCCTTTGTGGTTTCCTCGTACATTCGGCGTTGTGAACTTGTTTATTTTACCTACTTTAATCATCTAGATGCATGTTTAGGATTAAACAAGATAAAATTGGACTTAATCAAAATTAGTTCACAAACTTGGTGTGTGTTAAAATTTGGAAAGAAGTTTTTGAAAGAAAACTTATTTTTGTCACCTTAAAGCAAATTTGAGGAAAAGGGGCCTAGAAATTGGTATCAAAGATAGAAACATTTTTTTGTGTACTGATCCCTTGTGCTTTTAAGAATGAATTTTTGAAATTTTGATACATTTATAACTCTTATTTTTTACGGCACAAATTATGCTTATTGGAAAATGCGAATGAGAAGTTCTTGAAAATCAATTGATGAGCGTGTTTTGTTAGCGTTTGAAAAAGGTTGAACACCACCGGTCACACGAGAGGGAGAGTCCATTAGTTGAAAACCTTTTGAGTCATGGACCAAAGCCAAACATATACTGACACTTTATAATTATAAAGGTCATCTTGTTATTTCCTCACATATCACACCAGAAGAGTACAATCTTATCATCATGTGTGAAAGCTCAAAAGAGGCTTGGGATATTCTTGCACTTACTCACGAGGGCATTAGCACGATCAGGGTGTCCAAAATTCAAAACCTCACTATATAATTTGAGATGATTAAGATGTTAGAGAGTGAGTTGTTTGATGAGTTTTATGATAGATTGTCCAATATTGTCAACTCATCATTTAATTTGGGAGAGAAAATACTCGACAACCGAGTCATAAAGAAAATCTTAAGGTTGTTGCATAGTAGATTTGATCCCAACATGGCCATTTTAAATTCCTTAGGTATGCTTGAATAATAAAAGCAAGAAGAGCTTGTTGGTGACTTACACACTTTTGATCTTGACACGTTTACCTCCCAAAAAGTGCCAAAGAAAGAAAAGGGCATTGCTTTGAAAGCCCAAAAGAATGAGACGAAAGTTTTGAATGATGATTTTGATTCCGATTTTGAGGGTATAGCCTTATTAGTAAAGAAGTTCAAAAAGTTTATTGAAAAACCCCGGATTGTAATTTTCTCAATTAAAATCAAAATTAAAAATATTGTAATTTCCTTTTATATCAATTCAAGAGATATGATGCGGAAGCGTAAAGGATGATGATGGTTCAATTTAAACACAACAATGAATTTTAATTTTCTTAAAACAAAATTAAAATTTCAACCAAGTGAAGTAAAAATAATCAATTAATATATTCACTTAAACCGATTCATTAATCCAAGTCCTAGAATTTGCCTAAGTCATATTTATCAGTATTAGTAAATTAGGCGAAACCAAATTTTAGCAAATGACTTGAATTAAATAAACATTACCCAATATTTAATTAAAGTCCAAATTAAATGAGTGTGATAAATTAAACCGAATTGTATCTTGAATTATTCTAAACATGCGTTCTAAATTATTAAGGAAGATAAATTAAATAATATCACACTACGCTGCGATGTACGAGGAAAAACCCAAGACGGGAAACAACCTCGGACGACCCCAGCCACAAGTCCACTAGATATGGAATTACAATTACAAGACAAAAGACTTACATCCTCGACTCGAACCCTCTCAAGCCTTGTTGCTCCTTCTTGTAGAAACCTCTTCCTAGCGGAAAACCACGAAGCTCCACCGCAATCTCGGAATCCACCGATAGGACTTTGTATGGTCACCGTCACCCAAGCTTGGAGCCTTTCTCCAAGTGAGTAATACCGCAACAAACTTCTTCTTCTTTGTGATGAGATGTAGAAGGAAACCCGAAATGTCTCTTTTTCAATACGGTAGAGAAAACCGGTGCCAAAACTCCAAGTAAAGATATGTATATAGAACTTGGATAAACAACAACTATTGGGTGTAAACACTAGAGTGTGTAGGATTTTTCATTAAAGAATAACACTCAAAACTTGATCTTTTTCCTTAAACAAATTTTCTATCAAAACACTCTCTAGGAGTTTGTATGGTATGAAAAAGATACCCCTTCAAAAATGATTCCCGTCCTTAATAAAGCCTTAAAAAATCAGTTAAGAAACAAGTGGGGAAATGGGGTGAAAACTGCCAAAAACTGCTCAAAACTGTTCCCGCCTGGCATCTCGTTCGAACGAACTTGACTCTCATTCGAACGAGACTTCTAACGAGCGACCAGACTGGGCTCGTTAAAAACTCTTTAGATATCTCGTTAGAACGACCAAACTCGTTCGAACGACATATCGAACGACTGACCAGTTTAGGTTCGTTGGCAAACTCGTTCGAATGAAACCTGGTTCGAACGAAAAAACTCGTTCGAACGAAAACCTGGTTCGAACGAAAAAACTCGTTTGAACGAGACTTCGAACGACTTCCAGAATTTTTTTGATAAATTCAATGTTCTTTATGTACTTTATTTTAAAGTTCCAATTAAATTATTCTGAAAGTAAAACATGGTTTTTTTATTAAACCTAACACCCAATAAATATTGTTCCAAGCTCCTATATAAATATAATTACATTCATACCTTGGGAGCATGGAACCTTAGATGATGACGTAGAAAGGAGGCACGCAAACCGGCATTTTGATGAAGCTTTATATTCTTTGCCGCTACGTCTTCAACACACACTTCATAGGCTTGAGAGTATTACAATAAATCACTAACCTATGAATAAATGTTTTTGTTCGGAATTGAGCCAAAACTATATATGGACTCAATTGGAAATTTGTGTCCTTACAAATCTCCCCCTTTGGCTATTCCGGGACAAAAAACCAAAACAAAAATCCTAAAGGGCCGTCAAGCTCACTAGACTCAAAACATAACCCTCCCAATCTTGACTCAACCCAAGGATTAAACACTTTGCCTTTTAAAGTTGCCGCTTTAGTAGAATACATGCACACTTAAGCAAACCATCAAATGCATAGGGAATATCAAAATATATTAATCGCAATTAATTAATTACTCCCCCTAAAATAATTCTCTCCCCTTATCATCATTCTCCCCCTTTTTGTTCAGGAATAGGCAAAGGATAAAGAACTAATAAACAGTAGGTGGAAGCTTAAAGTGATAAGACATGAAAGCATATGGGCAATAAACGCAAGGCAAAGACAAACAAATGTCATATATATATATATATATATATATATATATATATATATATTATAAATATACCAATAAGTACGTGCATATATAGATAGACATAAACACACACATGACACAAAATACAATAAGTTTGCACACTCGTATGGCAAAAATGTGTCATATGGAAACGGAAGTGTAGGGGTGTGTACTAGCAACAATTAAATTTAGACCCAAACACTTAAGAAACGTTCACGAAGTTCTCATTTGATTGCAAACTTCATCACAGTTAAATATGACCTCATGTGACAATATAAAGATTGAACTCAATGAACAAACATACACAATGCATACAAGCCTAGCATGATGATAATTCTACAAACCAAATAGAGTCATGACATTAAAGACAACTAGGATAAACGGACATTGTGCAAACCGTTGATATACCATCCAATTCTCCCTCAATGAGCATATATATTCTTTTGTTTTTGAATGAATATATCAAACAAACATAGGCCTTGGCAATTGCTTTCTTTTTAATGCCAAATATTCTGTTTTTAGGCCTTTGGATCACGTATTTCTTTTAGATCCAATCAACGGTGGCTTACTATCGCAAAGGATTTAATTCATCCTTTCGGAGCCCTTCCCCGTGCATATATTAATTTATCATGTTTTCATTTTTCACACAAATCTCACATGCAACGGATTTTGACATTCACTAGTCCTCCTAGGCCATAGATATGTAGATGACTAGATTGATAGGAGAACACCTCAAAAGCTCAAATATAACATGTGACATTAAGATTTCAAAAGAGCTCGTGCATGTGTGAAAGAGGCATATATAAATAGAATCCATTTAAACAATACATAATCCAACTACTCCATATAAAACATGGTAAAGAACATTTTAAAGATTGAAAATCTAAACCAAAAGTTCTAGCCACGTGGGAGCGTAAAAGATGGGATTCAAACACAACTATATGCCACATAAAGCGTGTCAAACAAAAATACACACAAAACAAAATCTTTTTGAGTTTTTAACATTTTCATCCAAAAATTAAATATATATATATACTCAAAAGGACAAACAAAAATCATTTGAATCTTTCATTAAGCTCAAATTATCAAGAGATAAAGTCCAAATGATAAACAAAAATCTTTTTGTATTTTTCATTTAAAGCAAACAAAATGAAAGAAATATAATACAAAAGATAAACAAAAATCATAATTCTAGCATGGGATAAGCATGGGTCAAAGACTAGAAAATGATTAAACAAGCATACATTTAGTATGTGAATATAGCATGAAGTACAAAAGCTAAAGTATGCAAACACTAACACATTCAACCTTTAAATTTAGCAAGGGAGGAAGGATGTGATAGTAAATGAGAATCAAAATCCCTATTTTGTAAGGCAACCAAATCGGATTTCCTAACCCAAATTAATGAAGAATGACAATCTTGGGGTGTAGGAACATTAGCTACCGTGGTTAATTTACAATGGGATTTTCTAGGAATTCGTTTAAGATCAAAACAAAATTTCCTAAGATGACCTTTTCGACCACAATGTGAACAAGTGAAAACATGTCGAAAAGATTTACCTAAGGAGTGATCTTTAAATGCATTCCTAGTAGATTCTCCTAAAATGTTGGTTTTGACTTTAGGGTTGAATTCATTACAAGTATTGAAGCTTAAACCATATGTGTCATTTTTAATTTGGACCGTTCCTAACATTTTATCAAGTTTTTCCGAACGACATTCCAAATCAAATTTGACATTACTAGAATCTTTTAATTTATTTTCCAAGTCTAAAATGGTAGATTCTAGTAAAAAATTATGCTCTTCAAAAATGAGAAGCTCCTTTTTCAAGGATTCCATTAAACCCCTAAGGCTATCTCTCTTGCCTTCTATGTATTCTAGCTTCTCTCGAAGAGTCCTCTCTCGTGTCCTATGGTCTTCTATTAAGCACTATCATCAACGACCTTGACACTTTCTCTTAAACAAGCTTCTAACTTCAAATTAGCTCTTTTCAATTTAATAGATTCTTTATATAATTCATGAAAATCATTTTGAAGTTCACTCTCATCAACCTCTTCTTCATTTTCACTCTCTTTTTCTTCTCCACTCTCACTATCATAAAAAATAAGGGAATCATGAACAATGACCTTGGAAGTGGCATGTGCTATCGTGTCATCAATCGATGAGTTCTCATTATCACTCACATGACTTGCCATAAAAGCCACAAAATTTTTCTTTGTGGGGGAATCGGGCTTTTCTTCCGTATCACTATCACTAAGGGTTGCATTATATGAAATGGGTCGCTTACCCTCTTTCCTTAGTTTAGTGGGGCACTCATAAGCCCTATGGCCATAACCTTCACAACCAAAACATTTATTAGACTCGTCCCTTTCAACATTTTCATTACTAGACTTAGGGATCTTTTCGGCTTTAGAAATCTTATCGTTTTTGTCATGTTTAGAAGATTCAAATTTGTTAAAATCATTTTTAAATTTATCTTTGTTGAATTTAAGAAATTTTCTAAATTTACGAGCAAATAAAGCCATATCTTCCGAGTCACTATCACTCTCGCTCTTTACTACTTGTTTAACCTCTTTTCGGGCTTATAAAGCAACGCCCTTTTCGATTTTCTTTTCATTTTTAGAGGGAAACATATCCAGTTCATAGGTTTGTAAATCACCTATAAGCTCTTCTAATTTCGTAGAGGTTAAAGTGGGTAAAGAATTTAAAACGGTCACCTTTGGAATAAATCTATCGGGTAGGGACCTTAAAATTTTCTTTACTACACGGTCATCAGGTATTTTTTCTCCCAAGTTAAAAGATGAATTAACAATATCTGAAAGTCTAGCATAAAATTCATCAAAAGTCTCTTTTTCATTCATTTTGATAGTTTCAAATTGAGTGGTGAGGTTTTGGAGTTTTGAAGCTTTAACGACACTCGTTCCTTCATGAGTTAATTGTAAAATATCCCAAGCTTCTTTAGCGGTCTCACACGTCATAATGCGTCGGAATTCATCCGGTGTGACAGCACTAAATAAAGCATTTAAACCACGGGAATTGAAGTTTGCAAGCTTAAACTCATTTTCGGTCCATCTATCGACGGGTTTGGGAACACGTTCATTTTCAATTAGATGAGTTGGTGGGGACCACCCGTTAACAACCGACATCCAAACATGTTCATCGATAGATTTAAGTGCCGATTTCATTCGCGCTTTCCAATACGCGTAGTTTGAACCATCAAAAATAGGAAATTTTGAAAATGGAGAAAATTCCATTTTAGCCAAAAATTAAAGGATCTTAACAAAATAATTTATCGTTTTTGGCTTTGATACCAATTTAAAAAACCCCGGATTGTAATTTTCTCAATTAAAATCAAAATTAAAAATATTGTAATTTCCTTTTATATCAATTCAAGAGATATGATGCGGAAGCGTAAAGGATGATGATGGTTCAATTTAAACACAACAATGAATTTTAATTTTCTTAAAACAAAATTAAAATTGCAACCAAGTGAAGTAAAAATAATCAACTAATATATTCACTTAAACCGATTCATTAATCCAAGTCCTAGAATTTGCCTAAGTCATATTTATCAATATTAGTAAATTAGGCGAAACCAAATTTTAGCAAATGAATTGAATTAAATAAACATTACCCAATATTTAATTAAAGTCCAAATTAAATGAGTGTGATAAATTAAACCGAATTTTATCTTGAATTATTCTAAACACGAGTTCTACATTATTAAGCAAGATAAATTAAATAATATCACACTACGCTACGATGTACGAGGAAAAACCCAAGACGGGAAACAACCTCGGACGGCCCTAGCCACAAGTCCACTAGATATGAAATTACAATTACAAGACAAAAGACTTACATCCTCGACTCGAACCCTCTCAAGCCTTGTTGCTCCTTCTTGTAGAAACCTCTTCCTAGCGGACAACCACGGAGCTCCATCGCGATCTCAGAATCCACCGATAGGACTTTGTATGGTCACCGTCACCCAAGCTTGGAGCCTTTCTCCAAGTGAGTAATACCGCAACAAACTTCTTCTTCTTTGTGATGGGATGTAGAAGGAAACCCGAAACGTCTCCTTTTCAATTCGGTAGATAAAATCGGTACCAAAACTCCAAGTAAAGATATGAATATAGAACTTGGATAAACAACAACTATTGGGTGTAAACACTAGAGTGTGTAGGATTTTTCATTAAAGAATAACACTCAAAACTTGATCTTTTTCCTTAAACAAATTTTCTATCAAAACACTCTCTAGGAGTTTGTATGGTATGAAAAAGATACCCCTTCAAAAATGATTCCCGTCCTTAATAAAGCCTTAAAAAATCAGTTAAGAAACAAGTGGGGAAATGGGGTGAAAACTGCCAAAAACTGCTCAAAACTGTTCCCGCCTGGCATCTCGTTCGAACGAACTTGACTCTCGTTCGAACGAACTTGACTCTCGTTCGAACGAACTTGACTCTCGTTCGAATGAGACTTCTAACGAGCGACCAGACTGGGCTCGTTAGAAACTCGTTAGATATCTCGTTAGAACGACCAAACTCGTTCGAACGACATATCGAACGACTGACCAGTTTAGGTTCGTTGGCAAACTCGTTCGAACGAAACCTGGTTTGAACGAAAAAACTCCTTCGAACGAAAAAACTCGTTCGAACGAAAACCTAGTTCGAACGAAAAAACTCGTTCGAACGAGACTTCGAACGACTTCCAGAAATTTTTTGATAAATTCAATTTTCTTTATGTACTTTATTTTAAAGTTCCAATTAAATTATTCTGAAAGTAAAACATGGTTTTTTATTAAACCTAACACCCAATAAATATTGTTCCAAGCTCCTATATAAATATAATTACATTCATACCTTGGTAGCATGGAACCTTTGATGATGACGTAGAAACGAGGCACGCAAACCGGCATTTTGATGAAGCTTTATATTCTTTGCCGCTACGTCTTCAACACACACTTCATAAGCTTGAGAGTATTACAATAAATCACTAACCTATGAATAAATGTTTTTGTCCGGAATTGAGCCAAAACTATATATGGACTCAATTGGAAATTTGTGTCCTTACATTTATTAAGTTCCAAAATCAATCGAAAGATGCCAAAATACTTGAGAAATTCAAGAACAACAAGGGAGATCAAGTCCCTAAAAATAAAAGTGAGAATGTTAAGAGGGATGAGTCGGATAGGTGTTTTGTTTGTGAGGGTTATGGTCATAAGGTATTGGAGTATTCCACTAGACTTAAGAAGGAGGGCAAGAAACCGATAGCATATAATTCCACCTTAAATGATAGTGAACCAGAAGAGGGAGAGAGTTCCCCCATTAAGAACAACTTTGTAGTGTTCATGGCACGTCATGTGAGCGACGAAGATAAATATTTCCATGAAGATTTTAATATGAATGACACTTTCGAGGGTGTTTTGTGTGAATCCCAAGGGAGTGAGGGTGAAGCTAGTGAGGAAGAGGAGATTATTATGGGAGAGTTACAAGTTGAATTTAAAGACTTATATGCGGAAGTGGTAAAGGTGAAAAAGGTAAACTTGAAGTTGAAAGTTAAGTTGAATGAGCGTGCCGTAGAAAATAATGATGTTTTGATTGAGGATCTTAGGGAACGGGAGAAGACTATTCGAGAGAAACTAGAATACGTTGACGGTGAGAGAGATAGTGTTCATGGTTTGATGGAGGCTTTGAAGGAAAACAATTATAGAGTTTGAGGAGTCTATGGATTTTCTTAAGTCTAGGATTAGTGAGCTTGAAGAGATATTGAGAGACTCGAGTAAGGTGAAGTTTGATTTGGAGGCAAGGTTTAAAAAGTTGGATAGGATGTTAGGCACCGTCCAAATTAAGGAAGATAGGTTTGGTGTAAGCTACGATAATCGTATTATTCCCATTACAAAAGCTAATAATAATCGTGTGAGAGAGCCAACTAGGAATGTTAGGAGAGGTTCACATAAAGGTCATATTCATCGCCGCATTTGTAATTGTTCTCTTTGCGGTAGGAAGAGTCACCTTAGGCATTTTTGTTATGACATTAAAAATGCTTCTAGGAAGTTAAGGTATAAAGTCATTTTGGTTCCCAAAACCTCCATGAATCGTTACACACCTACTTGGGTTAGGAAATCGGACTTAGAGGCTTTAGGAATTAAACTTCTTGGTTCTTGTTTGGTTGCACTTGATTCTTCCCATTCTAAATCTAAAGGATGATTGTGTTGCCATGTTTGTCATACGCTAATCTTTACTTCATGATTTATATATTGCTAGTGTTATGACTTGTGTATCTCTTTGTATTATATTTTTCATTTATTTAAGTCTTGTTGAAAAATACAAAAAGATTGTGTTTTGATTTTTTTTTGAAAAACACAAAAAGATTTTTGGTTTATTTTTGTGTCATGATTTTTCGTGTTTGATGTGTCATATTGGTGTGCTTGGGCCCCCATTATTTCATTTATCCTTGTGGCTAGGACATTTGGTCATAATTATAGATGCTTAAAATTATCTTAATCATTGTATAATGGGGTTGTTTCAAAGTTGATTTGGATTTAAATTCAACTTTGTATATTTCCCATCATTCCACACATGCACGCGTTTATATGAGTGTTTGACTTCCCATGTGTATTTCAGTTTGGTGAGATACTCTTATCTCAATTTTTTCATTTATGCGTAATAAGACTTAGGAGGAGGTATTCATGTAAGAACCGTTTGTCATGAGGATTTATATTGCTTAAATTGAAAATATGATAAGTGTTCATGGGAAAGGGCTGCGAGAAAATAACAATCTCGTCATGAAATCCACCATTTAAAAAAGCCCAAGAATAAATTAAGGCAATAAAAAGAATCATATGCTAAAATTGGGCCAATAGGATTTCTCTAAGTTGAGAAAAGTAGAAACCTCAAAAAGAGATAGAAAAAGAAAATATAAGGGTGTTTAGATCGAAAAGAACAACGGGTTTGCACCACGAATCCTTATGTTGAAAAATCATATCATGACGCTATTATTTGTAGATTCACCAAAATTCGGATTTATGTGCATATTGTTCATTTAGTTCACTAATCTTAGATTATTAATTGTCATAAATGGCTAAAACTAAGTTTGATGAAATTTATCTATCAATTAGAGCTTCTTGATCATTTCGATGAGTTCATGTTGTGACTTATTTATTGTAGTTCATGCCCATGAACTCCATATCTATTTTTAAGTACATTAATACTATGTTGGAATGAAACTCACAATGTGTTTGCTTATTTAATTTTTCTATTTTTGAGTATGTTTTGCTACTTTTTCATATCTCCAGTACCTGTTTTCATGAAAATTTTGCACCGGGCAAAACTTTAACATTTTTGGAATTGATATATAGAATTTACTGAAGTTGTTCAATTGACTTTGGGACTTTGTTCAAACAACATGTCCAAGTCATTCGAAGTCTGGTTCTAACGACACGTTTTTTGAGGTATCGATTTTTTCAGATATGGTAGTTCGTATGGTCATTTCTAAGGTTATTAGAAGGGTGCTTAAAATGACAACTTAGTGTCTTGGGTCATTTCTGATCTCGTTCAAATGACATGCCCCTATCATTCAAACGACATGCCATAGTCGTTCGAACGACCTACCTCGTTTTTTGAGTCATGTTCTATTTCAGTACCTGATTCGTATATTAGATGCTTTCATTATATTTTGGTACTTCTGGTTTCACTTAGACAGTTTACATGCAGTCGATATTGATTATTCATGTGTTGATTCTTATGCTTCATTGTTTCGTTTAGTCACATCTTTGTTTAGATTGATGATTCATTCATTGTGACTTTTTACTAGCTACGATTAGGACTTTTTGATTATTTTTAGCCGGCCTTTCATGTTTATCTATATATGTCTCATTGATTATTTCATTCTAGATATTTGGTTGTTTATTTATTTGTTTCACTTATTATCCATTCGAGACAAAAAAGGGGAGAGTTTGTTTATTGAGCACATATTTTTTTTGGCTTTACAAATTGGTATCATGAACATATGTTTATATTTTATGGTATCATGTTGTATTTCACACATTATTTTTCTCACATGTTTAACAAATGATTTATTTTATATATTGTTTTTTTTATATCATTTGTTCCTCCATACTTCACTAGGTATTTGTCTATTTCATTTGTGTAGATATTCTTTAACGAGTCGAGATTTTAAGACAACACCAGATTCAGATAACTCATGCTTGTCGGACCTACATATACTAGTCATTGTCCTATATTTTTTATTTTGGGTTTTATAGGATGGGAATTAGGTGTCATACGGCTTGACGAGCCGACTTAGGCATTTCACTGCTTGGGCTTTGTCCCAGAATAGTCAAAGGGGAAGATTTGTAAGGAAATTTTTTCCAATTGAGTCCATTTATATGTAATTGACTTATTCCTGGAACAAAACTTGTTTGAGTTATAGATATATTTTTGTATTGTCACGATCTCCACATAGTCTATGACGTGTTTCTTTATAAGACGTAGTGGAAAAGCTTCAAAGATTAATCATGCCGTGTTTTATTGGTGCACGATTCACGTCTTCATTCAGATTACATTCCGAATATATCTTAGGTAAGAATGCATTATGTTTATGGAGTTCAAAAAGATTTTTAAAGGATTGGAACTTTATTAAAAATGATTTTAAAATGTTTTAAATTGTTATTCCGAGCTTACCTGATGTTTAGAGTCGTGTGAAATCTCACCTTGGGTTTTGAGACTTCAAACGACATGTGATGTCGTTCAAACGACATTTCTTAGTCGTTAAAACGATGTATGCTTATCATTCGAATGACCTGCCTACTTTATTTTATTATTTAAGACAGTGTGTGATCAGGACTTCGAAGGGTGTGTGCAAAACTAAAATAAAGTTTAGAACAATTTCGTTTTCTGCATAAAGTTTCCTAAGGTTTTCAAAGACTAAAACCATCCTTAGTGTTTAAAAGATTCGAGATTTCATATACAATTGCCCTAGAGATTTTGTTTTCACCATATGGGTTTGTTCATCACTTTGAACATTGTTCATTGGGTTTTGCAGTGAAGAAGCAGAGGAGTCCGTTGATACGACGCAAATATTGCGTATTTCACCCGTTAACTTACGCCTTATTAGCCCCCTTGGGTATCTTAATCCCTATACTTATGCTCGTTAACCAGACAACCTCGGATTTCTATGTTAACATGTTTTGCAGGGGTTAATTGAGCTTTGGTAGGTATTTGGATGCTTAGTATGAAGTTCAGACGCTTTTCGGAAATGTTTCGTCGACTTTTGCAGCTTCGGGGGCATTTTAGTAATTCCATCATTCGGGTTTGAATCCCGAGCTCTTCACGGAAGTTGAAACCCTTTGATTTCTCTTCGCGTGGGCGCCGACGGTGCATGATTCTGAGTTGTATCGAAAGAGTTATGGCATTTTTAGGATGGTTTTTACTTCAAATTCACACTCAAGGTCACATTCAAGGGCATTTTAGTCATTTCATATTTTGGTTTTTTATCCTAATGTCTTCTTGGATGTTGTAGTCCTTTGAGTTATCTTCGCGTAGCCTCCGACCGTGCCTCATTCCGAGCTATAACGAATAAATGGCGGCATTTTCCGTAAAACAGGACAAAGCTGCAGAATTCAGACCTGTAGGTTGCGAATCGATTCGGCCCAAAACCGAATCGATTCGGAATTCTGCAGAATTGCAGATTCGAACTTCCCCTGTTTCCGAATCGATTCGGCCCTCCAGATTTTGGGTTTTCTTCCCTTTTATTACAAGTTTGCCATGGGATATTTGTTTTAAACCCAATTCTCTCTCATTTGAGAGAGATACATCAGTTTAGAGAAGGTTTTTAGGTGATTTTAGTGAGGGTTTTGGGGGGGATTTGAGATCTCTTCTTCCTCTCTTGGTTTGACACCCATTTGGGTTTGTAATTGGTATTTTCATATTCCCTCTCCATTAATATAGTTGTATTTCCTTAATTCTTGCTTTGTTAATTAGATTTACATGCTTTCTAATTAGGTTTTCAAGCTTTATATATTGCTTTCTTAGTTTAATTTAGTTAATTCATTATGCGTCCCTAGATAAATAGGGTCGGGATTGAGTTTCCACCATTTTCGGGTTCGGACCTCGAAATTTAGGGTTTCATGTAAAATTGCATTTAATTGAAACCTCACGTATTAAAGTCGGATTATTATGCGTTTAACTTTCTTTGTCATGCAACGTTAGTGTTTATAGCGATTATCCGAATTTAATCCGCGTGTGACCATTTTTCAGTTAAATGTTTTATCTCGCAACTTTGGGTTAAATTCCTTATTGTGTGATGTTTATGCTTAATTGAAAATGCTTGATTAATTGTTTTCGAACCGAAATTCTAATTAGTAGTTGTTTCGATCCGTGGGGTAGAATGCGATCCCGATCCTCGCTTTCCTTTAATTAGCGTTAACTTATTCTTTTCTTTAGTCACCACAACCAACCCATCACCTTTTCTTATTTCTTTTACACCATTTTTATTCTTGAAGTTTTAAAACAATTAACATCTAAAATTTAATCACTCCCTGTGGATTTCTTACGATACCCGACTTACCGCTTTACTTGCCTCGCAAGTGTAGTAGTATATTAGGTTTTTGTATCGCGGTGGCGAAACACACGACGACTGTGTCCTCACACGAACACACTTTTTCCGCCAGATCAATATGGCGCCGTTGCCGGGGAGTGTGTTTTAGATTGTAATTATTTTATTATTTCGTAGTATTTTTCCTTTTGTATTTGTATTCTTTGTTTTAACCTTTTTTGCAGGATAGCATATTTGAGCGCTAAGAAACTTTGATTCGCGGTTGCTCACTTTCTTGCTCGGATTCTCCATCTGCAAACAACGAGGTAATCATGTTCTACTATTATAGTTATTACGGTTATTCTAATGATTCATACTTTGGGGATAGTTTTCAAGTTTTCCATTTTCAAGATTTTCTTGAAAATGAAAGACTTGAAAACATTTATCGGAATGAAAATCGTTATTGGGAGCTTGAGTTGGATTTATTATTCGAATCCAATGACGATTCTTATTTCATTACTTTCGAAGACGAGTTTCAACCAAATGAGGAGTCCGAGGCTCTTGAGCCGAGGAAGCCTACTTTGGAAGAGACTTTGCTTCTTTACTCCCAAGGTTTGGAAAGCCTAAATGATGCTGGAATGAGACTTGGTGCACTTTGCGATGAGATGAATTCTTATGCACAAAACAACGAGGAGGTGGAAACTTGTGTTTCACCTCAATTTTTCAAAGAATTTCTCATCGAGTGTGAATCTTTCTCCCCCAAAATTCAATCTCCTTCTGACGATATGTTGATGGAGATTGAATTTGTTTCATCACCATATTCGTTTTCCGTGATCGAACCATTAGAATTACCGGTTGATTCCTATGAGTCGGTAGAAATTAAAACTTCTACACTTTTTGCTGATGAGGACTCCTTACCGGACTTGTTTTCGATGGATGTTATCCCCGTGTGTGCACCATCTCCCATTCCACTTGAAAAACCTTTGGGAGATGAGTCGATTTTTCTTGGACCTCTAGTGTACCTTTCCCCCTTATTATCCAAATCCCCCATCGTCCGCCCGAAATTTCAAATTGGCGATGGTTCACTTTTTTCACCACCCACGTGCCTTCCGTTGTTCAAACGGAATTATTATTTTTTGGGAGGCATGTTCGCTTTGGAGGGTCCACCGTTGATCTTTCAAAGTCAAATCCCTTTTTGGGTGGACCGTCAACTATTTAGACTTCTAGTATATAGTTAGTGTCTAGTCTAAATAGTAGGTTGTGAATAATTAGCTTTTTAATTTTCTTTCTTTCCTATTTTTCTTTCTTTTTAATGTAGTCTAGTGTAATTAGTTAACTCTTTGTTATTGTTTTTGCTATGCTCGGTACTAACTTGTTTTGTAGATTCCTTTGGACTCGCGCTTCTGGAGATCGCTCCAATTTTGGGTAATATCGTTCTTTTCCTCTATTTGTGTTGTGTTCTTAATGCGCATTGAGGACAATGCAACATTTAAGTTAGGGGGTGTAGGATATTTTATCCATTTCTTTGTTTAGTCCATAGATTTGCTCACATTTAGTTACTAAGCATGCCTTTTTGTGAAAAATTTGAAAATTTTCAAAAATATTTTCTTTCCTTTTTCTCCTTTGTTGGGCATTTTGCCTTGTTTCCAATGATAAATTTCAATAATTGGCCGATCCAATTGACAACTCAATGATGCATGTTCTCGATTTTATAAGTTATTAGACTTTAGTCCTCAAATCATTGATTTTGTGAATAACTTCATGAATTAAACTTTATCCCATGAGCATATGCACTTTCCTTGTTCTATTGATTTGGTTTAAGATTTTTATAACTCGGTAATCTTTTGTTGCATTGTATATACTTACACCGAGTAAGCTTTGTACCTTTCATCGTTTGTGAGTGTTATACACTATTCTTTCCTCTTTGAAAACGTTGAATTCGTTGGTAATCTCTCTAATCTTTCATTTGACCGTTCATTAATTGAGTTTATACTTGAAATGTGTTACTTGATCATGATTTTCATATATTGTTTTGACTCGAGAATTGCGTAAACTTTATGAAATGATCATAGGCCATCTTTGTTATATCACCCATATTAGCCTTGACCTCACCATATATGTTTCCCTAGTCACCCCCTTTGAGCCTAAATATAGCCTTTCGTTTCATTACCCAAAATCCCATAACCAACTCTAAATTGGAGTTATAAACCATACATACACTTTCCATACCTTTGTTTGGAATGTTACTTGGGATTGAATGATGTCGGTTGCAATTTAAGCATATGAGAGTTTGAAAAGTAAAGAAAAGTGATGTGAAAAAAGTGAAGAAAAAGAGAAAGCAAAAAGAAAAAGAAAACAAAAGAAACAGTGAGAAAAAGAAGAAAAGAAAAGAAAAGAGAAAGTTGTAAATATTGTTTGTAGTGTTCAATAAGCTTTGATTACTCTCTCCGATGATATATCTAATGCTCGTTTGGAAGTTACTTTCCATTTTTGATATTGCCCGCATCCTTCCCATTATTCCAAGTTTTCATCTCCGAACACTTTGAATCCGTACATATACCTTTCATTTCGTACCTTAACCCCAAACCTACATTACAACCCTATTACAAGTCCTATGTGATCTTAGGTTGATGTAATTCAAAAGTTTAAATAGTTTTGATAATCTGTGAAAATGCATTTCGCCTCTTTTAGTGTGCGGTATCCTTTCATTGAGATTGCAAGTTTTTCATTTCCTATATAGCGTTCTTCTTCTGTGACATGTGTGCGGCCTAGTTTCCATTTACATTTACTCTTTATGCCCGCATGTCCCGTGTATTACCTCCCATTCCGAGTGATTTCATTTGTTGAGCGTAATGCCCGTGAGGATTGAATGTATGCATGCTTTGATGTTTAGTATCCGAATTATTTAAGTTTTTCGCCAAATCATACTTTGCATATGCTTACTTCCCTCCCACATGTTAGAGTTTCAATTCATTGAGGTGCATTCGATAATGTTAATAACTACAGACTTCTCATGCGAATTCGTTTGCTATGCTAATAACATGTTGAAATCTTGTTCGCACTGATGAGTTTGTCTTACTTGATTGGGCATATTTTGAGGAAACTTTATGATGTTTGTGGGTTCCATCACTGAAAACCCTCACGAGACGACACTCGTCCACTAGGGTAACCTAGGGGTTTAACGGCTTATTGCATACGCTAAATGCAATCGAATCGCCCGCGAAAGTGGGATTGTCTTTTTATTACTTTTTCATCCCATTTTGTACTTGTATCCTACTTTTGGTCTGCTTGTAGTTCTTGTAGTTTCTTATTTCTTTGCTAGGGACTAGCAATGTGTAAGTTAGGGGGTGTGATACGACGCAAATATTGCGTATTTCACCCGTTAACCTACGCCTTATTAGCCCCCTTGGGTATCTTAATCCCTATACTTATGCTCGTTAACCAGACAACCTCGGATTTCTATGTTAACATGTTTTGCAGGGGTTAATTGAGCTTTGGTAGGTATTTGGATGCTTAGTATGAAGTTCGGACGCTTTTCGGAAATGTTTCGTCGACTTTTACAGCTTCGGGGGCATTTTAGTAATTCCAGCATTCGGGTTTGAATCCCGAGCTCTTCACGGAAGTTGAAACCCTTTGATTTCTCTTCGCGTGGGCGCCGACGGTGCATGATTCTGAGTTGTATCGAAAGAGTTATGGCATTTTTAGGATGGTTTTTACTTCAAATTCACACTCAAGGTCACATTCAAGGGCATTTTAGTCATTTCATATTTTGGTTTTTTATCCTAATGTCTTCTTGGATGTTGTAGTCCTTTGAGTTATCTTCGCGTAGCCTCTGACCGTGCCTCATTCCGAGCTATAACGAATAAATGGCGGCATTTTCCGTAAAACAGGACAAAGCTGCAGAATTCAGACCTGTAGGTTGCGAATCGATTCGGCCCAAAACCGAATCGATTCGGAATTCTGCAGAATTGCAGATTCGAACTTCCCCTGTTTCCGAATCGATTCGGACCTCCAGATTTTGGGTTTTCTTCCCTTTTATTACAAGTTTGCCATGGGATATTTGTTTTAAACCCAATTCTCTCTCATTTGAGAGAGATATATCAGTTTAGAGAAGGTTTTTAGGTGATTTTAGTGAGGGTTTTGGGGGGGATTTGAGAGCTCTTCTTCCTCTCTTGGTTTGACACCCATTTGGGTTTGTAATTGGTATTTTCATATTCCCTCTCCATTAATATAGTTGTATTTCCTTAATTCTTGCTTTGTTAATTAGATTTACATGCTTTCTAATTAGGTTTTCAAGCTTTATTTATTGCTTTCTTAGTTTAATTTAGTTAATTCATTATGCGTCCCTAGATAAATAGGGTCGGGATTGAGTTTCCGCCATTTTCGGGTTCGGACCTCGAAATTTAGGGTTTCGTGTAAAATTGCATTTAATTGAAACCTCACGTATTAAAGTCGGATTATTATGCGTTTAACTTTCTTTGTCATGCAACGTTAGTGTTTATAGCGATTATCTGAATTTAATCCGCGTGTGACCATTTTTCAGTTAAATGTTTTATCTCTCAACTTTGGGTTAAATTCCTTATTGTGTGATGTTTATGCTTAATTGAAAATGCTTGATTAATTGTTTTCGAACCGAAATTCTAATTAGTAGTTGTTTCGATCCGTGGGGTAGAATGCGATCCCGATCCTCGCTTTCCTTTAATTAGCGTTAACTTATTCTTTTCTTTAGTCACCACAACCAACCCATCACCTTTTCTTATTTCTTTTACACCATTTTTATTCTTGAAGTTTTAAAACAATTAACATCTAAAATTTAATCACTCCCTGTGAATTTCTTACGATACCCGACTTACCGCTTTACTTGCCTCGCAAGTGTAGTAGTATATTAGGTTTTTGTATCGCGGTGGCGAAACACACGACGACTGTGTCCTCACACGAACACACTTTTTTCGCCCGATCATCCGTGTTCTAAATCATAGATGGTTGCCAAAGTTGGATCGGTGGACACCGAGGTACTCGTGGACGCGTGTGCTGTGGACGACTATCGTAGAAGGATTTCTGCATGGGCATTATGGAGGAGAGGTTAAGGAGAAAATAAGCTTGAAGTCATGTGGGGATCGAGTTATTGTGTATGTCTATCTATCTTCCTTTGTAATATTGTATTATAGTCATTATCTGGCTCGAGCTGTCCAAGGTTTTTTCCCTTTATCATTTCCTCATACATTCGATGCTGTGAAATTATTTATTTTAGTTTCTTTAATCATCTAGATGCATGTTTAGGATTAAATAAGATAAAATTGGGCTGAATTAAAATTGGTTCACAAACCTGGTGTGTGTTAAAATTTGGAAAAAGGGTTTTGAAAGAGAAATTATTTTGTCACCTTAAAACACATTTGAGAAAAAGGGGCCTACATTTTCCATTAAACCTTTTGATGTGTTTACTAGATAATCGACTTGTTTTTAAGGCTAGCCAAATGGCTATAGTGTGGCGTAGGAGTAAGGAGGTAAGAATTCTTCATAAGCTTGTAACATACATCTCTAAGATGACCATTTTTGTTGCAAAAGGTACAAAGATAGGGTTAATTTGGAGTCATGTACATAGACAACTTAGGTTGATTTCTCTTTGGTTAGTTAGGTTTAGGATGGTTCTCTAACAACCCTCATTTTCTCATAATAAGGCTGGCTAGGCACGATACGCCGAAGATGGGGCTTATCGATCAATTAATACCATTCTCAGCACAACGTAATATAAGTATTGTTATTTTAATGGACGATACTTTAAACTTTATAAAATTTCCATGACAATAATTAACCTCAAACCAAACCAACTAAATAATAAATTCAATTGCAAGTGAAAATCACAACACCAACATAATGTAAATAAATAAATCTCGGGCTTATGCTTTACAATGTGTCCAAATAAAATAACTGGACTCTGCTAGAAAAAGCACCTAGGCTAGAGTTAATAATCTGGAAAGCGGCTAAGAGCGAGAGATCACAGGTGGGAACAACAATAGTCTCGCTATCTCTGTCTAGAAATAACCTGGGGGGAAAAACATTTAAATTTGGGTTGGAGTCTTAGGTGTGCAAGAATTAACTTATTTAATTTATAATGCAGTAATATAGTCGATGCAAAATAACTATTCCCACTTTGTCACTCAAATGCATTTAACACCTCACCCCTCATCTAAATGTGATATTATTCGCATCCCAATAAATTCTGAATAATAATTATGACAACGTGTCAAATCAATAATAATGTCTAAATGATTTAAGTGTACCGACTACATTTAATTATCAATACCCGTAATATATCAATCTCATAAGTTCCACATGAATGGCATAAACATTTATTATGCATTAAAGAATCACAATTTTAATTTATGTCCACATTCTTAGGCATTACAATTTATCTCATATAAACATTCGGGTAATCATATACAAATTTCCTTTGTATATTTGACACACAAAGGCATCTAACGCTGGTGTCTAATTTACGCTCTATCGGCAAGTCTGGAGGAATCTATTATCCTAAGCGGACATCGCAAACACACATAAATTGAGGGCAGTCCTTACGCAGGACACCTGTGCACGGTCCATACCCAGTGGCGACACAGGAAGGGTCAGCGACAACACCTTCCTCTCGTAGGAGGCGCCTCCACGTAGTACCTATATGACACACATATCGTCAAGCCCACCTCTGTCGAAGTGTGGTACCCGGTTCGAACGTACGAACCACCGAGCTGATAGGACAGTCCACGAATATTGGCATGTCCACCACTACACCAAAATGCTAATTTTGTGACTGCTAATTGGGGTGACAAACTTGTCACTCCCGAGAGCAGTCATAAAATTGTTTGTAACTCCCATTAGGAGTAATAAAATAAATGGTAATAAAAAATTTGAATAAATTAGTTTGTCACTGCTAATGAGAGTCACAAATGTTACCATTTAATTAATTTGTGACTACTATCAGTAGTTATAAATTTATAACTGTCACTAGCAGCCACAAATTTATCGATAGGCCTAATTTATGACTCTTATGAGCAGTCAAAAAATTATAACTTCTATGAGGAGTCACAAATTTTTCCCTAGGACTAAATTTGTAACTGCTAACGACAGTCATAAATTTGTGATTGCTGGTAGCAGTTATAAATTTTGGTGTAAGTCTTAATTTATAACTGTTAGTGACAGTCATAAATTTGTAATTGCTCCCGACACTCACCAATTTTGGCCCACTTTAATTTGTGACTGTTCGGAGGGGTCACAAATTTTCTAACCTACTTTAATTTCCCTCCTCGCTCTTTCTCACAACTCTCCCACCGCTCACAGCAAAGTGCATTCCTTGGTTTCTCACAATAATTTTTTTCCCACTCACAACTCTCCCTCCTAGAAGGTCTTCGGTTTATCTTTCTCTCTCTCACTTAACTTTACTCACTCTTGCACCCTCTTTACTCACTTAACTTTAATAATTTTTGTAAAAATTTATGCTGAGTTAACAAATTTTGTGTTGAGGTCATAAATATTGTGATTGACCTAGAAGGTTGTGACCAAACAAATTTGTGACCTAGAAGAAGAAGAACTTCCGTCCCCTTTTATCTTGCTATATCCTGCATATATGTTTTTTTAATGAATTTCGATTGGTATTATTTGTTTCAGGGCTTTGGTTTCTCCCGCTCTTTCTCACACCAAGGGTGCATTCGTTGAGTTTTCGATTTTGGTGATTTTTCAATTTTGGTGAGTTTTCGATTTCGATTTGATGCTATAAAATTATTTGATGTATGTTATTTTTTTGAGATTTGTTAGTTCGATTAATTTCACGCACAATATTGGGTTTTGCTGTTTGCAAATCGGGATTTTGGCATTTGTTTGGGATTTTGCATTTTTCCCACACACTTGCTGTATGTTATTTGTTTTGGATTTGTTAGTTCGATTTGTTTGGGATTTCCCACACACACTTGCTGTGAAACAACATTTTTTCCATTAAGTGGTATTTTGATTATTGAGTGTGATGGGAGACTATAATTTTGGGCACTTTGTTCGGCGTTGATATTATGTGGTATTTTGATTATTGAACTTTGTTTATTCAATGGAGAATGGAAAATTCAGTGTATTAAAGTTGATTTTATTGAACTTATTTTATGCGTGTCGTATTGAACTCAGTTTACTTTAAAAAAAATATTTAAGCAATTTGTAGTACACTTTTTTGGAATGCAATCTGTAAAATGTGGAATGAAATCTGTAGTGAAATGTGGAAAGCAATATGAATAACATGAACACTCTTTTCATTTTATACCAACCATTACAAATTACAACAGTTCTTACAAAATGCCACTAATTCATAAGATTTTTCCATTACAACCAACATAGTTTCTTACAAAAATGAGTTGTCCCAACTCAATTTCCATCACTTGCAACCAACAATTACATGAACTAAGTTTATACAGCCAAACAAACACAAATTACAAACAAGCACCAAGATAAATTTCACAATCTCGTTAATAATTTCTTCATTGTTAGTATCTCAAGTCTATCATATAGACCACAATCAACTTGATGAAGGAAGGGTCTCGATCCAAATATTGTTCTGGTGCTCCACTATTCACTGATATTGTAAGGACAAATTTTCAATCGAGTCATTTGTTATATTGGCTTAATTCCGTTGGACAAAACATTTTTGGGTCATACTGCATCAACGATCATTCAACACAAGGATTCAAGCATCGCATTCAAAGTTCACGCATCATCAATATTCATGCCGTGCTATTTATCCTACGAAGGTATATGACCTAAATACAATTTTATAAGTTGGAGTATTTTGACTAATCAAGAAATTTCAAATAAGAAAATGTTCATATATAAGCTATATTAATTTTGAAAAAGTCCTTGAATTAAATTGAAAAATTTTGGGCAAAAATCAGATTCTCGTTTGAAGTTTAACCCAGGTCGTTCGAACGACCTGGTTCTAACGAAGTGGTGCCTCGTTAGTAGTTCGTTAGAAGTTCGTTAGAAATGTCGTTCGAACGACCTCGTTCGAACGAGATTTCTAACGACATCTAATCATCCTAAACTGGAACGCCGTTAGACAAGTCATTCGAACGAGTTTCGCCAGATTTGATTTTTTTAAACTTATTTATTAATGCAATTTTTTCCTACAACTGTTTTTTGCCCACTACTTTTTCAGTTATTTTCTAATGGACGAAAATTCAGTTTTATAACTTAAGGAAGATAATTTTTAAAAATATACTTTTCCATAACTTCCAACCTTTTTGATAAAAAATCTCTCCAACATTTTTATCAATTTTTCAAATCAAAACCCCTTCATCAATTCACATTCAACAAGCAAGATTGCGGTGGATCTCTGCATTCAAGCTTCGAGGAGACGGTGGTTTTGGGCTTCGGTGGATACCGCAACACGAGGAGTGTTGAGCAACGCGTTGGTGTTTCGCGGACTACAACTTCAGAGGTCGAGGACGGCATAAGCATGTCTTGAGTGAGTCAATTTCTGTAAGTCTTTTGAGTCTCTTGTAAAACCTTTTGTTGTAGTGGATTTTGTCTAGGCCCAGCCGTCCGAGGTTTTTCCTATTTGGGTTTTCCTCGTACATCGGCGTGTTGTGGTTGGGATTTTCGCACTTTCATTTTATCATATCATCTAGATGCATGCTTAGGATAAAATGAATTTAATTGGAATTTGTTCTTGCAAATTTGTGAAACTAAATTTAAAATTGAGTTAGAAGAATACATCTTTCATAGAAATAATAAAATTGGATTAAGTGTGTGTGTGTATTCTACGAATTAAACTAAGACCATATAACCCCGCAACTTCAGATATTGATGACAAATGAATTGATATAAGATTACACCATCCCATAAAGTGGTTGTGACATTTTGTACACGAGTAATGCAACTTCTCACAATTACCATTTGTGTTCAATAGCATAACTTTAACTTCTGTTATAGCTCCACAGTCGCATTTTTTCAAAGTATAGCGTAACTTTAACTTCTGTAATTATTTTTATATTTTAATCGTCCTCTATAGTTTCTATCATATCCCAACGAAATTAATTGAGACACGACAGTGAATGAACAATTATTTTTGTTATCTCCCAACTGTACCACCACCATTATTGAGTGTGATTAAATCGGAATCGTACTGATTGATGGAGATAAGACCATTTTCGCTGTGACGTATTTTTTTTCATGCAGTTTTTGTTCATTTTCTCTGTGAGTTTTCGTTCATCGCCGTGGTGTAATTTTTACTGTGTAGTTCTTGTTCTGTGATGTAATTTTCGTTCATCATTTTGCATTTCTTTGTTCGTCGATGTTCGTCGCTGTGTAGTAATGTCTATTTTATCCCTTTTTTTTCTCAACTCTCAAATTAATAAGGCATAAAGTAGACGAATCGAAATACCGATCCAATCATCGAATTCTAACAACAGTTCGAATTGGATTGGTTTCTGAAACTGAAATTGAATTTATTTTCATTGAATTTGATTCTCTTCCAATAGGTAAATCGAAATTTTGCAATTTATGAGTGTATCTATAATATATAGAAAATTTTATTACATAAATTTTGCAATTACAGTACCATTTCTCAATTAACATTCGAAATTTTGCAATTTATGTGTGTATTTGTAATATATAGACAATTTTATTACAAAATTTTTACAATTACAGTACCGTTTCTCAATTAAAACTTTGAGCTCTGGGGCCTAGGTACCATAACTATTTTTCTCACCGGTATTCATCCTTTACCATGTAGTTATGCATTGGAGCTACTAAGGTTCCGTGAAGTCCGGAAGGTAAAACTCTTCAACTATTTGTTGACATTTTAATATCTTGCAATTCAATTTCCATTTTTAACAGTTAATTATTTTAAGTGTTTTCGGCCTTCAGAAATCAAATGGAACATGCAATTCTGTGCATTATACAACTTATTTAGACATGCTGATAGAGTTGACAAGATTGCAAATATTATCGAGAGATTGGTAGAGATTATCATTCACTAAATGACTTAATTCTAAGTGTTTAAAATGGTTTTACACCTCATTATTAATGTTATCATAAATTGTTCCCCATTTTATTTTATTTCGTTTACACGAACAAGGTGATTTAAAGATTCGAGTTCAAGCATTGGAGTCTAAGAGATCTTTCCAATATGTATATGTTGTCCAAATACAATAGTGAGTGTAAGTTTATCTAGTGTCAGATCTGCTTTTTTGTTTTGTGTGCAAAGACTTGCTGGGTTATCTGGTTAATTGCCAAGAGATTACGACTTCTTGTGCCAGATCTTCTTTATATATGGAAGCCCAAGATATTTTTTTGGCCTCCCAATTTTTCGTTGATAAATAATTCAGTAATGTGAGTTTAACAAATACATGGGATATTATCTAGTTTTTCAGCAAAAGTTGGGATATGTGGAGTGGATAGTTCACAGCATCTTAAATATGAAACTTATTAGTGCATAGTTCAAAACATCTTAAATATAAAACTTATTAGTGCATACAAGAAATAAAAGAAGTATTCTTTACTGCTGTTAAATTAAGGTTTACTATTTCATCTTGTTCTCCTTACTGATCCTGAGGAATTCATGTGAAAAAATATACACTACAGGGTATTGTCGGTCACCTCTGGAATTATAAAATAGTTCTACCATTTAGAGTTTTCATTTCAGAATAATGGTTGTAATAATTGGGTGTGATTGAGCCACATCGACACTAGACTGACACTATTTCAATAAAAGAAAACGTGCTTGAAAATTTATTTGTAAATTATAGCATAATTTGAACGACTATTTTTAAGATAAATGGTTCGGGTGTTAAGTATACCAAGTGGAGTTATTCAAGACCTAAGTAGGGAATGCGGATTTGAATTAAAGGTTAATTGTTTGCAAGATCTTGCCAATGTTTAATGTACTGATGTGCAGCAATGATAGTGTTTTTAGGTATTCTTTCAAGAAATGTTCTTGTAAAGATTTGATGTGGTTAAAATTACTAGGTCTAACAACAATGGGTTAGTTTAATCCTAACAACAATTAATTCCTCCTTGCTTGCTTGGTCTAATGATTAATATATGAAACATGAGATGAAATGGTTGAAGAGGCTTTTAGTTGTAAAAATTTCATTGTGTTTGTATTTTAGAAATTGAATTATAAAATAAAGTTTTAGAAATAGAACCTTATCATTCTGACTTGAAGCCTTGAATTTAGACTTGTAACTAGCATCCTTAATAAAGTTGAAAACTCTATGAATAATGAAATTACTAGTCATCATAGAACCTTCAAAAACACTAGAATTTCTACATTTCCATAACTCCCATAGAATAGCATTAGGAATGATAAAAAAAGGAATTGATTGATTTTCGAGATAGATCTTCACATCCACCAGGACATAAGAATAGAGTGAAAAGAGTAATGATCAAGTTTAATACCAAAGATACTTGAGAAATAGTTCCAAACAGCTGCTGAACACGTGCATAATGTATTTAAAGACAATCAAGACAAGAATTATCCCTCAAATACTTCCAAGGACCACCCCGACCTTTAAAAGATCTTCCATTGACCTATTTAACTTCCCTTCTAGAGGTCCAAAAGACAGAGGCAAACGATACTCATTCCAACCAAGCATGGATACAATAAAGATTAGAATGCCTACAAACATTACCAAATCTGCCATTTACGAAGATAAAATTACTCATTGTAAGACTGTTGTGCCAGATGCATTGCTTTAACATAAGGAAATTGAAGAGGAATAAACATCTAACTCTAGACTTGTTTGAAGTAATGATGATATACATATCAAACTGAAGATTAATAAAGAAGCATGCCTAATAGTAACTACTGAAATACCTGGTAAACACATTTATAACAAAAATCGAATGCTAAACCCTATCCGATATAGATCCTAAAGATAGTAGATACACAATAAAATGTGAACCGAAAAGCAAGCATAATTTATAAACCATATTAGTAAGTAATATAAACCATATCATTAAAACCTTAAGGAGAAGTAAACCAATATAAACCAAACAAATCAATATAAATGCGTGGGATTTAAATATAAGCAACAATTGTAAAAGGATATCAATGTTTGAGTATGTGAAAAATGTTAGGGAGAGTGAAGGTATTAACATACTCTGTCCTTTTAGTTTCAATGAGAATACTATGTATCGTGCGGGTCAACGAGAATACTTGTCTACTATGTGTCGTGCGGGCAAACAAGAATACTATTTGGTATCTACTTTATTTATTCTCCCTCATTATATATTCATTTGGTCACGATTGTTTCTATGTTCTCTACTTCTGCTAATATTGGGCCTTCTGCTAATCTTGTTACATTATGAATATTTTAACTGATTTGGTTGACAAGTACTCATATTGCCACCTTGTTCCATTATGAATCTTGTTATATTATGAATGTTTCAGTACTTCGTCCTTACTAGTTTTATATTCTTAATGTATGAGGGCACATGTTATCAGGACCGACCCTTCTTAAAAAAAGTTTCCATAGTTCTTGAATTATTTGATCATCTTCTGTTCATTTGATGTTTCTTCCAGGCATTAATTAGAGAACTGGATGATATGCAAAAGGTGAATACAAAACTCTCTATTATAGTTGAAGAAGTGACACAAGAACACTGCAAGAAGAGTGAGGTAAATATATGTTTTACTCTTTCAACCTGCCTCTTTTGGAAGGGTTATTATCATCATTTATACATAGACGTGTACACTGAAGATCACATTTAGTAATTTTAATATAAAAACTTTGTAGATTTCGAAACCTTGAAAATTTTAATTCTCCACCTTTCTATTTCGTGTTACTCTTAATTCAAGATGAAAATTTTACTTGAAAAGTATTTTCCTTGAATTTTGTTATCTTGAAAATATTTTCCATGTAAAGTCTTTTCTTTCCCATCTTTGTAATCAAATGTATTTTCCAAGGTTAATAATGGAGAGTATCATTTTCCAACCTTTGGGAGAGAACCCTAGGTACATATGGAGATGCCTATTTTTTTCATTTTAATCCAGTGATGCTTACTTTTCTCATTTTAATCTGATAAGAACATCATTATCTAGTACTAGAACAAACACTCAAAAGTTGAAAAAATAGTGTATAAGATCATTTTCATGATTTTTCCTCAATCGTATGCATGCTAGGATGAAGAATGTTCTAACTGAAATGATTTCCTGGAATTAATGTACCTTTATATTTCCCTTTGTTATTAAATGGAGCTTCAAAGACGAGTTGTTGTCAACTTTTTCTATAATCCTGAGCATTTGAGGGATCAAGTTAGAGAACTTATGTGTGTTACCAATTATCTCCTTACTAATCTTTCCTTTTGTGTGTTACCAGTTCTTACTATTTTTAAGGTTCACTGTAATCTTTAACAAGTCTTCTCAAATGGTCCCAATGATGTTGTGACCTAGCTTAAAACTTTCTAGCTGTTACCGAATCAGTTGGAACTTAAAATAGTAGTACAGCACAAAAACAATTGGAATGGTTTAAGAAAATTTAAATAGGTTAAATTGTAAACAAAAAAATCTCGCAGCACTGTCATTTTGGCAAGAATCCCTCGTAAACTATATTAATGCATAAAATTCCCCTGAATAATGTATTTGGGCGCAATGACCCTTGTGTATATATAATACTCTATGGGAAATCCTAGACATTACATATCTCCAATTTGAAATTCTTATATTGGTTTTTTGCCAGGCCTATGTGACTCAAGAAGACATTCTAACATGGACAATATTGGTTAGGGAAGCTGTGTACTACTCGGTTGAGCTTCAACTGCCTAATTCAGTGTCCAGATCTGAGAAAAAGGAGAGAGTAGAGAGGACGATAAAAGAGATGGGGTTGGAAGACTACATTAACACGAGGATAGGAGGTTGTGGAAGCAAAGGCCTTAGAGGAGTGCAAAAGATACGAGTAAGCATTTATATATAAATTTTAACGCGGCCAAAGCTTCTCTTCCTCGATGAACCTACAAGCGGCCTTAATAGTGTAACGCGACCAAAGCTTCTCTTCCTAAAATTTAGCTGACACAAATGTCTGAATTCATTTACTTCCTTGCCTTTCCTTTTTTCTTTTGCAAATGTATTAACAATCTAGACGGCCAGAGATTCTTTTCTTAAATGCTTTGATTATTTTTAACTTGCTAATTCCTATGAATAATTACAGCAGTACCCCATGAATTCCATACTATAGTAATTCCATACTGCTGTAATTATGTACTGCTGTAATTCCTAGTTAATGTCTAATTATATACTACTGTAATTACTCATAGTGAATTAGACATTAACTAGGAATTACTATAATACCAGGTTAAAAATGACGTCTATATAATATTGTAATTCCTAGTATGAACATTATGTACTGTTGATTTATTATGAGTTTGATTGTGTACCTGCTATTCTCAAGTGTCTCTAAGAAGTTATGCGTGGTGTCATTAGGAAACGTTCAATGAGGAAGCAGATTGCAGGGATCAATTCGCATTTGCCTTGCAGTAATACAATGTGTTTCCTTTGTTTACAACCAGATGTACCATTAAGTTATGTGAATAAACTTGTTAATGCTACTCAGGTATGCTGATGCAACTAATTTGTTCAAGCGCATGTTCCTTAGTTTTACCCGTGATAGAAGAAGAGGATATTGGACTTTAAGGCTCTCAGTTGATTTGGAACACATGGGTCATCTTAATGAAAGTCTTTCAGTGCTGAACATGGGTTACTAGATCCATGGGTTCATGCAGGTTCAAGAATATCATTACAAAGGCGGGTCCTGCACTTGGGAAAACCTCCAAGATGCTTGATAACTCCTAGTTATTCATGGTCTATCAAGAGGAAGATTACTGAGGTAATACTATAAATGTCTTTATATTGATTTCGATAATCAAGTGATTAAATTTTCAAGTAATAAATCATACCTATTTAATGTTAATTTAGGTTACTTAACACTCAAATTTATGCTTTAATAGATATGGCTTAAGAAATTTTCCTCTGCTCTTGACAAGATAGGTTCATATTCAAGGGAGACCATTGAACTGCAAGACAGTGACGAAGAGCAGGTTTTATGGTGAAAATGGAGAACAATGTGGAGTAGAACAACTAGCTCTACAATATTATGTCGGAGAAGGAGGTGGTTGGTAGGGTGTTCATTCAGAGAGTGGCATTTGGTTAAATATATTTGGGCTTCTCATGTGGGATATTATCTTTGCTGATGTATCGAATGTCTTCTACACCAAATTTCAGGTATTTTTCCAACTCACATGTTCCTGTTTGGCAAAATTATCTTTATTAGGACTTGATCATTGTTCATGAACTTTTATGTAATCCTAATCTATAAGGTGTTTGATTGTGTACTTCTGATTGGATTTATTAGAACTTGATCATTGATTATGAACTTTATGTACTGCTGATTTATTAGGAGTTCGATTATGTACTGCTAATTTGATTTATTAGGATTTTGAATGACAGAATTTCCATTTAATGCTCTAAATAAGTCCCCTGACTCGTCTGCTTCTTCCATCTCTACAACACACTCCACCTTTATGAAAATAACATTGTGCCCCAAATTCTTTATTGTAACTAAAATACTTACATTTTATTGTTTGCAGGCATACACATGGCATACCCGGCATACATAGTATTCAAAGGCCTAAATTCAGGTGTTCACACTTAGTGGCAAGCAACATAAGCACAAGTCAGTGGATACCGAGGCGCCGTATTAAATTTTTTTGAGTCCATTGAACTTGCTCAACAGGCATATTCCGAGTACAGGAGGGAGGATATCATCGCATCAATACCCCCCATGGCTAATATACCAAGACTTCATGAAGCGTATCTACGGCGTGGTGACTCCTGGTCTAGGTTTAGAATGATTTGTTACATGTTCATGACATTTCATGTCATCAAAGTATTGTGTCGTTATTTTTTTAATTTATTTTTTATTATATGTTCATTTTGTACTTGGCGCCCAAGAAGGGGTTGTTTGATGTGAAATTAAGTTTAAACAAGTTTTATATGTTTGGATATTTGGAATATCAGAAATAGAAATGAAATGTTGTCAAAATTTTTAGACTTGTTATCATGATATTTATTCTATTCTCATTATTTATCATTTTGTGAAAATACAAAGATATTTGTAACAATTTTATCACATTTAACAAATACAACTTCTGTAACTGCTAGTAGGAGTCACAAATTTGTCACTACTGTCAATTTTGTAACTGTTAACAGGTATTACAAATTTGTCACTATTGTCATTTTTGTAACTTCTAACAACAGTTACAAATATAAGATTCGTAACTGCTGTCAGCAGTTATAAATATAAGATTTATAACTACTGACAACAGTTATAAATATTAGATTCATAACTGCTAACAACAGTTACATATATGATATTCGTAACTGCTGACAGCAGTTACATATAGCAGTTACAAATTGGGGTCATCAGTCATAACCCCATAGGGGTTTTAAAATTTTGTGACTGCTATTAGGAGTTATAAATTTTATTTTGTCACCCCCTAAATTATGACGGTAAATAGCAGTTATAAAGGCCATTTGTGACTGTTGAAAGCACTCACAAATCTCCCATTTTGGTGTAGTACACATAAATACATAATAGTACATATTGTTATCTCATATAATATATATAGGTAATTACTCCATAATTACCATAAAAATCTCTCATAAAGTCCACAATATTTTTATTTATTAATGATTTACCATCTAGTGAATTATTAAGTTCACCCCCATCGAATAACTACTTAACCATCTAGTTAATTGAAATTTTTTCTGTTTAATGTGGGCGTAAATGTATATTTAATAAATTATTTATTGTCCCAAACCTAGTTCCACTTACTCAATTGGACTTATAGAAATACTCACAACCAAACCCCAGGCCCAACACCCTCGTTATTAAATTTCCATATAATGTTTTTCTAATTAAATCCCAAATATAATTCCCAAAAGGAATTCAGGAAAAAGAATCAAAGGTGTTAGATTTAGGTAACTACTTCACAATTACCCTAAAACCCCTCCTAAGGTTCACAACATTTCCATGTGTTAATAATCGACCATCTAATAAATTATTAATTTCACCGCATAGAATAATTATTTATCCACGCCATTTTCCCAATTAAAGGTGGCATATTCTTAATGTTAATAAATTCCCTCATTAACTCGTATACAGTAAACAAACCCTTTTTAACTCATTTACAGTATCCCAAACCAATTTCGGTAAACCAAAATAAGCCCAAGCCAAAGCGAAAAAAGGAACAAAAAGCCAAAAACCACATCACGTCACTCGAACGATAGCGGGGCTCATTTGCGCGACATGTTGTTCGTACGACATGTGACGTCGTTTGAGCGACCCTCTTGCCTTATTCCCCACACTACTTCTCAATTTCAGTTCTTCTCATCTTCAACTCAAACCCAAAACTGTTATACAAAAACTCAAACCCAGAATAATTCATACAGAACCCAATAACATAACTCAGAATTTCATGTTTCCAGTCCCACAAAATTATATATGTTCAAGGCTTAAAGACCTCATATGTTTTTCCAACTTTTAACCATTAATCTATTCACAATAAGAGGCATTTATCATGGAATCTACAACAAATCTCATTCTAAAATTTAACAATGTCACACTCTACATCAAAAAATCAAATATCCCCGATTTTACTATCAAAACCCTAAAGAATCTTCCTCCTTTTTCGATTTACGATACCTCAATTTTTGGGACAAATTCTACCTAAAAACCAGATCTCTACATGTATTATTCATCATCAAATCAATCATATTAAAGCCTAAATCCTAGAAATTTAAGGGGTAATTATGATGCATCAAGAATTAAATTGGAAACATAAATTAAGTAAGAGAATTCTTGGCTTAAAGATTCGTAGAAGAAAGCCTCTTGAAACCCCCTTGATTTTTTCTTTTGCTTCCTTTCCTCTTCTTCTCTCTTTTGGAATTTCTCCTTTCTTCTCCCGCTAATTTTGTTTTTAGGTTTTCTGGAATGATTGTGGGGGAATGGTTTACCCCCACTTAAATACTAAAAAGTGATTAATCCCAAGTTGGGACTTAAACCCAACTTTAGAACCCCAAAACGGACCCGAATCCATAATACAACAAGCCCAAAGTCCCCCAACTCATATACCAATAACCCATGACTATTTTTAAACATTAAAAACACTAAAGCAAGTCTCCAATGCTTCCTAAAATGCATCCCAATTATTTCTATCTTAAACATTTTTATTATGTTCCCGCGAGACATGCCCGTAAATTTATTTATGTGTGATTTATTTTTCACTAGTAAGTCCATTATGTCCAATTGAGTTTTATATTTATATAATCATGTATTAGTGTTTATTTATATTAAAATTTACTTGTTTAATTTAAATCCTCCCAATTTAAGTTATTCTTAAAATAAATCCTAAATTATTAAATTTATTTATGTCGTTAAATTTTATTCTGAAAAATTACGAGGCATTACAGGTTCAAGTTGGTAACAAACTTGGATAAAGATTCGGATATATCATTGGATGAATCACCTTCTTCATACCCTATAACTTTTTCTCTCTTGATATCCTTTCTCTTTATAACCTAGGGCCGGTTCGAGAAAAAACTTTCCCATTCTCTCGGAGTTGTCCACAAGAGTGATTTTGACTTCCCGAGAAGCCTCGAGATCTTTCTCAAGTTTAAATTTTTTTCTTAAAGTGTTTTTCTAATATCCATTGATTTATAAAGATTGTTCGTAACATGAGCTAGAGAATCATTCAAATCACTTGTTTATTTTCCCAACAAAATAACCTCAGAAAGAGAAATCTTAATCGCCTCCAGTTGACTAATTAACGCCTCATTCTCCTCAGTCCTTTCAACTCTTTTTCTAACGTCAACACCTAAAAAGTTAACCTTTTATTATTCTTTTAATTTCGCACAGACTCGGTGTTTAACTTAGAATAGGCAGACTACAAATCACTTTCATCAATATCACTCTCACTGCGAACAACATCACTTCCTTGTGAATGATTGGATACAACTTCAAGTTTTCCATGCTCGAGAATATCAACAATAGGATGTGACATACTTGAGGAGATTACATGACTTGAAACAAGGGTGGTGAAGTTGTTTCCATAAGTAACAAAGTCATTGGAGTATCAGACTCATTGTCATTATCGCTAAGAGTGGTATTATAAATGACTTTGTCTTTGCCCTCTCTCTTAAGATTAATGGGACACTCATACGCTCTATGGCCTCATCCCTCACACTCAAAACATCTTTTTGAATCATTCCTTTTAAATTTAACTCTTTTAGAGTTCTCACTTTTATATTTCTTTTGATCTCGATCATTAGAACTTCTACTTGCCTTATTTTTATTTTTCTCAAACTTTGGTTTATTAAATTTTGAATTTTGCCTTTTAAACTTGAGAAACTTTTTGAATTTTTTATTAAATAAGGCCATATCAATAGGATCCATATCGGACTCATTGAATTCAGATTTTTATTCGTTTTTAACTTTTAGATAAACTCCCTTATCTTTCATTTTGTTATCTTTAGGAAATATTTCTAACTCATATGTGTAGAGATCACCTACAAGTTCTTTGAGTTTTAAGGAATTGAACACCCCTAAAAAAATTAAGTATAATGAAGTTAGAAATTGAATCGGATAGAGAGAGATCTAAGAATCTTCTTGACTACACAATTTTCATGGATATTATCACTTAAGTTGAAACATGAGTTAACTGTATCGAAAATATGGGCATAAAACTCATTGAAAGTTTCACTCTCGTTCATGGTGATAGTTTCAAATTGAGTTATTAGATTTTGAAATTTGGATGCCTTAACCTCATTCGTTCCCTCATGAGTAGTTTGAATAATCTCCCATTCCTCTTTTAAAGTTTCACATGTCATAATATGATGAAACTCCTCGGGAGTAACATCACTAAATAAAACATTTAAACCCTTATAATTAAAATTTCATAATTTCAACTCATCCTCACTCTATTCCTTTACAAGTTTTAAAATAGTAGCTTCCCCAACTACAACAGTTGGAGGGGACCACCCTTTCTCAACAACAAGACAAAAACATTCATCAATTGATTTTAACGCAGATCTCATACGTGATTTTTAATAGGCATAATTTGTTCCATCAAACATGGGGGGTCTATTTGACGAATAACCTTCTATATAACCTCCTGTATTCATTTAAATAACATTTATAAACTCGCTCTGATACTAATTTGAAATTTCCCAATTATAAGGCTTAGGTCCAAATTCGTGAAATACACCCCGAGATATAAATTCACAACAGCGGTTATAATTACAACTAGGCCAAAAGATTGATAGTTTCCAAATTTTAGTCTTGATTACTAAACCCTAATTGAGCATAGACAATTTGATTAGTAAGTGGAAAGCACACAACTACAATGCTGCGATGTACGAGGAAAACCTAAATAGGAAAAAACTCTGACAACCAGGCCTAGACAAAATCCACTATGAATATGATTTTATAAGAAGACACAAAAGACTTATAGATATGACCCTGGAAGTACCGCTAGTGCCTCCTTCAACACCTCTGTTAGTTGTATGTGTAGCTTCAACACGTTGTACGACACTTCCTGTGTCTCGGTATTCACCAAAAGCCAAGCGCCGTCTCCAACTCGTGTGGAGGTCCAACGTACACAACAATGATTAAAGTGGGAGAAGATAATTCTGGGTTTTTAATCTTGAAAAATGATCCAAAGAGATCATACAAAGATTAGAGAAATTTTCTTAAGAAATTTTTGGTTTTCCTCAAAAGTTCAAAGACGTTATTATTTTTTTCCCGAGCCATTTTTATTTTTCAAAAAATGGAAGTAGTGGACGAGGGAAGTTATGAAGAAAAACTACTGAAATAATAGAAAATTTTCATAACTGTTGCAGTCGATCGAATGACATACAGTCTTATTCAAACGTCTTGTTAAATGTCATTTGAACGAGATATAAAAGAGGTTTCAAATGAGATCTCAACACAGACCCTTAAGGGATATTTTTCGAAGTCAATTGAACTACCTCGTTCGAACAAGATAGCAGATCTCGTTATAACAACCTTAATAATTTATGAAAAAGTAATTAAAATTTTTATTATTTTTTTATAAAAATAGGAAGCCTATAAAATGTATCACCAACAAAATGTTAAAAATGGGTCTATACCTTTGGGACAAATAAGCGTTCGAATTGATGATGTGAAGTCTTCAATGAGGTGAAATCTCGGATGCTCAATTTTTTCAATGTGGAGTATAATCTGACACCTAAACACTCTAAATGTTTTGTCAAACGAAAATAGCCAATGCTACAAATTGACTCGATTTGGAAATTTTTCTTTACACTAAGAATGTTGACCTTCATTCAAATTGAAATAAAAATCTATAAGATGGCCTATCTTTAGGACAATTAGAACAAACAATTTTTTAAGGTATCGCATGATCAAGCACACGATTTTTGTTATAAATCATAGATGCACAAATTCTTTATTCTTTTCAAAATTATCCACAATATTTTTTCCTTTCACTTTAAATATCAAGTAAACTTTTTCTTTTGTTGTTTTCCCATGTTGAGAAGAAGCTTTCACAAAAATTGTTTCTAGTTTTGAAGTTGAGAAGTACCATTTGATAAACACCAACCATATTTTATTATTTCTCATTTGGAATGGTATCAAAAGATTTTATTCAAATTTTTTGATCTCGTTTCTAAATCAACTTTCGTATTTATAGACGAGATCAATTCATTTTAAAGACATTTAACTTTCTTTTTCATATTGGTATTGAACTCTTCACAAACTTGAAGGCCAATTTTTCATGAGATAAATTAAAACATTTCTTTCCTCTTGAAAAGTAAAAAAAAAATCATCATCTTGTTTTGAAGCAATGCTCTTATCCATTAAATCACCAACCATGTCTAAAAGTTAAAAAAAAGATATCAATAAATTTAAGCTCTTTGTAAATGATAAGTCCATGAGCTTACAAAGCACACAAAAATTCATTTTCATATTTTTTAAATTTAATTTCATTTAAAAACATGAATTTTTATTTTTCAAAAGTTTGGATCTTCGGAGAAAGAGCTATATTTTCTTGTTTTAAAATATACGTTGAATCCACATCATCTTTTGAAAAATCTTTCTGCAACAACTTTATACTCTTCACATATGTAAGCATGGTCAAGTTGAAGTTGATTAACAATATATGACTTAATTTATAAATTATTTTATTTTCTTCCCAAATTATGATATCCCCCTTAAAGGTATCTCATTTAATCCTCGTTCTATTCAACCGATCTTTAAGATCGAAGTCATTATTATCCTTTTTTTTATTATCTTTCAATTGGGATGTCATCACAACATTCTCTTTAAAAAGATTCTTAATAAATCCATAATATTTGGATTCAATAACCTTAAAGTCTTTTTTTGCACAATTTTCCTCACATATAACTTTTTTATTTATGAAGGAAGCACACCAAACATAATCGAAAGAAGAAACAAGTTTGGTAAAAATATAATTTTTTGTTAGACCAATGAAATATCTTATTTAGTCACACATGCATACCTCAATATATAGTCACACATTTATCTCCCTCTAGGTGGTTAAATCTACAAAAATAAGGAGAGGCTCTGATGCCAGAATAGAGTGAATGTGTTGCATATGGGGCTATGAAAAGCGAAAAAATGACTTTAACTCAAATACCCAAATTAAAATTTATTCCCAATATTAAGATTAAATTTTCTTTAATTCACTTTATGGGAAAAGAAAAAACCCTATATTTATGTGATAAATTTTATCAAAATGGTTCAAATATAATTTATCTTCTTAGATTAAAGTGATGAATTAAAAAAAATGATAAACAATTAAATAATACAAAGATATAGAATAAAAAACTCATAACGGGAAAACCTAGAGCCGAACAAATGACAAACGAACTATAATAGAGACTTGAAGAGAGGGACTACGTCTTACACTCACTTATTCATAACTTTCACTCAAAATCTTTTCCACCATATCTTCTAACTCAGGAAGGAGTGAATACTTGGACAATGCTTCACAATTTTCACTTTTTTTTCCTAACAATAGTGTCTTTACAACTCAAATCAAATGATTTCTTTTAAGTTTATGATTGAAACATTTTTCCTGATGAAATCAGAACAAAGAGAAACCACAACTGTGTATATTTACTACCTAGGATGTGATTCCTACATGTTGACGAAAGTGTTTAACAATCTTTGGCTTACTCAAAACAAACTCCCAAACTATTTTAGAGATATTAAAAATATAAAGTTACTCAAGAACAAACTATATAAATATTTGATTAAGGACAGAAAAGTAATCAAACTTCAACGAAACTTTAACAGAAGTGCTGAATGTAGAAAAAACCTGAAAAAAATGAGATCCAAATATAATTAAGCCCGTGATCAACGAAATAGGATTTACTAAAGCGTAGACATGTTTCACTAAAGAAAACCTCCACCGATAAAGATCACGATTTGAACAACCGTGTTTACCACTAACAACTCGAAAAGGTGTGACGAATGAAGTTAGATTTATTGAAGCGAGTTGACAAGGAATTTCACAATATGCCTTAGAATTAAATATACATTTCACAAAAAAAATTAATACGTCATGCGGTGAAGGCAAACCACAAAACACACATAAAGTTAACATGTTTTTCAATATATGAAAATTCATATTTTAATCATGTTAAACCAAGAATATAAATTAAGTCCCCTATCATAAAGGGACATACTCATTGGTAATGGAATAAGGTATCAATCAGATGAAGATTAAGAAGTCCAATCTTGAAATTCTAAATGTAAAATATTTCGAATCAATCTAGACTATGACCCATAATGGGTGTTATTATCAACAGAATTAAGACGGCTAAATAATCGACGGCCAGACGAGTATACATATTCTCTTACAAATACCCATGTATATTATATGAAATTTGTTAAAAGAATGAATAACACGAGTATTAGAGTAAATGTGATGAAATTTGGTGTAAATTTTAGAATAATACACGTGTAAATTTGCATAATTGCATGTGATTTAAGTGGTAAATGTGGAAAATCCAATGGTTTTAGCATAAATTGTATTTTTATATAAAAATTAATGTTTAAAGTCATTGAGGCACATGAAATCACGAGTAGTCAAGGAACATAAATGTTGTGTGTATGAAATTTTCATTTATGTGAACAAAACAAGAAGATTGATCTAGTGTACTCGAATCTGTTTTAATAAAGTGGGTTGTTTAACTTTGTATATTTTTGATTTTTTTTTTTGTTTTATAAAATATCAATTATGGGAAATTTTATGCCCAAATTCAAGTGGGACCCACTGTTGATGTAAAAAACTAGATCGCTCTAATTATTCAATCACAGATAAATAAATAAGAAAGAGATTTTTAAAGTGGTTCGGCTAGGAATAAAGCCTACGTCCACTGTTATGTTATTGCTGAGTGTTTGTGGAATTCTTGATTACAAATTCTCTCAAGAAATTCCGGTCCCCTTTGAATGAGGATGATACAAGGTATTTATATCCTTGAGGCTGTACATGAAAGGTTCGATACATTCAATGATATACATACGAAAGAGTAATACATTTAATGCAGAGTGCGTGCCAAGAATATAAGCATTCAATGAATATCTGAACTGTTGATTATCTGGCAATTAATGATACGACCGAGATGCAGCTCGGACCGCCATAGCTGTTCGCTGATCAGGGGTTCCTCGGAACATTAGAGTACCTCGGTGCGTTAGAGTTCCTCGGTGCGATAGAGTACCTCGGTGTGATAGAGTTCCTCGGTGTGATAGAGTTCCTCGGTGTATTCTCGTTGCTCGGAAAGAAGCATGGTTGGTCGGGAAATGATCTTCCTCGCTGCTATTGTGCCACGTAGATTGATACATGTCTTCGTCTTATTCGTCCACATCAGCATATTAATTTTGGTATCAACAGAAGCCCCCAATGTTTCATATTTTGAATTTTGAAGAGTATGGAACATTCTTTCTCGGTATATGGCAATATTAAATGTCCTTCCCGGGTTTCAGGAACATTGTATTCAAATTTCCTTCTTATTTCGCAGTTTTCGCCTTTTTTATAAGCGCTTTGATATTCGTGCAAATTTTGTCCTCTTAGCCGCCGGAAGTTTAGTAGTTTCTTTTTGGTAATCATTTCTTTCGCCGCTTCCCAATGCAAAGTATTTAAACTTCTTTGGTAACCATACCGTCGTCTACGTTTTTCATTCTCTGCATTCAAGCTTTCTATTCTCTTCTTCTCTTGTGCGTTCATCCTTGTTTCCGTTCGTTGTCAACACATCTCCTTTCTTTCTGTAAGATCTTCTTTCTTTCTTCTGTATCTCTTTTATTCAATATGGTTTATATTGTGGAGTCTATTGAGAAATTCCGTTCTGATTTTTCCATTCCTTCGTGGGTAACTCTAGAGGTTCTTTCTGAGCCTTTAGATTACTTTCGATTGGGTGAGGGACATTGGTTCCCCAGTCTTTTTGTTGCTGAATGCAGTTTTTCCTTTCCACCAAACCCATTATGTCTTGAGTTTTGTCAATATTTTGATCTTGTTCCTGCAAAAATAGCCCCCAATTCATGGAGAATAATTAACGGGGTGCACAAATTAAATCTAACTCATGGGACTCGTATTGGGATCCCTGAAATTATGTTTTGTTATAAATGGGCTGTTCTAGATAATATTTATTATTTAAAAACTAGGTATTTGAATAGGGCTCTTATAGTTAATCTCCCTGACTCAAATAGGGATTATTTTGAGCATGGGTTGGTCATAAAAAATTGGCAACATGCGCCTTTATCTGGGAATGAAGTATACAACGGTCCCAGATGCCCCCCATACGGCAATGGGATAGGTTTATTTTTCATTTTATTTTACTTGTAAAATTATGCTTTCATCATGTTTGATAAAATGTATGACCGATATTTCATTATGTATCTATTTGCAGTTGATAGCAAAAGAAAAACTCCAAAGGAATCAGAGGTGAATATTAAACATCTGAAACTTATCTGGGGTTTGCATAAGACGATTGCTGACGATCATATTAGATCTGCTTCATATTTACTACAGTATAAGAGTTACACAACATCTTATACTGCTCGCCCTGTTGAACCAGCTTCAACACCAGAAAGTTCATCTTCAGATTCTCATGTCCCCTTATCTCAGAGAATGGGCAAGAAAAGAGCTCCTCCTGCTCTATTTGGTGAAATTTCTTCTGCTGTTGGAGCCCAGAAAGGCAAAATTGATGTCCCAGAGGGGACTAAAAAAGTAGATGCTGGTTCCTCCAAAGTTGCCGAGAAGCCCCCAGTGGCCCTGAGCAAGAAAAATGCTCCTGCTGATGTAATTACAATCTCTCCGACCAAGACTTCTTCCTTGGTTGATGCTGCTGACCGTCCTTTGAAGAGATTGAGGAAATCATCCTCAGTTAATCTTGCTGGAACTGCATTTTCTCTACCCGCTGGTGGTAGTAGTGTTTCAAACATCATTCTTCCGAGTTCTTCAATGAGCTCCGTTATACCCGAGGTTCTCGGGGTTGATGAAAAAATTCCTAGGGATACACTGACATCCCTAGCTGCTCGTCATCTTTCTTCAGTAAATTTCTCATACCTTTGGTCTTTCTTTCCTTTTTTTTAAATTCTTGTATTTGTGTTGACTTTATTGCTTTTCTTATCTTTCAGCTGATGAACTGCTTCAATACCATCGTGAAGAAAGATCAAGTTATTAAAGCTTCCAGTTCCTCGTCCGATGTTGACAATGCTTTGTTGGGTTTAGCCCAATCTGTGAAGGAATCTCGCCAACAGTACATCGAGGAGAAAACTGTTTGGGAGAAAAAGCTGGCTGTGGCTGAGGCTGAGAAGGCAAAAATGGCCGAAACCTCCAAGAACTTGGAGGAGAAAGTTAAAGTTTTGGAGGTTAAACATCAGGATTCTGATGATAAGTTAAAAAAGGCAGAGGAAGAATTATCTACTCTGCAAGATATCAAGGTTAAGAAAGAGGAATTGGAGGTGAAGTTCTCCTCGGAGAAGTCGAGGAGAAAAGTTGCAATCAAGAAACATTTCAGTGTTGGTTGGGAGAAAGGATGGGAGAGAGGGATAGCTGCAATGACATCCCAAGTTCAATATGGGGAGTTGAAATACTTCCATGATGGCTGGGTAGCTGCTCTGCAAGAGCTAAAGGTCCAAGACGATTCTGAGCTATTCCAACAGCATCTCCCTGGTCCTCCTCCACCAATTGTGGAAGAAGAAGAAGATGAACCTGCCTCAGATGAGTCTTCTATGGCTATGGGCGATCAAGTTTCTGCCACTCAACCCTCTGCCACCGAGGACGTTTCTTCCATGCCTCCTCCTCCCGAGAAGATTCCTACCGATCAAGCTGTTGTTACCACCGAGCAACCGAGCTCCTCGTCCCAGCCTCCCGAGAAAGTCTTGGGAGACAAGGAAAAGGTGTGAAGTTGTTCGGTAGCATTTCTGTATTTCCTTGTAATCGAACAATGTAACTTTTTGATGATCTAATAAAATATATCTTTGCTCATCTCTGTTGTTGATAACTTGTTTTTGTTGATTGTTGTCTTTTTCTCGTCCTTAGTTTGTTGCTAGAATGGAATTGATCTCTTCACATGATACCGAGCTGATGCAGCAATGTCATCAATACTATAAGGCTGGTCATACAGACCTTAGTACATCGGAAATTGCTGATATCCTTGGTCATGGTGCTTCAGAGCAAGCTATTGAGGCTTATCGGTACTTGAAAGATTTACTCGACCGAGCTGTGGCCAACAATGTCGCTTATTATGACCTGATTGAAGAGCTGCATTGTTCCTTAGAGGATCTCCAAGGTCAGCACAATGAATCAATGGCTTTGTTACACAAAGATTATGAAAATAGATACCAACAACTTTCTTCTGAAACAGGCCATAAGAAGATCATTGCTGCATATGATATTAGGGAAAGGACCCTAAAAGGTGAAGTTGAAGCCTGCAGACAAATTGCCGAGATCCTGGAACAAGAAAATAATAATTTGTAGAAAAAATTGGCTCAATATGAATCTGCTGCTTCATCTTCTACTGCATTAATACCAGTTACTGATGAAGGCTTCTCGTTCTTAGAGGTCGAAAATGCCAAACTAAGGCAAGAGCTGGAGGACTTAAGAAGATCTGCCATTTCTGGAACTGCTCGGGGACGAGGAAGAGGTTCTCGGGGGCGAGGAAGAGTCCTCAGCCAAAATGTTGAAGAGGCTCGCACTCAGTCTACTCTGGAAACTCAAGCATTCCAGTTGAAAGTAAAAGACCGTGCTCTGACTGAAATGTCCAATAAAAATCTGTCTCTGGAAGATCAGCTGGCATCGACGAAATCTGCCTTGCATAACAAGGATCTCTTTGCCAAAAACCTTCATGAACAATTGGATAGATTAACCTTCCAATTCCATAAACAGCCAAGGGAATTCTGGATGGCAGGATACAATGAAGCTCTCGTTCATCTGGATGCTCGCATTGAACATGCTAACAATGAAGGTTACAAGCAAGGATGGTTAAATGCATTGGGTGTGTTAAAGTTGGAGCAAGGGCATTTTTTATGGGACTATCATGCTCCATCATTATTAGACTTGCCTGTACCACCTTTCAAATTGGATATGGCATGGATCCCAGCTCGTTCCATTCCTCGCAGTCTAATTTCAAAATACCTTGGTGATTATAGCCTTCACTCCCAAGTTGAATTATCTCGTCCTGAGCATCTTTTGGATACACCTTCTGTTATGAACGTCAGAATGCTCAGAGATGTTAATTTCATCAATTCTCCCCTTTGCCTAGAAGACCCTCCTGCCGGCGAGGAACCTGTTTCTAAAGCACAGGGCAAAAAACCAATAGAATAGTAATATCCATGTAACAATTTAGTACATTCTTGTAACTTGTAATTTATTCTAGATTAATGAAAAGATGTTCATTTTCTGTTTGCCAATTTTGTTAGTCTTGTGTTTATCAAACACCTTTATATTTGTACATAGGTATCTATGTATTTAAAAGGATGGCAATATCGTGCTATTTATCAACCAACTTAAAAATTTACAAGTATCAAGGTTGATCAATAAAGTAATGAATGTAAATTGTTCAAGCTGTTTCCAACCAACCAAGGTAGTTGAATAATGTTTGTTGACCAATTACAGCTGATGTGTTTTTTTATCCCCGACCAGCTATACTTGGTTTAATTATAAAATTGCGTCCGACCGACTAAGATCAATAATTTGTCCTCGCCGACCAACTACATAGTTATTGGGTTTTTATCCCCGACCAACTATACTTGGTGTATTTTTTAAACATTTTGTTCTTCAAAGAACTCATTGTAATAATATTGCCTCCCGACCAACATAAGTTGTAATATGAGAGTATATTTTTATCTTACCAACCGTAGTTGATCATGCTGGTGTACACTTTTTGGCTCCTTAAAGCTTTTGGCTCCTTAGAGCATTTTTTGGCTCCTTAGAGCATGTCCTCCTAACCAAAGGAGGTTGGCTACTTATAGCACTTTTGCTCCGTAGAACTGTCCTCCTAACCAAAGGAGGTTGGCTACTTATAGCACTTTTGCTCCGTAGAGCTGTCCTCCTAACCAAAGGAGGTTGGCTACTTATAGCACTTTTGCTCCGTAGAGCTGTCCTCCTAACCAAAGGAGGTTGGCTACTTATAGCACTTTTGTTGTGTAGTGTATTACACTAGTATTCCCCGAAAAACTTTCAACCAGAAAGAAAATGGCGAAACATCCTCGTTTTATTCATAATGAAAGAAATGCTTTACATTTGACATCACTGATAATACTTGCGCAGGTGTTCAGCATTCCATGCGTTCTTAAATTCCTCTCCTTCTAGAGTTGCTATTCTGTAAGTTCCTGGTCGAACAACTTCTGTAACTCGGTAAGGTCCATGCCAGTTTGCTTCCAGTTTATTCTGCTTCTGAATGACCTTCTTTAGCACATAATCCCCCTCTTTTATATCACATTTCTTTACCCTTTTGTTGTAAAACAGAGTTGTTCGTTGTTGATAAGCAGCATTCCTAATGGCCGCCTCTTCTCTGACTTCCTCGAGCATATCCAAATCCATCCTTCTCATCAGATCACTGATCGGAGAATTGAAATTTAACACCCTGTGTGTTGGTGGGCCCAACTCGGCAGGTATCACAGCCTCACTTCCAAATGCTAGCATATATGGTGATTCTCCTGTTGCTGCTCGGGGAGTTGTTCGGTAAGCCCACAAAACTGACTGTAGCTCATTAATCCAATTTGCTTTAGCCTCACTTAACCTCTTCTTCAACCCATTTAGTAATGTTCTGTTCGTCACTTCAGTCTGTCCATTGCTTTGGGGATGGCCTGGTGCTGAATGAAACTTCAAGACGTTTGACTGATGACAATAGGCAGCAAATTCTTCATTATCAAATTGCGTTCCATGGTCTGTGATGAAAGCGTGGGGGAGACCATATCGACAAATGATATTCTTCCATATGAACTGATACACCTTCTCGTACGTCATATCAATTAGTGGTTCAGCTTCCACCCACTTAGTAAAATAGTCTACTGCCACGACGAGATACTTGAACCTTCCTCGGGTCGTTGGCAGTGGTCCAACCAGATCAATTCCCCACATGGCAAATGGCCAAGGTGATGTTATGGGTGTCAACAATGCCTGTGGAGTTCTTCGGATGGAGGAAAAACGTTGGCATTTGTCACACTTCTTAGCATAGGCTATACAATCAGCCCTCATCGTCGGCCAATAGTATCCCTGTGTCATTACCCTTTGCAAAAGTGTCCGACCTGCTACATGAGCTCCACAAGATCCTTCATGAATTTCTTCAATCAATTCTTTGACTTCTGATGGATGCACACATCTCTGCAAACCTGCCATAATTCCTCGTCTGTACAAAACACCATTAGTTAACACATACCGAGCAACTTTATACTTCAATTTCTTGGCAGCTAGTTTGTCCTCCGGCAATTCTCCTTCTTCAATGTATGATCTGATAGGATCCATCCAAGATGGTCCTAAATCAAGGGTAATAATCTTCACCGTCAGATCTTCTTCTATGCTCCGACTTTCTAATACTTCAATTGGTATTGTTCTTCACAACTCGGTGCGCGTAGCTGACGCTAGTCGGGCCAATGCGTCTGCTCTAGCATTCTCCATTCTCGGTATCCTTACCAATTGAATAGCATCAAATTCTGTTAATAACTCCATCACTTTTGCATGGTACTTCACCATTAACTCTCCCTTCACTGCATATATTCCCATCATTTGATTCACAATTAATTGAGAATCACTGAAAACAATTACTTGCCGTGCCTCCATAACTTTCGCCAAATGAAAACCTGCTATCATAGCCTCATATTCATCCTCATTATTGGAAGCTTTGAATTGGAATCTCAAGGCATACTCCATGTCAATATCGTCTGGAGAGTTTAAAACAATCCCTGCTCCACAACCAGCCGTGCAAGATGATCCATCTACATATAATCTCCATGTATGTAACTCGTCTTCAAATTTCTTATCTGTTAGAGTTCCTCGGTGAAATATCATCTGTTTTCTTTCATCATCCCCGGGTATCCTTCGTTCCTCGTTGGTCATTTGTTCGCGCCCTTCTTCCAACCGGAGTTGGTCGGGGTTTGAATATGATGATTTTTCTACATCCACAAGTCCTTTTACCAACCTTGGTTGGTCTGGATCTGTGTCTGTTGATCCTGTATCGTCCACAGGTAGGTCAGCAAGCACCTTTTGCTCCTCGGGGGTATCAGGGTATGTGAACTCTGCTATAAAATCTGCCACGGCTTGCCCCTTCAACGATGATCTGGGTTCATACACAATATCATATTCACCGAGCTCTATTGCCCAGTACATCAATCTTCCTAATTTTTCTGGCTTGTGAAGGGCTTGTCTTAACGGCATGTCGGTATACACAATGATGGTATGGGCCTGGAAGTATGGCCTCATTCTTCTACTTGCTTCAATTAATGCTAGTGCCAATTTTTCCAGCTTTGGGTATCTGATTTCCGCACCTCGGAAGGCCTTGCTTGTGTAATAAATTGGCTTTTGGACTCCATTCTCCAATCTGATCAATGGCGAGCTAACTGCATTTTCTGATACTGCCAAATACAAGTACAGCGTCTCTCCAGTTATTGGCCTAGACAACAATGGTGGGGCTCCCAAATACTTCTTCAAATCTTGAAAGGCTTTCTCACATTCATCAGTCCACTCAAAACTTTTTCGCAGTGTTTTGAAGAATGGGAGGCATTTATCAGTTGCTCGGGATACAAATCTGTTGAGTGCTGCAACCCGTCCGGTATGACTCTGCACTTCTTTCTTCGTCGTCGGAGATCGCAGCCCTAAAAGAGCCTTGATCTTTTCTGGATTTGCCTCAATACCTCACTGGTTGACGATGTATCCGAGGAACATTCCTTCTCGTACTCCAAAGGTACACTTCGTCGGGTTGAGCTTCATCTGGTATTTATCCAGTTGATCAAAAGTTTGACTCAAGTCAACCAAATGATCTGCAGCTCTCTTGCTTTTGGTGAGCATGTCGTCGACATAGACCTCCATATTGCGGTTGATTTGTTCGGTAAAAACCTTGTTCATCAACCGCTGATATGTTGCACCTGCATTTTTTAAACCAAAAGGCATAACATTATAACAATAAGTTCCCCTTGGGGTAATAAAAGAAGTACTTTCCCTGTCTTCAGGTTTCATTTTGATCTGGTTGTATCCAGAATAAGCATCCATGAAGCTGAGTAGCTCGTGTCCCGAGGTAGCATCCACTAGTTGATCAATTCTGGGCAATGGAAAATGATCTTTTGGACATGCCTTGTTGAGATCAGTAAAATCAACACACATTCTCCATTTGTTGTTCTTCTTCTTTACCATCACCACATTTGCCAACCAATCTGGATATTTCACATCTTCAATGAATTGGGCTTTCTGGAGTTTCTCGACCTCCTCTTGTATGGCCTGGTTCTTCTCGGGACTAAACACTCTTCTTCTTTGCTTCACAGGCTTGATCTCCTTATTCACGTTGAGCTCATGACATAAAAAGTTTGGATCTATACCTGGCATGTCTTCATGACTCCAAGCAAAAGTATTCTTCCTATTTCTCAAGAAAGTTATCAAATCTTGTTTTATTGAAACATCTAACAACGATCCTATCTGAGTTACTCGTTCAGGATGCTCGTCGTCCAGGATAACAATTTCTGTAGATTCCACAACCTGCCCTTTTACGAGTTGAGATTCATCCCTAGGGTCAAGAGTTTCAATTTCTGTGCTCTCCTCCACTTGATAAGTAGTAGTCTTTTTCCTTAATTCTTCAAGTTCTTCTTGCTCGGCAGACGAATAATAGCATTCCCGAGCTACTTTTTGATCACCTTTCATAATTCCTACTCCAAAATTCGTTGGGAATTTCAAACATTGATGTACTGTAGATGGAACTGCTTCGAACTTCTTCAATCCAACTCTTCCCAGGATGATGTTGTAGGCGGACTGCACATTCTTATCCATCACAAAGAAGCGTATTCTTTCTGTTCGACAAGCAGGCCAAGTTCCAATGAGTATATCCAACTTGATCGTCCCAAGTGGAAAAACTTTCTCGCCAGCAAAACCCAGAAGGGGTCTGTGATAAGGTTCCAATTGAGATAATTTTAAATTCAAGCTATCAAAGCATGAATAGTACATGATGTCTGCCGAACTACCATTGTCTACTAACACCCTTGAAATGATCACATCCTTCATCCTCATTTTGATCACCAAAGGATCATCATGAGGGTAAAGAACACCTGCCAGGTCGTTTTTTGAAAAACCAATCACTAGCTTCTCTTTGTTTACCTTCCTCGGACGATCATCCTCGGCCAGGTTTATTCGCTGAATGTATGAACAAGCTTGAGCCTCTCCGAGGTAAGCTTTTCTTTCTGCAGTAAGGTCTCCTCCTCTTGCATCTCCTCCTGTAATAACATTACAATCAAGTGACCCAAAACGTATGGAAAATACCTCTCGTTCAGGTTTCCTTGGTTTCTTCGGAAGATCGGGGTCATCATCTGGATCCTCTTCATGGTCCCTCTTCTTTTTATCCTCTGCACGACGAGGAGATCTAGATCTCTCTCTAGTTCTATCATCATTCTTCCTTTCACCTCTGCGATCTACATACTTTGATAATTTTCCTCTTCGGATGAGTGTTTCAATCTCGTTCTGAAGGGCTATACAATTTTTGGTCATATGGCCATGATCTTTGTGAAACTCGCAATATTTGTCTTTATTCCTCAGGTCGGGATTTATCTTCAGTTTCTCTGGCCACTTGATTTCCTCGTTATTCCTGATTTCTTCCAAAACATGATTAATACCCATTTTCAATGGAGTATAATTATCATACTTCTTTAGGACTTCCAACTTCATCCTGTTATTCCTGGAATGTTTGTCACCACCATTACCTTTCTGATCTTTCTTCTTAGAATTGTCGACCTCAACTTTAACTTCTTTATCCATATTCTTCTTCGCAGCCATAGCCTCCTCGGCATTCATGATTTTGGCCGCCTTTGCCATCAACTCCGACATATTTTTAGGTGGATCTTTGGCCAAAGTGTAGTACAGCTTGTTAGGCAGCAAACCACTCATCAGAGCAGTGATTGCTGTCTTTTCTTCATAATCTATGACTTCCAACTTCTCGTTATTGAAACGAGTTATGTAATCTCTAGTACTTTCACCTGATTTTTGTCTAACACTTAGCAAGTGTGCTACTCGCTTTACCGGCTTTGCTCCAAAACAAAAATTGCCAATAAACAATTCGGCTAACTGAACAAAAGTTGAAATCTTACCCCGAGGAAGATTATTGTACCATATCTGTGCAGATCCGGTAAGAGTTCCCGAGAATGCTCTACACCTCATCTCGTCAGGGACAGCGTAGATATCTGCAGCAGCTTGGTATTGTTCTATATGAAGTACGGGATCTGTCTTTCCATCGTACTTGGGGGTCACTACGGGTGCTTTGAATTTTGACGGTGTAGGGAAATCCACAATGGCTTGCACAAAAGGTGTTCCTTGAACAAAAGTTCTCTGTAAGGGGTTCCTTGCCTTAGCCATTTCTCCCAATCTATCTTCCAACCGTTGAATGGAACCTTTCCATGCTTCATTCCCTTCCTCGGGCCGCTTAGTCCGAGCAATTGATTGCTCTGACGTAGCTTCCTGAGATTTATCTCGACGAGTAGTTGGTCGCGATTGTGCAGATCCTTCTCTCAAACCTGGTGGTGGTCGAAAACTTCTTGATGGAGCCCTAGGTGGACTCATGTTCCTCCTTGGTCCTAACCGACTGAAAGGAGACACCCTGCTTAATCTTTCCAAAGTGCTAGTTCTCTCCGGAGAAAGAGTGATACGTTGATCTGTATCCGTAGCCCGTATCGATGAAGTTCGCCCAGGTTGATAAGAAGAATCATTAGACTCCTCATTGCGATATGACCCGGTACGTCTAGATTGCGATTGCCTATGATCACTCCTTTGCCCTGAATAGGTAGGTGCACCGCCCTGAAGAGTTTGAATGAGTTGCCTCATAGATTCTTGCATGGCGGTTTGTCCTTGAGCCAGATTCGTCATAATTCCAGCCAGATCTGGGGATGCAGATGGATTTGGAAGATTTCCAGTATTTCCAACATTTCGATTAGTGGATTCTGGATTATCTGCCATTGGTGATAAATGATTTTTATGAAAAACGATAATAACAGTCGTTTCCCACAGACGGCGCCAATCTGTTGATGTAAAAAACTAGATCGCTCTAATTATTCAATCACAGATAAATAAATAAGAAAGAGATTTTTAAAGTGGTTCGTCTAGGAATAAAGCCTACGTCCACTGTTATGTTATTGCTGAGTGTTTGTGGGATTCTTGATTACAAATTCTCTCAAGAAATTCCGGTCCCCTTTGAATGAGGATGATACAAGGTATTTATAGCCTTGAGGCTGTACATGAAAGGTTCGATACATTCAATGATATACATACGAAAGGGTAATACATTTAATGCAGAGTGCGTGCCAAGAATATAAGCATTCAATGAATATCTGAACTGTTGATTATCTGGCAATTAATGATACGACCGAGATGCAGCTCGGACCGCCATAGCTGTTCGCTGATCAGGGGTTCCTCGGAACATTAGAGTACCTCGGTGCGTTAGAGTTCCTCGGTGCGATAGAGTACCTCGGTGTGATAGAGTTCCTCGGTGTGATAGAGTTCCTCGGTGTATTCTCGTTGCTCGGAAAGAAGCATGGTTGGTCGGGAAATGATCTTCCTCGCTGCTATTGTGCCACGTAGATTGATACATGTCTTCGTCTTATTCGTCCACATTAGCATATTAATTTTGGTATCAACACCCACATTCCGAAATAAGAGGACCACACGTAAATGCTATCTTATATTCCAGGAGAGAAACGTGGTATATCCACATGTAAAAACTGATTGAGTATTAAATGATAAATTATTTCTAAAGGTACGCCCTTGAGTTAATAAAAAAACTGGTGTATTGCGTAGGTACTTCCCCACTTATGTGTGTTTTGTGATTTTTGATTTGAACAAGGGACTCCTTCGGACTTACCGATAGAGCACGAACGAGACATAAATGGTTAATGCCATGTAGTTTCATATATGTGTGTGTGTGTGTGTGTGTGTGTGTGTGTGTGTGTGTGTGTGTATGTGTGCGTGTGTGTGTGTGTGCAAACCTATGTTTATAATCATGTGAGTTCAATGAAATTTACTTAATCGGTCTAATGATGTAGACAAATAATCACGAACCCAAATAGTAAGTAGGACTCACGATAAATGATTACATCATGATTGTGGGTGGTTGAGTGGGTTTATCAAAAAATGGTAATACGAATGTAGACAATTTAATTTTAACACATAAATTCTTCTAGATGCATCACATGTTTAATAATGCTCTTGCTATAGATCTTTCATTTGAGTTCCGTGGATTGGATATGATTAGTATTGCACTTAGGTGAGAGGTGAGGAAATTATCTCATGCGAGTGTCGATGGTAGACTCATATTTAAATTAAATGTAATCTTTCATTTCAATTTCAGTAAGTTAATTCTTGCACACTCTAGGGCACTGACCAAAGTTATAAATATTTTCCCCACTGGTTTGCCTATATAGGGATAGCGAGACTAAAGGAATATCATACTTGCAGTCATGTGTTACTTCTCCAAGATCGATTTATTTATTTTATCTTATGTTGCTAATTCTTCATATCTTTATTTATTTTGGAATAATGTATGGGCATAAGCCCAGAGTCATTTGGTCTATTAGTCGAGATAGTTATATTCATGTTGGTTTTTATTTTGTTGGACATGGATGTTGAATTCATTATTACTTCTTGTTATTTAATTTAATCCAGTTTTAAGTTCATATGTGCTTTATCATATGAATGTTTTTTACGGTCAATGCTAAGAATGATATAAATTGTTAAGCAAGCCCCATTTTTGTCGTATCGTGTCTGCCAACCTTTACGTTATAAAATAAAGGTTGTTATAGTTGGTATCAAATAATCTAGGTTCGAGTGTCCTTAGGATCTGTATTGCGTTATTTGATTTATAGAGCCCTATGTTTAGGAATTATTGTATTCTTTATGATCCATTACTAATACGAAACTCATTTTCTTTCATATGAAAAAAGGTAGGAGAGGAAGGCCAAGACATGTCACCGCACCAACTATAGATAAAGGGGATCAATAGGAGACTCAATAGCAACCACCGCCACATCCACCACCAGCCCCACCTATGGTTGGACTGTCAGAGATTGCCACTATCATGGCTAATGCAGTGTCCATCGTGATGGCATCTATATTAAGACATTTTCCACAATTGCAGCCTTAGAAGTAGCCACCCCCACCCCCACATCACGCGGTGTTAACAGTCCAGATGCCTGGATTGATTTGTGACAGAGCTAGGGAGGCCTTCACTAAGGGTTAACCACTAATTTCTCAATAATTTGGATACTTTAGTGGAAAACAAATGGAAGAGGAACATTCAGATTCATTTACAGATGGTGGAGTGTACACCAGTTCAGATGCAGATGTTAGCCTCTTTTCGACTTGTAGGGGCAACACTTCAATGGTACGAGGTCATCACTTCGGAAGGAGAGAGGGATAGTTTTATCAGACATGAGTTCTGGGAGAAATTTGAGGGAAGTACTTTCCTCAGGAATTGCAATAAAAAAGGCAAAGAAAATTCATTGAACTCAAGCAGGAGGTCGTACCGTGGCAGAATACAAGGAAGAGTTTACTGTTCTTTCCTATTTTTATAAGGAGGAGGTAAATATAGAGCAGAGAAAGATGGAGAAGTTTATGTCAGGCACAACCTGGAACATTAGACAATTATTATTAGAGAATCCGACTTTCACTACTTATAACTAGATGGTGAATGCCTCCTTAATGCATTTCTTGGATCATAGGGTGTACCAAAAAATAAAGGGGAGAAGAAACACCACTCTGAGACGTCAAATCTACAGGGTAAGATGAATAGGGGTAACTACTAGGGGTCCAACAATTTTTGGGTCCTCAATCTTCAGAGCAACATAAAAGATTTAAAGGTTTCGATGATTGGAATAGATTGGGCCAATAGGGCTCGATCCAACGGGGCCAACAGTAGAGAGGCCACCAGGTCCAAGGGCATCAAGATTAGAGCCAATAGGGACGACAACCAGATAAGCGTCAGTTCTAGGGAAATTATTATATTTGTGGTAAGAAAGGAAATTTTACTTGGAAGTACCCTCAAGGAAATCGAGCAGCATAAAAGTTAGGGTGACATTGGGGACACCGAGCACCTCAGGGGGAGTGTTAACCAATGCAAGTCTAGCTAGTGGCGATAGTGCTAGCTTTACCAGCGCTACCAGCTCCACCTAAGGAACAACAACCACAACTGCAGCACATACATGTGTATCACACCGCTCCAAGAGAGGGACCAGCGCCAGTATAAATAATTGATGGTATGATCCCAATTTTTTTATCTTATAAGTCATACTTAGTTTAATATTAGTGCATAGTACTCAGTAAATACTATCTCTCAGTACATTGGGGAGGGTAGACTCCGTTTTATCAAAGAGCCTTACGTTGTTTCACCCGCGAGTTGAGAGGTAGGCATCTATAGTGCTTCGTGTGAAGAGGTATAAGGGTTGACCTTAGGAATACATAGGGTTGCGGTAGACCTATTTTCATAAGTAACGTTAGAGTACGATAGTATCCTAGGGATGGATTGGCAAGAAGATCATAGTGTTTATATTGAATTTACGAGACTATTTAAAGTTAATAGTCGAACGTAGTGAGACTAGTTGGACAATGGTGTTCGCCATAACTCTTGGAAACATTATGGGAATTTTAATACCTTGAGTCTAAATATGGTAAACTAGATGGCGATAAGGACTGGGGATTTACACGATAATTACATATAATTTAGTATACTTAAGAGGTAACGCCGCGACTTCTATGTCATAACCGGGGATTTGGCGATGCACCAATGATGAATGAAGTTTATGGAAAAATAAATGTCAAATGGTGAATTTCTAAAGGTAGTATCTTAGAATTAACGATGGTTCATTGAAATCATAAGTTATATATAATGAAGGGTATTTCTTGAAATTGTGGATAACATGAGTTTTCGATTCGGGATACGAATGTAGACTACATGAGAATAACGTTATGTTTTAAGGATAAATAAATACGATAATTATCCAGCGATGAAATCTTCTTATTTATGTTAAGAGTAGGTGAAGTAAAAAGAATTTGTATTTTAAAAATATTTCGTTCCTTTGGTAATGTTAGGGCTAGTGATAGTCTCTATTACATGATGATGTGCACAATCATAAATAATGTTATTATAATGACAATGTCATTGGAAGTTGGTGGTAGCCTTTAGTTGGATGGGTAGGCATGTGGAGCCTTACAAATGAATAAGCAAATTAATAGACTTAAGTACTAGACTGAAATATCTCCATGACAGACGAAATTATGTAGTAGTGTGTCGGGAGGGTTATTTATTTGGATTTTGCTTACGAGACGTCCCACGCACGAAATTAATCAATATCGGGAGTTGAGAGATGTTGGATCCTAGGACATTTTGGTTGTTGTTCTTGGTACGATCAAACGGATAAATCTATCTGTATTTAGTGTATCCCTTAGAAGTGATGAAACTTTTGTTGAAAATTGTCGTAAACGAAATTTATGTAATTAGCATAAACAATTATTTTTATTTTTCCTTTAAGTCTTGGGCTGACAGGACTCAATAATTGACTAATCCGTGCATTAGTATATCAGGAAGATTCCTTGTTTGGATTTATCTTGCGAGACGTCCCACATATGAAATAGGCGAAAGTCGAGAGTTGAGGGAAGTTGGATATTAAGATGTTTACTTTTTTCATTTTACATGTGTGGAGATATACTTTCCTTTCTGGATACGCATGGTGTATGCTGGATGTATAGGTGTCATCCATATTGGATATTTGTGCATGTGTGTGTATGTAATGTGGTATATATGGGCACCCCAGTGATGTTATGATAGGCATAGATGAGCCTTTTCTTATATCTCATGGGATATGAGTATGGACTAATTGGCTGTAAAACTTGGGATAATAGTGCGAATTAAAATGTAAGGTTAAGCTTTAGTGAATTTTGTGGACGAAATTCCGTTGTTAGGGGGAAGAATGTAATACCCTGTATTTTCTAAATAAAATATTATGACAAAAATTAATTTAATAATTTTAGATTTAACTTAGGGATAAATTAAATCGGAGGGATTTAAATTTAGATGAGTAAAATTTATATATAGAAACAATACTTATTCTTGATTTTATAATTTTTGGACTTAATTGGACATGATAGGTTCACTAATAGAAAATAAATCATATATATTAATTAATTTATGATTACGCGTCGTCCAAACATAATAAAAAATGTCTTTGTTGAATAAAAATAATTGGGACGCATTTCAGGAGGTTTTATGAACTCGTTTAGGTATTTTAGACCTTTAAAAATGGTCTCGAGGTATATGTATATCATTTTGAAGGTTATTGGGCTATTTCGATTATGGGTTCGGGCCCATTTGAGGGTAAAAAAAATGGGGATTTAAGCTTAAATCTGGATTAAGGGTTTTTATAAGTTAAAAAAGAGTTTAGGAAACCCCATTTACAAAAAAAAGAAACCCTACCAGCCCCACCCACAGAGAGGAGATACCAAGGTCAAAAAGAAGGAGGAGAATCAGGGATTCAAGAAGAGGATTCAAAAAGAGAACCTTCCACCTTCACTCTAAGGCAAGAATTTTATTGTTTACTTTGGTTTGTAAGTCTTTTCTTAATTTATTCGTGTAGGCTCCGATGTAGATTTGTGAATTCGGGTTGTATTAATATTGGGGAATAGGTTTAACTATATGCATGTAGAGGATCTCACTTTGATGATTAGAAAATTATTGAATTGAAAGCTTGATTAGAAAATAAAAAATAATAATAATAAGGTTGCTTTAGAAATATATCTTATGATAATATAAGATGGTAATATAGATCTAATAAATATCCTAAAAAAATAATGGTTCTTGATGAAAAAAAGCATATGATCTTTAAAACTAGGAATTTCTCATTCTATAATTTTTGAGATAATAGTGTACCTATGATTTGATTAGGAATTAGGTGTTATTCTCATGTAAAAATTGTTGGTAGATGACATAAAACCTATTAATGATCATATATGTGAGGTTGGTATAATTTCTTGGTGTTAAATAATGAGTTGTGTGTGGAGAGAACATGGAAAATTCGTCCAAACTAGTAGCATCCCCAAAGCTGCCCAAACCCAGAGGCTAACCGGTTCGGCCCTGGGGGCGAACTGGTTCGGATGCACTGTTCACCCCAGATTGGTAAATTTATGTTTTAGGTGATTCTTCCGGGGTCCCGATAAATTCAGGAGTTGCGAAATATTAATTTAACACTTTTGGAATATTGGTAATATTAAAATATATCCATTTAGGCTAGCTGAGAATTTTGAAAAAAGTAGTAGGATAATGTATTCAGTGGGTTAGCTGAGAATAGGATCCGGGATTGAGAGTGCGCTTCCATTCAATGTCTTAAAATTATTTAATCTCTAGTATTAACTCTAAACATGCATCTAATGTGATTGAAATCAATAAAAACTATTTAGCATGCAGTCCAAAAAATCACAAACCCAGATTCAGGAAAAATCCCCAAAAGGGGTAAAACCATTTATTTCACGATATACGTAGACATATACATAGAGAAATACAATGCGTTTGATAGATGAATAATCGCAGGCGTTGGTTCGTTGTCATCAACAGGAATTTCCTTAAGAACTCCAATGGCCAGTAAGAGATCCCTCAAGAGCTCCAATAATCAACAATAGAGATAGGCTTCCTTCTTCACAAGATGTACTCTAAGAATGGGTAATATGATCGAAAGGTTTTAACAACGATTCACATATGTAATTTGGGATATTTAGGTGAATCAAGATAGGTTTTAACCTAAAATATTGAAGTCTTAAATCGCAGCTGTTATGCAGAAAACGGAGTTGTAAAAGACTTGGAAAAACCTAATTTTAGAGCAGATATTTATACCAATAAAAAATAAAAAGGCGACGCAATGTCGTTAGATACCTCAAGAAATGACCTTAAAAACAAAGTAATAAAAACCAAAATAGTACGTGGTTATTAGATTCATTTAATAAATGAGATATCACGCGACATAGGAAACAACAAGTACCGTCATTTGATCAGGTCATTAGAATGACAAACAAATGTCGTTTGAAGGATACTGTAACGTCGTTTGAACGACTTAAACATTTTAATTTTTAAACAACCAGCCTTGTTTTAATAAAAAAACTATTAGGTGTAATCCATTTAAAAAATTCTCCAAAATATAAACGTGAATATTATTAACTCCAATTAAACATTATACCTTTAACGAAGTGAAGTTAGTGGAGATCGGTTGAAGATGCACGACGCATGTTGAATGATGATGGGTGCGTGTTAATGATGATGGTGTGTAATGATGATGCAGGATGCTAGAGATTCAGATGTTGGTGGTCAAGTACGAATGTGTGAAGACGTGCCAAAGGAAGGAGTATGAAATGGTATATGACATATTAACTGTGATTTATGACAACTCAAAAATTTCTAGATTCTAGACGGACATTTATAAAACCGCGTCCTTATAATTCACCCCCTATGTCTATGCCGATACATACATAAAACCTCCGAATTATGCATCCCCCCAAAAAAACTAATACATACAATCTAATGTCCTTAAAAACCCATAAATATAAATATCAAAGTACATGTCTTCCGAATCTTCAACATCTTCAAATCTTCAATTCTATAATATTTCTTTGTCATCATCAGGGTGTGGCAAAAAAAATGATCCTCAATTTGTACCTATACACGTGAGACAAGAAATAAATACCCGTGACACGCAAAAGTTTGAAATAAAATGATAAGCATAGAGTCAATATCAATTAAGCAAAAGAAAATCAATAAATCATACAAATTTACTCCCCCATAATTCATTCTCCCCCTTTTTATGATGTCCCAAATAGACAAATAAGAAGAGACATAACAATTGTATACAGAGCGTTTCATATGGTAATAAACTTCTCTTTTTGAATATTTCAAAATTTTTGTTACAAAAAAAATATAATAAAGTATCACACTATGAAAGTACACTAAATAAACAAGTCGATGATAGCATAAGTGTAAGGGTGCGAAAAAATTCGATAGGAAAATCAATGCAAACATTTATAACATATGTGCACGATGAATTTTGGACACTCCTAACATATGAACTCAAAATCGTCCTTAGGTGTAAAAAAGTTAAATTTAAATGACGCCGACTCAATCTAATCAACAAATCAAAGTCTAAAATAATTTCCACACCAATAGCGTCTAAAACTATGTAATTCTTTTTCAAGAATTTGTCAGGAGGTGCAAATCTGTTGATTTATTTCCAACCAAATCATATCAAACTAAACTAGTTTGGCTTTGGATACTTTTTACAATGCCACATCTTTTTTAGCTCTTTTTAAACTTTTTAGGTCTTGACTACTTTTAACAATGCCATACCTTTTTAAGCCCGTTTTAAATGGTGGATTTCTTGCAAAGGATATTTTCTCCTTTCGTAGCCTTTTCTCATGTATACACATCATTTTTCGCATTAAAAACATTCCTCATGGGCAACGGTTCTTACATACATTACTTTCATTGTTAAGTTTTATGGCATTTGGTTATTTTTAAGACATAATTGTGATGAAAACACTTCGACCAACATGTGATAGACAAGTACAATACTTAAATAAATTCGTGCAAGTGTGCATTAAAGGAGACTGAGAGTCAAGCATATAGGAAGATATCACTAACTATATCTTAATGACTCGAAATATTATAAAGAACACAGATGAAATGATGTAACTTCTCAAATCACTATCAAAAAGTCGCGCTGAACATGTGACTTTGGCCATCCTAAATGTACATCCATAAAAGGTGTAAACAAACTACAAAAATCTCTGTTTTTCAAAAACTTTATAAAACCAAAATCTTTGTCTTTTTCTGTTTCTTAAAGATTGAAAATATTTTGTATTTTTCTCTTTCCTAAAAAAACAAAGATCTTTTTGAATTTTTCTAAAATATGAATACAAAAATGAAATATAATACACAAAAATAGTACAAATGATACAATCTAGAAATAGGAACCATATGATATGATCATGAAAAATGTATCCTATAATAGACATGGTAACCACTCCTCAGTCAATTGTGCAGATTCCTAAAGACTTCCTAGAGTCTCGAATCTAAGGGCATCTAAAGGCTTCATGAAAATATCGTCTAATTGAAGGTCGGTGGACACAAAACTCAAGGACACGACTTTCTCTTATATTAACTCTAGGATAAAGTGCTCGCGTATCCTAATGTGCTTCGTGCGCGAATGCTGGACTGGATTGAGGGATATGTGTATCGTGCTCATGTTTTCACGGGAAATTATCATGATGTCCGGTGAAACACCATAATAATCCATCATCTTCTTCATCCACAAGAGTTGCATGCAATAACTCCCGGCGACTATGTACTCAGCCTCCATAGTGGATAAAGAGATGGAGTATTTCTTCTTGCTCAATAAAGAGACAAGAGTAGAACCAAAATAGAAATACCCACCATAAGTGATCCTACATCCATCTACATCCCCGATCCAATTGGCATCCGAATAGGCGGATAAACGATCATCGATATTAAAGGAATATGAAATGCCATACGAAAGAGTCCCACTCACGTGTTTGATACTACGTTTAAGAGAGAGTAAGTGTGACTCTTTCAGGGATGCATGATATCGTACACAGACTTCAACACTAAAGGTGATAATGGGACGACTGGTAATAATGTAGATAAGACTACCTATAATACTTCGATACAAGGTTTGCTTTACGTCCTTGCCTGAAATGTCCTTGCTAAGCTTAATTGAGGTACTCATTGGGGGTGCGCGTGTGCTTAGCAGAGTCTAAACCAAATTTCTTTACAAGGTCTCTTGCATACTTAGATTGGGAGATGAACATCCCATCCTCTAAATGATGAACCTGGAGACCAAGAAAGAATGTAAGCTCACTAACCATGCTCATCTCAAGCTCACTCTTCATCCCCCCTCAAATTTAAGCGCATGGAGGGAGCACATGGATCCAAAGACTACGCCGTCTACACAGACTTGGGCAACTAAAATAACACTTTTTACTATCTTACAAACAACGTCCTATCTAATCCCCCTCTTCTAAAACCACGACCCAAAATATAGGAAGTAAGCCTTTTATACCAAGCATGGGTAACTTCCTTCAAACCATATGGGGATTTCTTTAGAGAATAGGCGTGTTCAGTGTGCTTAGGGTATTCAAAACCTTTTGGTTATTCCAAGTAAACCCCCCTTTAGAATGCTTCAGAAAGGGACTCTTGATATCCATCTGATATAACTTAAAGCGCAGATGACATGGGATGGCGAGTAGTAAACGGATGGACTCGAGCCTCACAACAGGAGAAAATATCTCCTCAAAGTTTACACGCTCAATAATTGTGTAGAACCGAGTGACCAACTTAACCTTATTACGTATAATGGTACCATTCTCATCCATATTATTCTTATAGACCCACTTGGTATCAATAACATTCTTCTCACTTGGTTGGGGGAAAAGTTTCCAGACATTATTTTTTCTAAATTGAGGCAACTCTTCCTTCATAGAGGATATTCAATGTTTATCTTTGAGTGTTTCTTTAACATTTTTGGGCTCGGCTTTGGACGTATGGAATAAAAAGATAACCACATTCTCTAACTGAGCACGATTTTTTACCCCTAAAGTGAGATCTCCTAGAATGGCAGACGAATCATAACTCTTGCAAACTTAAGTAGGTGTGTCCCCTAAACTAGGAGTAAGGTCCACCCTGAGTGTGTGAGGAACAATAGGATCATCACATGGAAGAGCGCCATCTTCACACAAGAGGCTAGGATCAATAAACACTGGTAATTCGTCATGTTATACGTTAACATTTATTGACTCTATAACCTTAGAGCTGTTCAGGTTAAATACCCGGTATGCTCTACTTGTCAATGAATAACCTAAAAGAATTTTCTCGTCACTCCGGGGGTCGAACTTTTCTAATTTCTCTCTATCCCTAAGAATTTTGCACTTACTCCTAAAGAGACAAAAATACGAAAGGTTGGGATTCTTACCAGTTCATAACTCATATGACATCTAAAGTGTTTGTGGATAAAGATATACCGTATTCATCGTGTGACATGTGATATACGTCGGCTCTCCCCAAAACCTCTTAGGCACTCTATGACCGAGAAGCATGGATCTAGCCATCTCTTAGATTGTCTGATTCTTCCTCTCAATAATCCCATTTTTCCGAGGAGTTTTCATGGCCAAAAACTTATGTTTGATTCTAAGGATGTCATAGTAAATATCCACTTTTTCTCCCTTAAATTCAGTGTCATTGTCACTACGCATTCTATTGATAGTGACACCGTATTGATTTTGCAAGACACGACTTTGGCCATAAGAAATTCTATAGCATCGGATTTGTCTCTCAGTGAATCTACTATGGAATAGCGAGAGAAATCATCAACCATCACCAAGATATACCTCTTAGCACCCAAACTCTCAGTGTGAGTAGGACCCATAAGATCCATGTGAATCAACCCAAGCAAACGTGTAGTGGCAATGGAATTTAACTTTTGATGGGGACTAAGGATTTGTTTTCCCACCTGATAGGGCCCAGAAATCGTGAAAGTTAGCTTTCGAACTGATGGCAATCCACGTACTATGTCCTTTTTAGCTAAATGCTCCAAATGTCTAAAATTAACGTGACCTATACATTGATTCCACAGATCTATAGAAGATATCGTGGCGCTATTGCACACAAATAAGGACTTGGGCATAATCCTATAATAGTTATCTTTTGTCCTCACCCCTTGCAATAGAAGTTTATCGGCTTGATCATAAACATTACACTCCTTCTGGTAAAAATTTACCCCAAAGTCAGCATCACAGAACTAGCTAATGATAATAAGGTTTGCTTTCAAAACTTTGGTATACAAAATGTTCTCTAGCTTAGGAAACCCGAGTATCTCTATTGTACCATATCCTACTATGCTATATTTTCTCCCATTGCCAAAAGTGACTTTACCTTCCTTGCGATCCTCAAGGTAGGTGAAAAATGAGACATCACTTGCCATGAGCCTAGAGAACCCAATATCAAAATAACACTATGATGTATTATGAGCTTTAAGAGCAACATGAACAACAATGGATTTTGTGTCATGCCTAGTCACCATAGAGGTGAAGACCTTGTGTTTTCCCTTGTCATTATTGGTTCTAGTCGGGAGTTTGGAAGTATCCACTAATGGCGAAGACATTCGTTATAACTTTTTCACAAACTATGAGAAGTGGTGAATAGAAACTCAACTTGCCCTCTAAGATAAGTAAGATCACTAGTGTGGTGTGACGGATCATGTGTACGTCGAGTTCGATCAAAACTATAGCAATACTCCCTAAAGTGGTATTTTCTCTCGTAATAAGTAGAAAAGTACACAGTCTTAGGCTAACCTTGGTTTTCTTTTCTAAGCCAAACTCTTCTATGGGATTTTGGTTGATCGCCATATTGATTCGCTGTAAACTCAGGAATCGGTTTCGATGTAATATGAGACATGAAAGCACCATCAAAACCTATTCCTTACCTTTCACCATACCCTGAAGTGGGTCCGAGGAGCATCTTTACCATACTTCTAGATTTATACTCTATCTTTACCTTGACCTCCCGGGCTCTCTCAAGATCATGAGTGAGTTGGGATATAAGGCTTCAAGTTTCTCTCGAGCCTCTACAGATGCAAGGAGCTCACTCTCAAGACTAGCCACTTGTTTGGCCAAGTCCCCTTTATATTTTTTAAAACTACTTTCTCTCCCCCCCCCTCTCTCTCTCTCTCCCCCTCTCTATTAAAGTCATGCTAACCGTAGACTCTCTCTCTCTCTCTCTCTCTCTCTCTCTCTCTCTCGTATCTTTTAAATTTTTCTATAATGCGATGAGCCTAATAGCGAATCCTTTATTTTAACTTTTAGTTTTAAAGGACTTAGTATATAAATTGGTGTACGCGCATTGTAGGTCACACTCACTATCACTTCCAACATCCTCACCCTCACTCATAGCGTTTTCACTATCGAGGTGTCCTTGTGAAGTAGCATCCTTATCATCATGAGATGCACTAGACTTACATACATGACTATCCATAAATGAGGTGAAGTTACATTCATGCAGTGATTCATCTCCTGAATCCACCGACTCGACCTCATTATCATTACTAAGGGTGGCGTTTAAATCAGTTTTGCCTTTGCCTTGACGCTTTAATCTAGTTTCACACTCAAAGGCTTTATCACCTCTCCCATCGCACTCGTAACACCTATCGTCGTCTATCTTATGGGTATCCATTTTAACTTTATCAAATTTCTTTCCAGACTTATTTTTCTCAAAACTCGTTTTGTCTTTAAAATTTCCATTATTTTTTAATTTGATAAACTTCTTGAAATTTTTAGCAAACAAGGACAAATCGTCTAAATCAAAATCATATTCAGAATCTGACGTTTCTTCCTCTATCCTTTTAGATATTCTCTCTTTCTAGACAAATACTAACCTTTTCTATACTAAGCTTTAAGTGTTATACCTTTCTCTTTAGGTTAACCTGTTTTAGGAAACATATCAACTTCATAAGTTTGGCTGTCTCCTACAAGTTATCCTAACCTAAGAGAGTCTAATATTCGTAATGAATTCAACACAGTGACTTTAGGGATGAAACTCTTTGAGAGGGACCTTAAAATATTTTTAACTACTCGTATGTTAGGTATTTTTCACCAACATTAAAACTAGTATTGACAATGTTTGACAGGTGTGCATAAAACTTATCAAAAGTTTCAGATTCAAGCATGGTTATTGTTTCAATCTGAGTAGTTAAATTTTGTAGTTTAGATTCCTTAACTGCATTTGTTCCCTTATGTGTAAGCTGTAGGATGTCCAATGCCTCTTTTGTTATGGTACACGTTATGATACGTCAGAACTCGTCGGGTGAGACAACTCTGGAAATTGCACTAAGTCTATGTGAATTATATATGCTCCATTTAAATTCATCCTCAATCTAGTTAGATGCACATTTCAGATTTGACACATTATCTACGATGACAGTGGAAGGAGTCCACCCTCTTTTTCAAACTAGCGAAACACGTTCGTCTATAGCTTTTAAAGTAGATTTCATGTGGGATTTCCAATATGCATAGTTTGTCCCGTAAAAAGCTGGCATCCAATTATACAAGTTTTCCATTGAACTTAAGAATTTTCAAAAAAAAATTTTTTTCAAAAAAATGATATCAAGAAAAATTTTGCAAAAAAAATTACACGGTATAATTGTGTAATTGACTCTGATACCAATTTGAGAGTGCGCTCCAGTTTAATGCCTTAAACTTATTTAATTAAATTCTAATTTTATTTTCAGTTTCACTTAAACCTTAAACATGCATCTAATATGATTGAAATAAATAAAAATTATCTTGCATGCTGTCCAAACAATCACAAACACATATTCAGGAAAAATCCCCCAAAAAGGTAAAACTATTTATTTCATTATATATTGTAAACCTCGACTTACATATACATAAAGAAATACAACTTGTTTGACAAATGAATACCCGCAGGCATCGATTCGTTGTCGTCAATAGGAATTCCATCAAGAACTCCAATGTTCAGCAAGAGATCCCTCAAGAACTCCAATAGTCAGCAGTGGAGACACACTTCCTTTTCCACAAGATGTACTCCAAGAATGGGCAATATGATAAAAACGGTTGAATAATGATTCACACATATGATTTAGGATATTTGTGTGAATCAAAATAGGTTTTAACCTAAAAGATTGAAGTCTTAAATCGCAGCAGTTCTTCCGAAAACGGAGTTGTAAAAGACTTGCAAATACCTAATTTTAGAGCAAGTATTAATACCAACAAAAAATAAAAAGGTGGAACAATGTCGTTCGAATGACACTAGATGTCATTAGATACCTCAAGAGACGACCTTAAAAATGACGTATTAAAAACCAAAATAGTACATAGTCATTAGATGCATTTAAGAAATGAGGTATCGCGCGACCTAATAAATGACTAGTACTGTCGTTTGATCAGCTCATTAGAACGACATACAAATGTTGTTTGAACGACACTGTAATGTCATTTGAACAACTTAAATAAAAAAAAATATTATTTAATTTTTAAATAGTTACCCTTGCTTTAATATAAGGCTATTAGGTATAAACCATTTAAACAATTCTACCAAATATAGACATGAATAATATTAACTCTAATTAAACATTATACCTTTAACGAAGTGGAGTTAGTGGAGATCGGTTAAAGATGCACGATGCACGTTGAATGGTGATGGGTGCATATTGATGATGATGACGTGGGCTGCTCGATATTCGGATAATAGTGGTCAAGTATGAACGTGTGAGAAGTGGTATGTAATGTTGTACGACATATTAACTATTATTTAGGACAACTCAGGAATTACTAGATTCTAGACGGACATTTATAAAATCATGTACTTACAGGGATGCAGGAACATGTGAGTTGCGGTAGGACTCGAGAAGGCTGGTGATAATGTAAATAACTTATAAAAATTATAACGCATCGACCTGGATTTATGGGTTGCTTGTAGACAACCTGGTCTGACCCGAGCATTAAGTGTGAAGTGCATTGAAATAACCTACATAATGTTGCTAGTCCAATTTTATTTTAATTAACATTTCACTTATTTAGCATGCGATTCCAATTTGAAATTAAACTACGTGAGGGATCCATGGGGAGCAACTCAAAGTCCAAGCATACAGAGCTATTAACATAATGCAAAGGAAATACTTCCCTTCATAACGCTCTCAAAATACAAAATTGTCCCCAACCTGCCATAACAAAACGAGGGAGTGAGCAAAATGCTCAATGGAAAATATACAAATGCTATATAGAATCGAATGACAGAAAGAAGACTCTAACACATTTTGCCTACGTGTACATGCAACTACCTTGTATACACACACACACACACACACACACACATATATATATATATATATATATATATATATATATATATATATATATATATATATATATAAGTATACATATACATATACTTTATGCATGAAATAGTTTACTTTCGAAAACCTTATTTATCCTGATTAATTCAACTTAATCCTGAAAAAGACTTCCTTTTTCGCATTTTGACATTCATCCCTTTATTTAATACACACAGTTAAATATTTGAAATAACTCCACTTGAATTAGCCTAAAACCATTTCTTTATCGAAATTACACCTTTTTATTTTAGCCAATCCACATTTGTATTTTAATTAAAAATCACCCTTTCAACACACTATTTCATCGTATTAGAAAATACTTATTTACCGTTTGAAAACTTTTTACAACAGGTTGATGTGTTAAATTATGGGTTTAACCACTTAGGTTATTTAACCACCCATTTATCTGTGACAACCCGCTTAAAATAATAATGGGTGGCCAACCCTATACTAAAATAAATCAGGTATCTCAGATGGCTCAGTCTCAACATCAACTGATAATACTACTTAATATAAGGCTAACTACCCGAAACTATTAAAAACTGATGCCAAAATTCAAACAAAACATGCCACGGACAACAAACCAACAATATAGATATCTAGCCAAGGTAACATGAATACAAGTACCATGATAAATGAAGTGCTAGGATAAAATGAAATGAGTATATACAAATGAGTATACCCGAATAAGCTTTCGGGTTACAGACAGTACAACATCCATGGGAAGAAATATATACAATTATAAATAACTCTAAAGTATCATCCCAGTGTACATAATGAATCCTATCAAGATTTACAAAGATATAGGGAGCGACTACAATTTAAATCTTGCAACAATCCGCCCCTGTTACATCTCCCACGACTCTGGATAGAAGGGCATCCGGTATCCATGCGGTAGGACACCTGTAGTAATATATACATATAGCAGGAGAGAAATATAAACGGGTCAGAGTCCGAGGTGTAAAAATGTTTAGCAAGTTTGTTAACTGTGCATAATAAATATAAATGCAATATTTCATAATTAAAGTGGAGTCGCACTCTCGTGAAACCCCCAACTCATCTCTCCTTTAAAAGCACACACCTATTCGCGTTCAGGAATTTTAATTAAGTTACCCCACCCATAAAGATAACCTACCATACAATAGGCATGACATATACCCGCAAGACCTGCCATTCTAACATGACCCAAGAATCCTTCCCATTCCAATCTCACTTAAATATATATACAAAAATATGCCATACTAGGCTTTATTGATTCCAATTTAACTTAATCACTTAGCCATTTTATTACTTCACATGTTAATATATAACTTCAAATTAAGAGTTTATTCTCTAAGTAACATGCGCAATTTAATAAGGACAAAAATTCTCTCTACTCTTAACATTGCTCTATGATGAGTGCATTATTTTGTATATTTTATATCCAAATTTATACTTTGTTAGTCCCATTTTAGTGTATTTAATAATTTCTTAGGACTATTTTATTAAAAGGAGGAAAAAATGCGAGAATGATTGAATTCATATTGAAAATGGTAATTTTAAATAAAAAATGGGCACTTCGATAATTTTATAATATTCTTGTGCTAATTTGTGAAAAAAGTTGCCTAGTGAAATTTTTGCGGATAATGATGGAATTTGGTGCAAATTGATGATCAATTCAAAAAAGGCGCGAAAAAGCTGATTTTTACGGTCGTTGAAAAAATGCTGTTTTTAAAAAAGTCAAAAATTTTTATTCTCCGATTTGGACGAAACTCGGCATGCGTGTTCAACAAGAAAATATAAGAGTTTTCGAGTGGGGGGAAATTCCGTCCCTTATCACGATCCAAAGATTAAAGAGGTGGAGAGACAGCTACCAACACAATTCGACCAATCAGAAAGAGTCCCACCACAACTCAAATACCTCACCACTTGTCGTATAAAAAGGACCCTTGGGATCATAATTTCGGAGACAATTAGAGAGGACTTTCGTGGAGGATTTCGGGGAGCAACTTTGAGTGATTGTAATCAATTTGAGGGAAAAGTTTTTATCATTTTTTTAGAGGATTCAAGATTGTTGTGAGAGAACTATTTGTAAGTTTGGTTTATTAATGAAGATCTCTACTCATTCTTGCAATTTCTCCTTCATTATGGTAGCTTGATTCTTATATTAGGAGTAGGGTGAAGTTTATCATAGTTAACTAATATTGTCACGTTAATTTTATCGTTGTTTATTCCCTACTTGTTTTAATTGTTATTAAATATTCGGTATTCATTTTAAAGCGACACGAGAGTGTGTTTTAGAACCTTCAAGATTGTTTTGTCAAATCAAGTTTTGAGATTTAAAAACAGTAATTTTTGATGGATTATGCTTGCACTTTGATTGTTTTTATAGTCCATGCTTAAATACATTTGCGAATTTTAAAACTTGTATTTTCTAAGGGAATAGGGATTTTAGTCGTCTATTAGAGACGTTAAAAATATTTTGATCATAACCGTTATATTTTTCGAATTAAACACGGCGAGAGTCGATTTAATTTGAGTTATAAAAAGGGAATGGCAACATTAAATTAGCGTGCAATATTAGTTAGTTGATAAATGGACCCCGAATCCTAATTATTTCCTAATTGTTTACAAATCTCTTGCGTTACTCTCATTTATCGTAGTTGCTTTTATTTTGTATAATTTATAATTATTCTCTACCCCATTTGATCTAGTTGGACAGTTGTAATTCTTTTAATAATTAAAATTGACAAATCCTCGTGGGTTCGACTCGTACTTACACTCGCTATTCTATAATATCCCGAGCACTTGCGGTATTTTATAAATTGACAACAAGTTTTTGGCGCCGTTGCCGGGGATTTGACAAATTTTTTTCTTAAAAGAAGTTGTGACTTTTGGACTAGTTGTTTTACTTTTTGCATTTTTTTTAGTAAAAATAAAATAAAAAATAAAAAAAAATAAAAAAATAAAAAAAAAATAAAAAAAAACTCTTAACAAGGCTAGAATTAAAAGCTACTCCAACGCGAACTTGTCAAATTGATTCCGTTTCACCTTGTCTAGGATTGGTAGTTTTTAATGAGTCTTCGTACCGACCACCTACCTGGAGGTGAAATCGAAATTTGAGGAGACAACCGTAGTTGGTCCTCTTTTAAATTCTCCCTTGTCAAAGGGTAGAAGCTATCCAAAATAAATAAATAAATAAATTCATGTGTTGTAAATTGCAATGGGTGATCCTCATATTGTTATCCCGTCATCTTTTTCATATTCCTCAATGGATCCTGTGGACGTGTTTTTACAAAATACTGAAAATCTAGATGACTACGTATTTCAATTTAATTCAGATGGGTCAGTAGTCATTTTAAAAATTAAAGAAGGTATGGATAAGACTCCAACCCCTGTAATTACTATCGATCCATCAATGTGTATCAATTGGAGAGAGGTGAACAAACGGTATAATGATGCTATTTCTAAAAATAACCATGAGTTAATTGGGGATACTCAATTTTGTGAGGAGAAAAAAATTGACAATCTTGACACGTGTAATACTTGTGATGATTTGGATGTTTGTCACGATTTTTCTCCTAATTTAATTGAGCAGAATGCTGCTTCTTTTTATATGTGGGAAAATTTATTTGAGCATTCGTCATCCGATTTTACTGATACTTCAAAAATTTATGACGATCCTCCTGTTTTTGATGAAGAAAGTGTATCTCCCAGTGATAGATCTTCTTCCCACGCTTTTCATAAAATCTCACATTTAGGAGTAGAGTATGCATCCCCAATTTTACTTGACTATTTTCGAAAAAGGGATAATAAATATTTGGATCCTTATAGCAATTTATTACCTCCATGTGATGCATCGACATATGATTCAGGCGATTTAAATTTATTTATTATTGATGATGTCGGTACTCACCATTATGAACATAGATTTAAGATTGAAATTTGTGTTGTGCGGTCATGCTCTCAAATTTATGATATTTTGGCACTTAGTGCTATAAAGTTTATTAATTGGAATGACCCACAACTATTTCGATTATTAATTTATGGTGAGGATGGTAATTGTCATGTGTTTGTATATTACTTTTGTGTATATATATATATTTTTTTTTTGTTATTTTTTTTTAGTTAACATGTATCATCTTTCTACTTCGTTACTTTATTTTCTTTGTCCAAATTTTTATTTGAGCATACATTGAGGACAATGTAAAATCTAGGTTTGGGGGTAAGGATGATATTTTTGAGAAAAAAAAATCAGATTTCAAAAATTCAAAAAGATTTTCAATATAATTTAGTTTTGGAAAGATTTCTTAATGTAGAATTAATTCATGGATCTCTCATCTTATGAAATTTTTACACATTAGCCATATAATATGATCGAAAATGGATATTGAGGCGAAAGTTAATATGCTTAACGAATAAATGTGGAGATTTTAACCCGATGAGATTTTGTTCCATTCATCGTTTTCCAGAGATTTAAATCAGTCCGAGTTAAAATTACTCAATCTTTCCTTCAGTGATAAACTCGTTGATGATCTCAAATTCTTTGTTTTGTTCGATTACTGAAAACAAAAAGTCAAAATGTGAATCTTAAGCACTAGAAGTCTTAGTAAGTTGTCTTTAGACACAAATCAACTGAACGAAACTTGAGAAATGAGATTAGGCCATCGTTTGAAAGCCCAAAATTAAGCCTAAAATCCAACCTTTTTACATTATTCTGTTGCAAACCCATTTGAGCCAAAAAAGAAAATATGTCTTTTATTGAAAACCCATTGTCCTACCTAACTCCAACTGAGAGTTTGAAGCCCATAAAAAGAAGTCATACCCATTATCGGAGAATACTGGGGTAACATTATGGTTGAAAAAAAAGGCAAAAAAAAAAAAGAAAAAAAAAATCGCAAAAGATTGATGTGTCGGAAAAAAGGGGAAGAGAAAAAAAAGTGAAAAAAAAGTGATTTCGAAAAGAAAAAGTGAAAGAAAAAGAAAAATGGATGTTGGAAGAAAAGTGCGTAAAAGTCAAAATACCGAAAAACCTCTATATTCTCTGAAATTTTGAACTCCAAAAACAGCCATTCTTTCTAGCCAAAATTCGAGCCTACAATACAACCAAAGAAAGTCCTAATAGATCTCATGGGAAGTTAGTTATAGTGTGGAGAGAAGACGAATAGGATCTATGGTGTGATTCAATGTTTTCAACAAGTAATCGATTTTCTGTTTATGAGATCATATTCATCCATTGTATAAAAATCCATTTTTGATTATGTATACGTGAAATTTGTTCATATAAATTTACTCTTTTATTCACATATACCGAGAGAAAATAACCCATTTTTGAGTGTTCGATTGTGAGTGCATTCTGTGAGATTTTGAAATCAAAACGAACTTTCGGATAAGAAATGCAAAGGTCAAATCTTTTGAAATTGACGATTTTATTGGCTATGCACACACAGACACAATAAGTTGAGATTGAGAAATGAAATTCTACTATATTTATGAAGTTTGCATTCAAACTTGGTTATATTACTTTTTAGTCATTTGTATTGAGTCAAGCTTTTGAATTTTGTGGGTATATTCACTGCAAACCCTCACGAGACAAAACTCATCCACTAGGGTAACCTAGAGGTTTAACGACTTGTTGCACATGCTAAGTGCAATCGTGATTCCTACGAAAGTGAGTTAAATTTTAAAATTTTTAGTTTTGCTCGAGGACTAGCAAAGTTTAGGTTTGGGGGTATTTGATGAGTGCATTATTTTGTATATTTTATACCCAAATTTATACTTTGTTAGTCCCATTTTAGTGTATTTAATAATTTCTTAGGACTATTTTATTAAAAGGAGGAAAAAATGCGAGAATGATTGAATTCATATTGAAAATGGTAATTTTAAATAAAAAAATGGGCACTTCGATAATTTTATAATATTCTTGTGCTAATTTGTGAAAAAAGTTGCCTAGTGAAATTTTTGCAGATAATGATGGAATTTGGTGCAAATTGATGATCAATTCAAAAAAGGCACGAAAAAGTTGATTTTTACGGTCGTTCAAAAAAATGTTGTTTTTAAAAAAGTCGGAAAATTTTATTCTCCGATTTGGACGAAACTCGGCATGCGTGTTCAACAAGAAAATATAAGAGTTTTCGAGTGGGGGGAAATTCCGTCCCTTATCACGATCCAAAGATTAAAGAGGTGGAGAGATAGCTACCAACACTATTCGGCCAATCAAAAAGAGTCCCACCACAACTCAAATACCTCACCACTTGTCCTATAAAAAGGACCTTTGGGATCATAATTTCGTACACAATTAGAGAGGACTTTCGTGGAGGATTTCGGGGAGCAACTTTGAGTGATTGTAATCAATTTGAGGGCCAAGTTTTTATCATTTTTTTAGAGGATTCAAGATTGTTGTGAGAGAACTATTTGTAAGTTTGGTTTATTAATGAAGATCTCTATTCATTCTTGCAATTTCTCTTTCATTATGGTAGCTTGATCCTTATATTAGGAGTAGGGTGAAGTTTATCATAGTTAACCAATATTGTCACGTTAATTTTATCGTTGTTTATTCCCTACTTGTTTTAATCGTTATTAAATATTCGGTATTCATTTTAAAGCGACACGAGAGTGTGTTTTTGAACCTTCAAGATTGTTTTGTTAAATCAAGTTTTGAGATTTAAAAATAGTAATTTTTGATGGATTATGCTTGCACTTTGATTGTTTTGATAGTCCATGCTTAAATACATTTGCGAATTTTAAAACTTGTATTTTCTAAGGGAATAGGAATTTTAGTCGTCTATTAGAGATGTTAAAAATATTTTGATCATAACCTTCATATTTTTCGAATTAAACACGTCGAGAGTCGATTTAATTTGAGTTATAAAATGGGAATGGTAACATTAAATTAGTGTGCAATATTAGTTACCTAATAAATGGACCCCGTATCCTAATTATTTCCTAATTGTTTACAAATCTCTTGCGTTACTCTCATTTATCGTAGTTGCTTTTATTTTGTATAATTTATAATTATTCTCTATCCCATTTAATCTAGTTGGACAGTTGCAATTCTTTTAATAATTAAAATTGACAAATCCTCGTGGGTTCGACCCGTACTTACACTCGCTATTCTATAATAGCCCGTGCACTTGCGGTATTTTATAAATTGACAACACTCTGTGTTTCGTGCGTGGGGCGTATCGCAAAGAGAAATCCAAACAAGGACCCCCCCGATACACTACTCCATGACAATGTCGATCGTAGGGATCCATTATGTCATCCACACCATCATACTACTAATACATGAGTACAAGGGACAAAACTTCTCACTACTCTCAACATTGCACTGCGTTTCGTGCGTGGGGCGCCTCGCAAAGCGAAATCCAAATAAGGAACCCCCCCGATACACAACTCCATGACAATGTCGATCGTAGGGATCCATTATGTCATCCACACAATTTCTATTTCTATAACTACTAAAATTTTGATCACTCTGTAAGAGTAACCTCAAAATCTCCAATAAATATCCTTGGGTTGATATAACCGAAATATTCCTTAAGTGCGATACATCACCCCCCAACATTCTACTTCACCATAATCACCCAAGGTGTACTCCAAAGAAATTTCATATCCTTTCACCTATATATATATATATATATATATATATATATATATATATATATATATATATAACCATTCATTCCCATAGCCAAGTGTACATACTATATATAATGTACAATGGCCATACACATAATATCACTGGCTATATAATGACAATATACTGCACCATGCTATCATCTTCCAGGGCATCACTCATATACCATCCCGGGGACCACGGTCGGACTCAATATCACCGACATCGGGGACAATAAACACACACGACGTCCGGGAAGCGGTCATAGTTCCTAACCGGCAATGAGATGAAACATACCCACCACGTCTCATCCCAAAAAAATGTAAATCACATAATAACACAATGGACGCTATGACCTGGGGAATATCCACACTCTGCTCCTCGAGCCAGGGTGCTCACCCTCATCGCGCAACTTTCCAATGATAGCATGTGCGGGGTATGCTTCACTACATAAGTATATATATCATTCACATGCACAATATATATACATCCATATGATTACATCATTTAATTAAACCATCACATACGGTTTAGATATTCACAACATTAGTATACACATATATCCATATCTATACAAACATATATATCCACATATTCACATATATGTACACACTATCTCTCATCCGTATGTATAAGATTTATTAACTCGGCTATAAGTATACATAATCCTCAATATGATAGCCGTCGTCCCCAACACATTTAATTTACCTCGATATGTGAATACGATCCCTCACTTGAAGCATACTCATCCATTTCTCCTTTGATATGAATAGTCTTCCAATATTCGACATTAAGGTTATCACCCTAAAGTTTAATGTGTATAACAATCACTACTTATACCATCCATACCCGAATGCACATCAATATATCCAACAATAATCCTGACTATCGGTACACATGACTAATAGTCTCCAAATCTCAAGCTTCAACTTAAATTCATTTTATGATCCCATTATCTATTAGAATCCCCTTTATTAATCACACACCGCTATACAACAATTATCCCGACTAGATTTACACTCACCATTCTAGTTGGTAGAATGATCCCATTGCTCCCAATTCTGATTGTGGTTCAATCAATCTTATGAACCCCTAATCTAACGTCTTTCTGATTTATTCCTTGAATTTATCATTACTAAGGATATGCGACCACTCTCTCTCATTGGTCCCCAAATTGTATCTTAATAGAATCCTATCTCTATAAAGATTCGACATGGATGTCGGCCTAAGATTTCACAACATACCCTCTCAGTCTCTCGAAGATTTCTTAACCTCACATCATATCTAAAGTCACTTTTGATCTATAATTAGGATTCCCATCCCCAATGAGGTTTCCCACTATCTCTATACACAACTCCAATGCATACATATATATATATATATATATTTTTTCCCCAAACTATTTTAAGAAGTCCCCATGATCATAACATGTGAGAAACCCCATATAAGTCTCCAAAACATATCTCTTACATCATATAAGAAGGTCCCGTATCGATAAACCCAATCAAAAAGGGGTAGAAATCATTCTAGAAAAACTCCACAAAAAGCCCTGTTTCCGAATCGATTCGGTCTCAAGGGAGAATCGATTCGGTCCAAAGGACCTGGGACTCTGTCTCAAGTCGAATCGATTCTCCTTAGGTTCGAATCGATTCGATCATGCAGACCTGCCACTTTTGCCTAAGCTGAATCGATTCGCTTAAGGGGTGAATCGATTCGGGTCTGCAGAACTTTAAAGGTCTCTTCTTCTTCACAAAAACCCACGAATTCTAAACCCTAAAATTTCACTTATAACCCCTAAACCTTCATCATATCATGATTCTAAGCCAATAAATCCACCCAAAGTTGATCCCAACCATTTTTACACCATCAAACCCATATATAAGCATCAATATCAAGATTTAATCTTCAAAATCTATGTTTTTCTATTAATACCCAAAATCCAATTCTTTTATCCACAAATTATGAAATGAAATACACAAATGAAATATTTCGCAAGATTAAACACTTGCCTGAGAATTATAGAGGTTGAATCGTCCCCGAGACCGCGTTTGGGACGGAATCTCCAAGCTTTTTCTCCTCTCTCTCTCTCTCTCTCTCTCTCTTATTTTCTTCTCTTTTCTTTCTTTCTTTCTTCCTTTCTCTTTCTCTAAATGAGATGGGTTGGATCCGTAAGCCCTTAAATCCCTTAAAACAATAAACCCAGTTTTAAATGTTAACACACACTTTAAAAGACTCGTTTACTCCAATTCGAGTCAAACTGACTTAAAAATATTCCGGAACCTAAATAAAATCAAATGACAATCATTTTGACTATCTCGACCCATCCGGAACCAATGGTACACTCAAAATTATCATTAGGAATACTTTATAACGTCCTCTATTTTCAGACTTCAATTTCCAAATTTTAAAATTCTCCAATTTAAATAAATTTTATTTCTCTAAAAATTTAATTTCTCTGTCCCAAAATCTTGTGGTGTTACATTACCCACTTACTTTTCCTTATGGACATTAATCGATCTACACATTTACTTGTCCATTTTAACCTTCCCGAAACATTTATTAATTAATTCAAGTTTAGGTTTTCTTAAAACATTTTCACCACACAAACCATTTTTTGATATGTTCCTTATTTCTTTATCTTTTCTCAGAATTTTTCAATAACCGCATACTTCAACGAGCTCCACACCGCTGACTATGCGCACCATATGCTCTGGCCAGTTATTTTGGGTTTTTCACCCCAAGGCTCTGGGCCCTTCTTAATTGTCCCGCTATTATTCAAGTTACTTTTAATGTGTTTTAATATTTTACAAATGCCCACATTATTCCCCGTTTTCCTCTTTACCCGATTGAAGCCAAAAATCGAGAGTTATAGCCTAACTCGTGTTATACCGTTGAAATTATCATTTCAATGTCCTTTATACTTTAACCTTGATTTTTTTCCAAGATCGCATCATTGAGGAATAATTTGTATAACATCTGTTCCAACGTTTTTATTTCATAAAAGTATTTCACTTTAAGTAAAATCACGATTTTACTCATTTATTTCCAAACTCATCTTTTACTCCATTTTCACAAGTATTAATTTTTCCAAAATACTATTAAGTTACCCATACTAACTTCTTAAGCGTTTTAACACCTTAACATTTTTTTAACCATGTAGTAATATTCTTTTTATTTGAAAACATCTTTATCTCATTATTTCCTTCCCAATTTCATAAGTGTTAATCTTTTACAACATGATTAAGTTATACACACCAACTTTCCAATGTTTGGCCATTAACACTTATCCAACACCTTTACTAACCACTTTTGGTATAAATATGTAATTATTTATTTGTGTAAAATATACCTATGTTCGTGGATTGTGCTATCGATTGCGTTGCACGCGTTCAGGACCAGAGTACACGTCGGCACTGGTGGGCTAGGCATTGTGTATATCTTTATTATTGGTACCACTTATCATCGCCACTTACGAGAGGTTGGTGTAGATGCTTGGATCCATTATCATCATCCAGTATGGGTTTTCAACTGATGTACTGGTTAGGTACTACCCCACTTATGTAAATTTTGTGTTGTCCGATTTGGATAAGAGAATCCTTCGGACTTATCGATAGAGCACGAAGGGGATACAAATGGTAGATGCTATGTAATGTCATACATATATGTATGGACCTATGTATATAATCATGTGAATTAAATGAGATTTATTTAATCAGTCTAATAATGTAGACAAATAATCACAGATCCAAATACTAAGTAGGATGCATAATAAATAATGATGTCACGGTTATGGGTGGTTAACTTGGTTAATCGAAAATGGTAATACAAATTAAAATAATTTATTTCAACACATAAATTATGCTTGGCGGATCACATGTTTAATAATGCTCTTGTTATCGATATTTCATTTGGGTTTTGAGATAGGATACAATCAGTATTACATCTAGGTGAGAGGTGAGGAAATTATCTCATGCAAGTGTCGATGGGAGACTCTTATTTAAATTAAATGTAATCTTGCATTTTAATTTCAGTAAGTTAATTCTTGCATACTCTAGGGAACTGACCCAAATTATAAATGTCCCCCCTCCCAAGGTTTGCCTAGACAAGGATAGTGGGACTGAAGGAATATCAGACTTGCTGTCACGTGTTGCTTCTCGAAGATCAATTTATTGATTCTAGATTAGGTTGCTAATTCTTCTTGTCTTTATTTATTTTGGATTATTGTATGGGCATAAGTCCGGAGTCATTTAGTTTATTAGTCGAGATAGTTATTATAACAACCCGTAATTTTTAAATTGGTATTTTTAATATGTAACAACTCGTAATTTTTAAATTGGTATTTATTTAAATTAATTCAGATTTTGAAAAAAAAATTAGAATCTATATTAATTTTTGTATGTAAAAGAATGTTGGTTTTTATATATAAAAATAAGGTTTTAAGTGGAATTTAAATGAGGATTCAATTTTGAAAATTATAACGTTCTGTACAAAAATCGAGGGAGGATAGAAATAAAATAAAAATAAAAATCTGATTGTTTGATCGAGCTGAATTTTTCACAGCAGCTATGTCTCGCCGTTTGCTACAACATAGTTAAATTTTAGCTAATTCTGACGGTTCAATCATTCGTAATAAATATTCGAGTGTTTGTATTTGATTAGGACTCAAAACTCTTTTTGGTGTATAAATATAAAGTGAATGGTTTAGCACTTTTAAAACACATTCTAGCCTTCTAAAAATGAGTAGCCTCATTTTCTTTCTCCTCCAAACCCTAGCCCGATTTTACACAACTTTCAACTCAAGATTTGTATAAATCGAATTTTCTCAAGACAATTCAAGAACGATTCTTTACTAATTTTTCGAGAGGAATCCAACCGTTAAATCTAAATTTCTTCATCTAAATCACAAACATGAATACTATATTCTCTTCCTTTAGTATTATGCGTCTTAAGTATCGCCTCAACGTTTAATCATGTATTTTTGGTAAAAATAAAGAAATTAGTAACTTAATTAAGGAGAGTGGACACTAATTTTGGGACTGTTTTTATGAAACTTTTGAATATGAATTAATCTTTGAAATCATTGGGTGCATAGGTTAGATTATTGGGTTTTTATGGTTTAGGGGTATAGGTTTGCATGCAGAAGTTTATGGGGGTATTTATATGATAAATGGGACGCGTATACACTTATAAAATTATGCGACATATAAAAGAGAACGATTATGACTTAGTGAATATTTTTTCATGTTAACTAATTTAACATTATTGAATGAAAATAATTATGTTGAAAATGACGACGATGTTATTCATTGAATTAAATTAAATTGGGACCTTTATAATTAAGTTGCTATGTTGTTCATATAAATTGCGAGTCTGTGTGATTTCTTTTATTCATGTTTGTCATCGCGGGGACGGGGGGATTTTGGTTAGTATATTGCTCACGTCTATTTTAGGGTGCTTACTAGGTATGGGACTAGTGGGTAGGCCTTAGTTATAATTTATGCTTGCTAAGTATGGGACTAGTTAGTGTATATTCGTGCAAATTTTATATTCTGGGGTGGGACAGATTTTTATGCTTTATCGTCATTACACTAGCCTGGGCATGAGACTAGGTTGAGTTAAATGTTGAAAATTCATCCTATATATCTGGTAGGACGTATGTATACTTTGGGGACCCTTAGGTATGGGACTAAGGGGTATTTTGAGGATCTCACATCGATAATAAGGGTGGAGTAAATTGATTAAGTAAACTAATGTCAATTAATGCCTAAGATAAAAACAAATATTAAAATACAGGCGACATAATATGTGGGGACCGAAAGTTTAAACGGCCCAGCAGGAGTTTTATGTCATGTCGTATGTGGAACCTTGTCAAATTGCAGGATCGACAGTTTAAACAGATCATCTGGGGCTTTGATAATGGGAAGTGTAAAACTTTGGTGAGAATATCACCCGGGGCTGGAGGACCGCTATAATAAAAGTGAGAAGAATGATATCCAGTTAATTTAATTAAATTAACAACTTGGGGCTTAGTTATTTAAAATTATATTGCTGTGCTTTTTGAATAACAATTACTGAGGGTAGTTAGTGATTTGTGCTATCACGTTTAATTATATTTCGTTTAATTAAATATTATATTTTGATATTTATCATGTACAATGCCACTGTCTGGGTTCATGGATCCTAATTGAGAAGAGTAGTGTCTATTCATGATCGGGGCTCTGAACTCGTGCGTTGACTAACCTTTTCAGGAATAATTTAGAGTAGTTGCATAGGATTATTTGGAGACTTTCTTAGAGGTGCAGCTGAAGTTATTTACTTTATGCGTATTAGTTTAATTTAGTTTTCCTTCCTTCGTATTTACATTGAGACTCAGTTTATGGTTTTGTTGGGCCATTCGGTTCCAAAGTTGTTATGGGTTTTATTCATATATGTTACATGTTAAGAATGGTAGTCTATTTACTCGCACCCAACTTAGTTTTGGTGGAGGTCGACGCCAGGATTCAGCGGGGTTTGACAGTTATGTTCATGTTGGTTTTTATTTTGTTGGACGTGGATGCTGGATTTATTATTACTTCTTATTATTTAATTTAATCCAGTATTAAGTTCAAATGTGGTTTATTATGTGAATGTTTTTTACGATCGATGCTAATAATGATATAAATTATCAAGCAAGATCCATCTTGGGCGTATTATGTCTGGCCAACCTTTATGTGAGAACATGGGGGTTGTTACAATTTTAGTTAAAAAAAATAACATAAACATGTAAAATTGAAATATACGAGGAACACATACTTACATAGGGATGTGAATTTAACTCGACTCGTAGGAGTCCCGCCCTGCCCCGACCCTAATGGAGAGGGTTTTGAAACCCGATTAATAAATTAGGAGCGGGTATGGATTTAAAAAAAAGTTTAGTAAACGGGGTAGGTTAGGAGTAAAGTCATATAAACCTGCCACAACCTGCTTATCTTTTACCTATATAAATGCCATTTATAGTTTTATATATATATATATATATATATATATATATATATATATATACACACACACACACCCTTTAAGAAACCCTAAAACACCCCCCCCATTATATAACTCTCTTTAAAATGGCGCCCAAACCAAACACACAGACCTCTCCTCTCCGAAACCTCTTATCCGGTCATCTCCGACCTTAGCACTTCATCTCCGATAATCTTCGGCCATAGTTTTCAACCCCGAAGGTATTTTCCGAGTACTTTATTTTTGCTGTTTGTAGATCATCATTTAGAGATCTCGGTCGCCTATCTATACATGCAATACTAACACGACACTATATGTGTATGTGTTTAATTTTCAGATCCAACACTTTAGCAGCTCAAAACCAAATAGATCTCGACCATAGTTCTTAACCCCGAAGGTATTCTCTTTGTTTTAATTTTTAAACCTTTCAATGATTAATTATTAATTTAGATCTCGGCCATGTTTTTGTTGTTTGGATTTTTTTTTGTTGAATAAAAAAAAATTATTGGTATTTTTTTGTTGTTGAATCAAAAAATCATTTGTTGGTATTTGTTTTTTGCTGTTGGTTCACTAAGAGTACTTTTTTTTTTTGCTGTTTGGTATTCATCAAAAGAATACCAAACATCTTTTTTTTTTTAAGTTTAGCAACTCATCACTTAGCATTAGCAACTCATCACTTAGTTTTTTTTGCTGTTTAGATCATCTTTTTTTTATGATCTTTTTTTGCTGTTTAGCATTAGCAACTCATCACTTAGTTGTTGATTCACTATTATAATATTATTTGTTATTGATTCTTATTTTTTTTCTTTGCTTTCTCCGATTATAAATAAAACAGTAAAAAATGAGTCGATCAATTCAAGGTGAAAACACTATTTTCGGTACACAAACTGAATCAACACCAACACCTAGTTCCACCCCATTTAATCAAATAGATGGTGAAGGTGGGGCAACTGTTCCATCTTTCCCGAAAAAAAGAAAATTCATGTCTTCTGTTTGGCAAGATTTTGAAAGAGTTAAAGATGAATTGGGTACTTTTGCAATATGTCACCATTGTCACACAATAATTAACGCCGAAAGTACAAATAGAACTAGCCATATGCGTAAGCACTTAAAGTGGCATAGAAAAAAAATGTCGATATTCGTGATCAATTTCAAATTCATACTCAAAAACATCCGATGGAAATTGTGCTTAGATTGCAAAACTAGGTGGAACTCCACTTATTTGATGCGAGAGACAGCAATTTGCTTAGATTGTTTATCTTTCCTAGCTTATTTTTTTTTTACTAATGGATAGTGGATATTAAAATATATTAATGGTCTAGATTAATTCTCCAGAAGGTCCCACCTCCTTATGGGAATATTCTAGAAGCCTACATACTTCCTCACTGTTCTAGAATATTCTATACATTACTCGTATGCTCTAGCTTATCTAATATAGATAAACTTATATTTAATAACTAATATTTTCTAGAATATTTATTCAAGGAGTATCACATTTCAACAATTTTTGAACTCATTTTAAGTGTTAAACTTGAATTATTTTTTTTACTTATAATTTTTTTATACATAATTTTTCTTTTTAAATTTAGGGTTTCCGATAATTTGAGGGTTTAACTAGACCTGCCAATTGGTCTTATCGGGTCGTGTCCAGATCGGGTTAATGACTTAACGGGTCAAAACATCCTTAACCTATACACGATCTGTTAAGAGTAACGGGTCTAATGACAATGCCCAAACACAATTCATTAATATTAACGGGTACACAACCTGTGTCGTTAGTACCTGCTAATATCAATGAACCAGTTTAGTTCTAAACGGGTAATGGGTTGGGTGACGCTATAGTATCCGTTAGTTTTCAGTTGTTTAAAAATAATAGATTTTAATGGTTATTCTTATTGGGTATAGGTTGAGTAACCCTATAGTATCCATTAGTCTTAAAAGATTTAGAAATAATTAGTTTTAATATTTATTTTTATTGGGTAGGGATTGAATAATCCATTAATACCCAGGTATTAATGGGTAGAAAAATGTACAAATAAATTTTCAAATTTGAAATGTTAGTGGCTGTCTTAATTCGTTAATGACTCAAATTTAATAAAAAATATCATGTTAACAAATTCAATTCATTAATTTATAATTTTATGTTGATCGTGTTAACAAATTATCATTATTTTTTGATATGTGACCACACCCGTTTTACACATGTGAATTATATACATGAAGATGTATGAAAGAACACTCATTCAATTCATGTTTACTTTTAAACAATTGGTGTTGGGAATAGTATTTAATCCCTCGTACGAGATTCCACCAAATTCAAATCTAGCATAAATGATAGACTATATTCTAGCTAGCTTTTATAGTATCCGATGAAGACTTTTCACACCTACCTTATCATAGGAAGTTGGTGGTCATGTGAACTTCACCAACGTAAGATAGACAAAAAACTAAGCATAATTCAACATTTATTGAATTATAATTTTAATAATTAGTATAAAATATTTTCACATATAAAATTCAAAAGAATATCTAAATAAATTGGACACGACTTCAATATTTATATTTAGGGATTTTTTCAAATGAGACTCTAGTCAATAAATTTTTGGGCAATTTATAATTAGATCCCTCAGAACAATTTTTAAATATTTAAAAATAATTTACTACTAGATCCACTTGTTATGCCACTAGCATGGACTTTTATAAGAAGAGAATTAGTGGATCTAAATGTTTAAAGTTTGTCAAAATTCTTTTAGTGTTTAAAATTTATTTGTGAGGTACCTAAATGTATTTTTTCCTAAATTTTTTGACTGCTAATCCATAAAAATTATCTTTCTTGCCAGAATTACTTTTTCCTCTCTACTAAAATATTTTCAATCATAATACATTTTCTCATCAATAATTTGTCTAAAAGAATTACCACCGGTCAAAGGTTTCCATATAAGAAACACATTTAATCATTTAGGGAAGAAGTTTATAATTTTACTTTGGAAGGAGCTATTCTCATACCCTTTTTTGCTTTTTTTACATCTTTTATTATTTCAAGACAAAAATACTCCCATTTTGTCTCCTGATAATTTATGGGAGTGGTTGTTCCCACTCCCGACAAGTCTTCCCCCACTTCATTTTGTACCAAATGATGATTATACCCTTATATATTTACAAAATCTACATGTTTGTTTTTTCCCTTTCAACTAAAACAAATGCATTTGAAAAATAACTAAAAATTTGTATTTTCAATAGAAAAATACATTTTTTTTTTATAAAAACTATTTTTGATAAGAATCTATTTTAAAAATAATTTTTTTAAACTTTTCATAACTGTTTTAAAAAAATATTTAAATTGTTTTAAAAAGTTTGTTATATTTTTCTAATTCAAAAGCTGCTTATAAAACATAAAAAATTGTTTTTACAAAATAGTACCTTTATATACATATGGAAAGTAAATAGTGCCTTTATGTAAGTGTAAAATAAAAAATGGAAATTATGGACTTAATTTTAAAAATCTAAAAACTAATTTTTTTTTCTAGAAGACTGAAAATATAAAGAAAAAACTTTGCAAAATATTAATAGATATTAAAAAAATGTCTATCAGGAAAAAAAACCGTTTTCATCGAAATAATGATTTCCAATTATAACAAAAAAAAAACAGCTGAAAAATGCATTTCAGAGAGAAAAATAATAATTTCCAATGAAAACAAATTATTTTAAAAAATTTATTAAAAAAATATAATTTCCAAACAATTTTTTTTTTAATATCTATTAGTATTTTCAGAATTTTTTTGGGTGAAAAAGATTTCTTTTGGGATGAAAAACAATTTTTTTTCCTACTAGATATTATTTTTTTAATATCTATTAGTATTTTTCAGAGTTTTTTTGTTCCAAATTTTGAGTTCTTTAAAATTATTTTTTTGTAATATTTAGGATTTTAAAATAAAGTGTTATATATATTTTTTAATTTTACACTTGCATAAAGGAACTATTACTTTTCATATTTACATAACGGTACTATTTTGTAAAAACAGTTTTTATTTTATATAAAACAATTTTTATGTTTTAAGAAGGTATAAAAAGTGAGAGAGATACAAAAAGTTAAAGATATATAATAAGTGAAAGTGAAAAAATGAAATGGGTTAAAAAAGTGACAGGTTTGGAAAAGATGAGAAATAAGGGTATTTTTGTCTTCAAACAATAAAAGGTGTGGGAAAGCCAAAATGGGTGTGGGAATAGCTCCTCCCTTTTACTTTGAATTGCCTAAAGAAATGAACTACTTTACTGGACGGATCAAAACTTCCAACAATGTTGGGGTGTGTTTATAAAATGTATATGTATATGTATATAGTGTCTCGCTCTGGTGCGGCGAGATAAGTTTGTAGATCGTGTATTCGAGATTTTTTTTAAATCCAAAAATATATTTTTATTTTTGTTTTTCTGTGCACGTTTTAAACATTTTACGAATCTCTAAAAAAATCAGGCCAAATTTTTTTTGGGTATTTTAAAAAAACGGATCAATATTTGATAGTTTTAAAATGCTTTAAAAATTGTTAAGTATGGATTCATTTTTGTAAAATACCAAAAAAAACTCATTTTGAATTGATTTTTTTCTAAGGTTCACCGGAAATATTTAAAACACATATAAAAAGAATCATTCATTTGAAATTAAAAAAAAATACCACACAAACCTCCCGCACATGAGACATTCTCTCTCTTTACACACACGCGTATATATATATATATATATATATATATATATATATATATATATATATATAGAGAGAGAGAGAGAGAGAGAGAGAGAGAGAGAGAGAGAGAATTTTTTTTTTGAATATTTTTTGAATTTTAATGTTATTAAATTATTTGGGTCACATATCATAAAAATGGATATTATATTGAAAAATTACCAAATTAGCATGCTTGTCAAGTTTCAATGCAATTAACTAACTGGGATTAAAAAAAATAACATTCCAACTTTTTAGAAACTACATTTGATAAGGGAGAAATCAAAACGTGAAGGTATAAAATGCAATTTTGGGATTTTTATTAAATGCCCTACATACTACAAATTGTAGGAGGCAATTCCAATGCATTTATATTTCTAATACACACACATACACACATACATACATATATAGATACAAAGAGTCATTTAGGGATCTTTTATATTCATACTCCCGTACACACTATTTTTTTAAATAGTAAAACATTAAATTTTTCGATAAACATTTTGCAATTTTTCCATTCACACTTCTTATGATTATCTAACCAACTTTTGCTTTTTTGATGAATTTTTTTATAGATGATCTCCTCATTATTTTTGGAGATGATCATCTTAAAAAAAATCATCAAAACATTTTTTTTTTTTACTATATTGAAAAAGAAAAATCCACATGGCGTTGCTCCGTCTCAAGTCTACATCTCAGACGGTATATATATATATATATATATATATATATATATATATATATATATATATATATATATATATATATATATATATATATATATATATATATGATCTTGTGCGGACTGACCCACATAAGTATTATATAAATCCTTCAAATTCTACCAAGTTCTTCATCCCACAAAATTATCGGCCCTCTCTCTCTCTTTTGGAGGCTCATCGCTAGGTGCAACATGTCTAGTCTGGAGTGTTAATGTGCGAGTCATGCCGCACATGAGTATACACACACACACACACACACACACACACACACAGATAGACTATTATACATCATGCTTTCTACATCACCTATATATCATACCTAGTTCAAGGCCCTAATTTTTTTTATTTTTTATTTTACTCATGGAGTTATCCTTCCAATCAATACATATTCAAAAAATTAGGTCAAAAATGAACTTTCTAACTATTTTTTAAAAATCCAACAAAAAACTGTTGAAAATTCCTTATTAAGGATCTGCGCTAGCAGAATTTTGTGAATTTTTAAAAATAGCTAGAAAATGTATTTTGGACTAATTTTTGAACTTGTGTTGATTGAAAGGTTAATTTGAAGAGAAAAATAAAAACTTTGGAAAGAGAACTTCTTAGAGTCTAGAACTAGGTGTGATGTATAGATTGTTATATATAAGTCTTTGTATATATATATATGTGTGTGTGTGTGTGTGTGTGTATTCTTTTGCCATTCAGAATCGTTCTTCCCCATTAACGAGGGTTCCATTTTCTAAGTCCCCATCATATTATATTAAAATTTTGAGAAAAAGGACTTAAAATGATAGAAATTTCTTGAAATTTGTTATTTCTAATTTGAAATCTTTGCGCCATGATTCGACATAAGATTTTAATTCAATGAAAACAAACCAAAAAAAGAAATGAATAGTTAGCTGATATAATTGAGATTATGAGATAATTTGGAGTTTGACTTTTTCATATAATTGAGATTACAAGATAAGTGAGCTTATTTTTCCACACTCGTGAAAAAATAGACTCTTGAAGAAACATATATCGCTACATTATTTTTGGAGATGATCATCTTTAAAAAAATTCATCAAAGCATTCATTTTTTACTATATTGAAAAAGAAAAATCCACATGGCGTCTGCATCGTCTCAAGTCCACATTTGAGATGATATATATATATATATATATATATATATATATATATATATATATATATATATATATATATATATAGAGAGAGAGAGAGAGAGAGAGAGAGAGAGAGAGAGAGGTTCTCATGCATGCCTTAGTTTGCATAACATTGGCGCGAACCATTTTTGATAAAATAGTAAAAAAAATATTTTTGAGCTAATTTTTTTTTGGTTTTTAGATATTTTAGTAGGACCATAAAAAAATTTCAGCTCCAAATGAAATTTTTTGCTATTTTAAAAAAATCGGTGAAACGTTGTCAGTTTTTAACAACTTAAAAACTGACAAAGTTTGACAGTTTTTTTTTACAATAGCAAAATAATTCATTTTGAGCTGATTTTTTTAAGGTCCTATTGAAATGTTTAAAAATCATAAAAAGAAATCAGCCCAAAACTATTTTTTTTAATCAAACTTTGTCAGTTTTCAACTTTTGTTCTCTAATACATTTTCTCCAAAAATGGCTCCAAAATGCCTTAACACGGCATTTTAAAAATCTGGGCAAATTCGTGAGACAAATTTTAAGAAATATTTTTTAGTTGTTATTCCGTTGGTGATTGCGTAGATTGATAAGTGTGACTAATTACCCTTGGATTAATTAAATTGGAGAGATAAGGTTTATGATTGAGTGATTGAAACTTTATTGATTAAGTGGGGGAAACTTAATTGGATGAAATGGAACACTGAATTGGGAATGTTAAATTTCGGGCCGAGAGAGAGAGTTCGGGCATAATTGGTAGGGTGGAACCGAAATAACGATAAATTAGTTATTGTATAATTAATTGGAATAAAGTTGGACCATAGACTTATATGTTTTATGCTTGTGTATGGGAATAGTACACCGGTAGCGTAGATTTCTATATATATACGGTGATGTGTAGTATATATATGATATATAAATATTTGTGTGAATAATATTTATAGTAAAGAATACATATTCTAGTGCTATCAGGGGAGGTTGTGCGATGTGGGTGAATCCCCTGACTCGAGGAGCAGGGCGAGTATAGTCCCTAGGTCATAGCGTTCGGTTCAGGAGTGTGATGAATGACGTCTAATTCGATCTCACTACCATGGGAAACTATGGCGGCCTCCACAACGTTTGTTTATTTTCTGAAATGGGGAGCTAACCGTATCAGGATTTCGGATGGATGAGAATACCCGTTTATGATAGCATCTAGAGAACACCCGATGAGTGCCTACTAGGGGGATAATATATATCTACGTCATGTATATGTGAATGTTGTAGTATAAGTACGTATATATGGAAAGGTTCTAAAAAATGCGGGCGTGGAAGCCAACCCTTAAGCCTTAGAAGCCTAGGCGGCCCTTAGGCGTGAAAATGCGTGAAAAGGCATTTATGCCTTTTAAAATATATTTTAATATTTTTTGACTATGACAACGCTATTAAAAATACTAAAATGGTACATACCTAAATAATATGTCTAAATCTTTGTAATTTAAAATAGTATCATTTTAAAATACTAAAAAAAGACAAAAAAACTCGCATTTTTTCATGCCCGACTTCTAAAAAACTTGCATTTTTTCATGCCTTACCCCTAAAAAACGCACGTTTCTTCACGGCTTACCCCAAAAAACGTTGATCATCATTGACCACGCGTTAATCCATGCCCAGAGCTAAAACTTGACGTATCTAAAAAGCCTCATTCCTAGGCGCATTTTTTAGAATACTGATATATGGTATAATTATATATGGTATAATGATATACAGGATAATATAGGATGAGAATTGTAAAAATTATATAACTTGTGAAATGGTTATATAGTATTGAGTTGGAATTGATTTAAATAAATTCGTGTGAATAATAAACTTATAACTCATATACGTGATGTGAATCGTATAAGTGGTATAACCCATGAGAATGTTATATGGCAATTAACTAAGAAATGACTTAATTAAGCTAATGAGATTAATAACTTATAAAGTATACTAAACCCACTAGGGATAGAGTAGTGAGAAATCGTGGGATATATGTGACAAGACTGTAATACCCCGTACTTTTGAATATATTTATTTTTGGGATTAATTAATTAAATTGTATATTAATTGGAAATTAATCCGGGTTATAAATACTAATGTGATACGAGTTAGTATTTGATTATGTGCATATATGATTATATATGAACTTGGTATTATAAAATTTGTCGTGGGATTTATATACGGCATTTTAGAAATTTTGTTGAGACGCGTGGGACCGCCGCGTCACGGTATAATATTTTGATAATAAAAAGTAAATTTAAAATCTATAATCCGTATGGTCGTTTTGAGTGCGCCAACGCGTTCGGAAGGGTCAAGATAGTCAGAAAACACTAGCCGGGGGTATAGTTTGGGTCCCGGGGTATTTTTAGGCCATACCGGCAACTTAAAGGGTATTTTGGTAATTTCATGTTTTGAGGAATTAAAAGTGACGAAAATTTGGTTAATTAAATCTGATGTGGATAAGACCCACTAAGCCCATAACCAACCCTTATTAACCTAGAAAGCTACGTAGGTTATCATTTAGTCTTCCAACTCTCCCAAAGGAAACCCTAGCCACCATAGCCACCTTTGGAAGAAGAAAGCTTAGAGAGGAAGGGAAAGAGGAGGAATTCTGCAGAAAATCTGCAGAAAGAGCTTACAAATCCAACACCAAATCCAGAGACAATCAAGGCAAGTGATTTATTCCATTTAAATTTCGGAGAATGCTTCTTCCATGTTAGATTATTCAAAAACTTTATGTGTTCTTGGAAGATAATGAAAAACCCATAAGATTGGAGTTATTAGTTTAATTTTTGGGATATAGGTTGCATGTAGAATGTTACTGGAAGATCATATTAAGAGAATTACTGACTTTTGTGATACCAAAAACGGATTTAAGATGAGGTTTATGAATGTTCTTGAGATAAATTAGAAAACTAGGTTTTTGATGAAGATTGATCCATATGTAGCCTTTAGTTGTTGAAATATTGATTTATGGACGTTAGTAATGTTGTAGGATGGTTATATGACATTACTATAACGTTATATTAGAGAATCATGCTTTAAAAATAAGTTTTGGGATGTTTTCAAATCTGCAAATCGAAGCAGGCCGTAACCATACCTGTGTAATCGATCGATCGACATTCATCAGTCGATCGATCGACCAAATCGATCGATCGAAGGTCAAGGTCGATCGATCGACCTTCCCAGAATAAATGAAGTTTTCCCTTAATTGAATTTTAGTGGTGTTAACCCTTGGACAATATTATTAGAGACTTTATGAATACCCTTGACTTTAAGGAAGACCAGTAGGCATGATTATGAGATGGGACTTTATTTGGAATGTAATTTGAGGAATTATTCTAAATAAATGAAATTTGTCATGTGAGATAATATTTGGGTTAATAGTACAAATTTGAATAAGTTGATGAAATAAGGTTTGGGGCAGAAGCAAAGACCTTAGGTATAAAGATGTCATATGTGAGAATCATGGGAGACTTAATAGTCTATTTGAGATAGGTTTTAAGTTTAAGGAATTACGACGTGAGACGTGTCGACCATTTAAATTATATATTATCGGGATACTTGAAATATATGGATTTGGAATAATGTTATAATGACGTAGAGTATAACTTTATTAATATTGAGATATCTAAGATGTGTAGATGCTTAGCATAAAATCTTATGTGTATGACATACCTACCATACTTGCTATCACGGGAGGTTTACGTTCGCTTAGGGCCTTCTTATCCTTGTGTTGCCCGAATTTAGATTGGTTACCTCGATGAACATAGGTCATAGAAAGACTTATTGTGATATTAATAAGTCCGCTGATCATGGGAGCGTAGGTATGTGCGTGACCCATGTGATGGTGACTGTGTTCGCCTCCATTATTTGTGATGATGTTATCGGTAAACTATTCCTGAGAGATTCGGAATATGTAATCCTTATGTACCTGATGTACCGGGATGGATAGCAGAGTATGTGTGCACTACAGCTTAGATTGCGGGGTGCTTGTATTGTATATTTATGAGATGAATAATATACATTATATTAATGGGAACCTCATGTTAATGTTGTAAAAATATTACGGTATTGTTTCGAGTTATATAATGAGTTAACTGATAGTTATATCAATGGCATATTTTGTAACTGAGTTTACGTTAAACCTCTATTTAATTACGAGCGTTGTTATGTTAAATAGAACCGGGTAATAAGGGTAGGAACTATTACAGTCTAGCTAGTTATGATGTCACTTAGCTAGTGGTTTATATCATTATAGATGGGTACTTGCGTTAGGAGTGCACAGTTAGATGAGAGGTGAGAATATAATGTGAGTGCACGTCCTAACATGTACTTTGCATTTAATGTTTTAAATGTTTTTAAAGCACTTGCAGGTTTTTAAAATATAACTCCACATTCGGGCTCTGACCCGTTTGCTTTTCAAATCTTTTCTTTGTAAAACCATTTTTAGGTGCCCAGCCACAAGGACACCAAGCATAGGTACTCATTCAGGTGACGAGCTGTAGCTGGTGGTGGAAGCTACAGGGATTTGCTCATAGACGCTTCTATCTTTTGGATTCCAGAGTCACTATCTATCCGTTGTAGGGCATGTTGCCCATTTCTATTTAGAGCATCTTTTACATTTCAGTTTTCAGACTTTAGCATGTATTGTTTCAGTTATTTATTTCAGTATGGGATTGTAGCGAGGAGTTTTCCTCCAGACTTTATTTACTCCATTGTGATGGTTATTCATTTTACTTCAGTATGGTGAATGGTGTTATTTATTTCTTCATTTCACTTGTTGCATATAATCAGACTTAAATTAAAATTTGGCAACTTGCTTTTTAAATACTAGGTGGTTAGTAATAATAAAATGTTTTCGACAGTGATGCTATTAACTGAGCCAACTTGGCATTTTGAATTAATTTTATAAAGGAGTAGCTACCCGGTATTTAATTAGTCGCGGTGTCACAAAGACTTGTTATGGGGTGGTTAGCTAGATGGTCCAGATATAGTATGTTAGGCGTGCACATTAGTGGAGGGGTGATGTGTCCTCAAGAGAGTGTGCGACACTAACTTAAATATGCAGAGCATACTTGCATTTTAATTTACTGCATTTAAATTCACTTGTTAAATATTTTCAAAATATTTTGTCTTATAACCCTTGCTAAAAAATATTTTCAAAACCTTTTAGGTGTCTAGCCACAAGGACGTCAGAATTTCTCTATTTTAGGTTTTTCGCAGTTGCGACACATGTGGATGTTGCAGGACTTTGACTTAGCCATTTCAGTCATTCCATTTCTAGAGTAGGATGCAGTCAGTATTCAACTTGGGCATGTCACTCTAGTTGTCCATTTGATTTCAGTTAGTTAATGTATTAAGTTATTACTCATGTGATTCATTTCGTTATTAAATTTCTCCGATGGTTATCTCGGCAAGGATTATATTTATTCCTGTTGAGTATTGTTGATTTAAGTGTTTGTGTGAATTGTTAGTTGTATATTCTTTCGCATGTTATTGTTGGGATGTTAAATAAAAATATAAAATTGGGCACCATGTCTTTGAATACTAGGTGGTTAGTAAGTTTTAAAAAGTTTTCGACAGTGATGCTAAGAATGAACCAGATGATGTTTCTGTTTAATTTGATATAGGACTGATCACCCAATATTTTATTAGGCGGGGATGTCACACAAATTCCTTTTAAAACTAAAAAGCGCTCTCTCCAGATAAAGTTAATTTTTATTAATAGAAACTTTTCACATAGAAACTTGCGCTAACCATGATATGTTTTAAAATAGATGAGATAGTTGAATCCTAGATATTCTAGGATATACCTTGATAGCGAAATCTCATATGAGAACTTTTAATCAATATATGAAATTGGGTGGGTATAGAATTTACAAATAATAAAAAATTGAGTATTTACAAAGATAAACTACTAGAGTTCTTGCGCGTGCATAAAATTTACAAAGACAAAATGTAAGATAATTTTTTACATACATGAAATATTTATCTAAAAATAGAAATATAGTTTTTATATATAGTTTTCTTCTTTAATTTTTCCTTATTTTTTAGTTGAAAGTAGAAAAATTTCAAAACTAGATCCACTGTAGGATAATGTTTTACATGTATATATGAAAGTATATATGTTTTTAGAAAAATATTAAAGTATATATTTTTTTAGCAATTTAAAATAATTTATTTTGGAGATATTTGTTGTCTTCCTAGCTTTACCTTTGAGTGTTATTTCTTTACAGAAGATATTATATTTCAAATAAATGTTCAACATTTGGTATAATAATGTTTGATTACTTAACTTTAAAACATTGAACAAAATTTGTATCATATTATTTTAGTTGCATATAGAGTTGCCAAAAATATGATATTTGTTAGTTTATATTAAGCATGCAAGAAATGAAAAAAAAATAGAGTATAAGTATAATGACTTTAAGATAAGATATTGAATTTATGATGTATACTAATTTATTTTAATTGTCTTTATATTTGTTTATTGCACATCGCCCGTGCATCGCACGGGTTGTATTCCTATTTATCTAATAACGACTACCTAGTTCTAATTAAATGATTCAATCTTTTATCTAACAAGGGCAGTCTAATCCTAATAAATATATTATTGAGATTGATCTAGGATTGTTACGGTACAGTTTTCTTTATCAAACTATGCCATTTTGTTCTGAAAATTTCTTATTTTGATTTTGTAATGCCCCATCCCGAATTTAGATTATTGTTGGAATAATCCAAATCCAAATTGAGGTGTTAAAGGGGAGGGGGAAAAGTTTACTTTATTATTTGAGAAAAATATTTATTTAATTGATTTAAGGACATAATATTCATTTACTAAATTTCAATAAATGTTTAACATGCATAATAAGACCAACTTATGAATTTGTTCATGAAAAACTATTTAATACCACAATTAATTTATCGAAATGAAGTTTACTGAGTAAGACAACTCAAAATTCCAAATCCCATAATAGAGTTCCAATATATTAATTAAAGTTCTACAAATATAAATCTTCAACATATTATGGAACGGTCAACAGATCTTCTAACGCCGAGTCGCATCCTCAACATCCTAGAAAAATTAAGGGGGGTGAGCGAATGCCTAGTAGGATGGGAAATACTAAGCAATAAATTGATGAACTTTCACTATTTTATAAAATAATTTCCATTTCATTAAATGTTAATGCAACTACATGCAATGTACCCACGCTATATGCCCAACTCATACTTAAGCATTTTCATGTCTTAGTCCAGAGACTTAACTTATTAATCCAACTATATTCTCATCATAATATTAATAAGTTACATTTATTCAAATTCATTAATCCATTCATTTTCCCAATCTTTTATGGATATTACTTTTATTACTTTGGAATTTACCAATATCCACGATTTCATAACCTTTCACTGTCAGTATCGAGCATAAATATGCTACACTGGCCAGGTTATTTGGGGTCTTTAACTTCTAGAGAAGTCATGCCCTCCTTAATTATTCTTTTCGACAACATCTGAATATCATTATCTTTTCGTATATCCAAGTTCTTCCAAATATTCACATTCTTACAATTATTCTCATTATTCCAAGTACTCGTATTAATCTTTCGGTGTTACCACTTTACTTCATTATTTGCCTTACTTTTAAAATAGCCTAGGAGGCCAACAAATAATAACACCATACTTTGAACACTTATATCCAATCATCATTTACTTTATTTATCCATTAATGCATTAACACATTTTTAGTACCTTAAAAAATGGTTTTACTAGCATTTTAAAGTAAAGAAATATTATCTTCTACTAGTTCTTCACATAAGTACCCAAACTGCCATTATGCTCCTTTTTACACCAAAATGCACCCTTTAAATGGATTTTCAAGAGAGAAAAAAATATATCTTTATAATACATTTATGTTTTTCTATAATATTTTATCCATTCTAACATTTAATAAGTCATTAAAGTCATCATTTTAGTAGACTTTATTATACAATGTTCAAATGGATTTTCTACATCATTCTTACACCAATTTTTATTGTTTTAATGGGTTTTCAAGTGAAAATTATGACATTATATTTACTTACGATTTTTCTACATTATTTTAGTCATTTAATCATAAACTTAATCATTAAATTACATTTTTAATGTAGAGTTAAAATTTAAGGTTATAAGTGGGTTTTCCACACCATTTTTAAGTCATTATCATTACTCTTTAAGAACATCGAAGTAGGGTCTGAAATTTATCATTCTTTCAAAACATGATGAAATCTATCCATTTTATTTCAAATCATATCATTTATCATGTCTAAAAATTATTCAAGTATATTCACATGAAATGAAGATTTCGATCTAAGAAATTCAAGTATATGCATCCTACACATTCATATTCAAGTAGTATATGATTATAACATTTTTTTTTCCTAAATTTTTTTATATTCTAATCATTCATTTATACAAGCATGATATTATGAAATTTAATCAACAAAACTAGTTCATTTTATCACATAAAAAAAGCATGTGTTTGCATAATAAAAAATTCAAGAACTAGCAATTTTTAACAAGAAATCATCTTTTATCAACATGGGAGTTTTAAGATTTTGAACATCTGAATTTAGGAAGAGGAAAACCCTACTTGATTAATGAAGAGGAGATAACATTGGAGAATAAAACTTCAAATCCTCCTAAATTGCTCCTAAACGTCACTCCTATTTTTCCAAAATCAAGCTTTCAAGCTATACCAAGTTGCCCCACCCCTTGCTGATGTTTTAATGGAATTTTGAGCTTCTCTAATGGAGTTTGAGGATAGAGAATATGGGTATAATGGCGGGATAAGAATTTTAGAAGTGTTTTTCTCTTGAAGACATAAAAGAGAGGAAGAGGATGAAGGATTATATGTTTATTTGGTTTACTAGGTTCATGAATCCCCCACCCCTATTTATACCAATTTTTAAGCTTTCCTTTTAAATTTTTTGACTCATTTAAGTCTCATAGGCTTGAAAATATAAGTGAAACACGTTTCACCCAAGTTTGAAAAATACAAAACTCAACAATCCATTAAATGAGCCAACCACACTGCCTAAAATAATGTTTACTATAATTTAGAAATAAAATCTGCTAAAATAGGGGTTAAACGAATTTGTTTGAAGACGTCGAAGAAGGAAAAGTTGTTCAAAATTAAGTTTTACATTTTTTTTAAAAGTTTCAGATTTTTCTGAGCATTTTTTTTACGAAAATGAATTTATGTTATTTTATTTCTCTTTTTATTTTTTATTATTTTTTTACTCCATGGTAATTTTATATGTATTTTTATGAGTTTAAATATACACTCAAATTATTTTTTTGACTTATCGATTGTCTTAAACAATTCGTACAAAGTTATGTTCTCGCAGTGTCGCGTACCGTTGAAAAGTGTTGTATTCTACTACTCGTGTCCGTGCATCGTTCGTTTCTTGTCCGAATTGCATAAAACTTTACCAAAGTTATTAAATAAATAATATAAACATAAATAAATTCCCATGTGAGACATGCAATGTAGAATTTTCGTTAATGGCACGTTGACATATAAATACGCCGAAATATAAGTACGTAATAAAAAGTGCGGTATTACAGGTTTACTACGTTTTATCATTGAAAGCCGAAACTATCAAAATTGAAATTATTAAAAGCTTGGTGATTGGTTTTTGTTTTGACATTTTATATACTGATTTGCTGAAATTATCGTATAAAAATCAAAGATTGAAACCACTATCCAAGATATTGAGTTAATATACCTAAAATACAAATTCTATATTATATTTTAAATTTATATCATCAATTGAACTTATTTATCACAAAATTAAATATGAAAGCAGGTGGTGTAAGAACACGTGTTTCTTGATTTGTTTTGTCTCTAGGACGAATTCTTTTCAGTTCTTTTTTAAGGGATTCGGGATTACACCAAGGTTATTTGATATTTTATTTGTGTAGTGTGTAAACGTATATTTAGTTTATGTGTTAGGTCATACTTTTCATTTGGAAATTGAATATATTATAAAAGACGAAACTAAGAAAAATGAAACTAAAAATAGTTAACGAAACCATAAATTACCGAAAACAAAATCTACCGCCAAAACAAAATACCAAGTGGTCTTTGTGGGGTGAAGTGTTTTTGCAAAACCGAAAGTCATAAACTACCAAAACTGAACATATTCTAAAAATATTAGCATGAGAAATGTGTGTTATTAAGCAAGTGTTTAACCTACAACAAAACTAGAGGGAGTGAAGAGGTTTGAATGCATTTCATGACTAATTTTTTGGATTAAAAAATTTTGCTTCCAAATTCAAATCACACAATACATGTTATAACAAAGTGATTGCCAAATTATTTGATTAACTAACACAATAATGAAATTAGATTAATGTGGATGAGAAAACTAGATTTAACACACCTAATTCAATTTTAGCCCAATTCACTGGATTCAATTTTGATCTAAGTGATGTGTGTGATTATATGTGTGCATATAAACATAAATCATTCACAATCATCCACCAAATAATGTCTATGAGTAACACCCCCACCAAGGGGTAAAAAAACTCATCACACTCAGATTTTCATTTATACTTGAAAAGATGCTTTACACAAGACACACTCTCTCGTGTAATTACATATGGACCTTGTAACTTGCCTCTGCAGTTTATAAAAATCCACACCGAGTTCCATGATGCAAATGAGTAACTACACTTTCCTCCTTGGAATCAACATCACACTCCAATTTCTTCAATAAATAGAAATGCCTCCTCTTTTAGATTTAGGAGCGTGTGATCATAGAAATTCAAAGGTATAATTATGAATTTTAATAGGCTAGTGAGGATTTGATAAAGAAAAAAATACTTTAAATTCACTCACAAAACACTTGCATCAAGCTATAGATCTAAGTTTGATAAAGTTTATGAGCAACAAGTGAAATTTGAATTAGAGAGAAGAAAAAAGAGCTCTCAAGTTTGAAAATACGCTCAGAGAGGTTTTTCAATCTGTGAAATTCACATCATGTGAAATGGAAGGAAAATTGACCTATTCATAGGAAAGTTTAAAAATATGACACCGCTATGCACACAACAAACCTTTTCTCGTGTGCACGATTCCTAATAGTAAGGAACCATGTCTAAGACCATACATACGGTTACCAAACAAGGCCATGCAAACAGGGGCGTGGCCATGGGCACAAAATAATATCGAACTGCAAAACATTTAAAAAACCTTAACCCTGCTCGAAATAAAGGCTAACTCCCAAAAATCATTTTCTCAAACTTCTGAGACAGTTTGAACACTTGTTCCATCAAAATTTTAAACATCTTCATGCATTTAAACACCTCGTGCATAAGTGTGTGTTTAGACATACACAATTCATAATTACTATGAAATGGGTATTATCTTGAATTCCCAATGAACATATGGCAACAAAAGTCTTTAATGAACAACTTATACGATGCTCAATCTTCAAAGGTCCATTTAGACAAATAATCCTGCCTCACTCAATCGTATCATGTTTATGTGATTTGAATGATGCAACGAATTAAACATTTTATCACAAGAAGTAGACAACTAATATTAATTACAAATTATATTTTCAATCTCTCCCTTTGGCTATTCTATGGCAAAACCACCAAAATTTAAAATAACATTAATTACCCCTATAACACAAAAACCTAACTATCTATATAACGAGAGTAGTAGGAAGGTAATGTACAAAATAATGCAATAGATCAATGACACATCAACAGTCGAGTTTGAACAATGTCCTGGAGTCAGAATCCTCAAAGTTATATGCTTGAAAACACAAGAAAAAACAAAAAGCATCATGTAAACAATAACATGCATAAAGATAAACTTCAACTGCTTGGGAATCCTCCGAAACTATCGAAGTGATATAGATGAAATAAAGCATGTAAACATGTGAGATATAAAGTATGAAGTGAATAACACAATGTAATAAAGCTGTGCCTAAAATAATAGCCGCCTATCGTAGATATTTCGGCCCGACAAAGTAAAAAGAAAAACTTTCTCCCTCTATTTCGCACAAGGTCTCAAGGTGAATAAATGAATAAAAGAAAGTCTCCCATTTTTTACACGAAAAAGTCGAATAGAAAATAGTATCCTATGTAATAGGTATAGTATGGCAACAAATTAAATTCCTAATAGTAAATAGAAACTACAAAAAAAAAGCTATCAAAGCATGAGAACTACTATACCTATATCATGGAAACATGGAATGAGCATATATATATGAGTAACTCAATATGAATCTCAAAAGCAATAACTCGAAGGTGAATGATAGCTATCAATAAGGATAAAAATAAGATATGAGATATGCAATCAATCTAACTAGAAATTGAAATCACATGACAATCATATATCTACCAAAGTGGATATAACAATCATGGATATACCAAAGTGGATATAACATCCATGGATATAACAAGATAAGTAAAAGAAATATGGATAAAATCAAAACACCCTAAAACCATCATAAGATATCCACAAAACAACCAAAATATCCAAAATAATCACCAAATGTATCTAAAAACCAAAACAAAAGGTAAATATCCATAAATGACACAGAGAGAACACCGAAAATACCTAATACTCATCAAAATCAAATGTCAAGAAAATAATCACATTTTGAATTTCATCGATCAATTGACTCTATTCGATTGATCGATCGATACTTTTTCAGGTCATCTTCTCCAAAAGTCATGTTTACTCCACTCCAAACCCTCAAATGGAGGTGCAAAACCACCCCAAACCTCAATAAAACCCAAAATAAGTATTTATAACAATCCTACACGTAATCATGCTCATTTTTACGTCCGAATTCATCCGATAACAAATCAGTTCATGGAATTCAACATATTTACTTTCCTTATTAAATTTCAAGATTCTTTCAATTATAATAAGAACCATTAAAGATCACATCATTTCACGTATGTCAATATCAAATTCATTATGGGATTACAATCAAATTATCTTGATATAATTTCATTCCCCAAATCCCATTTTTACATGTGAATCCCACTACAAAATTCATATTTTTACACCAAATATGATATGAGTTATTGACATAACATAAAACGTCAAAGAAAGATAAACTCTTGCCTTTATGTTGTAGCGATTCTGATTTGTCATCTACGAATCTTCTTTACACGATGGTTCTCTGCCGAAATCAATTAATTCTCTCCCGGTATGATTTTTTTCACTTTATCTTTGGTTATCCCTTCTCTTTTCCTTTCTCTCTCTTTCTCAAGTCTAGGTCTTTTGGGATGGTGGAATGGCCGCCCACCCCATTCGTTTTACTTAGTTATATCATAAATCCCTAAATTAGGTTAAGCTCTAATTGAAAAATGACCCGAATACCCCATACATGTCTCGTTTAGCCTAAAAAGTCCCCGAATACGATTATAACTCTTGGGTACCTAATTCTGACTATTTCGACCCATTTCGAATCATCGGCGCACTCTAAATCACCATTCGAATCACTTAACATACTTTTTCCATCTCATTTCCAATACGACCCCACATGTGCTCCCCGAATGAGATGCCGTCAAACCTATCGATTTTACTCACTTACAATGTAATGTAAAATAACACGTTTTCATGTACTTATCACACATGTAAATATAATAACACATAAATATTAATCCAATAATCAGTAATTAATATTTATTCAATTCATTTTATTTTTCAAATTAATTAATTTACAAGCACACATGCAATTTAAAATATTCCCAAAAATACATGGTGTTATATACTCCCCCTATAAAGGAATTTCGTCCCCAAAATTCGGATATAACTAGTACAAAAAATTCCTGATGCTTATCCCGCACGACATTCTCACGTTCCCCCATTAACTCACGGCTACACACACTAGTGGTACCATCTTGACTAAAGACCTACTCATTACGGCCCAAAACTAGCGCCAAGTCTCTTCAAATCATTTAATGCCACTATATTACGCCATTCCTAAGTTCTCTCCTTGATGAATACACATGAAACACACCATGAACCCTTTGTAAATGTTATAGTAAGACAAGATTACACTACACTGGCTCTACCATCTCAATAATATGGGGAACGCATCATTCCCTTCAAGTGAGACACCCGCAATAGCATCTGACCACTCACGTCAAACTTTAGAAATCTTCAGTTCATGATGACGTAACTCCGATAACGTTCATGTGCTACCTGGAAATATATATTGGTTAACTCAATCCTTGTCGACGGATCCCGAATAACCTCCGACCCAATAAGCTTGTTATCCCCCACCTCTAATCAACCTGAGGGCAAATGACAAGGTTTCTGGTACAAAGCCTCAAATGGTGCCACACCAATAATAAACTGGTAAGAGTTATTATTTGTAACTTTACCAACAGTAATTACTCCTCCCAATTACCCTAGAAATCCAGAATATGCATTTCTCCCATATCCTCTGATATCTTAGTCACCCCTCCTGTCTGCCCATCGGTCCACGGGTGATATGCCTTGATAAAATGCAACTCCATCCCCGTAGCCTCCTGATAACCCTAATAGAGGTTGGAAACAAGGACCTTATCTTGATCTATAACAATGTTGGGTGGCACATCGTGCCAGCTCATTCTCTCTTTACCATAAAATGTTAGGCACATTACTAGATAGTGTAACTCACCCAAATCAGTCATAAATTCTCCACTTCTGTCAACTGATCTCCAAAACCCAAAAAAAATCTTGACCTTTTTGCAACTTTGGTAACTCAACAATGAACTCCATTGATCTACCTATCCATCGTGTCACTAGAATCACCAATTATAGCAAAACTCTAGTTGATCGCCTCGAACCAACCCTTTCCCTCTAACGAGTGGTGCACTTGGAGACAAACTTCGTTATGTCTCATTCCACACCAACCCACATGTTTTGTATCCCATATTACATGGTACCTCTTACTCCCCTTCCCAGGGTATTCCAAAAATTGTGACCCATGCGTCTGCTCTAAAACTAGGCGCTACCAGGGTCCTTCTCATCTAGTAAAATTGACATCTTATTTTTGCACAAGCCACTCTCAGAGCTTGACTCAGTTTGCTTCACTCTTCTTCCCTAAACTGTTGGATCTCCCTTTCCTTTATCTTCACAGTCTTTCAACCCATCTTGGGTGTGATAATTCTCGTCCCTATATATATTCGAACTATTTTCCTCATTTAACGAAGTTCCATCCATCTTACTATCCTAACTCTGTTTTTAACTTCCCTATAGCCACATGACTCAAAACGTTTATTTCCACATTCCCTTATCTCGAACTATACTAAAAATTAAACTAACCACGGAACCCATACACCCTATACCCAGTGCATATCTGCACAAATATCACAGATGTAACATACATATATTAAAATCGATCCCGCATACTCGACATGACTATACAGTAAGGGTATACTCGATTTTCCCACTATTTATGACTCAATTCTTCTCGATATTACACCACCTATCAACAAGTGGTGCAAACATTCCACAGTGCTTTCTTCACAACACTACATGGCTCCACTGGCCTTAAATTGTATAATAGCTCTCAGCTCAAAGTGTTATCTACATACATGTGTAATAACTATAGTGCTAAAGCCATGCCCTAGTGCTAAAAACATCTTCCAACTCCCTACACTCTCTAAGGTTCATGCGTGAAACATTTCACAAGCGAAATCCAAATAAGGAACCCCCGATAAACTACTACTTAGCATTGTCGGTCATCAAGATTCGTAGGCCCAACAAACATAACCAGAATACTCAAAATCTTTCCCACAGATGTATAAGTCTAATCATCAACTCCCACATACTTAAAGGGTTCATAAACTATAACTTTCACACTATCATAAAGTCCCTAGCACTAAATCAATAACGAGCCCAACTCTCTTAACTTAGTAGTAACCTTGATATCCCCTGAATGACATCAGTAAAGTCCCTACGCATCAGGATCGAATATAATGAGACAATTGTACTTTATAAAGCCTCCTCTATAATATAAATGTGATCTTGATCCTCTTTCGGGATGACACATAATAAAAACAACACATACTGCCCTCGAATAACGAACATGTCAACCTTACTGAAATAGTCCACCATCGCTCAAACCTTCACTAACTAGTCCATACCCAAAAAAAATCAAACGCGAATACAATATCTCTATAAAACGAGTATATTTATTAAAATATATCCTCCCAATGTCCACACCCACTTCCCTGTAGATGGGACTAAAGAGAGACCCGCTACCCAACGATAACTATATACTCATAATAATAACTAATGTTATATCCACCAAACCCATCACACGCGTAAGTCTAGTTCTAACAAAATACTGCTAAATTTTGTGATGTACTCGTGTCATATAAAAATTACCCCATTTGCCCGATATACCCGTATATACCCTCGGCCATGCCGAGGGCGCCCTGCGCCTCACCAGGCCCAGACGATCCCTCGGGGGCCGACCCTTCATCAGGCTTCGGACGAACCCTCAAGGGGACGACCCTTCAACAGACTCCGAACGACCCCTCAGGGGGGCCGACCCTTTATCGGACTCCGGACGACCCCTCAAGGGGCTGACCCTTCATTAGGCTCTGGACGACCTTTCAGGGGGCCCGACCCTTCATCAGGCTCCGGACGACCCTTTAGGGGGCCGACCCTTCATCAGACTCCGGACGACCCCTCAGGGGGGTCGACCCTTCATCGGACTCCAGACGACCCCTCCAGGGGTCGACCCTTCATCAGGCTCCGAACGACCCCCCGAGGGTACGAGAGTACGAGGCCCAAATTAGGCCAGACTCATTACCGAAAGGAACTTTTCCCTCAGCCTCATATCAAAGGTCGAGGGTGACATCATCATATCGCGTGGTTTGGGAGACCCGTGGAACATAGCGCGTGAGGCTCACATGGCACATGGGAGACCGTTATAACAAAATCACACCCTCACGTGAGGGAATATTATGTCATCATTTGGCATCTACAGGTGACAACAGGGGATTGGCTAGATCATCATTCACATGCACCATGCATACTTGGGGGGTACACTACACCCCCCAAGACCTATATATACTTGTAACTTACAACCCTATAGGGGATGAATCGATAATTGTAACCCTAGCAAAAACTCTGCTTATATACACAGTAGAGAGAGAAAGTGAGCTTATGTGCATTGTACCCAAGGCCATTAGTTCCCATACTTAGTGGATCACGCACTCACAGTGGATGTAGGCCAAATTGGCTGAACCACTATACATCATTATCTTATTCCTCTTATACTCATCTCCTTATACACACTTATACACTTACATCTCTATGGATGCCATAGTTGCTGCTGTTTGAGCTTATCATCACTTATCTGGTGGTGCTAGATTTTAGCATCATTAGTTTGGCACCGTCTGTGGGAACGAGAAGACATCTCTTCCCTTGTACAGCTTGACCTCGCTGGGCACTCTGGTGGTAAGCCAGCTCTCCCCCTGAGAGGAGATGTTTCACCATTGAAAGAGACCCACTAAGGTTCTCAAGCTCACCAATCTTTTCTTCAGTTCAGCTTTTCATAGCTCAAACACATGGCACCTGAGATGACACCACCACCACTTCCCCCGAAGGATGATGGGGGAGGACCCAGTTCCAGTCATCCACCACCTCAGTCTGAGATGGCTGATGTGGCGGCAGCCTTAAGTCTCTGGCAGCAAGCCAACGGATGATACAGGAGCAGTTCACAGCTCTAAGCCAGAACATACTAAGACCACCAGGGGTTTCACCTGAGATGATTACTCCAACAGCAGCTCCAGGACAGCATGAAGCCAGGGGACCACCCCAGGCACCACTCAAAGACCTGCCACCCCCTCAGCAGTGTAGGGATGTTTCTGACCCCCGACGTCTACGCTTGGGGAGGCAAGGAAACCCTTGCCCTGAGGACAGGTATGATGACCTGGAGGGAGAGAAGGCCCCTATAGAATGCTGGGAACCATATGAGGTCTCCAACAATACTGTACGACCTCTCTAAGAAAGTAGAGGAAAGTGCGGAAGACCAAATACTGATGATCGCCCGAGAGGCTTTGCTTTTGATCGCTTGAGCAGAGGGTCAGCCTTTGAGAGGCTGGGCCCAGTAAATGACCTGCAGGAAAAATTATCTAAGTCAAGGAGTTCTGCGAGGTCCAAGAGGGAGGCGGAAGATGGCTGACCCCAAGGACGTGATGACGGTCAAAGGGAAGTAAATAGCCGACACAGGCCTGCCACAACAGAACCCTCCATCCACCTTAAAGAGGCGGTAGGGGATAACATCGGCCAAGCCGACCATGCGAGGCCATAGAATGACTCGATCCAGCGACTAGAGGATGAGATCGGTGATATACTGAAGAGCCGGGACCCTCTTCAGAAGGGATACACCATAGGCTCACCCTTTGTGGCGAAGATAGTCAACTTCCCTACGTCATCAAGGTTCAAGCCACCTGTGGTCACCCCAAGATACGACGGGAGCACCAACCTTGTCCACCATGTTGAGATGTATCAATCAGTAGCATATATATACTCTATCTTAGATGAGATGAGGTGTCGTGCCTTTTTAGTACCCTGACTGGGGCTGCACATGTCTGGTACACGTCTCTTCCAAAAAATTCCATTGAAAACTTTAAGCAGTTGGCAGACCGGTTCATCCACAACTTTTTCTTTGGGGTGAGGCCAAAGAAGAAGACCACCCACATGATCTATGTCAAGCAGGGGAAAAATGAGAGTCTGAGGGACTACATAGCCAGATTCAATAAAGAGAAGCTGGAGGTGGAAGACTATGAGGAGATCATAGCTATGACAGCCCTGATTGGACGACTCCAAAAGGGGAATCGGTTATGGAAGCTTGCTGAAGACCCTCCGAGGATGATAAAGGTGATGAACGCTGAAGAGGCGATGGCCGCAAAATACAAAAACGAAAAAGGAGGCGCTAGTGGGGGTAAATACCGTAAGAAGAACAAAGAGGGGAAGAAGAGGTCTACGGATGACAAGTTCACTAGTTACACCCCTCTAACGGTCAGCTGTGAACAAATTCTCAATGAGATAAAGAGTGACCGATCCCTGAAGTGGCCTGAGAAGTTGAGGGCAGCCCCCAATAAGAGGAACAAGAACCTGTGGTACGAATTTCACCGACACCACTGCCACATAACAGACACATGCTTTACTTTGAAAGATGAGATTGAGAAGATGCTGAAAGAAGGGAAGCTCAGAAAATACGTCGACAAAGGTGCCTTCAAGAAGGGGCCGAGGGGACGACCCCAGAAAGAAGCGAGGCGATGCATATAGAGAAGGTCCTAAAAAAAGAGGGGACGACCCTTTTGATGATGAGGACGACCCTGACCTCCCGCCGAGAGACGACCAAGGTCCTATCAAGAGGCTTAATATGATCTCGCTCAGAGTGGGAATGATCTCCGGGGGACTAGCAGGAGGAGGGTCTGAGGTCGCTGACAGGAAGGCCCATGTGGCTGAGGCCAAGGCAGTGACGAAGACGGTACACTCAACCTCTCTGGAGGTCAAGTCCGAAAAGAGGAAGAAGGTTGATATGGACACTCTGATAGTGAGGTTCTCGAGAATGGACTTTAAAGGCCTCCTAGCCCCACACGACGACCCACTCGTCATCACAACTAGGGTGCACGGGTGTGAGGTGCCGAGGATATTGGTCGACGGGGGCAGTTCTGCAGATGTAATGTTTTGGCCGTGCTTCAAAGCCTTAGGTCTCAGCCGTGCTAGACTCATCCCATACCATCATCCATTGATTGGGTTCAGTGGGGAAAAGGTTCATCCCCTTAGAGTGTATGAGGCCGATGTCAAGATGGGGGAAGAGTGGCCGAGATGTCTTACCAAGAAGGTCAGTTTCTTTATGATGGATGAGCATGTGTTTTCGGCCTACAACATCATACTGGGGCGTGTGGCCCTCAAGGGGTTTAAAGATGTGCCGTCTACGGTCCATCAGATGATTAAATTTCCTACCCCTTATGAGGTGGGGGATGTTCAGGGAGACCAGATAACAGCGCGAGAGTGTTACTACAACTCCGTTGAAAAAAGGGAGGCGCACAAGAGGGCTACAACCACTTACAATATTGATACCCTAGACCACAGGGATGAGACGAAGCTAAAGAAAGGAGAGGCCGCAGAAGAGGTAGAATCCATCATCCTCGATGAGGATGACCCGGAAAAAACCGTCCAAGTCGGTAAGTCTCTGAAGCCTAATATCAAGGAAGACCTCATTAAACTGTTGAGGAGAAGACGAAGCGTCTTCGCATGGAGTCATGTAGATATGCCGGGGATTGACCCTGAAATCATGTGCCACAAGCTCAATGTGGTAGAAGGAGTGAAGCCGGTAAAGCAGAAGAGGAGAATTTACTCTAGAGAAAAGTATGAGGTCATTAGGGACGAGGTCAAGAAATTAGAAGACGCTGAGTTTATCAGAGAGGTCATCTACCCTGAATGGCTGTCCAATGCAGTCATTGTCCTAAAGGCCAACGGGAAGTGGAGAATGTGTGTGGACTTCACCAACCTAAATAAGCACTGTCCCAAAGATAGCTTCCCCCTCCCCCGCATTGACCAGATGGTAGACGCTACCGTAGGCCATGAGCTCATGAGCTTCATGGATGCCTATTCAGGGTACAACCAGATCTTCATGAAACCTAAAGACTCGGAGAAGACAACCTTCATTACTGACAAGGGGACATACTGTTATAGGGTCATGCCCTTTGGCCTAAAAAATGCGGAGGCAACGTACCAACACCTCGTAAATAAAATGTTCGAAGACCAAATTGGGAAGTCTATGGAGGTCTATGTAGATGACATACTGACTAAGAGTTTGAAGGCATAGGATCATGTGGCAGATCTGGAAAGGACCTTTAATACGATGGACAAATACCAGATGAAGCTTAATCCGGATAAGTGTGTCTCGGGGTCGGAGCAGGGAAGTTCTTGGGGTTCATTGTCAACCAAAGAGGCATTGAGGCCAATCCTGAAAAGATAAAGTCCCTTGTTGAGATGATGACCCCCAAGTCCATTAAAGACGTTCAGAGGCTCAGAGGGAGAGTTGCTGCCTTGAACAGGTTCGTATCTAGGGACACAGACATGTGTCTACCATTCTTCAAAATTCTTAGAAAAGCCTTCGAATGGAGTGAAGAGTGTGATGAGGCCTTCAAGGAATTAAAATCATACCTAGGTCTCCCTTGTTGTTGTCACGACCCGTGAAGGGTGAATGACTTTATATATACCTCGTCGTCTCAGAGTCAGCCATCAGTGCAGCCATTGTGAGAGACGAAGATGGGATACAGAAGCCTGTGTACTTTAACAACAAGGCACTCCAGGGGGAAGAGCAAAGATATCCAAGGATGGAAAAGTTGGCCTACGCCTTGATCCATGCATCGAGAAAGATGAAGCCATACTTCCAGTCCCATACAATTGTCATCCTCACTGACTCTCCCCTTAGGCAGGTTTTGCATAAGTCTGAAAAATTAGGGAGGTTAATGGCCTGGGCTATAGAGCTGGGGGAGTTTGACATAGTGTTTCAGCCTAGGACGGCCATTAAGGGGCAAGCATTTTCAGACTTCATGGCCGAGTTTACTTGGGAAGATGATGAAGCCGAACGTGAGAGCCTCGAGAAGATAGATACCCAACAGGGTGAGCTCACCGACACACCTGTAGATAAGGCTGAGACGAGCACCGCTAGAAGGAAAGTGGTTGAAAACGAAGAGGGAAGATTTCTCTTTAGACAGGGGTCACTCACCGAGGGAGGTTTCTCAGAAGAACACACCGTGTGGAGTCTCTTCATCGACGGGTCCTTTTGCGAAAGCAGGAGCGGAGTTGGATTAATAGTATCAGCACCCGATGGCACAGACATTGAGTACACCCTGAGGTTCAACTTTAAGGCCTCTAATAACGAAGCCAAATATGAGGCCTTGATAGCAGGCCTCTCCTTGGCCAGATTTCTTAGTATCGGCCAGATTTTGGTTCATAGTGATTCGAGGCTAGTTGTGAATCAGATACTAGGAGCCTACGAGGACAAGGACGAGAGGATCGCTAGGTACCTTGAGAAGGTGAGGTCGTTACTGATGGGCTTTAGAGAAATGAAATTAAAGAGGATACCTAGGCTCGACAATGGCCGTGTTGATGCCCTTGCGAGGTTGGCCTCGACAACTAGGACAGACATCAGGAGGACGGTCCTAGTAGAAATTTTGCTCCGGTCAACTATTGAAGACGCTGAGGGAACACTTAGCAACTGCTTAAATGTTTCTCAGGAAGATTCGTGGATGGACCCCCTGATCAGGTACATTAAAAAGGGGGAGATTCCAGAAGCAAGGCAAGAAAGGAAGAAGTTAAGATACAAGGATGCACAGTTCACTGTCATTGGGGACACCTTGTACAAAAAGGGATTTTTACTCCCCTTACATAGTGTGTGCAGAGGTCCCATCCCTTTTGCAAGATGTGCACGAAGGATCGTGCTCAAGCCACATTGGGGGCAGATCCTTAGCGAAGAGGGTGATCACCCAAGGGTACTGGTGTCTGACCTTGGGAAAAGACGCCCCGGCATATGTAAAAAAGTGAGATAAATGCTAGAGATTTGCCACCATCCCTCACCAACCCCATCAGCCTCTTACCTCCATTACATCCCCATAGCCATTTGCAGTGTGGGGGATCAACCTCGTAGGACCCTTACCAAGAGCAGTCAATAACTATCTGTTCCTCATCGTAGATATTGACTATTTCTCAAAATGGGTGGAGGCCGAACTGATGGTCACAATTCCAGAGCAGAAGACCTTCCAGTTCATCTGGAAAAATGTTATATGAAGATATGGTCTCCCCAACACCCTTATCTCGGATAACGGGACTCGGTTCAAGAATACCTCTCTACAGAAGTACTGTGAAAGGGTGAGTATCAAACAATTTTTCTCCACCCCAGGCCGATCTCAGGCCAATGGGAAAATAGAAGTTACAAACAGGACAATCCTAGATGGAATCAAGAAGAGGCTTGAGGAGGCAAAAGGAAGATGGGTCGAGGAGTTATATGCTGTGCTGTGGGCATACAGGACGACAGTGAGGACATCTACCGGAGAGACCCCATTCATGCTAGCTTATGGCTTAGAAGCCATCATCCCTATCGAGATTGGGTTTCCTACTCATAGGGTCCAAATGTATGACCCCCAGAGAAATACAGAAGAGAGGAGACTCGACTTAGACCTGATTGAGGAAAGGAGAGAAGATGCCGAAATAAGGCAGGCCGCCTACCAGCAGAGGACCGCAAGGTTTTACTATCAGAGGGTGAAGCAGAGGCCAATTGCAGTGGGGGACTTGGTCCTCAAAAAGACTTGGAAAAAGCCCAACAAGCTCCATCCTAATTTGCATGGCCCATATAGGGTCATCGATGAAGTCGTCCCTGGGACCTATAGACTAGAAAACCTAGAAGGGGAACCCTTTTCTAACCCCTGGAATGCAGATCATTTGAAAAAATACTATTAGTAGTGTTGTAAGGTCTTAATAGACCATAATTGTAATAGGAGTTGCTCCAACAGAACACTTGGAAAATTAATGAGAAATATCCGTGTTTCCCCTCATCCTGTGTTTATCAGTTCTAGTACGCATGAAAACATTTTCAGAGAACGGCCCTCGGCTATAATGAGGGTCAATGGAGGGGACGACCCCACCATTGTCCTCAAGAAAGACGAGGGAATACTTGATTAAAAACCATTAGTATGGTTATTGGAACCCTCGGCTATAATGAGGGTCAATGGAGGGGACGACCCCACCATTGCCCTCAAGAAGGACGAGGGAATACTTAATTAAAAACCATTATTTTGGTTATTGGAACCCTCGGCTATAATGAGGGTCAATGTAGGGGATTACCCTACCATTGCCCTCAAGAAATACGAGGGAATACTTAATTAAAAACCATTAGTTTGGTAATTGGAACCCTCGGCTATAATGATGGTCAATAGAGGGAACGACCCCACCATTTCCCTCAAGAAAAGACGAGGGAACACTTGATTAAAAACCATTAGTTTGGTTATTGGAACCCTCGACTATAATGAGGGTCAACGGAAGGGACGACCCCACCATTGCCCTCAAGAAAAGACGAGGGAACACTCGATTAAAAACCATTAGTTTGGAACCCTCGGCTATAATGAGGGTCAATGGAGGGGACGACCCCACCATTGTCCTAAAAAAAGACGAGGGAACACTTGATCAAAAACCATTAATTTGGTAATTGGAACCCTCGGCTATAATGAGGGTCAATGGTGGGGACGACCCCACCATTGCCCTCAAGAAAAGACGAGGGAACACTTGATTAAAAACCATTAGTTTGGTTATTGGAACCCTCGGCTATTATGAGGGTCAATGGAGGGGACGACCCCACCATTGCCCTCAAGAAAAGACGAGGGAACACTTGATTAAAAACCATTAGTTTGGTTATTGGAACCCTCGGCTATAATGAGGGTCAATGGAGGGGACGACCTCACCTTTGTCCTCAAGAAAGACGAGGGAACACTTGATTAAAAACCATTAATTTGGTAATTGGAACCCTCGGCTATAATGAGGGTCAATAGTGGGGACGACCCCACCATTGCCCTCAAGAAAGACGAGGGAATACTTAATTAAAAACCATTAGTTTGGTAACTGGAACCCTCGGCTATAATGACGGTCAATGGAGGGGACGACCCCACCATTGCCCTCAAGAAAAGACGAGGGAACACTTGATTAAAAACCATTAGTTTGGTTATTGGAACCCTCGGCTATAATGAGGGTCAACGAAAGGGACGACCCCACCATTGACCTCAAGAAAAGACGATGGAACACTCGATTAAAAACCATTAGTTTGGAACCCTCGGCAATAATGAGGGCCAATGGAGAGGACGACCCCACCATTGTCCTAAAAAAAGATGAGGGAACACTTGATTAAAAACCATTAATTTGGTAATTGGAACCCTCGGCTATAATGAGGGTCAATGGTGGGGACGACCCCACCATTGCCTTTAAGAAAGACGAGGGAATACTTTATTAAAAACCATTAATTTGGTAATTGGAACCCTCGGCTATAATGAGGGTCAATGGAGGCGACGATCCCACCATTGTCCTCAAGAAAGACAAGGGAAGACTTTGTTGGAAAAACCATTAATTTGGTTATTATAACCCTCGGCCTATAATGAGGGTCAAGGGAGGGGACGACCCCACCATGGACCTCAAGAAAGGAGAGGGAGGGGTTAGTGATAATATAAAAAATTCACAATGCAAATCACATAAGAGATGAGTATGGAAGACAACAAGAGGCATTATATTACAAAATGATGTTCGTTTTACAAAAATAGAGTACAAAATATTGATTACACTAAGAGGGTATAGGCTACAGACAGCCACCCTATTGAGAAATATTAGATGGAAAGGCCTCAACATCAATGGGAGATTCTTCTATGACCGTGATAGGCCGAGCCTCAGACGTGCCCAAGCCTTCAACGTGCTGAGATTCCACTTGGGCTAGGGCATCAGCAATCAATGGATCGTTCAGTTGAACTGCCTCCAGAGCAGGGCGGACGGACGACACTACATCAATGAACTTTAAGACGACCCAGCAACAGGCCGTCCTAATTCCCCTCTCCAAGTATTCAAGGACGAAGCCTTGAAACTCGTCCGAAAGTATGTAGGCCTCCACAGCATTGGCCTAGGATTTCTTGACATCCGCCTCTAGATCGGCCTTGTGCTGAACCTCCAAGTTGAGCAAAGCTTCATCCTTCTCCTTTATAAGCAGGTCCTTAGCCTACTGGTCGGCATCGTGCTGTCTCGTTAGCTCATCTAAGATCCTGGCATGCTCAGTCCTGGCACTCTCCAGTTTAGCCCTTGCAGTCTCCAGCTCTGTCTGCAGGTCGGCCTCATGCTGAATGGCTCTCTCATCTTCATGAAACTTCTGTTGATTCTTATCCATCCACTTAGTGGTCGAGGTAAAGGCACAGACAGACTGCACAGAAAAAGACACTTGTTAAGAGCCTGAGGAAAGAGTTAGTGAAAAATTTAACTAGATGAAGTAAAAATAAGTACCTGAGCCAGTGCGTGCAGACCATAGTCATACACCTTGGCCGAGGGCATCTTTGACAGAAATTCATAATCAGCAGCCGAGGGGGAAGAAAACATGGACGCCTTGGCTGCCCTTAGGTTCGTGATCAGGGAAGATGGCTCGACCTTCAGTGATGTCAAGTTTTGGGACCAGAAAGACCCCATTCTAGAAGAGGAACCAGTCCCCTCAGATGACTCCACCCTCGCCCTCGTCCTAGAATCCGGCCGAGGGTCAGCAGGGACTTCAGGCTTTTTTCTTTTGTGACCGTCGGCTGTCGGTTCAACAAGTGTCGGCCCAACGACCTTTGTCTTCCTCGAAGCCTACTGAGGCTCCTTGCCCTTTTTCTTGCCTAAGCCAGATAGCAAACTTGGGGTATTCATTTCCCAGAGTTGATCAGATATACCAGAGGGACGACCTGAAAGGAGGACAATACGTTAGAAAAATGCAGAGGCAAAGGTGAAACACTTGAAAAAAGTAAAGAATGAGCAAAAAATAATGTAACTCACATAGCTCTGTCAGGGGGCCGACCCTCAGACCAGCTTCTTTGAGGAACTTGGGGGTTATCAAATCTTCAAATTTTGCAATCTCACCCCCTCTCCCTCATTCCCTCAGGTACTCAACTATGTCTTTCTCATCCAGACTAAGTTCGGGATCGGACCTGGCCTTTATCGAGGGGGTTGACCATCTCCTGGGAACCCTCGGACAATCGTCCAAATGTTGAGACTCGGTGAAAAATTCCCACTCCCTAGAAACGAAGAAAAATATCTTCTTCCAATCGTGGTTGGAGGTCTGTGCCACATGGAGAAGTTTTTTGTCAGACCTCCTCGCCCCCAGGTGGTAGTACCCAGGCTGTTTGGACGAGGAGGTGATATTATAACAGGCCAAAAATATGTCGGCCGATGGCTCATCAGTGAAAGCATTCTTCCACAAGGAGATGTAGCCAAGGATCGTCTTCCAGGAGTTGGGAGGAAGCTGAGAGGGGGCAACGTCGAGGGCTGACAGGATATTTACGACAACAGGATGCAGAGGGAATCTGACACCAACCTTGAACATTTGTTCGCATACTGCAACCTCTCCCTCTTCACCCTCGAAGACCCTCTCAGACTCAGAGGGAACTCTCATAGTTATATTTGGGGACACTCCATAGGAATGCCTCCACAGCAAGAGGTCACGATCCCTAACTGAGGAGATATAGGACGAGGCATGGGAGGTGTCAACCTGGTCATCATCTGATTCCTCACCCTCGTCCTTTGTCCCCTCTCCCTCGGCCTCATCACCTGCCACAGACCTCTGGGGAAAAGCCATCTGGAAGGCATGTGGAGATAGGGTTGTCAGAGGGATAGCCTCAGAAGTAACCATACCCTCGGCCTGTCGGCCTGGGATTAGGTCAGACGACTCTTCTCTCCCTGAAGGTCCAGCGCCAGTGGGCGACGACGCTCTCTCATCCATCTCTCCTGAACAACCCTCGGCAGGACGACAGGATGAGCCACAAGACTCAGATGACTCAAATGGCTTTATTATGGCAAGAGGAATGGGAAAAATGGGTCGTACCCAATTAGGGTAGGCCCCTCGTCTCCTCTCCTCCTCTTCCTCTACCCGTCTGATCTCTATGAAAATCTTCTCTCACAAGGATGGGAACTCCTCGGCTAAATTATAAAGCCTCCTAAGCATTAAGGGGGAGACCCTACACTTAGAAGAATTTGGGAAGAATTTGGGTAACCTAACCTAACTACAAACAAATCTCACAATTGACCAAGGTGGAATTTTTTTATCAAAACCTAAGAATTGAAGGGTTTTCTATATAGAACAATTCACGAACAGCTTACCGGAGGTTACACCGGAAAATCTATGGAACAACCTAAGAAAATCTAGCCCTATGAGCTTAAAACAGGAAAGCAAACAGAAATGAAGATAAGTAGGGCACTAGGGTCGAGGTGTTACCTGAGGAGGAATGGCGAAGCTGCTAAGCTTGAAGGTTCAAAAATTGCAGAAATGGTAAGAAGCCTGGAAGCGAGAGAGAGAGAGAGAGCTTGGGAGCGAAGAAGAAGAAGAAGAGAATGAATGGTTTCAAAAATTGCTTATATACCTTAGTAATGAGTGGGACCATTACCCAAGCCAAAGCACAACCCACGAGGAGGACATCATTAGGGCACAAAGCCCCAAGCAGCATGCAGCTGTCGCGCCTTGAAAACTGGAACAACATTGGATAAAAATTTGACAGCTGTCACATCATCTTGACAGGTGTCACTCATCAAACATACCATACACTTGGTCTCAAAAGCAAAACTGTCCCTCAGCCATCTCAACATCATCCATGGCTGAGGGCTGGGGGGTGATTGATATACCCGTATATACCCTCTGCGCCTCACCAGGCCCAGACGACCCCTCGGGGGCCGACCCTTCATCAGGCTCCAGACGACTCCTCAGGGGGGCCGACCCTCATCAGACTCCGGACGAACCCTCAGAGAGGCCAACCCTTCATCGAACTCTGGACGACCCCTCAAGGGGTCGACCCTTCATCAGGCTCCGGATGACCCTTTAGGGGGCCAACCCTTCATCAGACTCCGAACGACCCCTCAAGGGGCCGACCCTTCATCAGGCTCCGGATGACCCCCCCGAGGGTACGACAGTACGAGGCCCAAATTAGGCCAGACTCATTACCGAAAGGAACTTTGCCCTCGGCCTCATATCAAAGGCTGAGGGTGACATCATCACAGTGCATGGTTTGGGAGACGCATGGAACAGTGCGCGTGAGGCTCACATGGCACATGGGAGACCGTTATAACAAAATCACACCCTCACGTGAGGGAATATTATGTCATCATTTGGCATCTACAGGTGTCAACAGGGGATTGGCTAGATCATCATTCACATGCACCATGCATACTTGGGGGGTACACTACACCCCCCAAGACCTATATATACTTGTCACTTACAACCCTATAGGGGATGAATCGATAATTGTAACCCTAGCAAAAACTCTGCTTATACACACAGTAGAGAGAGAAAGTGAGCTTATGTGCATTGTACCCAAGGCCATTAGAGCCCATACTTAGTGGATCACGCACTCACAGTGGATGTAGGCCAAATTGGTTGAACCACTATACATCATTGTCTTATTCCTCTTATACTCATCTCCTTATACACACTTATACACTTACATCTTTATGGATGCCATGGTTACTGCTGTTTGAGCTTATCATCACTTATCTGGTGGTGCTAGATTTCAGCATCATCATTGCCCATGGGTAAAAATCATACCTTTAATTAACAATAGTACTGGCTGTTTAACTGGTTCCCGAACGTAATACTCACGTATGAATGAACCCAAGAACTTCTGCAACTATTGGTCATGTCCCTTAGATCACTGCGGGAAAGATCAACACATGTGGCCCTTATTTCCATATATAAAAGACTTGCCTGTGAAATCCAGCAGCCTCTGGCCCTGTTGGCCATGTAGGGGCTGCTTTTCTCTCTGGCCCTAGTGGACTCGACCCTGATGACCACCCCCGTCGTTCCTTTGGCCCAACTATCCCTGTGTAACTTGCTACTGGACCTAATGTCCATGTTTAAATCCACTGTCACTGGGTCAGAATCCCCCTGATCTGAATCTCTTAGATGGGTTCTCCTGTTGGGTATCCCCCTACAGTGATGACTAGCATCGTTTCATCCAATCTTACATGTCGACTAGACACTCCCACTCTCTTAGCTCCCTTCATATGAAAGATATGATCTTGACAGTGAAAAAGTGCAGCATTAACAATAACGACATAAGTCATCAAAGTCGTATTTCTCAATAAGTTTAGGCAAATTCTCCTCATGAGTTCATTAACAAACTTAAGTACCCTTTTCTCCTCCATATCGACTCGTCGAGAATGAAGTTCACTAAATGAGTAAATTCTTCCTCATAATTAGAAACTGACTGGCCCTCCTGTGATAAGTCTAAAAATATGCCCCGCGTCTCTAGATTAATAGCAGATGGGAAGAACTTGCAGTTGAACCGCATCCAAAATTCCCTGATAGTTATGGTGTCTCTCTCCTCAGGCATGGTTAATGACTCCCACTATTGCAACACTGCTCCTATGAGCTTAAAAGTAACCAAAACTTATTTTGACTGTCAGTGAACTCAGACATATGTAAATTCCTCTGGATGTCCTTGTTCTATTGGCTGGATACTACAACTTCCGTATTTACCTCAAATTTCAGCAGATGGCCTTTCTGAAAGGCCCCTCTGACTCTCTCCAATATTTACTGCACTGGGTGAGCCTAAATTGATGCCACTGGCTGTTGTGGAAGAACTTGAGGAAATTGTCGTGCCATGGTAGCCATCGCGGCATCAACTGCGTGAGAAAAATTAATGGCGACCTCTACTGTGGTCACCGTCTCCTGAATAATTTATGGCTCCGGCTGAGCCTCTCTCCAACGGACCTCTTGGCGTCCCTAGTTGGTCATCCTCTCCTATTTGGCATCTGAAACCAAATGAATTCATATATGATTCACTTCAAGTATACACAATAGTAGGAGAACGTAAAGTGTAATATGAATCAATACTCCTAAGCATAGGGCTCTATATCAAAGATGAAGCAACGCTGAAAATGTAATAAGTCCGCACAGATCCTAGAATACTGGAACCTGATGCTTTGATACCACTTGTAACACCCCGCCTATTTAAATAATAGGTGGCCTACCCTCTACTAAAATAAAACAGGAATCTCAGCGTGTCTTATCCTTAGCATTATTGTCGAAAACTAAATTAATTACTAATAACCTATTAAGCCCGATGTCAAATTTTAAAAACTTCTTAACATGTTTATAAAAACATCCATTCATATAAAAAACCATGCCAATAATATAAATGCACATTCACCCCAAAAATGACCTGAATATTGAATAGAGGAAATAATCATATTAACCAAATAACACTCGATAAGAGTATCAATATAATACTCCAACTAAACTGAAATAAAATAAAATCCAAATGAAACAATAATTGTCAACCTGGGAGACATGCCTGAAATAAACATGGATTACACATCCTATCTAGATCACAATGACATAAGCATATAATCAATCCCTATAGGCATCCACAGCTGCTGTAGCGTCATCTGACTATAAGAATAGTTAAGCATTGCGTCCCAGTAGGTGTGCACCTAAAAGGCTTTGAAAAAGAATTTTGATACGGGTTAAAGCGCAAAACCGTTTGAAAATATTTTATAAGTATTTAAAGTGCAATAATACAATGGATCGTAATATTTCATATTTAAACTGGCATCACACTCATATGAGATAATCCCCGCCCCTCATCTATGGTGCGCACCTAACACATTCATTTTAATTTCTTAGCTATGGTAACTAGCATAATCACTTAACTTAATCCAGTCGCTAATCTTCTGGCCCAACCATTCCACACATCTTACTTTGCTTCTTTCTCATTTAGCTACCACATAAGATTTATCAATATAATTCTGAATTATAATATTTTCATTAACTGATTCACATAAATTTACATTAGTTATAATTACAATGTTCACATATTTGTTTAAATCGCACATATACATATATAACTCTTATATACATATATAAATATCACATCTCATACACATACATAAATATCACTCATTATATGCGTTTAATCGCATCCCCATAACTGAGACCTCAGGAATGCATTCCCTAGCATGCTATCAGGCCCCAGGTACATCACGTAGCACTCTTGGGCCTTTGGGTCATAATCTCACCACTAAACCTAAATCATAAACATATAACTGGAGATGGTTATAAACATCCATCTTTGGGTCATAACCATACCACATTATCCCACTAGACTCTAAACTCACACATAGTGACAATGCAATAGTCCTATGAGTTGGGGAATCTACTCAACACCTGTTGGTCCACATCAGGGTGGGCCTTCCACTACGTGCAACCTCCAACGATAGCATCCATAGAGTATGTCTGTTCACATATATCAATCACACACACACACACACACACACACACGTATATATATATATATATATATATATATATATATATATATATATATATATATATATATTACCTCTCTCAGTACGTATATATGTAACCGGTTAACTGTGCATAAACTCTCGTAGCACTAGCCCATAATTCCCAAGCCTATTCTCGACTACCGAATATTCAGGTAGTCACTTACTTATTATAAATCCATAAATACTATTATTCTAGATTGTAATCTATTCTACACCAGCTTGTATCTAAACTCTATCCGAAATCCCAAATCGATTTCGGTAATTATGTCTTGAGTGTCCTTCACCCTCAAACACTCTCATAACCATATTTTATTCCCGTATAACCCTATGTAGGTTATAGTCTCCCCTATGGATTTCCAGAAGTCCTAAATAACCTAAAGAACCTCTTAAACCAAATCAAACCGTTAAACAAACCGAGCTGGTTTGTTTCCCCTAAATTTATATTTCGAAAGGAAAGCCAAATAAAAAACCACCAATATAAAATTTTAATATCGCATACCTATTAGTAGAAAATTTATAACTAATTAAAAAAATCAGTAAAATATGAAATTGGACCTCACACCATTGGACTTCGATTGCATAACATTATCTAACTTTGAATTTCATCGATCGATCGAGACTAATTGAACGATTTATATGTGTTCGAATCATCTTCTCCAAAAATCATGTTTTCTTTACCCCAAACCATCTAATAGAGGTAGCAAACCACCCCAAACCTCAATTAAACCCGAAATAAGGTATTTTTAACAATCGTAACGCAATCATGCTTATTATTACGTCCTAATTCATTCGATAACAAATCAATTCATGGGATTTGACATATTTGTTCAAGAGTTATTTAGTTTCCTAATTAAATTTCAATATTCTTTCACTTCTCATAATAACTATTGAATATCACACCTTTTCACATAAATCAATATCAAATTTATTATGGGATTACAATTAAATTATCTTTTTATAATTTTGTTCCCCAAATCCCATTTTTACATGTGAATCCCACATCAAAATTCATATTTCTACACCGACTATGATATGAATTATTGACACAACATAAAACATCAAAGAAAGATAAACACTTGCCTTTAGATTATAGGGTTTCTGATTTTTCCTCTATGAATCTTCTTTACACGATGGCTCACTGTCTAAAATCGATCCAATCCTTTTATGGAATGATTTTCTTCACTTTCTCTTTAGTTCTCCCTTCTCTTTTCTCTTCTCTCTCAAGTCTAGGTCTTTTCGGTAGTGGAATGGATGCCAATCCATCCACCTTCCTTAGTTATATCATAAATCGTGAAATTAGGTTAAGTTATTGTAAAATGCCCCGAATACCTCCATACGGGTCACGTTTAGCCTAAAGAGTCGTTGGAACCCGATCATAACCCCCGAGTACCAAATTTTTACTATTTTAACCCATTTCGGATCATTGGCACACTCTAAATCACCATCCAAGTCACTATCATATGTTTTCCATCTCATTCCTAACATGACCCCACACGAGCATCCCGAATGAGATGCCGTCGAACCCGTCGATTTTACTCACTTACAACGTAATGTAAAATAACACGTTTTCGTTTACTTATCACACAAGTAAATATAATCACACATAAATATTAATCCAAAATTCTCTATTTAACATTTATTCAATTCACTTTATTTCTCAAATTAATTAAATTAAGAGCACACGTGCAATTTAGAATATTCCCAAAAATACGCGGTGTTACATATTCCCCCCTTACAAATAAATTTTGTCCTCAAAATTCTGATATACCTGGTACCAAATATTTCGGATGATTATCCCGCACGACATCCTTATGTTCCGAAATCTACTCAAGATTTTATACACTAACAATACCATCTTGATTGAAGGCCTACTTACTATAGCCTAAAACTAGCGTCATGTCTCTTCAAATCATTTAATGCCACTATATTACGTCATTCTTAAGGTCTCTCCTTGATGAATACACGCGAAACACACAGTGAACTCGCTGTAAATGTTCTGGTCAAACGATGCAGCAACGGAAACTGTGTATGCCTACATGGATTGATTAGATGCTTATGTCATTATGATCTGGATCGAATGTGTACTCTAGGTTTATTTTGAGAATGTCTCCCAGTTAGACAGTTTTTGTATCATCGGATTTCTTTCATTTCAGTTTAGTTAGAGTATCGTATTGAGTCTTATCGAGTGTTATTCGATTAATCTGATTACTTCATTTATTCGGCAGTAAGGTTATTTTCGGGGGTGAATGTGCATTTGTATTATTGGCATGGTTTGTTATATGAATGGAAATTTTCATAAAAAAGTTAAGACGTTTATTAAAAATTGACACCAGGATTAATAAGTTATTAGTAATTAATTTACTTTTAGAGAGTGATGTTGGGGATGAGAGACTTTGAGATTCCTATTTTACTTTAGTAGAGGGACAGTCACACGTTATTTTAAATAGGAGGGGTGTCACATTTACTCCTTAAAGCACATGTTATTCAATTTTTTTCGATTTCCAAATAAATATAAACTTTTATTTTCGAAAAGTTTTGCCCTATCTTGTTTTTCATGTTGGTTCAAGCTATTGACTTATGGATATTTTTCAACATATTTTGGGTTTTCCCATTGATTGGATTTTGACACACCTGAATGACTCCAACCCCAAAACGTTTAAATTTCCAAATAGGTGTAATCACTATAATAGTGGCCCTTATCAATACTTTTGAAAATGTTCCCTTTTGAACTCATTCATAGTATGAAACACTCAAAAGTCTCACAAATGGACCAAATAAACACCAACAAGATCTTCAAATTTGATCATGATCAAATTAAACACTAAAAGAAATAATCACATAGGCAACAAGTGACATGCATGTGATCAATTAGTGTGAAATCGATACCATAGATTTCAATAAAATTTTCAATCATCATTTATTTATTGAATTTTAACCTAAAAATGAAATCGATCAACATTTTCAGTCAAATGGTTTAGAATTCACTTTTAATCATCACTGAAGTTAAATCAATCATCAAATTAATAAGAGTCAAAGACTTAACCGTATATTCTAAAAGAATAAACACAAAATATTTTTGGATTTTAAAATAAGAAAAATGCATGCATTTACAAAATCACATTTAGTAGATAACATAATATAGAAAGTAGATGCATGAAAAATGCACATATATAAGAAAATGTCACCAAACCATGAAAAGCGACCAATTTGAAATTCTCTAGCCCACAATGACATTTTACCCCCACAAATCAAGAATGGACTAGGAATGGAAACTTACATCACTTACTCATCCTAGCAAACTATCTATTTATAAAACGATGGGTGAAAATGCGGGTTTTATGGATTCACTTAAATATTAGACCACACACATAAAATATTCATTTTTTTTCCAAAATTTATCTTGATTAGATTTAGATGAACATACAAGATAAATTCAAAATCTAAAATGACACACCGAAAAATCAAACCAAACATAAGAAGAATATGATGAAAAATCCCTAGCGGGCAAAATCTTTTTTTCCAGCACTGTTTAAGATTGAACATACTAAGACTGACTTCCATACAACTTAGAGCTCCACTAAGTCTAACGTGACAATGTCTTCAAATTTTCAACATAATATGTCACAGTCCAGCACCGTTCACAACAAGCATCTCTTGCCCCACTATCCATTGCTCAGCCTCAGAAAATGGAAATTCTTTCTTTTTCAGTAGTAGAGATCAATCTCCAAAAATCAGCAGTAGAGCAGCACTCTGCAAGAGTTTTAATATTTTTGTGCATCTAGGGTTTAATGAAACTCAACAAATCATTATATGGGATATAATTTGGAAAATAAAAAGTGGTTTTCCTAAATAAAGGTTGCAAGACTTTTGGTACAAGTATGAAAAATCGCTTCTTGCCAAAAGTTATAAGAAAATCGTTCAAAAGAGTACTTTTTATAGAATACATAAAAGTTGATACGGCAGACTTCGTTCGAATAAAAACACATTTTCGTTTAAATGAGCTCAAATCCATTCAAACGAACAAATAATTCGTTGAAACAACCTTTGAATGACCTTGTAATAGCTGGGACTCTTTCAGGAAGAGAAATCCTATTAGAAGTTCATTTGATGTTCATTCCAATGAAATCTCAAATTCATTCTTATCGAAAGACAACCTCATTCAGACGAGATGTAGATCTCATTCTAATAAAAGTCCAATTTCATTCAAACAACCAAAAAAAAAATTATTTTGAAAAAACATTTTATATAATGCCTCGAATAAGATTTAAAATAATCCCAGAATAATATATATAAGTCTAAGTTCAAAACCTTATACCATATACCTCCTCGATCGTGTAGTTACGATTCGAACTCATGCGATCTTCGATTTGATGCTCGGTTACTAACTTGTCTACAAAGAACTTCGGAAGTATATAAGGATGAGTTGTGTACGGGTTGTAATGGGATATGTAAAAAATAAATAAAAGATGATCAATCATAAAAACTTGCTCTTACAAATCTTCCCCTTTAGCTATTCCGGTACAAAACATAAACTAAAATTAAACCCCTAAGACAAGTTCTACTAATACCCTCCTAAACTCAAAAAGGAAAAACACTTGAGACTTTGTCTTCAACTGAAAGTGTTCATCGTGTGTAGTCCATGAGATCATTACCAAGGCAGAACGATCTACACATGTGAAGTAAAAGAAATACCTTGACATATACGAGAGTTTAAGGAAAAATAAAACTCCCCCTAAATTTGTTCTCCCCTTTTATGTCCGTAATAGACAAAGGTTAGAAACTAATAATGAAAATTTAGCATCACTCGAATCCAAATATGAAATAACATGACAAAGATAAACACTTTAACACATGCGATGAAATTTCAAATAAGCAACTGACTATTTTTGCGATTTTTCAAAATTTAGATTATTTAAAAATATATACTTAAATGTAGGTACAAATACATCACACCATGGAATGACACTAAAATATAAGAATCATGAAAAAAATATAATTATGTGAAATTAAAACATAGAAAAATCAATCGAGACATATGATACAAAGTTTTATGAAGTCAATGAGATGCTTCTAAAGAAAGAACACAAATTCAACCTTAGGTGTAAGAATGCTGAAGAAAATGAAATTGACTCTACTTATGCAAAATATCATGAATGTTAATGGTTCTTAAATAAATAACACCAAACTATATGGCCTTTTTCAAGAAAGTCCATTGTGTAAACCCATTGATATTATATTAATAACACCTTCAAAATCTCACATTTTTAAGCATAAACTCTCAAATTTTTAAAGATATCCTAATGCTCATGTAAACGAAGCATGAATAAAATAAAAATTTGCCTTGGCACTTCTATTTTTGTGTACCGTTAATATTTTAGGCTCTTGCCAACGATGTATTTTAATGCAAAGTGAGTTTTTTCTTTTGTAGCCCCTTTCCATTGCTTCAAATGAAATAAATTCTCCAGTAAAAGAAATCTGGGAATCGTTCTTCCAAGCACAACTTATCTCTAGTACATTTGGTTCGTTATTAAAAACAATTGAGATGAGAACATCGCATTTAACATATGAGAAATGAGTACAATATTCAAAAAATCCGTGCATATGTGAAATAAAGGTGATAAAAAGTCTAGCATGAAGAAAATATTAATCAATAAACAATGAAATGCTAGCCACGCATTATTAATAACATTAAAGAAACTAAGCCATGCATCAAGATATCATAAAAAAGTCACATGAATGGATGGAATGAAGTTGTGATTAGAACATCTTAAATGCATATCCATATATGGTGAAAAATAAAATAAAAAATTCTTTTTGAATTTTTCAAAAATTTTCATCAAAAATAAATTCTTTTTGAAAAATTTCAAACTTTTTCTGAAAAAAAAAAGAAAATATTTTTAGATTTTCAATAAATACAAACATAGAAATACAATCTAGCAACAAGGACAAAATATATCAATGAGATAATCACCATATACCAAAAACAAGTCATAACCTCAATCATCAGTTCGAGAGGTGTTTTCAATAAGAGTAGACATATTTTTAAATTCATTCATTAAACATTGAGAAATCTTGACTAAAAACTCCATTTGCTCTTGAAGACTTGCAAACTCTCTATAATGACGTGTGAGAGCCTGTGTGGAAACACGCGTGGGAGCATATGGGGGTACGCATGTGTGAACTTATATGGGAATGCATGTGCAAAAAACTCTACCTAGCTTAAAACAAAACTCCCTAAGGTAACCTTTTTATTTGCAATGTGAACGAATATAAACAGGTTTGGATCTACCTTGGTTAAAATTAATAGGACGAGCTCTCCTTGTTGGTTAGGTCGCGGCCCATAAGGATCCATCAAAAACTCGAGAACCAATTTGGATGTGACATTGAAAGTTGATGCACCATCATAACCTAGTCATTGCCTCTCCTTAAAACCTAATTTGGAATCGGGAAATCTCCTTCTAACCTTCTTAGATGTTTCCTTTAAAGTGACCTTGACTTCCTCGGCAAGTTCAAGATTTTTCTCGAGTTGGGAAACATCGACCTCAAATTTCTCACGAGTCTCTAATGAAGGTTAAAGACATCTCGAATGACTAGCCACTATGTTGGTCAAATTGGTCTTTCCCTACCAATTGCAATCAATTTCTCATAAAAAAACTTTCAACTTCCAGAGTTGACTCACTAACGCCTCACACTCTCTCTAAGGTTTCAAATCATTTCTAAATCGAACACCAAAAGAGTCGAATTTATATTTTGTTTTTTCTTTTTAAAGACACTATGTAAAGTTCTGTAAAGGCACGTTGAAAACCACTTTATCCCTCACTTAAAATCTTATCATCATCCACACTCTCTCCAAAATGGTTCGACAAATTGTTGAGACTATCAAGTTTGGAAAATTCTCCATTAGTGTGACACTAACTAGAATTATTAACATGACTAGCCATGAATGCCCATCAAGGTTCATGAGGTGATTCATCCCAAGAATCGATCGACTCGACATCACTACCGCTAAGAGTGTCATTATATGTAGCTTTGCCTTTGCCCTGTCTCTTAAGCCTAGTGGTACACTCATGATCTTTATGTCCTTTCCCCTCACATTATTAGTATCTCTTTAGCTCAACTTTCCTAGGGTACTCTCCTCTATCTCTCCGTTGATCATGCTCAAAAACATTCTTACCCGTAGTTTTGTTTTTCTCAAAACTTTTATTGTCATTGGAACAATTTCTTTCTTAAATTTGAGAAATTTTTTGATTTTTTTTGCAAACAAGGATAGATCATCAATCTCAAAATCAAACTCGAAGTCAGAGTCAAAAACTTTTTTTTGTTCTTCATTTTATATTTTAATTCTTTTCCTTTATTTTTCCTCCTAGTTTCGGGGAACATATCTAATTCATAAGTTTGAAGGTCTTCTACGAGTTATTCTATCCTAATATTCCCAAAAAATTAAGGACCCTAACCTTAGCATTAAAATGGGATGGGAGAGATCTCAAGATCTTTTTCACAACCCTCGTCTAAGGAATTCTCTCACCCATATTAAAACAAGAGTTAACAATATAGGATAAATGAGAATATAATTCATCAAAAGTGTCAAACTCATTCATGTGTATTATTTCAAATTGAGTTATGAGATTTTGATGCTTTGAGGCTTTCACGGCGTTGGTACCCTCATGTGTGAGTTGGAAATTATCCCATTCTTTTTAGACTTGGTACACTTCATTATATGTCGAAACTTTTCGGGTGTGATACCACTCAAAATTGAATGCAAGTCTCGAAAGTTAAAGTTGCTCCATTTAAAATCTTCTTCTATCGAAGAAGCATAGGTTTAAGACTTCTGACATCGTCATTAGTCACAGCGTTTAGTGTCCACCCTCTTTTACAAACAAGCTAGACACATTCGTCAATTTATTTTGAACCCGACCTCACTCGATCTTTCAAATATGCATAATTTGTTCAATAAGAACACTACACCATATTAGGCGAATGTCCACGACCAAAGTCCCTGACTAGTACTATGGGTTATGGCCAAGGGCCGTGACCATTTTGGGCGTGACCATTTTCATGGGTCACTACCCAAATCGCTGACCATAGAAGGGTTCACGGACCTTTGGGGTCATGGTAGATGGTCGCGGACCTTATTCATGACCCAAACACAGACTTGGTCACGATCTTTAGCCATGAGCCATTCTTTAATATATGAGACTGGTCACAACCCTCAACCGTGATCCATCCTTAATAATATCACAATGATCATGGCTGAAGATCGTGACCCGTGCTTTGTCATTACAAATATAGTCACGGCGCTAACCCGTGACCCTATTTATGCGTGATAACAATTAAATATTGTCATGTCATAGAACCGTGACTAGTCTTAAATATATTAAAAAAAATAGGCAGAAATTCTTCTATTTTTAGGACATTCTAAAACATGCGTAGTGTAAACCCTGCACGGCCATAATGCTAAAAAATAAATTATAAAAGCCCGTATTGAGAGAAGGATGATATTATTAAATGATTGATCCGTGCTACTTGACCGGGGGTCCCGTAACCATGCAATCGATTCCTACGAGTTACATTGGTCCTGTGTGAGGTGTTGGTGCATCTCACAAGGCCGTTTGGGGGTGTTTCAGAGTTCTTACCTCTAACAGCATGTTTTCAAGCCTTAGAATGGATATTCTGAAAATTGATTCGTGTTCTCGGACCGAGGGTCCCATGATCAGGCGATCATTTCCTACGAGTTACATTAGTCTCGTGCGAGATACTGGCACCGCTCACGATGCCATTTGGAGGTGTTTCAGGGCTTCTCCCTCTAACGACATGTTTTTAAGCCTAAGTGTGGATATTCTGCAAATTGGTCCATGCTCCCGGACAAGGGGTTATGTGATCACGCGATCTGTTCCTACGAGTTACAATGGTCCCGTGCGAGATGTTCGTGCCTCTCTCGGGGCCTTTTTTTTGGGTGGGGTGGGGTGGGGGTTCACCCTCTAATGACGTATTTTCAAGCTTAAGTGTGGATAATCTAAAAATTGGTTCGTTCTCCTAGATCGGGGGTCTTGTGATCATGCAGTCGATTCTTATGAGTTACATTAGTCCCGTATGAGGTGTTGGCACTACTCGGTGTTTCGTGGTTTTGCCCTCTAACGGTATGTTTTTAAGCCTAAGTGTGGATATTCAAAAAATTGGTCCGTGTTCCTAGATCGGGGGTCCCATAACCACATGATCAGTACCTACGAGTCACATTGGTCCCGTGCGAAGTGTTGGCATCGCTCACGGGTCCGTTTGGGGGATATTTTGGGGGTTTTCCCTCTAATGGAATATTTTCAAACATAAGTGTGGATATTACAAAAATTGACCAGTGCTCCCGGATCGGGGGTCCGTGACCACGCGGTCGGTTCCTACTAGTTACATTGGTCCCGTGCGAGGTGTTGGCACTACTCACGGGACCGTTTGAGGGGTGTTTCGAGGTTTTTCCCTCTATTGGCATGTTTTCAAGCCGAAGTGTGGATATTCTAAAAATTGGGTCATGGTCTTGGACCGGGGGTTTCGTGACCATGAGATTTGTTTTTATGAGTTACATTGGTCTCGTGCGAGGTGTTGGCGTCGCTCACGGGGTCATTTAGAAAGTGTTTCTGGGTTTTGCCATCTCATGGCATGTTTTCAAGCCTAAGTGTGGATATTCAGCAAATTGGGTCGTGCACCTGGAGCGGGGGTTTTGTGACCACGAAATCAGTTCGTAAGAGTTACAATGGTTCCGTGTGAGGTGTTAGCACCGCTCACGGGTTCGTGTGCTGGGTGTTTTGGGGTTTCCCCCACTAACGACATGTTTTCAAGTCAAACTGTGGATATTATGAAAATTGATCCATGCTTCCAGTCCAGGGGCCCCATGACCACACTGTCGTTTCCTAGGAGTTACATTGGTCCCGTGCGATGTGTTGGCACCACTCACGGGGCCGTTTGGGAGTGTTTCGGGGTTTCTCCCTCTATCAGCATATTTTCAAGCCTAAGTGTAGATACTCTGAAAATTGGTCCGTGCTCCAAGACCAGGGGTCTCGTGACAACGCGATTGATTCCTACAAGTTACATTGGCACTGTGCATGCGGGGCCATTTGGGGAGTGTTTCCGAGTTTCTACCTCTAATGGTATGTTTTCAAGACCAAGTGTGGATATTCTAAAAATTAGGCCGTGCTCCCGAATCGAGGGTCCCGTGACCGTACAGTCGGTTCCTACGAGTTATAATTGTCTCGTGCGAGGTGTTAGCACCGTTCATCGGGTTGTTTGGTGGGTGTTTTGGGTTTTCACCCTCTAATGACTTGTTTTCAAGCCTAAGTGTGTGTATTCTGAAAATTGGGTCATGCTCCCAAACAGGGCATCCCGTGACTATGCACTTGGTTCCTACGAGTTACATTGGTCCTATGCGAGGTGTTGGCACCACTCAGGGGGTCGTTTGGGGTGTGTCTCGAGGTTTCGCCCTCTAACGTCATGCTTTCAGGCCAAAGTGTGAATATTCTAAAAATTGATCTGTGCTCCTGGACCAGGGGTCCCATGACCAAGAGGTTGGTTTCTACGAGTTACAATGGTCCTGTACGAGGTGTTTGCACTACTCACGGGGACATTTGGGGGCATTTTGGGGTTTCGCCATCTAATGGCATGTTTTCAAGCCTAAGTGTGGATATTCTGAAAATTGGTCCATGCTCCCCGACCGGTGGTCCCATGACCATACGGTCGGTTCCTATGAGTTACACTAGTCCTGTGCGAGGTGTTGACACCACTCACGGGGACATTTGGAGGTTATTTTAGGGTTTTGACCTCTAACAACATGTTTTCAAACCTAAGTGTCGATATTCTAAAAATTGGGCCGTGCTCTAGGATCGGGGGTCCCGTGACCACGCTGTCAATTCCTACATATTACATTGTTCCCGTACGAGGTGTTGGAACCACTCATGGGGACATTTGTGGGGGTGTTTTGGGGTTTTTCCCTCTAACGGCATGTTTTCATGCCTAAGTGTTGATATTCTAAAAATTGGTTCGTGCTCTCGAACCGGGGGTCCTGTGACCATGCGGTGAGTTCCTACAAATTACTACTAGTTTCATTGGAGTTTTACCTGGACAGTACGAGTGCCCTGGCTTTATATGACTATAGCAAGTGTTCCCATTATAGATTTTATATGGTAGAGTTCGATTTTATTGAGGAGAGTGAGGAGAGTGAGAGTTCGATTTGGTTATGTAACTCTAGTTTGATTTCACTCACTCCTTCTCAAATGCCATATTGTTGGTGGGAATTTCCATTATAAAGAGAAGACTTAATTTGAGCGAGAAAGTGACCGTTGTGTGAAGGAAATCAAAGGTCGGTTCATAAAGATTTTCGCAACCTGGGTTGTACAGTTCTCTGCTTCAATTACAAGCTATGTTAGTTGCGGAATTATGTTATTGCGGAATTACAAGTTATGTCAGTTGCGGAATTATATTTAATATGATAATAATTTCAAAATATCTAGACTAAATCTTGAAAACATGCCGCTAGAGGGCGAAACCCCAATACACCCCCCAAACGGCCTCGCGAGCGACGCTAACACCTCGCACGATGCCAACAACCAAAAACTAAAAACAAGCCAACAATCAATAATTATCCCGTACTCCTTCCAACATAATATCCAACAACAAGCCAATAACCAATAATTATCTAACCGCCAAACCAAACAAAACCAATAATTATCCCATACTCCTTCTAATATACTATCCCACAACATGGCCAATATCTAACATACTATCAAACATTCATAAAAGTAATGAAACATTCATATACACACGTACATAAAAATACACATACATTCACAGAAGTACACACACACACACACACACACACACACACACACACACACACACACACACATATACATTAGGGTCTAAATTAGAAATACAAAAAATAAGGTTTACCTTTGATATCAAGAGAGAGATTTGGACCGAAATTACATTCGTAAAAGTAACTAAACATTCCTATATCAAATTCAAGCGCTATTACAATGTCAATATCATAATAAGATATAAATAAGATTAAGAAGGATAACATAATATTTTGGTACACAATGTTCCTGTAAATCAACTAAAAGATCTTTCAAATGAAGGTTGCCTGAAAGAGCTTACTGGAACTCTTTTGGAGCCTGAAAGGTTTGAATTTCCCTAAACTATATACTCTAATACCACTTGATGGATCGGATGCCCCGAAATTTTAAACTTCAAATGATGAGCAGTTTAGATTATAATCCAAATTAAAATTTCTTTCAAATTTTGATAATTATAAAATTCAAATTTTAATTTCTTCAAAATTAAAATTAACTCAACAAATATTTCAACTCGACTTAAACAAAGTTAATTCCAATTTTACTTTTAAATTCAAGTTAATTCAACTCAAGTCCAAAATAGCCTAACAAAAATTAATTCATGATTAAATATTAGCAAAACAAATTAAACACTAATTTTGCCAAATTAATTTTTAGACTTGAATTAAATTAAACTAAAATTATCCGAATATTAATTAGGACCAAATTAAACTATAATTGTGAATTAAACCAATTTTATCTTGATTAACCTAGCATGCACCTAAGTGATATTTTTGTAAGATAAAGTAAATCACAAACACACTACACCGCGATGTACGAGGAAAACCCAAATGGAAAAAATCTCGGACGACCCTCGTTACAAATCCATTAGGTATGGTAATTTTTACAAAAAAAGGCAACCAACTTATAACAATGTCTTGAATCCAACCAAAACTTGACGCTCCTTCTTAGTTCAACCTCCGCATAGTTGATAACTACGGACTCCACTACGATCTCAGAATACACCGATAAGGCTCGATCGTCGTCAATCGACAGACGACGCCTTTCACCATATGAGCACGCTGTAGTAAAAACAAGTCTTCTTTTTGGGGTAGAGAAGAAACCCAAACAATCTCCTTTCATGGGTAGAAAAGAACTAGGTGCCAAACAATGATCTCTCTCTCTCTCTCGCTCACACACACACACACACACACACACACTCTCTCTCTCTCTCTCTCACACACACACACACACACACACACACATATATATATATATATATATATATATATATGAAGACTTGGATCATATATCAAACTAAATGGGTGTAAACATGTGCTTTGTAGAGATTAAATCATTGAAAAAAATCTAAACACATGAAAGAACTTTTGGTGTGGAAATATTTGCTTTCAAAGTATGTGAAAAACTCCCAAAAAGTTGGGTTCGAAAAACTGTTCCCACACATATTAAATCTGACAAAAAGTAGAGGGGAAGTGGATGGTTAAAATTAAAAAAACTGTCAAAACTTGTTCCCGCGCCCAAATCGTTTGAACAACCTTTTGATGTCATTCGAACGACATTGTTCGAACACTAATCCAACAACTAAGTTCGTTTGAACGAGAATTCAGAAGACATCTCGCTTGATAGTTCGTTCAAACGACCTTGTTTGAACAACCTCGTTCTAACGAATTTCCAAGGAAAAAATAGAGAAAAATGGCACATTATCGTTAGTGGTTCGTTCGAACGACCTAGGAATTTTGTTCGAATGAGATTCCATGATTGCTCAAATGACTTTTGAGAAAATATAAAAATTCCATTTTAAGTCCAAAACGTTTATGAAAAGTTCTAAAAATATTTTCTGAGAAAAATACAAGGTCGTTTATATAAAATAACACCCAAATAATTTTCCAAGATCCTATATATATAGATGAATTCATACCTTTGGAAATCTTGGAAAATGATAAACCATTGAGGACGCAAAACGAGGCACTTGAAAAATTGGCAATGATGATATTATGATTACTTGGCCACTGCGTCTTCAACTCTTCAAATGTCATAGGCTTTTATGTACAACATGAATATCTATCCTATGACTAAAATCGTTTTGTCCGGAATTAAGCCTAAACTACAAATTGACTGAATTGGAAATTTGCCCTTACAAATCTCTCCCTTTGGCTATTTCGGGACAAAACCAAACAAAAAAAATCCTAAGGACTGTCAAGCACGTCTAGGCACAGTCCCATTTAAAAAAAATAAAAATACAAACGCTTAACTCGACTCATAGGAAATGCTTTGACACTTTAAGTAATGCCACTAAAAAAACTTTCCTTCACACTTAAGCAAACCGTTAAATGTATAGGGAATATCAAAAGATAAAATGCGAAAAATAAATTCTCCCCTTTTATCTAACATGATCTAGTTAAGAAGACCGCGACGCCCCCTAAATTAAATCTCCCTAAATTTCAAAGGATTAGATACCATATCTCCACCTTTTTGTTCAGGAATAGACAAAGACTAAATAATTATAAAATAACTTATTTCTACCTTAATTAAGGCAAAAATCATTTCTCCACCTTAAGTCTACAGAAGGGTTATGAACTAAGGAAAAACAAGCTAAACCTGCAACGGTTTATAAAGTGACAAAAGCACGAAAGCATATGGGCAACAATGACGTACAACTAATCCATACAAAAACTAATAGATATAACCTATGATGCGATGACAAAAGGATATCACTAATAACGTATTATGATAAGCATGGTATATCGAAATAAAATCGCAACAAGATATATACATATTTTGGAATCAATGCATACATGGACTAGCTAGCAAGGCAAAGACTTAAACAAACACAAAATATCATATATATATATATATATACACACACAGACAAATATATTAATGAAGCACAAGCTCTCTCGCGCGCACACACACACACACACACACACACCCACACACACACACACACACATATATATATATATATATAAACACCACAGATGACACAACACAAATTAAAATGAGCTTTCCACTATCTTTATGGCATACATGTGTCATATGAAAATGGAAGTGTAGGGGTGTGAAATAGTATCAATTAAATTATGACCCAATCATTGAAACATGTTCACAGAGTTCCATTTGATTGCAAAACTTTATCGAATATTTATAAAACCTCATGTGATGAAATAAAATAACTCATTGAACAAAACAAGAACAATTCATACAAGCCTAGCATTTTGATGATTCTATAAGACAATAGAGGCATGATAAGATAACGCAACTAGGATACAAAGTCATTGTGCAAACCCGTTGATATATTCATCCAAACTCCATTAAAGATGATAATTATGTTCTTTTATATTATTGAGAATGAACATATCAAACTAAATAATATTGGACTTGGCAAAATTTTCTTTTCAATGACATTCAATTTCAAGGCCTTTTTGGACCGTGGCTAATTTTTCTTATTAATACCTCAATTTTTAGGTCCATTGCAAATGGTGGCTTAATCACAAAGGAAACATGTTCCTTTCGTATCCCTTACCCGTGCACTATCATATATATATTTTTTTTCACACATAAATCTCATGTGCAAATGTATAACATGCACAAATCCTTCAAAGTCACAAAACATGTAGATGACTAAATTGGTAGGAGAACATCTCACTTAGCTCAAATAATCATATGAAGTTAAAGTTCAAATGAGCTTGTGCACATGTGCAGAAGAGGCATAAAAGTAGAACCCATTAAGAAATTAAAATACAAACTACTTCATGTAACCATGATAAAGAATAATTTAAGAATTGAAATACACAACCAAAAGTTCTAGCCACATGGAAGCAGAAAATGAGGATTCAACACATGTACATGCCACAAAAAGTGTGTAAAACTCAAATATACACACAAAAAAAAATCTTTTTGAGTTGTTTAAAATTTTTTACACAAAAAAAATTAACTCAAAAGATAAATAATTTTTTTTTGTTTGTTTTTAATGAGACCAAAAAAATTGAAATAAAATACAAAAAAAAATACACTTATCATAATTCTAGCCCAATTTTTATATGATGAATGCAAAGACTAGAAAATGACAAACAAACATACAACTAGCAGAAATATATCATGATGCACAAAATCTAGTGTATGCAAACAAAACTTAACACATTCAACCTTTAGATATAGCAAGGGAGGTATCACATGCAAGTAAATGAGAATAAAAAATCCTATCTTATAAAGCCACTAAATTGGATCTCCAAACCCAAACTAGTGAAGAGTGATGCTCTCGAGATTTGGGAGTTTTGGTGACTCTACCATTGGATTTCCTAGGATCATTTTTAATATCAAAACAAAATTTCTTATGATGACATTTTTTACCACAATGTGAGCATTAAAGACCGGGTGAAAAGAAGTACCTAAGGATTGACATTTAAAAGTGTTCCTAGTATATTCTCTCAAACATATGGTTTTGGCTTTATTAGCATAATCATTTAGAGTATCGAAACCAATGCCACACAAGACATTTTTAATTTGAACGGTTCCAAGTATTTTATCGAATTTTTCGGACCTACGTTCCAAAGCAAACTTGACCATACTTAAATCTCTCAACTTCTCTTCTAATTCTAAAATTCTATATTCAAATAAACACCTAATTTCTTCAAACCCAAGAAGCTCTTTCTTCATAGCCTCCATTAAACCTCTAAGAATATCTCTCTCACGTTTTTCATACTCAAGCTTCTCACTAAGATCTTTTTCATGTGTCCTAAGGTCTTCCACTCAATCACTCTCATTATTAACCTTGGAAAGTTTACTCTAACCAACTTCTTACTTCAAATTAGCCCTTTTTAATTTAATTGATTCCTTATATAACTCTCAAAAGGCCACTTGAAGCTCACTCTCATCAACCTCTTCTTCATTCTTACTCTTACTTTCTTCTTCACTCTATAAACCAAATTTTTTTGGGGATTCATAAATAAGGGCCTCGAAAGTGTTATGTAAAGAAATATATTCATGGAAAGATTCACTATCAATGCTCACATGACTAGCCAAGAAGGTGGTATTGTTACGCTCAATGGGGAATCGGATCCCTCTTCCTTTTCACTATCACTAAGGGTGGCATTATATGAAATTGGTTGTTTCCCCCCTCATTAGTTTAGTGGGAAATTCTCTAGCCCTATCGTCATAACCCTCACAACCATAACATCTATTCGACTTGTCCCTATTTAGATCTTCATTATGCCTTTTAGGGAATTTTTCGGCTTTGTCATACTTAGATTTATCAAATTTCTTATAATCATTTTTTAGTGTAACTTTATTAAACATAAGAAATTTTCTAAATTTCCTAGCAAACATAGCCATATCCTCGAAGTCGATATCACTATCATCATCTATAACTTGTTTTTCTTCCTTTCAGGCTTTCAAAGCGATGCCCTTTTCTTTCTTCTTCTCATTCTTGGAGGCAAACATGTCAAGTTCATAGGTTTGTAAGTCACTTACGAGCTCTTCAAGTTTCATAGAGGCTAAAGTGGGTAAAGAATTTAAAATGGTCACTTTTGGAATAAACCTATCGGGTAAGGACCTTAAAATTTTCTTTACTACACGGTTATAGGGTATCTTTTCTCCCATGTTAAAAGACGAATTAACAATATCAGAATGTCTAGCATAAAATTCATCAAAAGCTTCACTTTCAAGCATTTTAATGGTTTTGAATTGAGTGGTGAGGTTTTGGAGTTTTAAAGCTTTAATGACACTTTCTCCCTCATGGGTTAGTTGGAGTATGTACCAAGCCTCCTTAAACGTTTCACACATCATAATTCGATGGAACTCATCGAATGTAACCTCACAAAAGAGGGCATTTAAACCACGGGAATTAAACTTTGCTAATTTAAGTTCATTTTCACTCCATCTCTCTACGGGTTTAGGTACACATACATTTTAAGTGACGATTTTATTCGCACTTTCCAATACACCTATTTTGAACCACCAAAAATAGGAAATTTTGAAAACAATGAATTTTCCATTTTTAAACCATATAAGATTAAGGATCTTAACGCAATAAATTAGCGTTCCTGCTCTGGTACCAATCTGAAAGGTGTAAATTAGCGCTCCTGCTCTGATACCACTTAATGGATCAAATGCCCCAAAATTTTAAACTTCACATTATGAGATGGTTCAATTATATTTCAAATTAAAATTTATTTTCAAATTTTAACAATTATAAAATCAAAATTTTAATTTCTTCAAAATTAAAATTAACTCAACAAATATTTCAACTTAACTTAAACAAAGTTAATTCCAAATTTACTTTTAAATTCAAGTTAATTAAACTCAAGTCCAAAATAGCCTAGAAAAAATTAATTCATGATTAAATATAGGCCAAACAAATCAAACACCAATTTTGCTAAATTAATTTTCAGACTTGTATTAAATTAAACTAAAATTATCCAAATATTAATTAGCACCAAATTAAACTATAATTGTGATTTAAATCAATTTTATACTGATTAACCTAGCATGTATCTAAGTGATATTTTTGGAAGATAAAGTAAATCACAAACACACTATGCCACGACTTACGAGGAAAACCTAAATGGGAAAAACCTCGGATGACCCTGCCTACAAATCCACTAGGTATGGTAATTTTTACAAAAATAAGACAACAGACTTACAACAATGACTTGACTCCATTCAAGACTTGACGCTCCTTCTTGCTTTGACCTCTACCTAGTTGATAACTACAGACTCCACCACGGTCTTGAAATCCACTGATCGGGCTCGATCACCGTCAATCCACACACGATGCCTTTCACCATATGGGCACGCCACAGGAAAAACCAATCTTATTTTTGGGGTAGAGAAGAAACCCAAACTGTAAGGACATTTTTCACATGTCCGAAATGTTTCATTTATTTATGTCGTACGCCGCTACATTTGGCACGTCTCCTCACGATCTCACATGACGACCTCTATCCGAATTCCGGGAATCAAGCATGCATTATCTTCACTAATATGTCCCACATCTGCCTCAATGACTTCACGTTCCAAGATTTTAGGGACTTAATGCAAGTGGTACGCAAGGGAAGTCAAAACAGTGAAAAAAAGGCACAATAGGAGAGTTCAAGGGCATTTTCGTAATTTCACATCCATAGTTCGGAGGTCTGGTCAACTAGAAAGTTGAAGAGCTCGCCGCAACAAAGATACTGGAAAAAACGGCACCTCAATCCGAGCTACGGTGAAGGAGTTATGACCTTTTGAAGATAGAGAAAATTCCTTAAAGAATGATGTTTTTTTTTGTACGCTGGATAGAATTTTAGAGTTTTAAGAACGTGGGACTCTTCATATTTTTTCCTATAAATACCAACTTCGGGGGAGTTGTTTTGCAAGACTTTAGGAGACAAATTTGAGAGTCCAAATACACCTAGTATTCATATTCTTGAGTCCCAAGACTCATGTTTTGATTCACACATCATTGCCAAACCTTTGTGAATCCTTTTGCAACCCAAGAACACAACTTTGGTTTGTTCAACCCTTGTAGAGGAGACTGTTCTTCTTATTCATTGCAGCCCTACTGGAAAGGGATAATTCCAGCCGCGACTACAGAATCCGATACCCGAGGGTAATTCTTAGTCAACTTGTATTTTCATTGTAATCCGATTGTAAGCCGTTCTCTTACAAATTATAGTGAAAATAAATGGTTTTGCCCCTGAGGGGGATTTTTCTTTAATTGCATGTGTTTGAATGTTCTTGCGTAGATTATCAATTTATTCAATCACATACTGCTGCATGTTTAGGGTTTGTTTGGATTAAAAGGGTTTTATATATAATTTGATCATTTGAACGCGAGCACACAAGTTCTCAAATTGGTATCAGAGCAGGTTACGCTAATCTATCGCTTATTCCTTTTTTTTCCGCAAAATTTTTCTAAGATATCAATTTTCTGAAAAAATTGATTTTTGAAAAAGTGCGTGTTCAAATGGAGAAGTCATATTATAAAATGCCTATTTTTTACGGGACAAATTATGCTTATTGGAAAGCCCGTATGAGGTCGGCTTTAAAAGCCATTGATGAACGTGTCTGGATTTTTGTTGAACGAGGGTGGACTCCTCCCACCGTGACTGTTGATAATGTGACCAACTTGAAACCTGACATTTCTTGGTCTGATGAAGAAATTAAATGGTCATCTTTTAATTCTAAGGGTCTAAGTGCTATTTCTGGGTCTATCACACCTGATGAGTTCAAACGCATAATGACGTGTACCACCTCAAAAGAGGCATGGGATGTTTTACAACTCACCCATGAAGGAACTAATGCTGTGAAAGAGTCTAAGTTGCAAAACTTGACAACTCAATTTGAAACAATCACCATGCATGATTCTGAATGCTTTGATGAATTTTATGCTAGACTTTCTGACATTGTGAATACTAGTTTTAATCTTGGTGAACATATTCCGAATGCTAGAGTTGTTAAAAAGATTCTTCGTTCTTTGCCTAAGCGTTTTATCCCTAAAGTCACTGTGCTAAATTCTATGGGTAATTTAAATACGCTAAAATTGGAAGAACTTGTAGGAGATTTGCAAACTTATGAAATTGATATGTTCCCTAAAAATTCTAAATCTAAAGATAAGGGAATTGCTCTTAAAGCCCAAGAGAGAAGGAGTGAGGGGTCAGCTAGAAAGAGGGTAGAGTCATCTAGAAAGAGAGAGACTGACACGTCAGATTCTGAGTGCGATTTTGACTTGGATGATTTGGCTCTTTTCGCAAAAAATTTCAAGAGGATTCTCAAATTTAAGAAAAATGGCAATTTTAAAGATAAAAAGAAATTTGAGAAAAATAAGTTTGAAAAGAAAAATGAAAAAGTTTCCAAAAATCCTTCTCTGAAAGAAAGTGAGAAATGTTTTGAGTGTGATGGTAGGGGTCATAGAGCTTTTGAGTGTGCCAATCGTCTGAATAGAGAGAAAGGGAAAGCTGTCCTTAATGCTACCCTTAGTGACGACAGTGAGGTCGAGATGGTGGATTCTGGAGATGAGTCACCGCATGAGTGTAACTTCACCGCATTCATGGCCAGCCAAGTGAGCACTCCTAGTTCTCCTCACGACGATGAGGATGATGCTTCACAGGGACACCTTGACAGTGAGATCGATGTAAGTGAGGGGGAGGATGACACAAGTGAGAGCGAGAGTGATATACAATGCGCCTACGCTGAGTTATATTCTGAGTCTTTTAAAACTAAAAAGCGTAACAAAGCGTTAGTTCTTAAGATCACTTTCCTAGAGGAAGATTTAAGGAAAACGAGAGATAGAGAGTTCTCCACCTGCACCGCCCTAAGAGAGAGAGAATCTACCTGTGTCGAGAATGAGAATTTGTTTAGAGAGAGAGAGAGTACTGTAGAGAAAGAGAGAGGGGACTTGATCAAGCAAGTGGCTAGTCTTACGAGTCAACTCCATTCCTCCGTGGAGACTCGGAAGAAACTTGAAACCCTTGTTGCCCAGCTGACTCATGATCTTGAGAAAGCACGGGAAGTCAAGGTACAAATCGAGGACAGATCTGGGAAGATGGGAAAGATGCTCCTCGGCCCCGCTTTGGGTTTTGGTGATCGTCAAGGAATTGGATATGATGGTGCCTCCACGTCACAAATTGCACCTGGACCAGTTCCTGAGTTTACTACAACTCCTTATGGTCACTGTAAAAAACCTCGAAGGAGAGTTCGACCAAGAAAAGCAAACCAAGGTCCGCCTTTGACTGAGCTCTTTTGTACTTATTGCAAAAGAAAAGGCCACCTTAGGGAAACTTGCTGTAGCATGGGTCGGACACGACGTACTACTGCTCCACCACGACATACTAATGAGTTTTTTAGTCTGAGAGAGCGAGTTGAGTTCTTAGCTGCCACGACTCAGAGTTTGACGAAAGAATTCCGACGGATGTCTTCGCCGTTAGTGAATGCTTCTTACATTCCAGCTAAAACCAACAAAGGCAAACAAAAGGTCATCTCTGCTTGGGTGCCTAAGAAAGATAAAAAGGCATTTGTTGTTCATGTTGCTCTCAAAGCACATAATACCTCACAGTGGTATTTTGATAGTAGGTGCTCCAGACACATGACAGGTGATGCCTCATTTTTTACTACTCTTGAGGATTATCAAGATGGCAGAGTCACCTTTGGAGATGGGAGTAAGTCTAGCATTATAGGACGAGGTACTATCGAGTTACCTGGTTTTCCTAAGCTAGAAAATATTTTGTACGTCAAAGGTTTGAAAGCAAACCTTCTCAGCATTAGCCAGCTGTGCGACACTGACTTTGCATTAAAGTTTGACTGCGACGCGTGTAAAGTCTACAATCAAGCCGGTAAACTTTTGATGCAAGGGGTGAGGACCGAGGATAATTGCTATGGGACTGAGCCCACATCCTCACTTGTCTGCAACAGCGCCATGATCACTCCTATGGATCTGTGGCACCAACGTCTAGGTCATGTGAACGTTAGAGATCTTAATCGTTTAGCTAAAAAGGACCTAGTACGTGGCTTACCATCTCTTGGAAAGTCAACTTCGACCGTTTGTGGACCCTATCAGTTGGGAAAACAAATTCGTAGTCCTCATAGGAAGTTACATTCCATTACCACCTCTCATGTTCTGGAGTTGATTCACATGGATCTTATGGGTCCCACTCGTACTGAGAGTCTAGGTGGTAAGAGGTACATCCTCGTGATGGTAGATAATTTCTCCAGATACTCCATTGTAGGTTTTCTGAGAGAGAAATCCGATGCTGTAGAATTTTTAACGACCAAGTGCCGTGTCCTGTAAAATCAACACGGTGTCACTATTAACAGAATACGTAGTGACAACGGCACTGAATTCAAGGAAGCAAAGGTGGATTTGTACTGTGATAGCCTTGGGATCAAACATGAGTTTTCTGCTGTGAGAACTCCTCAGCAAAATGGGATTGTTGAGAGAAAGAATAGAACGATCCAAGAGATGGCTAGATCTATGCTTCTAGGTCGTAAAGTTTCTAGGAGATTTTGGGCAGAGGCAGTGTCTACTGCATGCCACACGGTGAATAGGGTCTATATGCGTCCACACACACTACAGACACCTTATGAGTTGTGGACCGGCAAGAAGCCCAACCTGGCATATTTCCGTGTTTTGGGGAGTAAATGCTACATCCTACGGGATAGAGAGAAATTAGGAAAGTTCGACTCCCGGAGCGACGAGGGAATATTTCTATGATATTCATCGAATAGCAGAGCGTACCGGGTTTTTAACCTGAAGAGCTCTAAGATTATGGAATCAATAAACGTTACCGTGCAAGATGACGAACCTCCGACGGTTATTGATCCTAACCTTTAGTGTGAGGATGAGGATTGTTCTGACAGTGATTTACCTGTTCCTCTCTCACACTCTGTGGACCCTACTCCTATGTTAGGGGACACACCTGCTTGGGTTCGCAAGAGTCATGACCCTTCTGCCATTGTTGGTGATCCCACTCTAGGGGTCAAGACTCGTGCTCAGCTAGAGAACGTTGTTAGCCATCTTTGCTACACGTCCAAAGTCGAGCCCAAGAACCATAAAGAAGCACTCAAGGATGAACACTGGATATCTGCTATGCAGGATGAGTTGCTTCAGTTTAAAAAGAATGATGTCTAGGAACTTGTCCCCCGACCTAGTGAGATTATTGTGATAGGTACCCGGTGGATTTTAAGAACAAAATGGATGAAAATGGTACCATAATCCGAAATAAGGCTAGGTTGGTCGCTCAAGGCTACACACAGATAGAGGGTGTAGACTTTGGGGAGACATTTGCTCCTGTTGCGAGGCTTGAGTTCGTCCGTCTTCTGCTCACCATCGCATGTCATCTGCGCTTCAAGGTGTATCAGATGGATGTCAAGAGTGCCTTTTTGAATGGCATTCTACAGGAGGAGGTTTATGTGGAACAACCAAAAGGGTTTGAAGACTCTCAGCACCCTGAGCACGTCTACTATCTGAGGAAAGCCTTGTATGGTTTGAAGCAAGCACCCCGTGCTTGGTATGAGAGGCTTACTTCCTATCTCTTAGCTCGTGTCTTCAAGAGAGAGGGAGTAGATATGACGTTGTTTGTCAGGAGAGATGACGGTGCTATTTTGGTTGCCCAGGTCTATGTGGACGACATAGTCTTTGGATCCACATGCTCCCAGCATGCTCACCACTTTGAGGAGGAGATGAAAAGTGAGTTTGAGATGAGCATGGTTGGTGAGCTTACATTCTTCCTTGGTCTCCAGGTTCATCAGCTAGAGGATGGGATGTTCATCTCCCAATCCAAGTATGCTAGAGACCTAGTGAAGAAATTTGGTTTAGACTCCGCTAAGCATGCACGTACACCTATGAGTACCACTACCAAGCTTAGTAAGGACACTTCAGGCAAGGAGGTAGAGCAAACCTTATATCGGAGTATGATAGGTAGTCTCCTCTACTTGACTGCCAGTCATCCCGACATCCCCTTTAGTGTTGGAGTCTGTGCGCGTTATCAGGCATCCCCAAAAGAGTCACATTTACTTGCTCTAAAACGTATTATTAAATACGTAAGTGGGACTCTCTCATATGGGATTTGGTATTCCTTTGATACCGATGACCGTCTGTCCGCCTACTCGGATGCCGATTGGGCTGGGGATGTAGATGGATGTAGGAGCACTTCTGGTGGGTGTTTCTATTTTGGTTCTGCTCTTGTCTCATGGCTGATCAAGAAGTAAAATTCCATCTCTTTGTCCACTGCGGAGGCTGAGTACATAGCCGCCGGGAGTTGTAGCACATAACTCTTGTGGATGAAGCAAATGCTGGAGGATTATGGGATATCACAGGACACCATGACCATTTCCTGTGATAACACGAGCGCGATACACATATCCCGCAATCCAGTTCAGCATTCGCGCACAAAACACATCAGGATACGTGAGCACTTTATTCGTCAGTTAGTTGAAGAGAAAGTCGTATCCCTGAGTTTTGTTCCTATCGACCGTCAGTTAGCCGATATTTTCACGAAACCTTTAGATGCCCTTAGATTTGAGAGTCTTAGGAAATCTTTAGGGATTTGCACAGTTGACTGAGGGGTTGGTCTATGTCTAGAATAGTATGCTTCTTCATGTTCATATCATATGCTTCCTATTGCTAGTCTGTTTTATATGTACCATTACTTTGTTGTACAACTTTGTTTTATTCTTTTTGCTTTTTATATTTCTTTTGAAAAAAAAATACAAAAAGATTTTCCTTTAAGAAAAATTTTGAGAAAAGCACAAAAAGATTTTATTTTTCCAAATTTTTGAAAAAAAATCCAAAAAGATTTTTGTATTTTGCTTCTTTTATGGATGAGCATGTAAGATAGCCAAGTCACAACTTCATTCCATTTATCCATGTGACTGTTTGATAGAGATTTGAGAGGCTACATCATTTCATCCATGTGCTTTACATTGATTGGAGTCTTTGAGATGTAATTAGTGATATCTTCCTACATGTTTGACTCCTATATCCTTTATGGCACACATGCACGGCTATATTTGATTATTGCACTTGTCTATCTCATGTTGGCTTGCGTGTTTTCATCTCAATCATGTCTATACAATGTACAATATGCGATAAAACTTGACAAGAGTTGAATGCATGTAAAAACCGTTTTGGTGAGACTGTGTGTTTTTGTATAATGGGGAGGGGCTGCGAAAGGTAATCATCTATCCTTTGCGCAAAATCCACCGTTAAAAAGGACCTAAAAAATGGAGGAATTTTAATATCCGAGGTCCAAAGAGGTTAAAAGAGCCCGAAAAAATTTAAAGGCAATAAAAAACAATTCATGCCAAATATGGGCCACTTAGGTTTCACCATCAATTCTCCAAAGTTTGAGAATTTAGAATGCCTCTATTCAATACAATATCTGAGGGAGTTTGGTTGGAGAATCTAAACGGGTTTGCACTTCCTTGAAAGTCCTGAAAAAGCATAAAATCATTTTGGACGTTATTGGTGTGAAAATCATTTTGAGCTTTAATTTGTTGATTTGATTGAGTCAATATCTTATATTGTCACTATTTTACACCAAAGGAAGCATTTGAGTTCATTCGCTAGGAATATCCAATATTCATCATGCACATATGTCATGTTTGTATGCTTTGATTTTCCTATCAAATTTGATCACACCACTTCATTTACGCTATCATTGACTTGGTTGCTTTTTGTTTATTAATGGTGTGTTTTTATCCTAGTGACACCCCGCACTTGATTATTTGATTTATTTCTCTAATTTGTCCATTTGGGGACATCATAAAAAGGGGGAGAAAGAATTATCATATTATGGGGGAGTTTGAATTCTGGGAGAGTTTTTGAGATGTTGCTTATATTTTTATCATATATTGATATCCATGTTATCTCATTTCAAACTCGATATGTCACGTGGTATTTGCTTTATCTCATGTGTGTAGGTATGAAGATTGCAGATCTATATGTTGCACACCCTGATGAGAAAAGTTTTGAGATTCCTGAAGAATTAAAGAACAAACGATGAAGACTATTCATTTGTACCTTTTCCAGTTTTGGGTTCATGGGAGGGTAGATTTGTATAGGCAATTTCATATTTGATAATTCGGATTTTTTATGTATGTACCGGCATAGACATAGGGGGAGATTTGTAAGGACATTTTTCACATGTCCGAAATGTTTCATTTATTTATGTCGTACGCCGCTACATTTGGCACGTCTCCTCACGATTTCACATGACGGCCTCTATCCGAATTCCGGGAATCAAGCATGCATTATCTCCACTAATATGTCCCACATCTGCCTCAATGACTTCACGTTCCAAGATTTTAGGGACTTAATGCAAGTGGTACGCAAGGGAAGTCAAAACAGTGAAAAAAAGGCACAATAGGAGAGTTCAAGGGCATTTTCGTAATTTCACATTCATAGTTAGGAGGTCTGGTCAACTAGAAAGTTGAATAGCTCGCCGTAACGAAGATACTGGAAAAAATATCACCTCAATCCGAGCTACGGTGAAGGAGTTATGACCTTTTGAAGATAGAGAAAATTCCTTAAAGAATGCTGTTTTTTTTTGTACGCTGGATAGAATTTTAGAGTTTTAAGAACGTGGGACTCTTCATATTTTTTCCTATAAATACCAACTTCGGGGGAGTTGTTTTGTAAGACTTTAGGAGACGAATTTGAGAGTCCAAATACACCTAGTCTTCATATTCTTGAGTCCCAAGACTCATGTTTTGATTCACACATCATTGCCAAACCTTTGTGAATCCTTTTGCAACCCAAGAACACAACTTTGGTTTGTTCAACCCTTGTGGAGGAGACTGTTCTTCTTCTTCATTGCAGCCCTACTGGAAAGGGATAATTCCAGCCGCGACTACAGAATCCGATACCCGAGGGTAATTCTTAGTCAACTTGTATTTTCATTGTAATCCGATTGTAAGCCGTTCTCTTACAAATTATAGTGAAAATAAATGGTTTTGCCCCTGAGGGGGATTTTTCCTTAATTGCATGTGTTTGAATGTTACTGCGTAGATTATCAATTTATTCAATCACATACTGCTGCATGTTTAGGATTTGTTTGGATTAAAAGGGTTTTATATATAATTTGATCATTTGAATGCGAGCACACACGTTCTCACAAACAATCTCCTTTCATGGGTGGAGAAGAACCCAGTGCCAAACAATGATCTCTCACAAATATATATATGAATACTTGGATCATATATCAAACTAAATGGGTATAGAATCGCTACAGCGAAATAAAGTGAATTCTCAAAAAAATCCAACTTTAGTTAAACCCTAAAACATGCATCTAAGTGATTGAATTAAATATGAAAATATAATAATCACAAGATCAATAATTAGGAAAAACAATTTCAGGAAAAATCATCGAAGGAAAAAACCTTTTATTTCTAGAACTTTGAAAAGTTTACAAGACCATTGACTTATATACAACTTGATCGCCTACAAGAGTAACGCACGGTGCCTTTGTCAAACCTTCAAAGTAACGACTAGAAATTAGCAATGGTTCACACGTAGCTATACCACAAGAACACGCACTCCTAGACACGCAGTCTTCACGATGTAGGTTATCCTCCCCACAAGAGTAACTTCATAGACACTCCCTCCATAATAGCCCACAGCTCTCCGATTGTAGAGTTCTCCCCACAAAGGTAAGGTTTCAACAAACATGAATCTAGGGATCCAAAATAATTCACTAAAATATTGGGATGTTTTGTGAATTGAAAAACAAGATTTTAAACCCTAAAATTGAAGAAGACGAAGTGTTCTACTGTTAGCAGATTATTAGTATCGAAAATCGTCAGGTCCCCTTAATGAAAGAGGCCTCGTTTAATGTGCTTTATATAAAAAAATTGAGTCGGTACGTCGTTCGAACAAGATCCCTTGTCGTTCGAACCAGAAAATTCGCAAAAAATAAATTTAATTTTTTATTTAAAAAATTCTTCTTTTAATCATGGAAAATTCATTTTGACGAAAAACAAAGCCTCAACACTTATAAAATATTTTAGAAAAATCCTCAAACCCCTTTTAAAAATTATCCCAACACTTTTAAGTGAACCATATAGGGACTTACATGCTTTCTCACCGAAATTAACCTTGTAGAGGCTTGAATGTTAAAGATCTTGATATTCATCCGTCTTTGATGCTTGAATGTTCTTGAATGCTCTTCGGCGGTGTAGCAGTATACGACATACTAAATTGATAACGGACTTATAAAGTAATTTTCTTACAATGGGTGTGTTTTGTAGAGATTAAATCATTAAAAAAAAATGTAAACATATAAAAGAACTTTTGGTGTAGATATATTTGCTTTCAAAATATGTGAAAAACTCCCAAAAGGTTGGGTTAGAAAAACTGTTCCCGCACATATTAAATGTGATAAAAAGTAGAGGGGAAGTGGGTAGTTAAAATTAAAAACAACTGTCAAAAATTGTTCCCGCGCCTAGGTCGTTCTAACAACTTTTTGATGTCGTTCGAATGACACTGTTCGAACTAGAATCAAACAACCAAGTTCGTTTGAACGAGAATTCAGAAGACATCTCGTTTGATAGTTCATTCGAATGACCTTGTTTGAACGACCTCATTCTAATGACTTTCCAACGAAAAAATAGAGAAAAATGGCACATTGTCATTAGTATCTTGTTTGAATGACCTGGAAATTTTGTTCGAATGAGATTTCATGATCGTTCGAACGAATTTTGAGAAAATATAAAAATTCCATTTTAAGTCCAAAACTTTTATAAAAAGTTTTAAAAATATTTTCTAACAAAAATATAAAATCGTTTATATAAAAGAACACCCAAATAATTTTCCAAGCTCCTATATATATAGATGCATTCATACCTTTGGAGATCTTGGAAAATGATAAACCGTTGAGGACGCAAAATGAGGCATTTGAAAAATTGGCAATGATGATACTTTCATTACTTGGCCACAACATCTTCAACTCTTCAAACATATTAGGCTTTTAGGTACAACATGAATATCTATCCTATGACTCAAATTGTCTTGTTCAGAATGAAGTAAATACTACAAATTGACTCGATTGGAAATTTTCCCTTATAGAGCCTTTAATGCATCCACTTCAGTAGCCATACGCTTTGGTGCATGCACAACCATAGACTAATATCCATCGTTTATGCACTTAGAGTAGAATACCTTCTTTACATTATGAAAGGCACTTATAAAAGGCTCTTCGACTATGCAATCTTTACTATTCATCTTTGATAAATCTACTATAATAAATTTGGAGTCAGGATCAACTTTGTCCACATTTAGCCAATCATAATAGAATACACTTTTTGTGAAATATAAGTAATCAAGTTCTAAGATTTTTTGGATTATCCCATAATAAGTTAGCGCCACATTCTTTAGATTTTTATCGCTTTTGCTAGCGATATAGGTGGTCGAGGAAGAAATTGATATTCCACTATTTTGCATCAAAACCTTTTCCTCATATGGATATGCCATTGGTGCGAAATTTCTTAAACTCTTTCGTACAAAACTAGGGCCTTTTGCTAGGCGTGCAAGGTTGGAAAAACGTCACCTCTTTTTAGAAGATGCATTTATTAATGAATTTTTATTAGGGCATGTCTTTATCACACACGAATAAATAATTGCACACATAAGATGTGAAATTGACCTCTTTTTATAGCCATGCCCTCAAATCAGTTGTCATGAAATTTCTCCTTTGATTTTGGGCAATTTTCTTCTTGCACTTCTTATTGATAAATTGTAGAGTTAAGATCATAAAATATAAAAGACATATAATTAAAGAAGAAGAATTCAATAAATACTCATTATCTCCAGTCTTCGACTTCATCTTTCGATTCGAAAACATAATGAGTTGCTTTCTCGTATTGTAGATTTGTGAGTTTCACCTCTTTAGGGTTACGAAACGGAAATTTGTTCTCAAACTTGTCAGGTTCCTCTATCACTCGTTCTCCTTGAGGATAAAACCTCCTCACCTCTTGTTTTGGCATATGTTCCCTAGTTTATAGCAATGATTTCACCATTACGTATTACTCATCAATTGACCCTCCAATATACTGTGTATTCTTTATGTAATCTTTGAAGGTTTTCATCAAGCACTCAAAAGGATACATCCAACGATACCTAACAAGACCACATAACAAAGCTTCATCTCACAAATGCACTAGATTATGGATGTTGATATTGAATAACAGCAAAGGAAATTATTCCTCTAATACACAAACTGCCTCGGTTAAAGTTGATTTCGCAGCTTTAATGTGTCTTTTGTTTACCACTTTTGCACAAAGTAGGGTAAAACACAAACTGATTTGCATAATTGCCCGATGGAGATCGTTATGTTTAAAAAAGCAATGCTAAAATAACAGAGGGATTAATTGGACAATTACATGCCAGTCATGAGACTTGCACTGTTTCAAGTCATTTTCTTGGTAGCTTACTACCTTACATAAATCACCAGAATAACCGGTTAAAGTCTTCGAGTTGAACAACGTGTCTAAGAGGATCTTATTCTCACTAGTAGTCAAAGTGAAAGAAGTACCGGGGTTATAAATTCTTCTTATTGTACGATCATTTTTTAGCCATAATTTATTTTTTATTTTCATCTCCTGTTTACCATGCATAGCATCAGAGGGGTACTTAAAGGTACCAAGAGCACTGGATAATAACTCTGACTAGTACTTAAAATACCAAAAGGGTTAAATCCATCGGTTGAGATTGCAAGATGAACGTTGTGCAGTTTCTTTGAAAATTCATGGTGTTGTGCGTTAGAAATTTGCTAAATGGGTGAATCAACTGGATGACGCATCATATTCTCACCCACCTCCCATCGAGCATTGCATGTCATGGCTTCCGCTTTCCACGGTACAGTAAAAAAATGTTTTAACCGTGTCCCAAGTGGGAAATACTTTAAAATATTTTGTGGGACTTGCGAGAACTTGCCATTTTTTACAGCTTTGTCCTTCCATTCTCACAAATCACATATCTAGGCTCGCTGCATACATGCATTCATCCTTCTCTTCGTTATCATTACGGTATGATATGCAATCATACTTGCATGCATGAATAGATTTGTATTTCAAACTCAAACCCTTCAAGATCTTCTTCATGGTAGGATAACTATATGGTAATGTGTTATCTTTTGGGAGAATATCTTTAACCCACTTTAGAATTCCGATTACGTTGTTCCTAGACAAACCAAATTGACTATTCAAATTATGCAAATCAATCATTGTATATAATACCGAGTGATCTTCATCACAATATTTATACAACGGTCTAGTCCCATCGTCTTTCAACCATATGTATTCCCGATCTCCTAGAAGTTTAACATCAAAATTTTCACTTAGTTAGCCACAATGCGTATTATCCGTATCCATAAGTTGGTGGTTTTGAAAGTCGTGAAGTCTGTAAGCATCATCAATTAAGTCAGTCAATGGACGATGTGTTGGTGAATCATGTTCCACTTCTACTCGTTGGGCTTCCGTTACATGGACGGGTACCGACAATTCTTCCAGAACATAAGGAATATTTTTTTCAACATGATATATCCATATTTTATAGTCTTGACAGATTCCCCACTTTATTAAATGCAACTCAATGTCATCCAATGAATTATTTTTTTCGTTCATACAATGGGTGCACGGATACGGAATATTATCACTTTTAAGATTTTTAAAAGCGTATTAACAAATTCTTGAACGATATTTACATGATTATTTAAATTTTTGTTAGTCTCTCCCATCCACTCTTTGTAGAGCGGGAAATCCATGTAATAATCTTTAAATTTCAGTCATGTGGTAATAGATAAAAAAATATTATTACAACTGAAACAAAAAAAATATTCTTACAACTGAAGCAATAAAATATATATTATTAAAACTAAAACAAAATCAATATTCTTAAACTGAGACAAAACCAATATTCTTACAACACAAACAAAAAATGTTATTAAACTGAAATAAAACAAAATATTATTTGATCTTTTCCAATAGATAAATTTTCCAAGTAAGAAAAGAGTCTACATAATTCCTCAATTCCAGCCCATCCCCGCCTGCAGCGAACACAAGTACATCTCTGTAGCCATTGTATATTTCATCGACTAGTATTTGAGCCTCACCCGTCTCCAAAGATCAGTTGTGTACTCGAGTTTCGGTAACCTTGGAGATAAGTGTGCACACACTAATAACCCTTTTATTACTCGATCTTTGAAACAGTACTTTTCGCCATAGTCACCGTGAGTTATGGATGATCATCCAAGTCCCATAACAGGCAGAGGCACGGGGAATGGGAATGTTGGATGAGGAGGCATTTGGGAGGGGAATGTTAGATGAGGCAGCATTTGGGAGAGGAATATTGGTGGCAATATTTGGTAAGGGAAACTTGATGGGGTGAGGGGTAGGAAAAACCTTGAGGATGAGGGTGAGGGTAAGGGTAACCTTGAGGAGGCGGCATTGGGATCCCCTAATTTTTTAAAAGGGACACAAGTTTCCCAATTTGATTCCTCAAAATTTCCAGGTTATTTTTAATATCCTGGACATCCCCATCGGTCTTGAACTATCGTTACTCATTGGACGAGAAATGATTCTCGATCGAAGAAAACTTGTCCACAAGAGGTGCGATCTATTAAAATTTTGTTTTTGGCATATGTGAGACAACACCTCTCGTCCTCCTCCTTTTTTCCTTTCCAAAGGTCTGGGTTAGGGAATCATTTTCAAGGTCAAAGTCATTAGTAGGGCTCAAACCTGACTGACTAGTGATGACCTCTATTGATTTTAGCGTCTCAGCCAAGTGCAACGGGAATTTATTATCTTTTCCAAGTTGAGCATGAACAAATAAGTTGGATCGATTTGATTTTTTACTCGCATTTGGACTATCCTTTGTGCTGCTCGCCCATTCATTCTTCAAATCCTCATAGGATTTGGATCCCAGCCTGTAGATATCAATTTTTTGCACCCTAGTTTTTTGTTTTGCTCCCTTTGGACTAACTTTTTCTCCGTTACCTCATTCTCCAAAAATTCATTCCACTGCTCTTCCAGAATTTCAACATTGGGAGGCACTCTTTCTTTCAAAGACAAAACATCGAAACTCGCTGCCTCCTTCGAGAAATGTTTCTTCTGGAGGTTTTTCCTGTATGTCCTCAATGATTAAGCAATTTGAGATAAAACCTTATTAATTAATTATCATAAAATGAGAAATAATTGCATAGTTGATCGTATATATCATCTTTGACGGCTTGATCAACTAGACTCTAGTTGTCTTATCTACCAACCCCCACGTTCATTTTTCCTAAATCCAAACACCGAGATTTAAAGTTTAACTCGTCATTCCTGTCACCTCTCGAGTTATTCTCGAGAAGGGATAATGCAATGGGCTTCTTTTGGGTTGAGGATAGGTGTCAAGATCCTTGGATGGGGGCGATGGAGCAATGGGAGTGCTGGATGAGGGCGTCGAAGCAGGTGCATTGTACTTAGTAAGGAGGGAACCATTGGTGGAGTTGTGTTGAGAATTAGAGTTATGCAGAAGACGATGAACCTCATTGCGGTATCCCCTCGGCACTTTGTTCCCTTGGGTTCTTTCCTCCCGAAATTATCTACAAAAATGAAAAATCATAAGTGACTAAAAAATTACAATAAGAAATTATAATTATTTAATCAAGCTTATGACTATATATATATATATATATATATATATACCTTTTCAACGTAAGACTTTAGAATATGTTCAGTGTGCCTGATCTCCATCCATTTGGTATTAGTTTTCACATGGCCCACTAGGAGGAAGGTATCTATGATTGATTTGTAAATATCTGTGACATGAACTCGGAATCCGATCCTTTTCAACTTGTTGGAAAGATTCAATTTCGCGTGTATATGGCACGAGACATCACATTCCATGTCAATGCTCTCTATATGCAGCTGTATCCATAACGGGTGGATTTTTTTCCACCTTCTCCATCAACGTAACTAAGGTCAGGACTACATTGGGATTATGTGAGTGAAATATATTTTGTATAACGTCATCCCAACTTCTTGGCAGGGAAAATAGAATGCGATAGAACGGGTAATCTTGTCGGAGATTAACTCCATGATTTACAAGGTAGTTAAATTGTTCGATCTTTTTATTTCCCTACCAATAAATAGGATTATCCTCTACATAATTCTCACTACTAAAAGAGTTACATGTGTGGTCCAATTATAACCTCTCTAACTCTTGTTGCCACTGATTATCATTGTGTCTCATTTTTCGTGAGAAAGATACACGAAGGCGTGAATATAAGTCCTACAGTTAAAGTATAAGGGTATATTAGTTTGATTAAGGTTTTGAGAATGGAAATATTTTGAGTATATTAGTTTGATTAGGGTGCGGAACCTAAAATAATCAATTCATTTCAAACTCTAAATAAATACCAAGCCCCAAATGACAATACCCTTAAATAATGCAATTTATTTTAATGCCTAAGTAACCACATTCAGTCAATACTAATAATACTCAATTAATATCAAACTCTAAATAAATTTCAAGCCCTAAATGACAATACCCTTATGGGTCGCAATTTATTTTAATCCCTTAGCAACCACATTCAGTCAATACTAATAATGACAATACCCTTGAATAATTCAATTAATTTTAAACTATAAATTACAGTTCCCAATCAATGTTAACCATAACTAATAAATACCCAATAAATAATTCACTAAATAATGATAATACCCTTTTCTTGAAAAAAAGTATACATACATACACACACATATTCACGCATATACATATATACACACTCATACACACACATACACATAGATATACACACATATACATAGATTTACACACGTACACACGTACACACATTCACACAAATATAAACACATATACACACACAAACACACATACACACACATTCACACACATACATTAGGGTTTAACACAGAAAAAAATTTAGGGTTTACCTTTGATACTGAGAAAGAGATTGAGATTGAGAATGAAAATCGTTGAAATTAGGGTTTTAGAATGCAAATCGCCGAAAGAAAGAGAGAGAGAGAGAGAGATTGACGCAAGAAGAAATGAAATGAAGGTGGGGTTTTTTTTATTACAAAAAACCTGGCCGCGGCCTAGAGCTGTGACCCACTGCCATGACCCTAATTTTGTTTCCACATCAGCGCTTAGTCAACCATGTGGTCACGACCCTAAGTCGTGACCCACGTGCGTGATCATATTGATATGGTCACGTACCAAAGTCGTGACCCATTAGGTATGAATTTTGGCCTTGGTCACGGATCAAGGCCGTGACCCTAGTGTGACCAATCATGGAGGGAACTTTGGTGTGAATTTGGCACCATGATAGTCATGACCCATACTGATCAGGGATTTGTTCCGTGACCACTTCCAAGAGCATCCATGGCCACACTGGATCATGGATATGGTCATGCCAAATTTTATATGGCCACAGCTTTGGGCCATGACCAACTGGTCAGGGATTTGGGTCGTAACCCCTAGGGATGACAATTCACAGAGTTTGGTATAATGAAAATAGGTACCCTATTGATAAGTTATCCATATAGAAAAAAAATAAATCTCACACAATAAATTAGTGCAACCCACTTGTTGATGCAAAAAACTAGACTAGGCCTAATTAAATGATCACAGATAAAATAAGCAAAACAAATAAGCACAAGAAATTTTAAAGTGGTTTGGCTCAACGGAATAGCCTACGTCCACTGTTATGTACTGATTGCCTTGAGCTATTTTCCCCCTCTCTTGCAATGAGGGTAATACAATGTATTTATAGTCCAAGAGGGGTCTTGACAGTTATCATGTGAAAGGATGGAATGCCTTCATTCGTTAGGAATTTAAATCAATACATAATGAGAATTAAATATATGAATGTTGTTGCTTCATTGGCAATACAGGCTGTAAGACCGCTATCGCTTTATTGGCAATACAGGTTGTTGGTAGGGCTTCCCATTTGGTCGGGCTTCCTTGTTGGTCGGGCTTTTGTACTAGGATGACTTGGACTTGTGCCACATTGGATGACACGAGCTGGCTTGTAATTCGTCCACATAGGTTGGTACATTTTGGTATCAAAAGAAGCCCCCCATGTTTCATACTTGGAGCTAATGCGAAAGTGTGAAATATTATGCTTTGACAGTAGCTCGGGATATTTGGTTGGCTGCAGAACTTCCAGACTTGTGAAATTTATCCAATTGATTAACGATTTTTGGGCGCAAATGGCATTTTTGTAAATATTTCAAAATTTATCGAATTTTTATGGGGTATCTTCGTCTTTTATTTTGTTAGCCTCCGTAAATCCAAGCGTCATTCGCTTTAATCATTACTTTTCCTAGTTTTCGATGCGTCTTATAAAAAGAGTGGCAAAACTTCGATCATTTCCTACCTCCCACTTCTGATTCTTCTACTGAGTTCTTTGAACTTTCGTGCGATCTTTTTCTTTTTTGTCTTCAGTTTTTACTGAATCCTTTAACTTTTGTGAGAATTTTTCTTCTCTTCTTCTTGGTTTTCTTCATCATGGTTTATTCTATCGAGTCACTTGATAAGTTCAGAGTCAACTTTAATATTCCATCATGGGTTGTACTGGAACATCCCACTGTTCCTTTTGATTTTTTCTCTCTAGCTGAGGGCCATTGGTTCCCTTTCATCTTTATTGCTGAATGTGGGTTCACATTTCCTCACAATCCCCTGTGTCTGGAGTTTTATCAATATTTTGACATTGTACCTGTAAGAGTTGCTCCTAACCCATGGAGAGTTTTAAATGGAGTTTATAGGTTAAATCAAATCTATAACACCCATCTAGGGATTCCCGAAATAATGTTTTGTTAGAAATGGGTAACTAGTGATACCACTTTTTATTTGAAAACCAGCGCAGTTAGTAAAGCTTTAGTAGTTAATCTCCCTGATTCTAATAGGGATCATTTTGATCATGGGGTAGTTGTAAAAAATTGGCTACATGGTTCCCTTAACTAGAGGTTCTAAATACCAAGGACCTAGCCGTCCTCTCTTTAGCAACGGGATATGTTGTTCTATGTTTTAATATTTTTGCCCTGTTTATATTTGATAAAATATCATACTGACTTTTGTTTTATAAATTGAATTCAGTTGACCAGAAAAGAATGTCCCCTAAAGAGAGTGAAGTAAATTTGAAAGAATTGAAGTTTATCTGGGGACTTCACAAGGAAGTTGCTGAGGAGCACATTAGGTCTGCCTCCTATCTGCTTCAATACAAAAACACTGTTTATTCCTTTATTGCTAGACCTGTTGCCTCTCATGTTCTGGTAATTGATTTTGATCAAGAGGTTACTGTTGATTCTGATACTCCTCTGTCTAAAATCATAAAAAATAGTAAGTTTCCTAATCTTCTCAATGGTAGCACTTTTGGATCCTAAGTACGTGCTGAAGGAGCCAAGAAGAAAACAGGGGATGTTATGAATCCCCCAGTTCCCAAGGACCCAGCTCCCAAAATCCCAACCCCCAAAGATGAAGCTCCCAAATATGATGAAGTTCCTTTGAGGAGACTTAGGAGAGGGCTTGCAGAGAAGTAGGTCGATCAGGTGACTGATAAACTGTCCTTGGTTGAATTACCCTCTTCTGATGTTGTTCCCCCAGCAAATATTACTCCTGGTTTGGCCAGGAAATTGATAAAATCTCGTACTCTTCTAGACCACAGGAGGGCGGATGCCATGCTCCCTCAAACGAGGGTTTCTAAATTGGCTTCTCAGAGCCTTGCATCAGTAAGTGGTTTCTATTTTCTTAGTTTAGTTATTTTTATATTTCTCATATACTCATTTTGATCTTTATCTTTTGCAGTTATTGGTACACTTCAATAATATGCTGGAGAAGGATGATGTAATTAGGTCTTCTTATTCTGCAAATGAGGTAGAGAAAGTTATGGCTGGTTTGAAGAAGTCTCTTCTCAAATATCAGTAGACCTTGGAGACTGAGAAGAGTATTTGGGTAAAGAAAATGAAGACAATTGAGGCTGCTCGATAGACATCTGATTAAAATTCCCTTGAAGCTGAGCACAGGGCCAAGGAAGCTAAGTACAAAGGGAAGGAGATTGAGCGTAAGAAAGAGGAAGCTGAGCGCAGGGCAGGGGAAGCTGAGCGCAGGGCAGAGGAAGCTGAGCGCAGGGAAAAGGCTTTCGAAGAGCTTGTATCCTCTGCCAAATCTAAGAGAAAGTCTGTTATGAAGGATTCCTTCAGTAGTGGGTGGGAGAAAGGCTGGAACAAAACCATTTTTACTGCCTCTGCTCAAATTGAGTATGGAAAACAAAAATGCTTTAGATATGGTTGGGTTACTTCCCTTGAGGAGCTGAACATAGCTGAAGGCTCCTGAAATTTTTCGTAGATATGTTCATGGTCCTCCTCTAGCCATTGAGGATACTGTTGAAGATGAAGCTGGTTCTGGAGAGTCTTCTCTAGTGGTTGAATCTATTATCGATCAACCTAAAATTTTTTAGACTTCTTATCCTCCAGCCGAGAAAACTAAGCAACTCTAGCCTGTAGTTCCTTTTTCTGAGTAGGATAAGAAGGTTGAAAATGATAAGGAGAACGTGTAAAATTATTCGGCATTTTCCCTTTTGTTTTTTATTTCTTTTTCTTCATTTTGATTATACTTGAACTCTTTGTTATCAATAAAAGAAATTTTTGTTCCATTTTGTCTCTTGTTGATTATAATTGTTCTCCATTATTGTTGTTTATTAGTGGTCATTTCTTCTTGCTAGTTTATAGAGAAGATGGAACAACTGTCTTCCAATGATTTTAAGCTACTGAGAAAGTGCAATGATTTTTTAAAAGCAGGTCAAATGGACTTGTCCGGAGAAGATATTGTTCATTTGGATCAGGCTACATAAGCCTATAAGTATTGAAGTAATTACTTGATCGGGCGGTAGCACACAATGTTGCCTACTATGAGATGATAAAAGAACTTCAAGAATAACATAAGGAATCCACTGCACTGTTGCATCAGAGCCATTAGCAGAAGTATCAGAGTTTGAGTGTAAGTCGGGGCTTTGATAAATTTGTCTCTATTTATAATAAAAAGGAATCTTTACTTAAGCCTAAAGTTGAAGAAAGTAGTAATGCTGCCAAACTCCTGGAAGAGAATAATAATAATTTGAGGGATGAAGTGAATCTTTTGAAGTCTGCTTCTGGAGATGTTGTTGCTACTACAGTTAAAGGTTATTCCTTTTTAGAGGTTGAGAATGCAATATTAAGAGATGAATTGGAATCTTTAAAAAAGATTAAGACTTCATCCTCTTCCTGAGAAAGAAATAGACCTAGCCGATGAACTACAGAAGAAGTTAGGACCCATGAATTCCTTGCTAGTCAAGTTGCTCAGTTAAAAGAAAAAGACCGAGTTATTGTTGAGATGTCCCAGAAGCTGCAGAACTTGTATAAATAATTATCCACTTAGTCTTCCCAATTAGAGGTTAAGGATGGAGTATTAAAAAAGCTGCAATCACATGTTGATAAATTAACCTTTCAATTCCACAAGCAGCCAAGAGAAGTTTGAATGGATGGATATAATGAAGCTTTGGGATATTTTGATGATAGAATTCAACAGGCCAAGAATGAATTCTATAAATGGGGTTGGATGGACGCTTTAACCGTTATAAAAGTATATCCGAATGACTCATTGTGGGATTGGTAAAACCCAGGCTGACTGGAGCTTGAAAATCCTCCATTCAAGTTAGATGTTTACTGGAATCCTGTTCATCGTATTCCTTAATGCTTGATTTCAAAATACTTAGGAGATTTTGAGCTACATGATAAACTAGAGATCATTCGACCTCCTCATCTACTTGATCATCCTAGTAGCGCCAACACCAGGACGCTTCAGAACTTTAACTTCATCAAGCCCCCTTTTACTTTTAATAATCCTCCAGCTGGCATGGATCCTGTTTCTAAGGCTGAAGGAAACCGTCCTTATAGAATAAGGCTTTGTATTTTATTTTTTCATGTTTAAACAACAATATGTAATCATTTGATTTAATGTCAAGTTTATTTTATGAATGGATCAAATTTTAGTTAATCTTTTGTTTTTCACCGGTTTTATTGATATCCTTAGGCTTATCCTAGGTATTATACCAATTACCAATGCATCACCATGGTTCTACTAATGTACCCAATTTTTTTAGGTAATTACATTAGTTACCTCGGTTCCCAGGCGTGAGTGGGACATTTGTCCATCTTTTATCCCAGTTTAGATGAAAATTATTCATTCGGGTCTTCATTAACCAAGCATTTGGGACAGACAATTTTTCCTTGCTTGTTTTTTATATGTTTGATAACCAACTTTGTTGGTTCCTTTATTGATATTGATCAACTTTGTTGGTGGTCTTTGTTGATGCCGACCAACTTTGTTGGTATTTTTGTAGATGCATAGCACTAGTACTCTGAAAAATAAAAAATAATAATTTTGGAAAAATTGCATTCTCATTAATATTGAAATGAACTTCATACAACATGATTACATCACTAATAGTATTTCCTCAAGTGTTCTACATTCCATGACTTCTTGAATTTTTTCCCTTCCAAAGTCTCAATTCGATATGTGCCTGGTCGGATGACTGCAGTAATACGATAAGGCCCATGCCAATTGGCTTCCAGCTTATTGCTCTTATGAATCAGTTTTTTCCAAACATAATCACTCTCTTTTAAGTTGCTCGGCATGGCCCTCTTATTGTAGAAACGTGCAGTCCACTGTTGATAGGTTTCATACCTTAAAGCTGCATCTTCACGGACTTCTTCCAATGTGTCTAAATCAAGCCTTCTCATCAAATCACTGAATAGGTTGTTAAAGTTGATAACTCTATGCATAGGTAAACCTATCTCGATAGGAATTACGGCTTCAGTACCAAACGCTAACAGGTAGGGAGTTTCTCCAATAGCTGTTCTGGGAGTTATTCGGTAAGCCCACGTGACAGAATGCAGTTCATTGATCCAATTCCCTTTGGAATTTTCCAACCTTTTCTTCAACCCATTCAGCAAAGTTCTATTAATTACCTCTATTTGGCTGTTGCTTTGAGGATGGCCAGGAGCATAATGGATTTTTTGGACGTTGGACTAGGCACAATAAGCATCAAATTCGTCGTTGTCAAACTATGTGCCATGATCAGTGATAAAGGCATAGGGTAATCCATACATGCATATGATATTCTTCCAAATAAACTGATAAACCTTTTAATATGACATATTGATCAACGGTTCAGCCTCCACCCATTTAGTATCAGCAGCTATAACCAGGTGCTTGAACCTTCCTTGGGTGGTTGGCAGGGGCCCAACCAAGTCAATTCCCCACATAGAAAAGGGCCAAGGTGAAGTGATTGGTGTAAGGAGAGCTTGTGGTGTCTTGCGTATGCTAGAAAATCGCTGGCACTTATCACACTTCTTAGCAAAATTTGCACAATCTGCTCGCATAGTTGGCTAGTAGTACCCATGTGTATGGATTCTCTGCAACAGCGTTCTTCCTGTTACATGGGCTCCACAGGACCCTTCATGGAATTCTTCGATCAAATCCTTCACTTCATCTCGGTGAACACACCGTTGTAGACCAACAGTTAATCCTCTTCTATATAATACACTATTCTCTAGAACATATCTCACAGCTTTGTACTTCTGTTTCTTAGATTCAAGTAAGTCAATTGGAAGAATTCCTTCTTCAATCTAAGATTATATGGCATCCATCCAAGATTGCCCAATATAAATAACAACAAAATTAACCATCAGATCGACATCAATGCTCCTATTAGCAAGTAGCTCAATAGGAATAGTTTTTCGTAGCTCAATTCTAGTTGCTGAAGCTAGCAGAGCAAGTGCATCTACTGGGGTATTTTCCAATCTTGAAATTCTGGTCATCTGGACAGTTACTAAAGTGGAAATTATCTCCAATTCTTTGACTACGTATTTGGTCATCAGTTCTCATTTTTCTTCATATAAGTTCAACACTTGATTTACCACCAACTATGAATCACTGTATACCACAACTTTCTCAACGTTTAGTGATTTAGCTATATTTAAACCAATAATCATAGCTTCATACTCTGCCTCATTATTGTAGGCTTAAAATTAGAATCGTAGAGCATAATCTATGTCTAGCTCATTTGGAGTATTGAGAATGATTCCAGCTCCACATCCAGTTGCACAGGATGACCCATCAAAGTACAAACTCCATATGGGAATATTACTGTCAAACGCTTGGTTTGTCAGAATCCCTTGATGGAAGATTTTATCCTTCACCTCCTCATATTTATTCTTCACCTCCTATACTCCGCTGGACGGTTCTAGTTAATCATTTGTAACTTTTACTACAATTTTCCTTATTTGGAGTTGGTCGGGGGTTTCTCTAGTAGGTCTGCTGACTCCTGAGTGTTGCTCAACTAGAATCCCTTGTTGCTCGGGGACCTCCGGGTAAGTACATTCTGTAATAAAATTAGCAACAACTTGGCCTTTAATAGCAGTTATTGGTTCGTATACAAGGTCATATTCCCTCAACTTCACAGCCTAAAACATTAATCTCCCGAATTTTTACAGCTTATGCAAAGCCTGCCTTAGTGGCATGTTAGTGTATACCACTAATGTGTGAGCTTAAAAATATAGCTTCATTCGTTTACTAGCCTCAATTAAGGCCACTGATGATTTCTCCAGTCTGGGATATCTCACTTCTGCTCCTCGAAAAGCTTCACTAGTGTAATAAACTGGCTTTTGGACTCTATTGTCCTCCCTGATCAAGGCAGAGCTAACAACTGACTCAGGTTCTGCCAAATATAGATACATTTTTTCTCCGAACACTGGCTGGGAGATTAGTGGTGGTGTTCCCAGGTACTTCTTCAATTCCAAGAAGGCTTTTCACCTTCATTATATAATTCAAAGGTTTTTCTAAGCACCTTAAAGAATGGAAAACACTTGTCCGCTACTCGGGACACAAATCTGTTGAGTGCTGCTACACGCCCTATTAGCCTTTGAACATCCTTTTTATAGATCGGGGATTGCATTTCGATCAGAGCTTTAATATTATCTGGATTAGCTTTGATGTCCCTTTAATTTACTATATATCCGAGAAACATTCCCTCTTGAACTCCAGAGGCACATTTGGTGGGGTTTAACTTCATTTGGTGCTTTTCCAATTGATCAAACGTCTGACTGAGGTCGATGATGTGATCAGTAAATTTTTTCTCTAAGTTAGCATATCATTAACATATACCTAATTTTTCTTTCCTATCTTCTCCTCAAATACTTTGTTCACCAGTCTCTGATAAGTAGCACCTACATTTTTTAGACCAAAATGGCATAACATTATAGCAATTAGTTCCTTGGGGACTAATAAAGGAAGTACTTTCTCTATCTTTTGGCTTCACTTTGATCTGGTTATAACCAAAATATGCATCTATGAAACTTAGCATCTCCTGCCCTGAAGTAGCATCCACTAGTTGATCAATTCGCAGCAAAGGAAAGTGATCATTTGGGAACGCTTTGTTCAGGTCAGTAAAATCCACACACATCCTCCATTTATTATTTTTCTTTTTGACCATAACCACGTTGGCCAACCAATCACAGTACTTCACGTCTTCAATAAATGAAGCTTTTTGAAGCTTCTCCACCACTTCCTGTATTATTTGGTTCTTATCAGGGCTAAAAAATCTTCTTCGCTGCTTCACAAGTTTAATCTCATTATTAACATTTTGCTCATGGCATAGGCAATTTCGGTCTATGCCTGGCATATCTTCAAGGCTCCACACGAACACTTATTTTCTTTGTCTCAAGAAAGCCACCAACTCCTATTTTAGAACCGGTTCCAATGAAGATCATATTTGAGTAGTTCATTCTGGTTTATCATCGTCCAGACCAATGCTTTATGTTGCCTCCATCACTTTGCCTTTTACAAGCTTAAATTTATCTCGTAAATCTAAGGTTCAATCTCAGATTCGCTGTTGGGCTCAGATATATCCACTTGATAAGTGGTTGGTTTTCTCTTTGTTTCCAACATATCTTCTTCCTCGGTAGAAGCATAGTAGCATTCCCGAGCTACTTTCTGATCTCCTTTCACTATTCCAACTTCAAAGTTGGTCGGTAACTTCAGGCATTGATGAATAATAGAGGGTACAACTTTGAATTTCTTCAGACCAACTCTTCCCATGATCATGTTATAAAAAGAATGAACATTTTTGTCCATTACAAAGAATCTCACTTTCTCTTTTCTGCTCGTTGTCCATATCCTAATCAACATATCTAGTTTGATTATCCCTAATGGAAATACTTTTTTCCAGAGAATTCGATAAGTGGCATGTGGTAAGACTCCAGTTGGCTGAGTTTTAATCCCAAACTATCAAAACAGGGATAGAACATGATGTTTGCCAAACTGCCGTGTAAGGACACAAATTTCCATTTGAGTCTTAATGTAATGTTGGCTCAATTCCGACCAAAAAACGTTTGAGTCATATGATAGAGTTCTTGACCATCCATCAAGCCTATGACATTGTTGATGTAAAAAATTAGATCACCCTAATTATTCAATCACAGATAAATAAAATGAACAAAGATTTTTAAAGTGGTTCATCCTTATAAGAATGGCCTACGTCCACTGTTATGTTATTGCTGAGTGTTTGGGAATTCTCGATTATCAGTTCAATCCAGAAATTTCGGTCCCCCTTGAATGAGGATGATACAAGGTATTTATAGCCCTTAGGCTGTACATGAAAGGTTCGATACATTAAATGATATACATATAAAAGGGTAATACATTTAATGCAGCGTGTGCGTCAAGAATATAAACATTCAATGAATAGTTGAACTGTTGTCTATCTGGTAATTAATGCTACGGCCGAGATGCAGCTCGGACCGCCTTAGTTGCTCGTTGATTAAGAGTTCCTCGGAGCGCCTAGAGTATCTCGGGATGATGGAGTTCCTCGGGGTGTCCTCCTCGTTGCTCGGAGAGAATATGAAATGGTTGAAGGAATGAACTTCCTCGCCGCTATTGTGCCACGTAGATTGACACGTGTCTTCGTATTATTCATCCACATCAGCATATTAATTTTGGTATCAACAGACATGTTAAAGTTGAAGATGTTGCAGCCTACTTATCAAGAGAACATCATTTCCAGTTTACATGTGCCTCGTTTCACGTCATCAACTTAGTTCCAATCTTTCCTAAGGTATGAATGCATTACATATATATATATATATAGGATCTTGGAACATTTTTTAAATGGGTGTAATTTTATTTTAAAATGAATTTTATTTCCAGAAGGTTACTTTAGAACATTGAATAAAAAGTTTTTGGGCTTAAAATGTAATTTAACCATTCTGACATTTCGTTCGAAATTGTCGCTCGAATGAGAATGTCGTTCGAACGAGAATTTCATTCGAACGAGTTTGCCAACGACTTTTCCCATTTGGCCACTGGGACATCGTTGGATGATCGATCTAACGAGACTTCGTTTGAACGATAATCTCGTTCGAACGAGATTTTCGGTGGAAAAACTTTTTGGCAGTTTTTCTCCACTATCCCATTCTTTTCTTCCCACTAACTTTTTCAGAATTAATATGTGCGGGAACCAACATTGGAAAAGCAACTTTTGACATTTTCTAAACACATTTTAAGAGAACAATTAAAGAGAGAAAAATTTATTAGTTCAAAAGTTCATTGTTTAGTATTTTTGGCCATCCATGAATTAATTTCTACAAAAACACTTAGGGTTCGTTTGGCTGGCCTTATTTGCCATGGGTATTGGCAAATAAGTTGGCAAATGAAGTATTTCCCTACAACTTGGTGTGTTTGGTACAAAAATTTGCCTACTAGTTATTTGTCAATGTACAACACCTCCTATGCACAAGCTGTGGGCAAACTTTGCTTACCTATTTGAAAGGAAAATATTTGTCAACAAATTTGCCAACTTCTTAAACGGTTTTAACGTTTTAAAAAATAATTCAAAAACTATTTTAAATAATTAAAAAACTGTTATGAATATTTGAAAACTGTTTTTAATATTATCAACAATTGTTAAGAAAAAGTTTTACAATTTTTTTAAAAAACCGTATTAACAATATATTGTAAAAACTATTTTTAACATTTTTAAAAACTGTTGTGAATATATTATAAAAAATGTTTTAAAGTTTTAAAAATTAATTTTAAAAACTGTTTAAAATAGTTAAAAAAGCTGTTATAAATATTTAAAAACTATTTTCTAATGTTTTTAAAACAGTTTTTAATATTATAAAAAATTGTTAAGAAACTGTTTTACATTTTTTTAAAAAAAAAACGTATTATAAAAATGTTGTAAAAACTGTTTTAAAGTTTTAAAAAACATTTTTTTTAACTGTTTTAAATAGTTTAAAAAACTGTTGTGAATATTTGAAAATTGTTTTGTAACATTTTGAAAACTGTTTTTAATATTATAAAAATTTGTTAAGAAAATTTTTTACAAATTTTTTGAAAAATCGTAATATAAAAATATTGTAAAAATTATTTTTAACATTTTTAAAAACTGTTTTGAATATAATATAAAAACAGTTTGAAAGTTTAAAAAAATATTTGAAAACTATTTTAAACAGTTAAAAAAAACTGTTGTGAAATTTTAAAAATTGTTTTGTATTATTTTAAAAACTGTTTTTAATATTATAAAAAATTGTTAGGAAAATATTTTACAATTTTTTAAAAAACCGTAATATAAAAATATTGTAAAAATTGTGTTTAACATTATTGAATATAATATAAAAACTATTTTTAAATAAATTAATTGAGTTGACTTTAATTTCGCCTAATGGTTGTTTGATAGCCTCATGTGAAAAAAAATAAGTAAAATTTGCCTAGGCAAATTTTGCCATGTCCACTCTTTTGCCCATTGTTAACCAAACGGACCCTTACACCCATTGGTTTAAGTTTAATCCAAATTCCTATTGTTATACACTTGCTTGGAGAGTGTTGAGCACTGAGTTTTACTCTACCGAATTGAAGAGTTTGTTTGTGTTTACTTCTACATCCCATAAAGAAGAAGTTCATTATTTTTCTACTGCATACTCACACGATGAAAGGCATTATGCGAGGGTTGATGGTTGTCTAAAATCTTCATTGGTGGATTCCAAGGTTCCAGTGGATTCCGGGATTGTCGACTAAGCAGAGGTTGGTACAAGAAGATGCGTTAGGGGCTTGAAGGGAATCAGGTCGAGTTGAGTAAGTCATTTATCTTGTACTTGTAAAATTTCGTGCTTAGTGGACTTAAGGCTATGGTTGTCCGAGGTTTTTTCCTTGTACATTGCGGCGTAGTGGTTGTTAATTCATTTTATCTTGCAAATCACCTAGAACTCATGCTTAGGATTAAAAGATAAAATATGGTTTAATTCACTTCTCGTATTTAATTAGTCCATGTTTAATATTTCAATAATGTTTAACTTAATTTCATTCAAGTCTAAATAATTTAACTTGATAAAATTTGGTTTGGCCTATATAGAAAAATGAACTAATCATATTAAGGAAAATTTTAGGACATGGGATTAAATTAATTTTGTTTAAGTGAAAAGCTATGCTGGAGTATCTTAATCTCACTTTTAGTTTTGTTTACTTTTAATTTGAAAGAAATTAAAATTTGTTATAAGTTGCTTATGTGTTTGAACCGTCTTTATTCCGCATTAAAGTAAATTATATTTAAAAATTTAAAATTGGGGGTCACCATTTCCAAAAAGGGGTATTAGAGTCGGAGCGCTAATTTATTGCGTGAAGGTCCTTTTAAATATTTTTGGTTAAAAATGAAATTTTCTTCATTTTCTAAATTTCCTATTTTCGATGGTTCTAATCATGCGTATTGGAAAGCGCGTATGAAATCGGCACTAAAGTTTATCGAAGAGAGGGTTTGGTTGTCAATTGTTAACCGGTGATCCACACCTACATATTTGATAGAAAATGAGCGTGTTCCTAAACCCACAGATAGATGGAGTGAGAATGAATTTAAACTTGCAAATTTCAATTCCTGAGGTTTAAATGCCTTGTTTAGCACGGTCACACCGGATGAATTCCGACGTATCATGACGTATGAAACCGCTAAGGAAACTTGGGATATATTGCAACTCACTCACGAGGGAACTAGTATTGTTAAAGCTTATAAACTCCAAAACTTCACCACTCAATTTGAAACATCAAAATGAATAAAAAAGAGACTTTTGATGAATTTTATGCTAGACTTTTCATTATAGTAAATTCATCATTTAATTTGGGAGAGAAAATACCCGATGATCCCGTAGTAAAGAAAATTTTAAGGTCCCTACCCGAGAGATTTATCCCTAAAGTGACCGTTTTAAATTCTTTATCCACCTTGAACTCTACCAAACTTGAGGAACTTGTAGGTGATTTACAAACTTATGAACTAGATATGTTCCCCTCCAAAAATGAAAAGAAAATTGATAAGGGCATTGCTTTGAAAGCCCGAAAGGAGGAAACATAAGTTGGGGTTGATGAGAGTGACAGTGACTCAGAAGATATGGCTATGTTTTCTAGGAAGTTTCACAAATTCCTTAACAAAGATAAATTTAAAAACGATTTTAAGAAATCTGAAAATTCTAAGCATCATAAAGCCGAAAAGATCCCTAAAACTTTTGATGAAAATTTAAATAGGGACAAGTCAAATAGGTGTTATGGTTGTGAAGGGTATGGCATAGGTTTTTTGAATGCCCCACTAAACTAAGAAAAGAGGGTGAGAGACCAATTTCATATAATGCCACCCTTAGTGATAGTGATAAGGAAGAGGGACCCGCTTCTCCCATTGAGCGCAACTTTATCGCGTTCATGGCAAGTCATGTGAGCACCGATAATGAATCTTCCCATGAAGATATACAAATACATGACACTTTTGAGGCCAAAATTTATGATTGACTTATTTTTATGGATGTGAGAGTGAAGAAGAGAGAGTGAAAATGAAGAAGAGGCTGATGTGAGTGAAGTTCAAATTACTTTTCAAGAATTATATGAAGAATCTATTAAATTAAAAGGAATAAATTTGAAGTTAGAAGCTAGTTTAAAAGAGCGTGCTAAGGTCGTTGATGAGAGTGCGTTAATTGACGACCATAGGATACGAGAGAGAGCTCTTCGTGAGAAGTTAGAATATATAGAAGGCGAAATAGATAGCCTTATAGGGTTAATGGAATCCATGAAAAAGGAGATTCTTATGTTTGAAGAGAGAAATGGTTTGCTTAAGCCAAGTATTGTAGAGCATGAAAATAAAGTGAGAGACTCAAGTAGAGTCAAATCTGATTTGAAGAGTCGTTCGGAGAAATTAGATAAAATCTTAGGAACGGTCCAAATTATGGTTTAAGCTTCGATTCTTGTAATGATTCCACCATTAAAGCCAAAACCAATCTTTTGGGAGAATCCTCTAGGAACAATGTTATAGATCATTCCTTAGGTAAGTCTTTTCACCGAGTCTTTAGGTGCTCGCATTGCGGTCGAAAAGGTCATCTTAGGAAGTTTTGTTTTGATATTAAATGAGGTCCTAGAAAATCCCAATGTAAGGCAACCGAGCTAGCCAAGATTCCTATATCCTGAGATAATAATTCGTCATTAGTTTGGATCAGGATATCCGACTTGGTAGCTTTACAAAATATGATTTTTTATTCTCATTTACTTTCACACGATACCTCCCTTGCAAAATCTAAAGGTTGAATGTGTTAGTTGTTTGCATACTTTAGCTTTTGTGATTCACGCTCTATTATCATTCTAATTGTATGCTTGTTTATCATTTTCTAGTCATTGTCTTATCTCATATCTCATGATAGAATTATGATTTTTGTTTATCTTTTGTATTATAATTATTTCATTTTAGTTTGCATTAAATGAAAAATACAAAAATATTTTTTTTGTCTTTTGAGTAAATATGTTTTATGTTTGGTTAAAAATTTCAAAAAAACTCAAAAAGATTTTTTTTTTGTGTATTTTAGTTTGACACACTTTATGTGGCATATACTTGTGTTAGAATCCTTTCCTTTTCCCTTCCATGTGGTTAGAGCTTTTGGTTAAGATTATCAATCCTTAAAATGTTCTTTGTGATGATTGCATGGAGTAGTTGGATTTTGTGTTGCTTAATGGATTCTATTTTTTATATGCCTCAATTCACACATGCACGAGCTCACTTGAAATTTTAACTTCACATGTATTTGAACTTTATGAGGTGTTCTCCTACCAATCTAGTCATGTACATATTTTTTACCTAGGAGGACTTGTGTATGTTAAATCCGTTGCACGTGAGATTTGAGTGATATATAAAATGATATATATATAAATGTGCACGGGGAAGGGCTCCAAAAGGAAATATCATCTTTTGGGAGTAAGTCGTCGTTTTCTTGGACCTAAAAGAAATACGTGGTCCAAAGGCCTAAAAGAATAATGGAATTAAAAGAAAATATTTTCCATGGCCTATTTTATTTAGTTGATTTATTCATTCAAAAAATTAAAATATATATGTTTATTTTGAGGGATATTGGATCGTATATCAACGGTTTTCACAATGTCCGTTTATCCTAGTTGTACTTTCAATGTCATGACTTTATTGATTTGTAGAATCATAAAAATTCTAGGCTTGTATGCATTGTGTATGTTTGTTCATTGAGTTCAATTTATATTGTCACGTGAGGTTATATTCAAATGTGATAAAGTTTCCAATCAAATGAGAACTCTACAAACATGTTTTAAGTGATTGGGTCGAAATTTAATTGTTACTAGTTCACACCCCTACACTTCCGTTTACCACATGTATTTGAACACATTTTTGCCATACATGTGTGAAAAGCTTAATGTAGTTTGTGTCATGTGTGGTGTGTATACCTCTGTATATGTGCGTGTGCATTAATGATATTTATTATGTACTCATATACATGGTATTTGTTTCCTTTGCCTTGCTTTCTAGTCCATCCATGCTTCTAATTCATAGCTGGTATCTATCTTGTTGCATATTTTGGTTGATATCACATGCTTAGTATCGTTTATATCAAATTTTTATCATTTTTCTTGTATCTTAGTCAGTATTTTTTTTATAGATTAATTATGTTTTTGTTGCCCGTATGCTTTCATGATCTTATCACTTTATGCTTCATTTTGTTTACTTATTTCTTTTATCCTTTGCTTATTCCTGAATAAAAAGGGGGAGAATGATAGAGGGAGAAATGTTATCTAATCCTATTATAATCGTATCTTAGTTCTTGGAGAATTAACTTAGGAGAGAGCGCTATCTTCTGAGGTTGATCATAGTTGATAAAGGGGAGAATTAATTTTGGTGGAGTATTTAATTTCATCGCATCTATTTCTTTGATATTCCCTATGCGTTTAATGTTTTCTTAAGTGTGCAGGAATTCTATTTAGCAGCAACCTTTCATCGGCAAAGCTATTGATCCTTGGGTCTTGAGTCAAGTTTTTTATTTTTTTTGGGTGGGATGTTTTTGAGTCTAGTAGAGCTTGACGACACTTTAGGATTTTATTTTGGTTTTTGTCCCAGAATAGCCAAAGGGGGAGATTTGTAAGGACGCAAATTTCCAATTGAGCCTTAATGTAGTGTTGGCTCAATTTTGGACCAAAATGTTTGAGTCAACGGATAGAGTTCTTGACCATCCATCAAGCCTATGACATGTTAAAGTTGAAGACGTTGCAGCCTACTTATCAAGAGAACATCATTATCGATTTACATGTGCCTCATTTCACGTCATCAACTTAGTTCCAATCTCTCCTAAGGTATGAATGCATTACAAATATATATATATATAGGATCTTGGAACATTTTTTTAAATTGGTGTAATTTTATTTTTAAATGAATTTTTTTCCAGAAGGTTACTTTAAAACTTTGAATAAAAAGTTTTTGGGATGAAAATATAATTTAACCATCTGACTTTTCGTTCGAACGAGAATGTCGTTCGAACGAAAATTTCATTCGAACGAGTTTGCCAACGAATTTTCCCATTTGGCCACTGGAACATCGTTAGATGATCCTTCGAACGACAATCTCGTTTGAATGAGATTTGCGACGACAAAAATTTTTGGCAGTTTTTTTCCACCATCCCACTCATTTGTTCCCACTAACTTTTCCTGAATTAATATGTGCAGGAACCAACATTGAAAAATCAAGTTTTGACATTTTCCAAACACATTTTGAGAGAACAATTAAAGAGAGAAAAAATTATTAGTTCAAACTTCATTGTTTAGTGTTTTGAGCATCCATGAAGTAATTTCTATAAAAACACTTACACCCATTAGTTTAAGTTTAATCCAATTTCCTATTGTTATATACTTGCTTGGAGAGTGTTGGGCACCGAGTTTTACTCTACCGAATTGAAGAGTTTGTTTGGGTTTACGTCTACATCCCATAAAGAAGAAGTTCATTATTTTGTTGCGGCATACTCACACGGTGAAAGGCATTATGCGAGGGTTGACGATTGTCTAAAAGTTTCATTGATGGATTCCAAGGTTCCGGTGGATTCCGAGATTGTCGACTAAGAAGAGCTTGGTACAAGAAGATGCGTCAGGGGCTTGAAGGGAGTTGAGTCGAGTTGAGTAAGTCATTTGTCTTGTACTTGTAAAATTTTATACTTAGTGGAGTTAAGGCTAAGGCCGTCCGAGGTTTTTTTCCCGTTGTGAGTTTTTTCTCGTACATCGCGGCGTATTGGTTGTGAATTCATTTTGTCTTACAAATCACCTAGAACGTATGCTTAGGATTAAAGGATAAAATATGGTTTAATTCACTTCTCTTATTTAATTTAGTGCATGTTTAATATTTTGGTAATGTTTAACTTAATTTAGTTCAAGTCTAAATAATTTAATTTGATAAAATTTGGTTTGACCTATATAGAAAAATGAATTAATCATGTTAAGGAAATTTTTTGGACTTGGTATTAAATTAATTTTTTTTAAGTGAAAAGTTGTGTTGGAGTATTTTAATCTCACTTTTAGCTTTGTTTACTTTTAATTTTAAAGAAATTAAAATTTGTTGTAAGTTGCTTATGTGTTTGAACCATCTTTATTCCGCATTAAAGGAAATTATATTTAAAAAATTTAAAGTGGGGGTCATCGTTTCCAGCATGTCGTTATACACTAATGTTCTTGCCACCAATACTTCTTTCATCCCGACTCTGATTACAAAAGGATCATCATGAGGATACAACACTCTAGATAGGTTGTTCTTGGAAAAGTGATTAGGCACATATTCTTCACATTTATCCCCTTAATTTCGGTATTTTTATGATCCCGTGCAGTGTATCTAGCTTGGATTTGTCTCTTATTTATGCTACTAACCTTTTTTGGCAAGTATTTCGTGTTTAGTGTATTTCTCATGTGTTTTACAGGTATTTCATGCAAGTTAGTGCGAAGGAGAACTCAAAACAGTGAAAGAAACCAAGAAATGGAGAGTTGAAGGGCATTTTCGTAATTTTACAGCCTTATTCTGGAGGTGGGGCCAACTAGAAAGTTGAAGAGTTCTAAATTACAAGAATACTGGAAAAAACGGCACCTCAATCCGAGCTACGGTGAAGAAGTTACGATGTTTTGAAGTTGTGCGATAATGAAGAGTCTGGATGTGCGGATTTCTGTAATTAATTATGCATTTAATGCAGTGCAACTCTTGGAAAACTTGTGCCACAAGCGAAATTTGATGCCAAATTCATGCAACTTGGTGCTATAAAAGACCAAGCCCTACCTCATTTTCAAAAGGGGAGTTGAATTCTAGAGAGAGGGAGTCAAATTCTAGAGGGTAGGAGTAGGATTAGAGAGAGAAAGTTAGATTGTAGTTTTCTTTGGTAGAAGTTTTCATAAACCCTAGTTGTAAGTTTGAAGAAGAAGTTTTGCAAGATTCAAATTCATCTCTTTCTCCTCTTGCTAAATACAAGTATCAATTTCTATTCTCTATTTTATTTTTCCATTCAATTCTCAATTGTTTTGCAAATTGTTAACAATGTTTGTTAGAGTTTTCTTTTGTTTTCATCATGTTTAGCTAATTTTTAAGGGTTGGGATGCATGAAACCATCCCGATGTAATTTGTCTATGTAGGAAATAGAATTTAAATTTAAATTTGAAAGAATCGTGTAAGATAAGTTCACAATCATCCTAGATCTTTTAATCTCTCTTGCCCTAGGTACTTGGGATATTTAAGAATATGATGTGCGTGTAATTATTTAGCACCGCTTTATATTTATCGTTGATTTCATATGATGCGGGCTTGAACCTCATATATGTAATGCTTAGGATCTATAAAGACTGGATTCATTCAAATTTATAATTTACAATTCTAGTATTCTAATGGGTAATTACTAGGGATTGGGGGATTGTATTCCAACCTATTTCCTCATTCATTTTAATTAGTTTTATAAATTTGTTCCAACATATTTCCCCTTGTCAACCATCATCATCTTTTTCATTTTTTCTCTAGAAGTAATAAATCAATTAAATTCTATAAAACATTCCCTGTGGATTCAATACCCAGACTTACTACTATACTCCATAAAAGTGTAGTTAAAAGTTTAGGTTTTTTTGTATTGAGGTTGGAAGCCGATAACAACGTCTAGCGTATTACACGGACGCTCGGTTTTATGACTCGATCAAAAAGCCAATTATGTACTTATCCTTGTTAACTTTTCATGGTCGATCTTCCTCGTCAAGGTCGATTCGCTAGATATAGGAACAAGTTTGAGCGTTATTGAGGTAAGCCTTCCTTTCAACTATATAATCTCCTCCTTCTGGATCCCCACCTGTAATCATGTAGCAATCAAAAGATCCAAAACTGAGTGTGAATACCTTGCATTTTGATTGTCTAGGCTTCATGATAAGATGAGTATCATCTTCTGGTTCCTCGTCGTGGTTACTATTCTTATCTTCTTTAGGCTTACTTGTGATTTAGATCTCTGTAAACCGCTTCCTCCAGTTCTTCTACCAGCCAGTCAATCAAAAAATCTGTCCAATTTTCCTCTTCGGATGAGTGCTTCTATCTCATTTTGGAGCACAATACACCGATTGGTCGTATGACCATGATCTTTGTGAAATTAACAATACTTGGACGTATCCATCTTATCAGCAGGTGACCTTAAGTTTTCAAGCCAAATCAAATCATTATTGTCCTCGATTTTTTTCCAAAACGTGATATATATCCACCGTTAAGGGAGTCTAATTGGTAAATTTCCTAAGCCAATCTAGGCCTTCTTTTACTTTTGAATTACTGCGTTCATTGTGATTCTTGTGCTCCTTCTTATCTGACTTCCCTTACATCTTTGCTTCCACCTTTGCATCTGAATTCTTTTTGGCATCCATAGCTTCCTCGGCATTCATAATCTTAGCTCCGTTGGCCATCAATTCTGTCATCGTCATCAGGGGATCTTTTGCCAAAGTGTAGTATAGTTTGTCGTGGAGCAAACCACTCATGAGGGCGGTGATTGTAGTTTTCTCTTCGTAATCAATGACTTCTAATTTCTCATTATTCAAACTAGTGATGTAATCCCTGGTACTTTCTCCCTCCTTCTGCCTTACACTAAACAACTGAGCTACTCACTTCACTGGTTTTACTCCAAAGCAAAAATTACCATTGAATAGATCGACGAGTTATTGGAAGCAAGAAATCTATCCCCGAGGAAGACTATTGTACCAAATTTGCGCAGATCCAGTGATTGTTCCTGAAAATCCCTTGCACCTCATTTCATTAGGAACATCATAGATATCAGTCGTTGCTTGGTATTGTTCTATATAAAGAACTGTATCAGTTTTCCCACCATACTTGGGAGTGACCACTAGAGCTTTAAACTTAGTCGGTGTTAGGAAATCTACGATGGTTTGCACAAAGGGGGATCCTTTAATAAAACTTCTCTGGAGAGGATTCTTGGCCTTGGCCATTTTTCCAAATTTTTCTTCCAAATGCTGAATGGAGCCATTCCAATCATCACTGTCAGCACCAGACTATGGGTGGCAGCTTTTTATAACAACCAACTAATCGGGCTGAGCTTTTTTCTTGCAAACCTTCTCTCTAACTGGACATATCAGTTAGTCGGTTATTTAATCTGTATTGGGTTGAACCTTCCCTTAAATCGCTTGGTCGTTGAGTATTTATCCACGCCACCCATAGGGAATTTCCTTGGGGTCCCAAACGATCAAAAGAAGAGGCCATACTCGGCCTTTCTAAGACACTCAATCTTTCTAGGATGAGGGATTGTCCATCTGTGAAATTAGTGATCCTAATAGAAGAAGTTACTGCAGGAAGGTAAGAAGGATCCCTAGAAGTTCTGGAACGGCTATGCCTAACACTCCTTGTCGGCGACGGTGGCATATTCCATTGATTAACTTGTGCAGGAACTTCAGATTGTAGAGTTTGAGCCCACTATCATATAATATCCTGCATATCCTCTTGACCCTTGGCTAAGCTAGCACAAATTCCTGTTAAATCATTATTATTTGGAGGGACAAAGGGAGTATGCAAAATTCCCTCGCTTCTGGTGCTTGATTCTGGAATTTCAACCATGGATAATGAATTAGTGAAAATATTTAGCAATGGGTTCCCACAAATGGTACCAATATGTTGATGAAAAAAACTGGACTAGGCCTAATTAATTGATCACAGATAAAATAAGTAAAACAAATAAGACACAATAAATTTTAAAGTGGTTCGGCTCAACGGAATAGCCTATGTACACTGTTATGTATTGATTACCTTAAGCTATTTTTCCCCTCCCTTGTAATGAGGGTAATGCAATGTATTTATAGTCAAAGAGGGGTTTTGATAGTTGTCATGTGAAAGGATGGAATGCCTTCATTCGTTAGCCATTTACATCAATACATAATGAGAACTAAATATATGAATGCTATTGCTTCATTGGAAATACAGGTTGTAAGACCACTGTCGCATTATTGATAATACAGGTTGTTGGTAGGGCTTCTCAGTTGGCCGGGCTTCCTTGTTGGTCGTGTTTATGTACCAGGCTGACATAGACTTGTGCCACATTGGATGACACGTGATGGCTTGTAATTGGTCCACGTAGGGCTGTAAATTTTGGAACTCTGATGACAATTTAAAAATAAGGCTTATATGGATTCATTTATATATTAGGTCACACACACAAAAGATTCTCGTTTTTCCATATTTTATCTTGATTAGATTTAGATGAACATACAAGATAAATTCCAAAAATAAAATGACAAACCAAAGAGAAAATGTGAGGAAAAGTCCCTTGTCGGCAAGGACTTCTTTCCAACATTATTTAAGATTGGACACACCATGACTATCTTACATATAACTTAGAGCTCCACTAAGTTTAATTCCATAATGTCTTTGAACCTTCATTAGAATACGACACAGTCTACCACCATCCACAACAAGCAACTAATTTCTTACTATCCACCGATCTGCCTCAGGAAACAAAGTTCCTTTCTTCTTCAGCAACAAAGATCAATCTCCACAAATCAGTAAAAGAGAAGTACTCTACAATGGTTTTAATATATATGTGTATATAGGGTTTGACAAAACTCAAAAAATCATTCTATGGGATATGATTTGGGAAAAATGTACTTTTTCTTAAATAAAGTTTATAAGACTTTTGGGAAAGGTAGGCAAAATCATTTTTCACCAAAAGTTCTAAGAAAATAATTCCACCAAAGTCCTTTTCATAGAAAACACAAAATTCAAGGTGGTAGACTTTGTTCGAATGAAAATAAGGGTTCATTCAAACGAGAAAACAGTTTCGTTCAAACGAGCTCAGGATTCATTCGGACGGATTGGATAATTCTTTCAAACGGCCTTTGAATGACCTTGTAATGAGCGGGACTCTTATAGGTAGAGGAAACTAATTTGAAGTTCATTTGATCTTCGTTCCGACGAGCTCTCAAATTCATTTTATTTAAATGATAATCCCACTCTAATGAGATGCAAATCTCGTTATAATGAAAGACTAATTTCATTCAAATGACCAAAAGTAAAAAAAAAATATTTTTTTAAATGTTTTATAAAATGCCTCGAATAAGATTTTAAAACATGCAAGAATAATATGTATAAGTCTAACTTCAAAACCTTAAACCATATACCTCATTAATAGTTAAGTGACAATTCTAACTCATGCGATCTTTGATTTGATGCGCAGTCACTAACTTGTCGTCAAAGAAATTGGGAAGTATATGAGGATGCGGTGTGTATGGTTTGTAATGGGAAATGCGAAAAATAAATAGAAGATGATCAATAACAAAAACTTGCTCTTACAATTGGTGTTCCATACCTGGGTCAATGGGATGAATAACTTTAACCTCTTTCATCTCAACTTCCCTTTTAGGTGCATAAATATCAATCCTCTTCCTAAGTGCATTTCTTAGTAAACCTCTAACTATCCTCGATATCCATCCTGTCCCTCTTAGGATTCTTGCGCCTATTCCTCTAAATTTGAGTGTATTTCTATTTTTAGGTCTAGTAATATTACGTCTAGACTCACCTCTATTATGCACCAAAAAGTCCATCATTTTTGTTAACTCACCTACATAACTTCTAAGTTCATCAATAGGAATCCTATCGAAAATGTCTCTCTGATTTTCAGTGAACCTATTCTTTTCACATCTTCAGCTTCTAAAAGCTTGATTCATACGAACTTATACCATATAAAATGTACGATAATCAACCTTCCTTCTCCCACTCTTTGCCACTTTAGGTCTCAAATAAACTCTATTAAGTTTCTTTCGTTCGAAGAAAAAATGTAAGTACAGTTCAATTTGCCACAAAATGAATAACTTATTTACAACATTGTGAGCTCTCATCTCACCTCTCCTACTATGCAAGTGCAGAGGAACATACAATAATAATTTTGGCTTATCATCATGATGTCTAAAAGATTTATTTCAATCAAATAAATCTTTGGGAATGAAATCATATTCCTTTCAAAACTCAGTAAACTGAAATCGCATTTTCTCTTAATCTTTTTCAACTTGTAACAAAAATTTTCCAAATATCCTTTCTTACGACAAAATGTTCAAGAGAATGATTTTGAATGATCCTTTAAAACTTTTTGATCAATGCCCTTTATCTTTTGTCAACCAAACTTCTCTTTCAATTTTTCCTTCTTCTCATTTTTTTTTTCAAAATCAAAGATCCATTTTCCTTTTAATTATGAGATGAACACTCATTTTGATATGCCAACTTGAGAATAAGATGAATTGTTTTTCAAAATTTTAAATGAGTGAAATTCATTTCGTAAAGATTCAAATTTATTCTAAAGTTATTTTTAAAACCTTCACAAACAATAAGTTCTTTCTTCACTTTTTTAAGTTCAAGAGTTGAGTCATTTTTTTCATTTACTAGAACTTTGACTTTTTCGACATCAAAACTTTTTCAAATTGTCAATCTTCTTAAATCATAATTTTTCAATCTCAAAGCTTGGTTATCTTTTTTCAATTTACCAATAAATTCCAATAACTCATTCCTTTATTTTTTAATTTATTTCATTTGTAAGTCCATTAGTCATTACAAACTCTTTAAAAGCTTCTTTTTCTTGTTCATAGAGTTTGACTTGATTAGCCAATATAACATTAAACTTTGTTATTTTAAGAAGTTTCAAATTTAACTCGTCAATATTTTGACTCAGTGATTTGACATTTCCAATTTCATCATATTCATCAAAGCCATTCTTGATAGACTTCAATTTTCCAAAAAATGAGAAGATTTCATTCACAATGTGTGCATATGAATATAATTCATTCACAATCATCAATAAGAAACGGTTTATCAGCGCACTCCAATTTTTATTTTTACTTGAAAAGATGTTTTATACAAGGAATGGATATACCTCTCACTCTAACGTAGATGATGAAATTCTATATCGCACTCCACAATGCAAATGAGGAACTACACACTCCTCCTACGAATCAGCGGCACACTCCAATTTCTTCAATAAACCAAAGTGCCTCCTATTTTAGATCTAGAAGTATGTGATCATAGCAATTTTAATGTATAATTATAAATTATAATATACTGATAATGATGATATGATTAGAAAAATACTTTAGATTTACTCACAAAACACTTGGATCAAGCAAAATATCTACGTTTGAAATTTTTTATGATAAACAAGTGAAATTTGAATTAGAGAGAAGCAAAAAGATCTCCCGAGTTGAAAATGAAATTAGAAAGTTTTTTCAATTGTGTGAAATTCAGATCATGTGAATTAGGAGTGATATTGGCCTATTTATAGGAAAATTTTAAAATATGATAGGGTCGTGTGCGTAGTAGATCTTTTTTTGTGTGCACAATTCCTGACAGTAAGGAGTCATGTTCAAGGTCTTGCATTCGATTATCAAATAAGGTCGTGCGAACAGTGGCGTGTGCATGGACATAAACAATGTCGTACGAATAGTTAAGGCTAAAAAACATTAACTTGCACAAAACAAGGATCAACTCCAAAAAATCATTTTCTCAAACTTCTGAAATAGTTTTGACATTAGTTCCATCAATATTTTAAACATCCTCATACATTTAAAAATGTCATCCACCTATGTGTGTTTAGATATATACAATTCATAATAACTATAAAAATGATATAATATTCAATTCCACGTGAACGTATGTCAACAAATGTCTTTAATGAGCAACTTGTAAGATCATCAATCTTCAATAGTCCATTTAGACAAATGATCCCGCCTCACTCAATCATATGAACTCTCTATTACTTGGATCACTCAAGGACTCAAACAGTTTGTCACCAGAAGTAGAAAACTAATATTAATTACAAAATTACATTTTCATAGTATGATATTGGAATAAGTTAAATACTAACCAAACAAACTTATTACCATCCCTATATTAACGAATAATTGAATAATAATAATAATGCTAAAATTTTTAGGGGTTGCTAAGGGAACCATAGGAATTTTTGGCAACCACCACCTGTATTATCATTTAATTTTTATACACAATATCTTTTAAGCATATAGTTATATGGATGAATAACTTTTGTGGTGAGCTTGGAAATCGCCATTTTATCTCAGTCGGAAACAAATTGTAATTATTATCATTATTAAATTATCAACATGAACCATTCTAGAGCAAAATATTGATTTTTTAATTCTCAAATTTATGTGTCATAATTTTAAATTATTGTACAAAATTCTATGTAATTTTAAATATGCAAATGTTTTTATTCTTAGCAGGATATCAAAATGTCCACACAAAGTAAAATTGGATCCATATGCATGCCTCTATTAAATTTGTAAAACTACATTACTAAATTATACAACTTAAAAGTAAATGAGTTTCCAATTGATTGAATAATAAAGGAAATAATAAAAGAACAAAATAAACTTCAAATGAAATATAATTAAAGTAATGATAACATGATTAAAGACTCATATTCTCCTTCGTATAGTTCTCATCGATTACTGCCTTCGAGTAACTATTAGTTTAAACTCAAATGATATAATTTTTGGGGTTTTATTATTAAAACCAATTTTTTGTGAAATTTATTATTTATGAGTAAAGGATTGTCTAAGATCATTTTAAAATATGAATCATGCTTTTGGGAATGTCTTATATTAGTTAAAAATATATATTATATATGTTGATCAATTATACTTAGTAGGAATTGTGGTGAGTTGGGTTCGGCTCAATCACTAAAGAATATTATTTTTTTCTAGTATGACAGAAAATTCACTCCCTAGATACGGATTTGATAGATTATCGTTAAAGCTATGTGGACAATCTTAGTAGTTTATATTGACTACAAGAATCTAATTGATTATTCGAGAACTTATCGGATAGTTCAAGAAATTATATATCGTTACATCAGGAATGTATTTAAAAGGCCCAATGACGAGATTAAATTGTAGGAGCTAATTAAATTAGACTTGCAAAACTTCACAGTTTGCAAATGGTGCATAGATTCTTAATCGTGGGGGATATGAGGATTGAAATATTCACATAATTATTGTTTTGATTTTCTTTAAGCGAGATTTAATTTATTGGGTCAATATTCTCTATAGGTTGGGCATTAATTTTATGCATATGTACGAGATCATATTTCATAGTAAATCCACATACAAATATATTTTGAATTATGATACCCCTTTTATAAACTTATAAGTTAAGATTATCTAGTAAACTAGACCAATGGATTTTATAATTCGGTAGTATATCAAATATGTTAAGTTCGTGATCAAGAAATAAATAAAACATTGGTGAAAATTGATTTGGAGAAAACTCAATTTTATCGAGTGGGTATGAATGCTTAATGTGTGGAATCATATTATAGACCATTAAACTTTTCAAACAAGGCCTATCCATTCGAATAATTTTTAGATAATAAAATTGGAGTGATGTTATAACTATTTAGTATAATTAATTACAACTAAAGATAAAAGGAAATAAATTGTATGGATAATTTGGGATTTCAATATTTCTATTTAGAATCTAATTTAACTATTTACACTGGGTCCCCAGTATAGTCCTATTTATTGAACTAAACCCTACATTTCTCATATTTCCTTAAAGTTCCTTAGCTTTATTCACATTCATATATAAATGAGCACGAGGAGGACTCTCTCACACAATAAAAAACACAAGAAATAATAGTAAACAAAAACGCATGAGAGGGACAACTAGAGTTTTGGTAGAGGAGAGAGAAATGTTGAGGGAGAAAGAAAGAAGAAGCATATGGAAACGAAACTTCCAAGATTCTTCAAGATTTATCTTAATATCTATGTCCACACACCAAGTTAGCTTCTTCTAACCATATACTATAATATCTATTGTGGTTTACTCATTCTCTAAATTAATCTTCTCTCCTATAATGGATCACCCACAATATCCACAAAGATATAATTCATCTTTCTTGAATAATTTTTTTTGAAACCATAATATGGTTGAATCTAAGATTCATCTCGCTTTAATCTCCCATTATTGTTCAAAAATATTTTTTAAAACCTATATCCATTAATAATAAATTTAATTCAAATGATAAATTCCTTCATCCCTTAATGAATAAAACTTTAAACTAATGCAATAATCATCACGAAAGGTCATATAACCATTCCAAATTTCCATCCACATGTCAACAAATGACATGAGAATACAAATTTGGAAAATGTGATTTAAACAGAAACCTTATACCATTTAACTTTTGAGAAGAGAATTGGTAATTTACCATTGAACAAATGTATTGAATGATTGGGAGGTACTAATGCTAAAATTGATGAGTATAAAATCATACTCCATTTTCTGGTTAGAACTTTGAAGGTCACCAAAAATGGTAAAAGAATTTGAGTCATATGAGTAGCTATTTAAACTACGTGGAATTATCTTATAAAGCTCTTCAAATATGTTGGTGGAAGACTCACATTTAACATAATGTTTTATTGAAGCATCCTGAATAGGGTAATCCTTTATCCATGGGCTCACACATAAGAGAGTCACTTCAAAACTCGCTAAAAGTTGTATTATACTTATGTTCTTTAAATGGATACATCAAAACTCTTTGATACGAGATAAATATAAAATGGTCAAAATTTCTATGATTGCATAATTAGCAAAATCACATGCATTATAAAGGAATCAAACAATGTTTATAAATTGGCAGAATTTATCGGTGAAACACACACGCCCTTCACCGTATGGTTTTTCAATGCATTATGTTTAGTTTTTAAAGATGAGATCATATTAACTATTGTGAGAAGGTTAGAAAAAGAGATTATTATACCACTTTAATGCCGATTAAAATATAATACTCATTCTAATATCATTCAATACAATGGGGTGATTATCAAACAAATTATCATTACCCTCCATGGATTTATGTTCGAAGGATTTGTTAGAACCCCAGTATAAGTTCTAAGGTACCAATTATATTTTGAACCCTTCATTTCATGTTCAATGATAAATCTATTAGATTATCTAAATGATGGTTTAGATGTTTTACAAACTCTAAGGCACGCCCATTTAATCATCTTTTTGCTGGTTTGAAGGTAATAATTTCATTCTTTAAGGCTACTAGACTTTCAAAAAATTATCACAAAGATGTTGGAATCCTCATATTTTAGACAGGAATTTTTTTTTTTACGATATTGAACACTAGATCTAGGGCTTCAAAATATAAATTTGTGAATCAAGGCAGGTAATTCATTATAATATAATATATTTGATGAAGAAGATGAAGAACATCGTAGATCTTTCAATGTATGTTTCTTTAAGGAAAACGAGATGTGTGGTCACCCGACTTGAGATGGATCTTGAAGAATCCTGAAATATATTTTCCTTTCTCCTAGTTAAGTTCTCTCTTTCTTTCTCTCTCCTTATTTTCCTTAGATGATTTTTAATGAGTGTGAATCTCTTCTAAATATTCTTCTTATAAGAGCATGAGGTGGAAAAAGGCCTTTTAAGTTTTTATAGAAAACTAGAGTTTACTTCTATAATTAAGACTATATAGGGGACCTAAGGTAGGGAATTGAATTGCCTTTCAAGTAATATGGAAATTATAAAATAGGCCTTGGAATTTATTTTATTTTGTATTTAATTTCATTAAATAATTTCATTTTCACTCCAATTTAATTATCACAAAAGCATATGAATAGAAAGGCATTATTTGCAAAGTTAGGTAATGCATAATATCTAAGCTACAAAAACCTTCTTAGTGAAATTTGATTTGTCGCTAATCAAATTCAACAAAGATTTTTAAATTCATTAATCAACAACTTAACCTATTTATACTATACCATATTATGGAAATAATCCACTGATCAGGTTTACTGGTAGAATAAAAACATATAAGTTTTTCAAGGGGTATTGCAATTTAATATAAATATTTTGATATCAGATTCCTCTGAAACATAATACTAGCTATTGTTCCTATATTTAATTGCCCAACTTAGAGCACTTAGTGACCTACTAAAATGGATCCCACCCGCCATCCAATCAAATAAATACTTATATAAATATTCCAATAGTCATTGTCCATTGAAATTAAGAATCTATATCTCATTTTAAAACTGTGAAATTTTACAATTCTAATCGAGTTAGCCCATAGACTCAAATTTCATCTCTGGTCATGTTCAGTACATTCCTAATGTATGGGTACAATATTCTTTGAATTATGAGTTATTGAACCATAATACACATTTTATAGTCAATGTTAGGGGTGTAAAACATATGGATACATAGCGAATACCTCACTATGCATTATCAATATAAGTTTACGGGTACACTATTCGTATCCCTATTTGTTTCCACTCAGATAAAATGCACAACTATCCGAATTCTTACTCTTTTAGATTTCTCGAGTTCGAATAATATCTGCATCCGTTTATATTTTTAACATAAATACATTGTTCTTATCAAGCATTGATTTAAAACTTGATAAATACTAACAAAATAGAATTACAAAACATTTTAAATATCTCAAATAATTTAGTAAAGATGACTAGAAAAAGACATAATCAAATTTTCAGAGGCTTAAAAACAAGTGTTAACATTTCATGTGTTCTAAGTCATCCTTTACTGAACCATAATGGGTTATATTGGGTGAATGAGAGTTTAGGGAAAGCATTTCAGTGAACATATAAAGGAATAAATATTGAGCCCTAACTATTCTACATTAGCAAGACCACTATCTATAAGTCGTCGTGATTATGTCAACTAAAGGAGATAATGTCTATAGTTATGGTGACTTTTGGTAACAAAATGATCCATGTAAAATATAGACATTGTGTGTAAGATGGTATTGTAGACAAAAAAAACCCAATATATATATATATATATATATATAATGCAATACAAAAGACTTAAATAGTTCTCTTTTCTTAGGCTATCCACGTGTCTCTCCATCTTTTTAATGGTAAAGCTATCTATTGAAAAAATGACTATTCGTATCCGATCATATTTTGAAAAGACTTCACCGGCACACAAAGAGACATGGATATTCACTTGCACACAAATAGACACAGATAACAGACATATATATATAGGCTTTACACCTACACAAACAGACACTAATATTACTTCAAGTTTGTCTCTTTCCCTCCCTATGCTGTTTTTTCTCCCCAATAAATTCGAGCAACTATATCAATAACAGAAGACCACGTATACTCTAATGGAGCCACTAGAAAGTTCCTTTGATGGACAGCCTCATCTTCTTTAACGGTTTCTCGGAGATGAGATAAACGCCAGTTGGAGCGGTCCATGAGGAAACGAGAATAGTGTGTGAGTTAGATTGGTTAGGTGTAACCAAAGATGAAAGGGTAGTGGTATCCATTAGTTGAAAGATGGAGGACTAAAGTGAGGTACACTCATAATCGTAGCTCTCTGGCTGCTCAAGAAAAGGGTTTTCATGCACCCATAACCCATTCTTTCTGCATTTCTGTCCACAAATAAGAAATGAGGGTGAAGATGAGGAGAGTCGTTGGAGGAGATTTTGGAGAGGATTTAAGGTGTTCCAACGAGGTTAGGGGGTGATTCCTTGCCTGGGTGAAGGCGTCGACGAGGTGAAGTGAGATGTGTGTGTGTGTGTGTGTGTGTGTGTGTGTGTGTGAGAGAGAGAGAGAGAGAGAGAGAGAGAGAGAGAGAGAGAGAGAGGCATAAATGGGTTGGGGTTTAGGGGTTTCTTTTTTATTTTTCTTTTTCCATTCTTTTTTAGCAGTTGAAAACAGAGGATTCAATAATAATTTTTAGGTTGTGCATGAGTGCTAGGATTCCGAGTTGGTATTTTTTTCTGATTAAAATTAGTTGAGACCAATTATAGTGCTTAGAATAGGGGTCCAAACATTTAACTATGCTTTATTCTTTACGCTATGCTTTTTTTCCTTTAATTTTTTGCCTTTTCAGGCATGGTGTAATCATAAAAATCATTTAGGGTGCATTACATATTCTAACATACATTAAGTTATGTGCATAATATATTTTGTCCATTTATTTTGGAAATGAAACTATATTAGTTAAAGAAGCCATATTGGGATTTGGTTAAGTACTTTTAATTTAGAGTTTTAAAGTGTATGGCCTAAGCAATATGGGCAAGTTTTCAATTGAGTATGGATTAATGTTATTTGGATTAGTTTTTAAAATTTTAAACTTTAGCTTTATAATTTTAGTTTAGATTTGGTTTTATTCCGCCATCAAAGTCATCGAATTCAAATAAGAGTTTTAATTATCAATGTTTTTCTAATTTCAGTGTTTATCATTTACACACGCATAACCTGTGCACGGACCATAAGTGTACATAGCATACATACATACATACATACATACATACATATTGAATCTAGATGATTATAGTTGATTTTTGTTATTATCTAGATGACGATCTCATTGTCTACCCTTTTATTTCTTTTAGAGATCTTTAGTAAGTTCAATGTAATAACATGGCAACCAATGCTTCAAACTTTTTAAAAATACAAATTATTTGCACGTTGAAAAATACATGAATCAACTTTCATATTATTTATTTATAAATCCCGATCTATATTTAAATTTAAAATGAGATTTTTAATTTAGATGACACTTTATTTTACATCCTTCACACTTTATTATATTATATTTTTCTGTCATTAATGACCATAGATCTATCTTGAGCTCGATCAAATTGAAAGATGTCAGATAGAAGGTATGGTCACACTATGTGAGCATCATTTTCACCATCTCATTGTCTTCAATAGAGGCGTTTGACATATTAAAACCCTCGCATTTGCAAATCAAGGACATGGAACCTCGCACATCAAGATAGGGATGACAATGTTTATTTTACAATTATTAAAGATGTAGTTTCCAATTTATGTGATTAAATAATTTACCAGCTAAGGCGTATGGATTTCACTGTTGTATTTTTCTTTCCCTTTTTTTATTAAAATATTTGTTATCTTGGTAACTTATGTAATGTTTATATGTTTTGTCAACATTGTCCTCATGTGTTTAAAGTGTATTATTTTTACATTCAAACTCTTAAGCAGGTTTAAACAAAATTATTTATTTATAGCTGCAAATCATAACATGTATATAGCATGGGCGTAACAAAAAAATGATTGTAAAAAGTATGACATGTTAACTATTGTCATCCAACCTAATGTGTATTTGCAAGGGGCATATACTTTATTAGCATCATTAGATATTTTAATAGGTATATATAAGATAATGAATTTTGCAAAGATAAAAGCGTTAGTATAAGTTAATGCTAAAGTGTTATTTTCATTAAACTATTTAAGTTGAAATTTCATCCTGTTTATTTATAGTTCATTCATTTAAATAAATAATATTCATTTCTCATTTCTCATTTCTCAATGTAGCAAAATTAACCCGATATAACTTTTTTTAATGTATAGTACATTTTTTACCATTTATCGACATTTTGAACAAAATTGCCCGCGCATCGCATGGGTTTACACCTAATATATACACACACACACACACACACACACACACACATACTAGGGTGTACCCGTGTCGATGACACGATAATAAATTTGTTCCTGTAATAGTTTGTACTCGTGTCTGATGTCACGGCGATAAATTTGTTCCCGTGATATTTTGTTTTTTAAATTTATTCACTGCAACATGTCTATGGCATCTCTTTATTACCCCAACAATACACATCAATAGAAAAAAAATCGTGCATCACACTAAGGGTAACACGATTAATATTTTTTACAACGTTTCATTAATGAGTACAAAAATTAATGAAATTGGTGATGAAATCATCCTCTAGGACGGAAAAACCAACCATATGAGTAACATAATGTGAGAAAAATATACTTATTTCTACGCATACCTGTCAAGAGTAAGAGTGGTATTTCACCTCTGCTTTTGAAGCTCTCACAACCATCTTTAAACAAAAAAAATAAAAAAAAATAAAAATTATGAAGAAACTAATGTGAGAAAGAGAGAGGAGACTTTACATGGCATGCTACAATCCTTCGATTCATGTATAGAGGAAACTCAACTTCTTTTTTAAAATAAATTTATTACAACAACCAAATATTATCACATCACTTTTTCATGAAGAATCACAACAACAAAAAATTAGGATATATTTAGTATCTCGTGGGTGAATTCAGCAACTTAGGATTTAAATAAGTAGTCTCCCTATGTGACCAAAAGACATGTGAAAAAAATAATCAAACTTAAAGATGAAACTTTGAAAAAAATCCATTGCGTTAGACATATTTTCTTCATTTTTTGCTATAGACATCTTTGAAAAAAATCCATCAGTCTGACATTGTTCCCAGTAATCTGAAACGAATCAGCTCTAGATTCAAGCTTCATACACTTCGTCTTGCCAAATAATAAATATTTCTTCTAGCTTAGAAACCCCCAAAATATTCTTCCCCAATACTCACCTAATCATAACCCAAATCGAATAACAAAATCCCCAAAAAATTGAAAATATAAAAACAAACTAGATGTGGGACCAAATTTTTGGAAAACAACATAACTAATATCTTAACATCCATTAAATAAAATGAAATCTCAAAGAAGAGAGAAAAATCAATACATACAAATATGACTTCAAAATCAAAATTAAAACACATGAGGTAGTAAGTACACCAAATGTAAAGTGATACCACTGCCATACCAAATCTAAAGTGATACCACATGAGGTAGTAAGTACACCAAACTTCGAAACCCCCAAATGTGAAATATATTCAAATAGATACCTATTTTGGCATATGTGATTTTGGGGTGATTAACATGTTGGGTTGTAATTTTGGGGGATTAACGTGTAGATATGAATCGGGAATGGTGGAGAAGAAATAGTGGAGAATAAAGGAGGAGGGGGTTGGTGTTTTGGGGTTGAACCCCCCAAACCATGACCAAGCTCTCTGGTTGATTGAAATATTCTAGCGACACATGCTGTTGGAATGCATATTCTCCTGCTAAGGCTATTTTGAGTCTCTCTTTGGTTGCGACAACGTTAATGATTTGGATTTTGGGCCCGAAATTTGAACAATCCCAACTGGGATTGCTCCTTGTAACTCGCTGTCCATTGGTGATGGCATGGGAGAAATGGTGTATTCATGTGAATCACCTAGTAATGGATCAGAGGGTATGTTGTTAGCCCCTTCAAACCCCTTATCTAAAAGAGGTATTACTGCATCGATGGTGGCTGACAGTAGTATTATGGTGACAACAACAAGCATTGATGGCAATGACATCAACCATTGATCGCGATGGCATAAAATAATGAGGACGAAGATGGTGATATTCAGATCTGGGTAAAATTCTTGTGCATTCAAAGAGATTTGGAGAGAGGAGATAAAATAACTGATAGGGTGGGGAGACAGAGATATTATAATCTGTCCCTCGAGCCTTATGTTAACGTGTAATGTTAACTGCGTAGAATCACCTCAAGTCATGTCCTCTCAGGTGACCTCTTTGTCCCAATAATCTTCTCAAACTCATGTCTCTGAATATTCAACCATTAGATGCAAATCTTAACATTTAATCTCAACCATCAATTGATAAAGATCAAACCTCCAAGATGTAATCCCAACCGTTAGTTGGGGGAGACCAAAAGTTCCTCCTCCTTTATATATATATATATATATAATATCACTGATACAAATATCCAAAATAGATACCCCTAAATATGGATAGTTCCCTTCGGATACAGATTATCCGTGACAGATATCTTAGTATTCGTATTTATATCAGTTATTCACGGATATTTAGTAGTGGTATTCCAATCCTCTCTTTCACATATCTTTTAAGATAAATATTCGTAAAAAATGGATTCATATACCGAACGAATTCAATTTTTCGAATATTCATTATCACTACTAGTTGAGATAAATGTTACAACCCTCGCCTTTAGAAGGCTAATTTTATATTAATTTACCGCATAAGGTAATTATATAAAATGTTGGAACTAGAGTAAATATTAATTAAAGGAATCAAAAGTTAATATTTACCGGAGTGTTGCATATTTACTGCAAAAGAAAGTAAATATCATCATGTTGTATTGTATAGTGTCATGTGCATTAAATGACACTGTGGTTTAAATGAAACTGGAATTTGAAATAATTTATAAAATTTCCGGATGCCATTTTAGAGGGCGTAGTTAATCCCGAAATGTGTGAGACAGTCAAAATAAGTGCCATATTATATTTTTGTATTTCGGGCACTTTTACCTAGTTTTGACTTATATGCGTATTTGCGAGTCATTTTAATGTGGTATTAACCACTTAAGTTGGAGACATTAGACTTAAGCCCCGATTTTAGTCTTCTAAATTCCCTAATTTCCCTATTGTATGTCTTAAACATAGAGAGAAAAGGAGAGAAAGAAATAGGAAGAGAAAAGAGGAGAAAGAAGAGAAAATGGAGATTAAAGATTGGAATTGCTTCTACTAAAAAAAAATCTGAAATTTCAATTCTAAGGCAAGTTTTCTACTTGCTAATATATGGTTTATGATGAATAATTTGTGTGATAGTTGTGTATTTGCATTTATGGATTAAAAATGGAATTTATGGGAATTAAACCCTAATCTTAGTTTTGATGATGAACTCATGGATTATAGTAGTTATAAATCATGTTGGGATGACTTTGGGTAGGTAAATGTTGTTGGGTATGTTTAAAATTGAAGAGTTTTGAGGTTTGGGAAAGTTAGGGTTCATAACCCTATATCAAATCGATTCGCTATAGTGGCAATGTCCAGGTCTGAAGGGTTCGAATCGATTCGGATGGACCGAATCGATTCGATAAGTTGTAAAAAGTGAGGTCTTCCCATCCGAATTGATTCGGCTGGTCCGAATCGATTCGCCTTCCAGTCCGAATCGATTCGGCCAAGGCGAATCGATTCGGTAGTGCTGCAATTTTGAGTTAATTTTCTAACTCCATTTCAATTCTTTTTCGTTAGGCTTAGGATTTAGGGACCTTCTTTCATGAAGTAAACTTAGATTTTTAGAGTCCTACATGAATGGTTTAATTACCCTAGGATATAAAAGGATTTATATGGGGTTGTTTTGGGGGTGTGCCAATTAAAGTTAAGGTACTCTTTTCTTTTAGTTGATTATGATGAGACTAGGAGAATGTAGTGTTATGTTTGAGAGACTATAGAAGCTCGATTGAGCTACGTTAGTCTTGGTGGTTTATAATAGTATCACAAACGAATTTTGGGAGAACAAATTTAAGCTTGCTCTTTCATTGAGGTATGTTAGTCTGGGGTGTTTTATGATAACACCCTAAAATGTTTGGAGATAATTGAATTTATTCACTTCTTGAGGTTGTAATGACGATGTAGAGTACGTATGGCTCCAGTTATAATTGGGATAATATTAAAGGTTAATGGTTTTATATAAGGGAACACGCATATGAAAAATGGAAACGAAAATGAAATGGAAATGATATTGATTCTTTAAGTAAATGATAATTTACTTAATCATGAATATGGTAAATGATAATTTACTTGATTTTGAAAATGGAAAATAAAATGGTTTAAACACACCTCTCTAAATGACATCATAAGGGAAGCTCACGCGCTTGGTGATGCCCCCTGGCTAAGGAATGCAAGGTGGATATAGTCCTAGGCTATATGCGTAATTTTGTTATCTTTTCTGCACTGGTGAGGAGATTCTGGGTGTGGTCTTGAATCTCCCGCAGGCATATGGCCGCTTCCCGACGTCTTGCGTTATAGGTGCCTAGGCTGCCTTGTTTGATAGGCCCCTGGAAGATGATGGTCATTTAGGGGCGCGCCTAGTGGGGAAACTCGGAGGGGAAGTCTTAGAATCGTTATATGTATATGAATATAACAATTCTTAATCAAGTCGGACTTGATGTATGAGTAGTGCCATAAAGAGCACAAGGAAATTGCCACAAAGAGCATTTCAAAATGACTATTTTCCTGATAAGGAAAGAAATTTTTACAAAAGGTAAAATTGGGATTAAAAATGACATATAGAGCATAAATGGTGATTATATATTTTCTTGTTAAGTAATAGATATATGAATTGAATCAAGTTATATGATGAAAGTTTTAATTCATGTTAATCATTTTTAATTGCCTGTTTAGCTAAATCAAATTTATGATTAGTTGAATTGTCCTAGCTTATACATTGAATTGTGTAGGTAAATCCTTCTTTCTATTAGTCATGATTTACTGTGCACATACTATTATGACTTTTATTCATCTGGCGATCATATAAAACCGGACCCTGACCCGTTCATATTTTGTTTTGCAAGAATCTTGTATCCGCTCAGGTACTCCACCGCATGGATGCCTGTTCTGACTTTCCTATTCCGGTGCTTTTGGAGGATCCGCGATACTTTGCGGGTATTACGGCTTGTATTGTATAGCTGCTTTCAGTTTTCCACTCTAGTTAGGATCGTAGCATTTTACTCGGGCGTGTTGCCCAAGCTGTTGGACTTGCTTATTGAAATGTATTATGTAAATTACATTAAAATGTTGAAATATGTGGTATGTGCTTATCGACTGACAACATATTCGGTCCTTTATTAAATACTTATTGTTATCGTAGCATACGTTCTTGGGTTTCCACTTTCTTTTTAAATTGGGTTGTTTAGATTCTTTTCTTAACTTCAAAACTAAATTTTTATTTGGCAACCTGTTTTTCTAAAATATTGAGTGGTTATCCTGCATACTATAAATATTATTATGATACTGAGAATGATTCCATCCGAGATTCCTGTTATATTGGAGTATTCGGGTTGGCCACCCCATATTTTAGTGAGCGGGTTGTCACAAATGGTATTAGAGCATTAGGTTCTAGAGTCCTTAGGAATCTGTGTGGATGCCTTATGTTTTCAGCGTTACTTTTGAATTGACATAGAGCCCTAGAATTAAGATCGTTGATTTCTCTTGTGAGATTTCGTTCTCGTGCCATGAGGTAGAACCCATAGAATCTTTTACGTATTCGTGTGAGATTCTCAGATCGAATGAAAAAGGATGCCAGAGAAGGATGTCGCGAAGGCTTCATGAGAGGGATTACTAAGAACTGTAAATTATGGTCGGGGATGAGGACTACTTTGGAGGTCGCTCTTTTTTGTAGCATTTTCTTATCTTGCTACTGAGACTACTACTTACAGTAGATATGGTTTTCCAAGTAACGCTAGAAGTAGAGGGTGGTACTAAATTTAGGATTCCAAGTGATATTAAAGTGAAGTGGGGAAGAGCCCATGGTAAGGGACACAGGTTGAAGTAAGATGGTAGAGATGCGTCCTCATCTGGTGGATGCCTGAGAGCCAAGAGCTTTGGACGAGAGAGGGGCATGAGTGGAAGTAGCTTGGTTCGGATAAGACTCGAGTACGGTGTCTTAGAAACATTAGTTTTAATCCGGGGTGATCGGTAAGAAGGTTGGTGGTAATTACACCTTAGTAGTGGGTGGTGCATCCCCCATGATATGATAGAGTAGTATTGAGTTTACTCTAGATTCGGGTGTGCATATTGTGCTTGTAGTAGTGTCGACATTATTATAGCAAGGAGTAATTATATGACTTCCATGGTAGGGAAGTTTTATGTTTTCCTCACTCGTTATGAGGCGAGTGATAATGTTTTAAATGTATATGTGTAGTATATGTTACCTTGTTTGGGTGTTTAGTTGTTTGTTTGCATTGTATGTGGTTGTTATGCCTTATCTCCACGACCAACAAGGTTAAGTAGTAATGCATAGGAGGGGTTCCTTGTTTGGATTCCTCTTCGGCGGGACGCTCCACACGTGAACCTTAATGACGTTGGGAGTGGAGAGATGTTATTCTGTTCTTTTTCTTTCTTCCTCTCTTTATTTATATGACTTTTGTGGTAGGGAGGTCTTATATTTTCCTTCCCTCGGTTTATATTTTTGTGGGTTGTATATTACTTGTATTATGTAGAGTATACGAGTAAGCTATTATATTTGGTTGGAGTGATAGCAAGCAAATAAATTGCGAGGCTATCCTACTTCTATTTTCAAAACGGAACTAGTTGTACTATAATTTCTCTCCTGGATACAAGTTGAGGTTTTATAGAGGTGGTTTAAAGCAAGTAGGAGATTTTCAATATTTTTTGTGCTATCTTGTTTGAGTGTTTGATTGTTTGTTTGCTTTGTTTGTGACTGTTATGCCTTATCTCCATGACCAGCTAGTTAAGTAGGCATGTGTCGGAGGGGTTCCTTGTTTGGATTTCGCTTTGCGAGACACTCCGCCACATGAACACTTAACGACGTCTTTTATATGATTTCTCGGATACACATTTCTTATAAATGAAAAAGTATGTTTTATTCAAGATTTAAGTCATGGCGATGGTGATTAATTTCGTCAAGGCACTATCTTTTACATGATGTTCAGTCCTCTCGAGAGTAGCCATGGATAACAATTAATCTAAGGTAATAAAATCATTCTAGTCTACTTCAACTACACATTTTATAGTTTTATCCGAGTGTTTATTTATAAGATTATTTATTTTCCTAGTATGTCGGGTCTTCATGAGCCTAAATGAGTAGATGATAAATGACTAAACAATTATTAGGATCAAGAGAGCTTCGATGAGCATATAAAGCATCACAAATGTAAATGTCGGCCTCTAGGGGCTGTAATGAGTGCGTAAATCACAGAGAATGTAAATGACATGCTTTAGTAAGCCTCATTGAGTGCTTAAAAAATAAATATTAATTATATTATGTATATATGCTTTAGGCTCTAGTGGGCCTCCATAAACATAAAATATATGGAGATAATAATGTATAACCGACCTCCTAATGGAGCTGTGCCAAAAAATCAGAACGAGTCTAAAAAACGCATTCCTAACCTAGTGTAGATGGGTGTCTATCAATAAAAAAAAGCAAATAAAATAAAAATGCTTCTTTTATTAATGACATTCGAGAGGTGCCCGCGAGGGTCGCACAGAAGTCCAAAAGCCATTCCAAGGTTCATCGCCGCTGCAAGTGTCAGCGCCGCTGCAAGGGTCAGCGCCGCTTCAAGTGCCAGCGCCACTGCAAGTGTCAACGTCGCTACAAGGGTCAGCGCCGCTGCAAGTGTCTGCACCACTACAAGGGTCAGCGCCGCTCCAAGTGCTAGTGCCACTTCAAGTGCCAGCGCCGCTGCAAGTGTCAATGTCGCTGCAAGGGTCAGTGCCGCTGCAAGTGTCTGCGCCGCTTCAAGGGTCTGTGCCGCTGCAAGTGTCAGCAGCGCTGGAAGTGTCAGCACTGCTGCAAGTGTCAATGCCACTGCAAGGGTCAGCGCCACTTCAAGCGTCATCGCCACTACAACAAGGGTCACTATAGCAATAACATTCGAGAGGTGCCCGCAAGGGTCACCAAAAAAATCCAAAATTAAGAAGTACCACTGTAAGGGTCAGCGCCGCTACAAGGGTCATTGCAGTAATGACAGTCGAGAGAGTCAGCGTCACTGCAAGGCTCTGCGCCACTGCAAGAGTCACTGCAGAAATGTTATTCGAGAAGTGCCGCTACAAGGGTTTCGGCAGAAACTCATATTGAGGGAGTAGCTATCACGAGCAACTCCTCATCATGAAACATCAGTCTCTAAATGAACAACAACATTGACACTTTACTTTCTTGTATAGGTTGCCTAGTCGAGCAAGCAGGGCTCGAACAGGCGTGTTGGGACCTCCTGGGAGTTTTTGGCTTGGCGGCTGAGGAACAAGGTATGTTGAGCAAGCTCAACCACTTAGCGCTATAGGATTGAGAGAATACAAGTAGGAAGACCCAGAAGTCACTCAAGACTACACACACTTCACACTTGATCACAAGTGAAGTGAGCAACCAAAGAGCTGGCTACTCACAAGAAATAAACTCTTTACAAGAAAACGACTTTTCCAGAAGAGGGGGTCCTCAAGGTCCCTCTCAAGAAAAACAACATTTTTTAAAGGAAAGGAGTCTTTAAGGTCTCCTCTCTCAAGATTTGCAAAATTGCACCACAAGTTACCGTTTCAAAAGATAACTACCAAATCTGATAATTTGTCTCCATTAGGGGACATATGTGCTTTTTTGACTTTTAGTCGGCGCCAGGTGGCGCCTGTAGAGGGGACAGGCAGGCTCCCTACAGGTAGGGACAAATGGTACACTTAAGACATTGTTCCCCACCAACTCCCTCAATTTTGGCGCCCAAAAATGCCACTCACCCCTAATGCCCCCGTATAAATAGACCTATGGGCAAGGTCAAGAGAAGGACAATATAAATTGCACTGTTACTCTGCCAAAATATCACCAGACCTACCTAAGTATTCTCTCCCTGCTCATTCTCTTAGTGATGAGTGCCTCGTTCCTTCACTCCCCACTGACAGCCATCACTCTCAAGTGTTTCCCTTGAGAAAATTACTATTTTTACTGTGAAAGTTCATCTTCTTGCAGGGAGTGAGTTGAAGCTTGAGTTCCATTGTTACCAGAAGGAGAAGTTTTCTTCAGAAGTTGAACCAGGAGACCTTAAAGACCTTGCAGGCAGCGTCCGTTGGAGTGGGTCACACCTCACCCTTTCCAGTTATTCATAGACCCCAGTCTCACTACCCTCCTACATTTGGCGACTCTGCTGGGGAGGTATTCTCACTTCCATTGACAAAGAAGGTTTTAATGTCTCTAAGCAGTTGGTTTTTGAGGACATTCCATCTGGTAATGGAGCTCACAGTGACCAGACTACTTAGGAAGAAGTGGTGGTGATCGGAGCTAAGGTGCCCGCGCCTCAGGGAGGGAAGACCAGTCCGCCGGTAGTGGCTCCAATGGAAGGTATGAATCTTATGGCAATGTTTTTTGACTTTTTAAAGCAAAACAACGTGGATATATCAAGCTTGGGTCAAGGTTATGTGATACCTGCTGCTACCCCTTCTGGAGGGGTAGCCACTCCTATTACGATTCCGACAGAGACGATTCCGTCTCGGAAGGCGGCGTCGGAGAAGGTCCTGGCACCAACAAGTTCTCTAGCTGCTAAAAGCACATGTTTGGAGGAGTCACCCTCTAAGGCTGTTACTATGGAAGAAGTGTTGAAGATACTCTAATCCTCTCAAAGAGAGGGTTCCCACCTATACGAGGAGTTACAAGAACCCTATCCACAAGAAGTAAGTGAATAGCCATACCCTGAGGGGTATATTCCACCAAAATTTATCAAGTTTGGCGGTAGGGGGGAGAACCCTAGAGAGCAAGTGAAGAGGTTCGCCGAGTACCTAGGAGTACATGCTGGCGACAAGAACCTGAGGTTGAGGGAGTTTTCTAAGACTCTCACTGGGAAGGCTTATACATGGTATTCCCACCTGGCGCCTAACAACGTCCCTACTTGGGAAGAGATGCACAGGCAGTTCCTCCAGAAGTTTTTTATAGCGGAGGACGAATTTACACTGAGGCACCTGGCTCAAGAGGTCCAGAAGCCAGGAGAAGAGTTGATGCACTACATCAAGTGATTTCGTGAGAGGGCCTTAGATGTCCACGAGGACGTGGCGGAGGCCAGGTTGCTACAGATATGTGTGAAAGGACTCTTAGAAGAGTATAAGCTGCACTTGATCAACGAAACTAGAGATGGAACTTTCAGAGAATTCACCAGGGCCGCCAGCAACATAGCTATGATAATCAAACCAAGAGCCCCGGGTTGGAGGACGTAAGTTCCACTGACTCTCGGGAGGTTTCAAGTTTTGAGGAGGCAAGAGGTTAACTATGTGGACGGGAGTAACAAAGGGAAGAAGGGAGGCTCTGGGGCCAAGACTGACAGTCCCGATAACAAGAGAAAATTTGGGGAAGATGTCACTCCGCCACTACCGTGCAGCGTAGCTGAGGCTATGGATTGTTACCGCACCTTAGTGCGAGAAGGTGTAACAGGACCTCCCCACCTAAAAGGAGAAACCCCCACTGCAGCTGACAAAGCCAATCCAAAGTACTGCGAATTGCACCAACGAGTGCAACACTCTACCAAGGATTATTACTACTTGCGAAGGATTATTGGTGAGCAGATGGCCAACGGTACCTTGCAGATACCCCCTGTGGACGTTAACGAGAACCCACTTCCTGCGCATCACTTTGGCACCGCCAACATGGTAGTTTCCTACGACGAAGAAGCTAGAAGAAGTCTTATGAAGCGGGAGAGTGGCGAGTAGTTATGCGAGGAGTTAGAAAATCTATCACTGAGAAGACTTGAGCTAGAATGAAAGCAAGAGGAGTGGTTCTTCACTCCGGAACATGAAAATGGAAGTGGGGAAGTTGAGGAAGTGGCTCTCTCAGAAGACGAGGTAGACGTCATCCTCGCTCTAGATGAGGGATGGACCTCTGAAGCGGAGTATGTTTGTAGTGCCCAGACGTACGAGGTAGACTTAGATTCTGAATGTGACGCCATAGCGAGGAGCCCCAAGTTCAAGTGGTTTTTCGACCAGATAGGGGTGAAGTACGACACGAGGGTGTCCATCACGAGGAAAGTCTTGGAGGCAGTGCAGCAGCGGGGAGACCCTTCGCTAAATTGGCAGGGGCCAATCAGAAGGATGATTAAGAAGTATACTTCTGAAGTGGTGTTTTCAGAAGCAGATAGGGTGGTGCCCTACTTACACACCCGCCCATTGTACGTTATAGCCATAATTAATGGAGTCTCATTTCCAAGGGCGTTGATGGATGGAGGAGCATCCATTAACATCATGCCGATCAGTACATTATACGAAATAGGAATTGACCAGGAGAAGGTGGTTCCGGTACCACTAGTAATTTCCGAATTCGACAACGTCAGAATGCAGTCTATTGGATACGTGAATGTGGGAATTAAGTTGGGAAATTTCACCTCCCACATCAAATTTCATGTTATTAACACTAACACCAGCTACCAATTACTCGTTAAAAGGGCATGGATGCACACTCATGGCGTAGTGCCTTCCACCTACCATCAATACGCGAAGGCAAACATTAGAGGTACATAGATAGTGATCAAGGCCATGCACAGACCCTTCGCCGTTGAGGAGGACCACCTGGTAGATGCTTCCTTCTACACCGAGTTAGATGAGGAAAGAAAGGTCTCTACAAGAAAACTAGTAGGAATCAAGGTAGCTGAGGGAAGGGTCCCGCAGAAGAAATCCGTTCATGACCGTCTAGGGGAGAGGATAATCACCCATATGGAAAAAGGAAAGAGGAAAGTAGAGGAGGTATCTAGACCCCCTCGAACTTGCAAGAAAGTGGTCTTGCCTGATGGAAAGATCATCTACCATTTATAACGGTCTGCGCGAACGATGTTCTGGGATGAGAGCATCGACCCGATGCTCGAGTGTTTTATCGTTGATGAATCCCATATTATTGAACATGTTGACAAACCAGAAGAAGCTCCAGAGTGCATGCAAGACGGACCCAAAGAGCAGCTGCAGGAATTAGAGGAAATCAAGTTGGGGTCAGAAGAGGGTGAGAGTAGACCCGTTCTAATCTCCAAGTGCCTGGAACCGAAGTAGAATGAAGAGCTCATTGAGCTACTTAAGGAGTTCACTAATGTATTTGCTTGGAAGTACACGGAGATGCCAGGAATAGACGCAGAAGTGAGCTCTCATAGATTGAACATCCTTCCCAATGCCCTTCCGGTAAGGCAAGCCACACGCACATATAAAGCAGACCTTGATTTGAAAATAAAAGCTGAGGTGGAGAAGTTGTTAGCGGCAGGGTTCATCAAGCCTATTCAGCACCCCATATGGCTGTCTAGCATAGTGCCAGTGGCAAAGAAAGATGAGACCCAAATCAGAATCTGTGTAGATTTTCGTGACTTAAACAAGGCATGTCCTAAGGATGAATTCCCACTACCCAGCATAGACAGCTTAGTGGATTCCACCGCGGGACATGAGATGTATAGCTTCATGGACGGGTATGTTGGCTATAACCAGATTAAAATGGACCCCGTCGATGCAGAGTAGACTGCCTTTCGCACATCGTTAGGGAACTTTCACTATACAGTTATGCCCTTCGAATTGAATAACATTGGAGCCACATACCAGCGGACCATGATGGCAATTTTTCATGACTTATTTCATGATATACTAGAATTCTATGTGGATGATCTGCTGGTGAAGTCTAAGAAAAAAAAAAGCATATTTAGTATCTTAGGAGAGTATTCGAAAGGTGTCGTCGGTATAAGATCAGAATGAATCCCTCAAAGTGTGACTTTGGGTTACTGCAGGGAAATTCTTAGGTTTTGTGGTAAATAGACAAGGGGTGAAAGTGGATGTAGAGAAGATGAAATCCATTGCGATGATGCCACCGCCCAAGAGTCAGAGACAACTTAAGATCTTCGTGGGAAAGGTATCCTCCCTGCGGAGGTTTATACCTGCGTTGGCAGAAGTAACTCACCCGTTCGCGCCTCTACTAAAAGACAAAGCCAAGTGGGTTTGGGGAGAAAGGCAAGAGAGTGCGTTCGAAAAGATTAAAGAAATCCTAGCCTCTCCTTCCACGATGATTCCCCCCGAAGACGGAGCGCCGCTGCTGCTCTACCTTACTTCTACAGAGAGGTCGATAGGGGCCCTCTTGGTGCAAGAGAAATAAGGAGCGGAAAATCCGTTCTACTACCTATAAAGAGTAATATTCAGAACAGAATCTAGATACACCAGCGTTGAGAGGCACTGCCTGGCGCTGGTATTTATAGCCCAGAAGTTGAGACACTATCTTCTAGCCTTCACAATTCACATAGTCACCAAGTGTGATCCCATCAAGTACCTCCTAGCACGGACTATACTCATGGGACGAGAAGCAAGGTGGTTTTTGATCTTGTCAGAATACGATCTAAAATGCATAGTGCCTAAATGCATTAAAATCCAGGCAGTAGCAGATCTGCTTGCCCACTTTCCCAGTGGGGTTTTCGAACCACCTAGTGAAGAGCTGCCTGGAGAAAGTTTTCAAGCATGCATGGCGGAGGAGGTGAAGAAGTGGTTTATGGAGTTTGATGGTTCCGGTGCTCAAGTAACAGGTGGAGCCGGCGTCATACTGACAGATGGGAAAGAGAAGATTACCCTCTCTTTCAAGTTAGATTTTAAATGCTCAAATAATGAAGCTGAGTACGAAGCCCTCATTCTAGGGATGTTGGAAGCACTCAGAAGAGGGATCAGGGTATTGTGTATACGAGGGGACTCCAATCTGGTAGTAAGGCAGGTCAATGGAGAGTTTTCCCTTAAACATGCCAACTTGGCGTCGTACAGACACATCATCCAAAGACTGCTGGGATAGTTCTTAGAAGTAACTATGGAGAGGCAGGCGCGAACGATGAACAGGCACCCTGACGCGCTCGCCACCATATCACAAAAGTTAGACATGGAGGAGTCAGAAGCAACCATCACAGTGAGGCGGAGAATGGGACCCACTACTGTAAAGTCCTTATTCCCAAGTAACGAGGGGGAAGATTGGAGGCGTCTGGTAGAGAAGCAACTTGAAACTAGGTAAGGGACAATGAAAATATTAGAGTTAACCAATTATCTTGTGCTGCAGGGAACTCTCTACTTCAAGAGTCCAGAAGGGTTTCTGGCAAGGTGCGTAGGGGAGCAAGAAGCCAAGGAGAGGTTAATAGAAATGCACCAGAAGCACCGCGGAGATACGAATATCCCCCTTTACAGACGACTACAGCAAAACGGGTATTATTGGCCCGCCATGAGCGTAGAAGCGGCCCGCTTGCAACAAAGTTATTTAAAGTGCCAAGCTAATTTTGACCAGCCGATGGAGGCTAACTTTGTGGAAGCCTTCGAAGATTGGAGACAGTCGTACCTAGCATATCTAAAAGATAGGGAGCTGCCTGTCGAGAGAGCGGATGAAATTGACCTTAGAAAAAGGATAGCCCGTTTCTACTTGGTCAAGGGAGAGTTATATAGGAAAGGGTACAATGAGAAGGCACTAAGGTGCGTAGCCAAAGAGGAGGTGGAAAGGGTGATGAAAGAAGCTCATGAGCCCTCCCACATGGGAGGCGCCAAGCTGTATGATCAACTGATGACGCTGGGATACTACTGGCCAACCATGGAGGCTGACTCCATTGGATATGTGAAAAAGTGTAGAGCATGTCAAGTGCATGGAAACATGGTGCACGCTCCCTCCGTCAATCTACAAAGCTTGGAAACCCCTTATCCCTTCCACACATGGGCGTTCGACCTGGTGGGAAAGATCGCCCCAGCATCTCACGGCAAGGCTTTTATCATTGTGGCTACAAAATTGTACACCAAATGGGCGGAAGCCATTCCTTTAAGGAGAGTCACCGCCCAAGTGGTAAACCAGTTTATAAAGGAGTATATCATCTGCAGGTTTGGTATACCCAAAGTGATCCTAACGGATAATGGGAAGCAATTTGTATGCAAAGAGATGGCCCCCCTCACAGACAAGTATAAGACCGTGTATAATAGCTCAACAATATCCTACCACAAGGGCAATGGCCAAGCAGAGGCTACCAATAAGACCCTAATAAATATTTTGAAGAAAATGCTAGAGGACATGCCGGGAGCATGGGATGAGAAGTTACCTATGGTGTTATGGGCCTACCGTACTTCGAAAAGAAAGCCAACAGGGTTCACCCCCTTCTCTCTAGTATATGGGACCGAAGTTGTCCTACCAGTGGAACTGGTGGTACCTTCAGCCAGAATTTCTCTTAGCATTGGGCTCATCCCATACCCAAGGCATGTGCAACTGGAGGCGTTGGATGATCATAGAGACAAGGCGAGAGAGAATTTCAAAGTCTACACTCAGTAACTGTCCAGGGCCTACGAAAACTTGGTCAAGCCTAGAGAATTCCAGGTGGGAGATTATATCCTACGAGCATCAACTCACCATCTCCGTAGTATGTCGGCATCAAAATTCAAACCTAACTGGGAAGGCACTTTTGTCGTCAGAGGAGTGGGGAAGTCGGGCTACTGCCAAATATCAGAACCAGAGAGTGATTACCTCCAGTCCATCAACTACAAGAGAGTACAAAAAAATCAGGAACTTTGCTCACTACACTTGGGAGGTAAGTCCATCCTAAGAGAAAGTATACTGAGCAAAGTCTCCCAGACATAAATTAATAGAGAATATAGAGGGAACATTGAATTCCTCCTCTTTAATATTACAAAGAACAGTGAAACTCTTAAAGAGAATATAGAGAAAGGACCCCAAAGACTAGGGGCTCGTTAATTCAAACAGTTTTTTTAATAAAATCAGGCTTTCGGGAAAGGGGCAGGGGTCACCCTCATCTCCAACCTAGCCTCTATGACTATAAGCAGTAATATACAGGAATACCCCCACAGACAGGAGGGGCAATCCAAGAAAGTCACATGCCAACACCTCATAGCTACAAGAGGTGCATTTTCAAAAAAAATATATACAATATGATAATACATAACTTTTCATATTAATGCAAATACCCCGTAGTATATGGGGTAGCCACCAGTAGACTAAATGCTCACAGAAATTAGAGCAAGTCATATAAAACAAACACCCACAGTATAAAGGGAGAACAAAGGAAAAAGAAAGTGCAGAAGAAAAAAAGTGTCTTATTCAGGAATGATAAGTGATTATGAGCACTACAAAGCAAGAAGTAGCCTATCTACTAGAAACCACAAAAAATAAATCATCACGCGCGATGGTACCTGCATACGACGGACCAGCCTCCCACAGAAGCTCTTCCTCCAACCTGATGAATTTAGCCTCATCCTCCTCATCGCCAGACTCGAGTCTGGCAAGCTCCACTTGTAGTAAGGCGATCTAATTCCGGATCCTCATAGCCTCAGCGTACCGTTGCTCAACTCTAGACTGTCGGGAAGTGTGAAATCTCACTATCTTTCGGAAAGGAACACTCAGAAAGGGGCGAACCCCCGCTTCAAGCCAATACAAATGAAAATGATAGAATTCCTATAAGTCGCGGAGAGCATCCAAGAATAGCAAAATGGAAGAGCTAGTCAGCTTAGCAGGGGAGGTAGCCAAGAACTCATGAACATGGCTGGCAAGAGCCCTCAGGTTGAAGGCCGTAAGACTTTCAATCTGAAGTATACTCTGAGAAGTGAATGTCTAGGGATGGTGCTCCAAGATGAGATCCAAGAGCTGACGCTCATGTACCCCGAATCGGCCTGGTAACTCCTCACGTCATAGCCTACTAGAAATAGTCACAGCATCCTCTACTTCATCATCGCCATCGGAGTGGCGAGACCCCGCCTCAGAAGGAAGGAAAGAAGACTCTCCACCAGAATCAGCTTCACCGACCAAAGGAGTGAACTCAGAACTATGATCTCTCTCCACAGTCGCCCCACTACCAGTCTCCACAGCCATCGGAGCACCCTTATGCACCTGGAAATAATGAGACAAGGGTGAAATGAGAATGCTTGCACAGTATACGTAAGAAGAAAAGAGGGGAATAATAAAAAAGAGTGGGTATGCCAGTTTAATACCTCTCTCGCAGTTACCCCACTGCCAAACTCCACAGTCATCGGAGTACTCTCATGCACCTGGAAACAATGAGACAAGGGTGAAATGAGAATGCTTGCACAGTATACGCAAGAAGGGGAATAGTAAAAAGAGGGGGTATGCCAGTTTAATACCTCTCTCACAGTTACCCCACTGCCAGACTCCACAGTCATCGGAGTACTCTCATGCACCTGGAAACAATGAGACAAGGGTGAAATGAGAATGCTTGCATAGTATAAGCAAGAAGAAAAGAGGGGAATAGTAAAAAGAGGGGGTATGCCAGTCTAATACCTCTCTCGCAGTTGCCCCACTGCTAGACTCCACAGTCATCGGAGTACTTTCATGCACCTATAAACAAGAAAAAAAAGGTGAAATGAGAACGCTTGCACAGTATAAGTATGCTAGTTTAATACCTCTCTCACAGCCATCCCATTCTCTGACTCCATAAGTGTTGGAGCAACTTCATCCGGATCCTTAGTCATCAGAGCGGCCTCGCTCACCTAGAGACAATGCAACAAAGGTGAAGATGGGAATGCTTGCGCAATTTAAACAAAATAATAAAGACATAAGAATGACATGAGGGAAGTAGATACTCTTATACACTGTACCAGAATAACGCCCTCCATAACGGTCATAGAAGGAGGAGCAGGGGCTCCCATAGGGGCAACAACACTGGTCGATGCTCCAGAAGTGGCTGTCTCAGCAACCAGTGCCTCTAAAGAAGCTAACTCAACCTCAGGCACTTTCTGAAGAACAACCTCAGTGACGGAGGGCGTGAGGGGTAGGCGAGGCTGCGAGTGACAAGAAAGGGCGAGAGGTAACAAATTAGTTACTCCATGAATGATAAATACGTCAATTAAAAAAAAGAGGGAGAGGGAAACTCCTAAAAAGAACCACAGAGACACCTACCTGAAGGGGTGCGATAACAGGACAAACTGGCCCATGTATAGGGGCTGTTGAAGAGACAGTAGCAGGAGCCACACTCGAAACAGCGCCAAGGGATAACTGCGATAAAGTAAAAGAGGGCTACGATAAGTACAGGCTGGATAGATAAGAAATATAGAACCAAGAAAATAAGAGAGTACCTGAACCCCATCCAAAGGGGAAGCACAGAAAAGGACGGTCGGTGCAGTAAGGGCTGTGCTGATAGCCTGCAAAGAATGAAAGAATGTTATTCATCGCATGATCGAGGAAAAAGAGATTCCATGCTTAGGCGGAAAGGCCTAACCTAAAGTGTAGGCTCACTGGTTAAAGCCACAGTAAATATTGGGCCACGAGAGATCGCCTAAACCAAAGGTCTACTGTCCATATATACACAGACCCTAGGGATAGAAATTCTCCCCGAAGAGGATAAACCCGGGGCGATAACGCCAGGTAAGGGAGGAGCCCCTCCCTGAGAAGAAAGTCCAAGAGCCATTAGGACTCCTATTAAAAGGAAACAAATATTCAAAAGTAAAAATGCGTACCTCAGATGAAGAGGCGTCCAGGGGCTCAGCTGCAAAAGTGCCCACCGTCGAGATAAGAGAAGATAATGTGACAACGCCATAAGACATAACCCTCTACGCATGGTAAATGGATAAATAAAAGGAAGAAGTAAAGAGAAAATGGCACAGTGAAAGTTTTGAGAATAGTGAGGCATACCTGAGGAGAAGGAGAAGCCACAAGGGTGGTCCTGGTGATGGTAAAGTGCACAGATGAAAACTGGGGGGAAATGACAGCGTACACAACCAAAATATAGTTAGAAGACTAACAAATTACAACAGATGGTAAAAGAATTAAGGAGACAACAAACCTCTCTAAAAGGGCCTCGGGAAGAAATGAGCATGGAGTTCCTCTCCCGCTGAAAGGGCGTCAATCGTAGTGGGGGAAGAGGAGAACTACTTGCCTCTATGGAAATGACCTGCACAAATATGACAAAATGCTTTAATTAACAAATAAAAAAATAATGAGGGGGAAGAAAGAAAATCATATGCAAAAAATATAGACAAGTAAAGGGGAACGCTTACAGTAGCAGGGCGCGTAGTCTGGCTATAAGGGAGATGGGTGGGGCTAACCCCCCCAGGAGAATGGGATGCCTCATCATCACTATAAGACTCTCTGGAGACTGATAACAAAGCATAAGTGTCAGTAGTGCTTTCTCTATGGAAACCCAGGCCGCCCATATCACCCGAAGAAGAACTATGGTCGTCACAGGAAGGGGTGCTTCCATAATCAACTAGTTCCTCTTCCAATGAAGGGGAGGGAGATAAATAAACTCCGAGAGAACTAGTTCCACTAAGTAAAGAATGTCGTGATATAGTACCTTTCGCAATGGGAATAGATACGACCCGTGCCTCCGAGGAAGCAAGGCTCGGTGAGGAGTAGACTTTCCCTTTCACTACTTGGGAAGTCTCCCCCACCCCAAGATTGCCACTATCAGACTCTTGATCCACCGTAGAGGAAGCATCCATGCCAGCGCCATCTCCTTTCTTTTTCTTCGCAACCCGAGTCCTCATAGGAAAAGAAGGAGGAGAAGCAGTAGTAACAGGAACAAAATTGGATACATCGGCGTCAGGATGTTTCCTTTTGCTCGTAGTAGAGGTGATCTCTTTCCCTCTGCTTTTTGGTGGCTTCTAGACTTCATAGGGGGAAGCTCAGTCGGCGGAGGTGGAAGTGACTCGTCAATGAGAGGTTTCACTAAAATGGGAATGACCTACTCCAAGGGTGGCGTGGAGGTGGTACTGAGAAACCAAGGATCTTTCTACGTCCACCTGACCAAAAACTGAGCTCTGGTGTATTTAATGGGGTTAGTCTCATGAGGGGGACCAACTACACATTCTTGGATAAGACAGACCTACCGCTGCCAAAGAAGGAACCAAGATGAAGTGAATGAAGGATGATAATCGCAGGGAGGCACATAGAGACCACCCAAACCACTGAACCTACGGAATAATCCCTGAAGAGTAAATCCAGCACACGCCTCTGAAAATGCCTCAGAATGACTGTTGTAGGTAGGAAGAGGAGGGGTGTGAACGCCCTAATCATAACCGAACTGTCGTCTTGCCCTGTCAGAATGATAAGATTCAGCACACGGACCTAGATCGGTCCAATAAGGGAGGTGACATGGTAAGAGCATCGTCACCACATTAATATGAGGACACGTAGAAATCGACCCCACTGCTGAAGGGCAATAAAAGGTCCCGCCATCGCTAGAGAAAGAAAGCCAGTTGAAAGTTCCCCTAGGGGGCTTGGTATAAGGCCGAAACTGAAACTCCTCGATATCGTCGATCAACATTCCCAGAGATTGCTTGGGAACTTTCTTATGCCACCGGAGAAGTCTCGCATCGTCGCTATGACAAGCGTGAGCCCCTGAAGTAAAGTGGGGGAAATTCTCAAATAAAAAGGCCATTAAGAGAGGGGCGTTGGCATGATTAGCAACATCATACCGACCGCAGGACCTCTCTACATCTATGTGTGCTCGGTCCATCCAGGTGTAAAAAGAACCTAAGGTCAGGGCGGCCATGGGTATCGACCTACCGTGAGACAATCGTACAGCCAATCTAAAAAGAAGTTCGCGAGGACAGTTTTCGGGCTTACCTGGTAGAAGGAACCGAGTCAGAAATGTAACGAGGAAAGCAGCTAAATGTGAAGGAGAGTGGAGCTTAGGACCATCCTGGGATCTGGGGGCTTCACGTGAAGTCTCCCCCTTCTGCAACTTCTCAAAATCTCTGAACCAGTATCTTTGTCATTTGGCAAAGGAATGCTTGGAATGATCAGAAATTGCACTGTTACTCTGCCAAAATATCACCAGACCTACCATGTATTCTCTCCCTGCTCATTCTCTTAGTGCTGAGTGCCTTGCTCCTTCACTCCCCACTGACTGCCATCACTCTCAGGTGTTTCCCTTGAGAAAATTACTATTTTTGCTGTGAAATTTCATCTTCTTGCAGGGAGTGAGTTGAAGCTTGAGTTCCATTGTTACCAGAAGGAGAAGTTTTCTTCAGAAGTTGAACCAGGAGGCCTTAAAGACCTTTCAGGCAGCGTCCATTAGAGTGGGTCACGCCTCACCCTTTCTAGTTATTCATAGACCCCAGTCTCACTACCCTCCTACACCTAGTTTAGATTATAATAAAAGGTTACTACGAATATGACCTTTCATCTTGGTTTTAGAGACATTGCTTTTTTGAGGCTGATTACGGTGGGGTTTCTGAGTTCAACATAAATTTGACTCAAGTGTTTCTATTTGGGAGTTACGAATATATCTCTGACTTCAGACTTTAACCTCAGATACGAACACTTATATCGAACTCTTAAGTTTCGAGAAACCAAATTAATATAAAAAGGGATGCAATTCTATCAATGACGATCTTCTCAAGATAATTTTTTTATAAAACATAATAGGACTTGCAATTTAGTTCTTGAAATCACTTAGGGGACTATAGTTTTTTTGAGTGTGGTGTTTCTTCCATACAAAAATGGAACTTTCTTTTGCTCAACAAAATGGGATTTTGTTAGTATGAAAAACGATACTTCTACTTTATAACAGATGGTTCTGCAACGCGAACTATCCTCTACTTTCATAGCATTTTTAGAATTTGACTATGACATTACTAGAGACTTTAATTGATGTATAGTTTTCATTACTACAAAGATAATTAAAAGTCTACAACTTTCAGGTGTCATTTTTCACAAATCATGAGGTTTAATATTTCGCAAATGGATGTGAAGTGACATATAATCCGAATTATATGAATTTAGAGACTCCTCAGATTCGATGATATATCCGATTAACGTGTCTTCTACCATTGGAAAGATTAAAATATGTACAAATTTATTGTCGACCTTTTCCACATAAATATGAGGTTTGAATTATCCAAAATACACATGAAGCGTCATGTAGTGTGAACCATCTAAATTTGGACACTTTTTGTCTTTGCTACTTAAATGTGCCACCATTAGGGATGAGTGGGTCTTGAGTTAAAATGTTTTCACTTGTAATAGGAAGGAGAAAGTACGTTAAGGTTGTGATGGATTCTTATTTGATTTATCCTTTCTAAAGGACAATGTCAAACATGTTCAAGGTTTGAAGACTGATTAAGAGTGGGGTGATTTTACACGTCAAGGGGTTATCTCTGTTATAAAATGTTAATAAGGATGGGTAGGTAAGGGATGGTGAGATCCTATAAAATATATGGTCCTTATGATTTTTAAAAACTAAGGGTTCCTTATTATTACTATCACGAAAATATTAGAAATAGTGAGTCTCTTTGGCATCCATATATCCCTTGATGTAGAGTGTGTGCTTTCGTATGATTATCATTAAAATTGTGGGATGGATGGAAGGTTGTGGTAGTTGGGTTAGGTACTTCCCTGGGGTCTGTTGAGGATCACTCCTCAATATTCCTCCATGATTGGTCTTGATGTAAAAAATTAGATTTGATCTAATTAATTAATCACAGATAAAATAGGAAATAAAAATAAGACAAAGGATTTTTAAAGTGGTTTGGCCTTATAAAATGGCCTACGTCCACTGTTTGTATTGCGAGTGTTTGCCTTAATCTCGATGGTGATTACAAGAGCTTACTCCCCCTTGTGGAAGGTGTTACAACGTATTTATAGCTTTGGGGTTGTCACTATGAATAGGTGATATGTTGTTATTTAATAGACATATACATCTGTATAATAAGAATGTTTCATTGAATCCGATGTTCATTGAATGTATAATTATCGCTTGGTCTTCCTGGCTAGATGCTCTGCATGCTGAGTAGGTCATCGTGCTATGTAGCTCGGGATGGTGAGTAGCTCGACAGGCTAGGTAGCTCGGTACACTAGGTAGCTAGGTGAGCATATGTGTTTTCCACGTAAGACCCACGTGACTTTATATAATTGGTCCACGTCTACTGATTAATTTCCGTATCAACAGAAGCCCTCAATATTTCATAGTTGAGTTTTCATATGAGAGTGTGAAATATTTTACTCGAACATTGCTCGAGTACCTTTGTATGTCTTGATTATTTCCATATCTCCAATACTTAGGAATTTTTCCTCTAATTTCGTTGTTTGAGCGCGAAATGGCAAATTTGTAAATATTTTGAATCTATGACGGACGCTTGGGTATTTGCGTCTTTGGTTATCTTTTAGCTGCCGAAAACGCAATTGTCTTTTCTAGTAATCATTTATTTTCCTTTTTTCCAGATGCAAGGCATTTAAAAGCGATAGAAAAAGATCATCTACTTTTTATCTCCAGATTTCTGAACTCTGTGTTTTCTCACTCCTTTTTTTATATTATCGTTTTTTCCATCGCCCCCCTTAGCAGATTTTTAAATTCTCTATAAGAATTTCTTCCTTCTTCTTTCTTTTCTTTAGTCATCAGGGTTTACCTTGTCTAATCTTTGGATAAATTTTGAGTCGATTTTGCAATTCCCTCTTGGGTTATTCTAGAAGAACCTTCTTTTTCATCTAATTTATTTTCTCTGGACGAGGGTCACTGGTTTCCATCACTTTTCATAGCTAAATGTGGATTTTCTTTTCTGCCTAATCCCTTGTGTTTAGAGTTTTGCCAATATTTTGATATTGTGCCTGCAAGAGTAGCTCTAAATATATATAAGGTAGTTAATGGTGTACATAGGTTAAACCAGATTCATGGAACTCATTTAGGGATCCCTGAAAGTATGTTTTGTTATAAATAGGTTACCAGTGATACCACATTTTATTTAAAAACTAGGTTTTCCAATAGAGCTTTAGTAGTCAATCTTCCCGATGCTAATAGGGACTATTTTGATCATGGGGTTGTGATGAAAAATTGGCAACACCCTCCAATAAAAGGAAATGATGTGTACCAAGGTCCCAGATGTCCACTTTATGGCAATGGGATAGGTTATTTTCAATTATTTGATTTAGCTCTGTTTATGTTTAATAAAATGCATCACTGATATTCATGTTTGCTTTTACAGTTGATAACAAAAAAAAGCTCCCAAAAGAGACTGATATTAATATAAAAGCTTTGAAACTCATCTAGGGTTTGCATCAATAAGTTAACGGGGAGCACGTTAGAGCTACTTCTTATTTGCTGAGATACAAAAATACCACGTCTTCTTTCATTCATCGTCCTCTTAACCCTACTGTGGTAATCGATCTTGATCAAGTACCAGCATCTCGAGCAAGTGCCGAAGAACCCTCTTCTGACTTGAATACTTCTATTTTTGATTTCATGAAGAAGATGAGTAGAATGCCTTCTTTCTTTCTCAAGGATGCTCCTGGTACTAATGAAACAAAGAAGAGTGATTAGGCACATATTCTTCACATTTATCCCCTTAATTTCGGTATTTTTATGATCCCGTGCAGTGTATCTAGCTTGGATTTGTCTCTTATTTATGCTACTAACCTTTTTTGGCAAGTATTTCGTGTTTTGTATATTTCTCATGTGTTTTACAGGTATTTCATGCGAGTTAGTGAGAATGAGAACTCAAAATAGTGAAAGAAACCAAGAAACGGGGAGTTGAGGGGTATTTTCGTAATTTTTTAGCCTTAGTACGAAGTTGGGGCCAACTAGAAAGTTGAAGAGCTCTAAATTACAAGAATACTGGAACAAAACGTCACCTCAATCCGAGCTACGGTGAAGAAGTTACGATGTTTTGAAGTTGTGCGATAATGAAGAGTCTGGATGTGCGGATTTCTGTAATTAATTATGCATTTAATGCAGGGCAACTCTTGGAAAACTTGTGCCACAAGCGAAATTAGATTCCAAATTCGTACAACTTGGTCCTATAAAAGACCAAGCCCTACCTCATTTTCAAAAGAGGAGTTGAATTCTAGAGAGAGGGAGTCAAATTCTAGAGGGTAGGAGTAGGATTAGAGAGAGAAAGTTAGATTGTAGTTTTCTTTGGTAGAAGTTTTCATAAACCCTAGTTGTAATTTTGAAGAAGAAGTTTTACTGGATTCAAATTCATCTCTTTCTCCTCTTGCTAAATACAAGTATCAATTTCTATTCTCTATTTTATTTTTCCATTCAATTCTCAATTATTTTGCAAATTGTTAACAATGTTTGTTAGAGTTTTCTTTTGTTTTCATCATGTTTAGCTAATTTTTAAGGGTTTGGATGCATGAACCCATCCCGATGTAATTTATCTACGTAGAAAATAGAATATAAATATAAATTTGAAAGAATCGTGTAAGATAAGTTCACAATCATCCTAGATCTTTTCATCTCTCTTGCCCTAGGTACTTGGGATATTTAAGAATATGATGTTCGTGTAATTATTTAGCATCGCTTTATATTTATCTTTGATTTCATATGATGCGGGCTTGAACCTCATATGTGTAATGCTTAGGATCTATAAAGACTGGATTCATTCAAATGTATAATTTACAATTCTAGTATTCTAATGGGTAATTACTAGGGATTGGGGGATTGTATTCCAACCTATTTCCTCATTCATTTTAATTAGTTTTATAAATTTGTTCCAACATATTTCCCCTTGTCAACCATCATCATCTTTTTCACTTTTATTTTAGAAGTAATAAATCAATTAAATTCTATAAAACATTCCCTATGGATTCGATACCCAGACTTACTACTATACTCCATAAAAGTGTAGTTAAAAGTTTAGTTTTTTTTTGTATTGAGGTTGGAAGCCGATAACAACGACTAGCGTATTACACGGACGCTCGGTTTTCCACTCGATCAAAATGGCGCCGTTGCCGGGGAATGTTTTGTTATAGATTATAATTGATTTACTATTTCGAAAGATTTTTTTTCTTTGGATTTTTTTTAACCTTTTTTGTAGCCTTGCACAATTGAGCGCCAAGAAATGTAGAATCCTCAACCGCACACCTTTGTACTCGAATTTCCATTTACATACTATTCGGTAATCATGTCTTTTCATGGTGAGTTCGGTAATTATAATGGTTCATATGGTAATCGTTTTCAAACTTTTTATTCTCAAGACTCCGCGGCTCGACCTATTACCATTGGTGAGGCCGTTCTAACTCTGGAGTATGAAAGGCTTGCAAATGAATATCGGAGAGAAATTTATATTAAATATTCTCAAGAATCTGTGCCTAGACCTATTACCATGGGTGATGCCTTTCTAAATCTTGCGTATGAAAAGCTTGAAAACGAATATCGAAAAAAAAATCATTTTGGGGAATCCAATGAAGATTTTTCTTCCGATATTTGTGAAACTATAGAAGGTTTTCAACCAAATGAGGAATCCGAGGTTTTAGAGCCAAGGGATCCTACTTTGGAAGAATACACGCTTTATCTAACCAAAAGAGTACTGGATTTTCTTTCCACCCAAAGCACAAAGAATATCGATTATGGTCTTGTGAAGGAAATGGTCACACTTTGCGATGATGTTCGTTCTATTTTTGAAAACAAAGAGGAGGTTGAGACTTGTGTGTCACCTCAAATTTTGAAGAACATCTCATTGAAAGTGAGTCTTTCTCCCTTGAAATTCAATCTCCAAGTGATAATGAATCACTTGAGATTGAGTTTATTTCATCACCATTTTCGTTCACGGTTATTGAACCATTAGAAGTACCGCTACATTCCTATGAGTCGGTTGAAAATTCTGAAACGTTTACTCCTTTTACCGACAAAGACACTTTGCTAGAATTGTTTTCTAATATGGACTGTTCCTTTTTGTGTGCCCCTCTCCCCATACTACTTGAAAAATCTTTGGGAGGTGATTATATTTTTCTTGGATCTCAATTGTACTTGTCCCACCTAGCACCCAAACCCCCCATCATCCCGTTAAATTTTTTAATTGGCGATGGTTCATTTTCTCCATCTCACACATGCCTTCCGTTTTTCAAATGGAATTCTTATTTTTCGGGAGGCATGCATCCTAGTGAGGGTACACCATTAATCCCTCAAAGTCAAATTGTATTTTGGGTGGACCCTCAAATTTTTCGACTTCTAGTGTATGATTTATTAGCTGTTCAAATTGTAGGTTGTAAATAATTAGTTTTTTTATTATTGTTTTTTCTTTTTTATTATAGTCTAATATCGGTAGTTAAAGTTTTTGTTATTATTTTTGCTATGCTTGGTTCTAACATGTTTTGTAGATTCAATGGACTCACACTCATCAGGGATCGCTCCATTTGGGTAATATCTTTCTTTTCCTCTCTTTATGTTGTGTTCTTGATTCGCATTGAGGACAATGCAACATTTAAGTTAGGGGGTGTGGGATATTCTTCCCGTTTATTGTTTAGATTCAATGATTCAATCACATGTTCTTTCCAAGTGTGTTTTTTAGAAAATTAAAAAAAAAAAGCCAAAAATATTTTGTTCAAAATAAAAAAAAATTGGAATTTAAATTTTTCAAAAATATCACCTTTATTTTATTTAAAGTCTTAAATTGTTAACAATCAAAATGCACTAAGCCAAAATTGACCGAAGATGGAAATTGAAAGAAAATTGACGACTTTACGAATAAGTGTGGAGATTAATAAAACCCGGTGAGATTTCGAGCCTTTCAATTTTTTATGAGTTTTTAAATCAATCCGAGTTTATGATTAACTCAAAGTTCTTTTCAGCGTTTTAATAAGTCGTTGATGATCTCAATCCTTTGTTTTGATCGGTTATGGAAAATGTGTGAAATGTTGTCTCGAAATTCGTGCTAAATATATCTCTAAACTTAATTAATCTCGAGATGCATATGGTAATGTGATTAGCAGTTTGGACAATGAAGTAGGACTTCGTTTGTTACCCAAAAATATTAGCCATAAAAAGTTGTGAAAAATAAAATTATCCCTTTGCAACCCAATTTGAGCCTAATAAATTTTTCCTTTTCGTTTGATAACCCGAAAAACCCAAATAGCCCGGAATTGGGAAAATTGAGAAAATTCATCAAGTAAGTCCGAAAAGTGCAACAAAAAGGGGAAAGAAAAAAAAATATATGCTCAACAAAAATAGCAAGAAAAGAAAAAGAGAAAAAAAAAGAGAAAGGGAAAAATGAGCAAATGCCCGAAAAAGCACTAATGGACGTCATAAGAAAATTTTCCAATTCCGAACAGCCCATCCATTCCCATTTTTACACTTTTAACCCAAAAAGTCCTAACCGAGTCCAAAGTGGGAAATTGATTACCGCGTGGAGAGCTAAGACTTGAAAAGATAATATGAGAGATTAAATGGTGTGAACTAGAGGTGATGTTCCCATTTCCTAATAACTGTATTCCGATGATGAGATCTTTGCACCATATATTTCCTACTTTTCAATTTTGTATGCATGAATTTGTGTCCATTATATTTACTCTTTATATCATGCATACGGAGAGAAAATAGCCACAATCCGAGTGATTCTTTTGTGAGTGCATCCGTAAGAATTTGAATCAAAACGAATTTTTGAGAAGTAACGTAATGCTCAATCGGTGGAAATTTGAGGTTTAATTTTTGGCTTCGCACACACATACTATGGTTTGAGACATTTGAATATGAATTTATGGTGATTATTTTTCAAAAAATTTAAGTTGTACAATTTTTAAGTATTTTGATCTTTATTTGAGTCAATAAAGAATTTTGTGGATATATTCACTGCAAACCCTCACGAGACAAAACTCGTCCTACTAGGGTAACCTAGAGGTTTAAAGGCTCGTTGCATACGCTAAATGCAATCGCTTGCCTGCGAAAGTGGAATTTTATTTTAATAAAAGAATTTTCAAGAGTAGAATTTTGGCTAATTTCATTTACATTGCTCGGGACGCGCAAAGTTCTAAGATAGGGGGTGTGATTAGGCACATATTCTTCACATTTATCCCCTTAATTTTGGTATTTTTATGATCCCGTGTAGTGTATATAGCTTGGATTTGTCTCTTATTTATGCTACTAACCTTTTTTGGCAAGTATTTCGTGTTTTGTGTATTTCTCATATGTTTTACAGGTATTTCATGCGAGTTAGTGCGAATGAGAACTCAAAATAGTGAAAGAAACCAAGAAATGGAGAGTTGAAGGGTATTTTCGTAATTTTTCAGCCTTAGTCCGAAGGTGCGGCCAACTAGAAAGTTGAATATCTCCAAATTACAAGAATACGGGAAAAAACGGCACCTCAATCCGAGCTACGGTGAAGAAGTTACGATGTTTTGAAGTTGTGCGATAATGAAGAGTCTGGATGTGCGGATTTCTGTAATTAATTATGCATTTAATGTCGTGCAACTCTTGGAAAACTTGTGCCACAAGCGAAATTTGATTCCAAATTCGTGCAACTTGGTGCTATAAAATACAAAGCCCTACCTCATTTTCAAAAGAGGAGTTGAATTCTAGAGAGAGGGAGTCAAATTCTAGAGGGTAGGAGTAGGATTAGAGAGAGAAAGTTAGATTGTAGTTTTCTTTGGTAGAAGTTTTCATAAACCCTAGTTGTAATTTTGAAGAAGAAGTTTTGCTGGATTCAAATTCATCTCTTTCTCCTCTTGCTAAATACAAGTATCAATTTCTATTCTCTATTTTATTTTTCCATTCAATTCTCAATTGTTTTGCAAATTGTTAACAATGTTTGTTAGAGTTTTCTTTTGTTTTCATCATGTTTAGCTAATTTTTAAGGGTTAGGATGCATGAACCCATCCCAATGTAATTTATCTACGTAGAAAATAGAATTTAAATTTAAATTTGAATGAATCGTGTAAGATAAGTTCACAATCATCCTAGATCTTTTAATCTCTCTTGCCCTAGGTACTTGGGATATTTAAGAATATGATGTGCGTGTAATTATTTAGCACCGCTTTATATTTATCTTTGATTTCATATGATGCGGGCTTGAACCTCATATATGTAAGGCTTAGGATCTATAAAGACTGGATCGATTCAAATTTATAATTTACTATTCTAGTATTCTAATGGGTAATTACTAGGGATTGGGGGATTGTATTCCAACCTATTTCCTCATTCATTTTAATTAGTTTTATAAATTTGTTCCAACTTATTTCCCCTTGTCAACCATCATCATCTTTTTCACTTTTATTTTAGAAGTAATAAATCAATTAAATTCTATAAAACATTCCCTGTGGATTCGATACCCAGACTTACTACTATACTCCATAAAAGTGTAGTTAAAAGTTTAGGTTTTTTCTGTATTGAGGTTGGAAGCCGATAACAATGACTAGCGTATTACACGGACGCTCGGTTTTCCACTCGATCAAAATGGCGCCGTTGCCGGGGAAGGTTTTGTTATAGATTATAATTGATTTACTATTTCGAAAGATTTTTTTTTTCTTTGGATTTTTTTTAACCTTTTTTGTAGCTTTGCACAATTGAGCGCTAAGAAATGTAGAATCCTTAACCGCACACCTTTGTACTCGAATTTCCATTTACATACTATTCGGTAATCATGTCTTTTCATGGTGAGTTCGGTAATTATAATGGTTCATATGGTAATCGTTTTCAAACTTTTTATTCTCAAGACTCCGCGGCTCGACCTATTACCATTGGTGAGGCCGTTCTAACTCTGGAGTATGAAAGGCTTGCAAATGAATATCGGAGACAAATTTATATTAAATATTCTCAAGAATCTGTGCCTAGACCTATTACCATGGGTGACGCCTTTCTAAATCTTGCGTATGAAAAGCTTGAAAACGAATATCGAAAAAAAAATCATTTTGGGGAATCCAATGAAGATTTTTCTTCCGATATTTGTGAAACTATAGAAGGTTTTCAACCAAATGAGGAATCCGAGGTTTTAGAGCCAAGGGATCCTACTTTGGAAGAATACACGCTTTATCTAACAAAAAGAGTACTGGATTTTCTTTCCACCCAAAGCACAAAGAATATCGATTATGGTCTTGTGAAGGAAATGGTCACACTTTGCGATGATGTTCGTTCTATTTTGGAAAACAAAGAGGAGGTTGAGACTTGTTTGTCACCTCAAATTTTTGAAGAACATCTCATTGAAAGTGAGTCTTTCTCCCTTGAAATTCAATCCCCAAGTGATGATGAATCACTTGAGATTGAGTTTATTTCATCACCATTTTTGTTCATGGTTATTGAACCATTAGAAGTACCGCTAGATTCCTATGAGTCGGTTGAAAATTCTGAAACGTTTACACCTTTTACCGACAAAAACACTTTGCTAGAATTCTTTTCTAATATGTACTGTTCCTTTTTGTGTGCCCCTCTCCCCATACTACTTGAAAAATCTTTGGGAGGTGATTATATTTTTCTTGGATCTCAATTGTACTTGTCCCACCTAGCACCCAAACCCCCCATCATCCCGTTAAATTTTTTAATTGGTGATGGTTCATTTTCTCCATCTCACACATGCCTTCCGTTTTTCAAACGGAATTCTTATTTTTCGGGAGGCATGCATCCTAGTGAGGGTACACCATTAATCCCTCAAAGTCAAATTGTATTTTGGGTGTACCCTCAAATTTTTCGACTTCTAGTGTATGATTTATTAGCCGTTCAAATTGTAGGTTGTAAATAATTAGTTTTTTTATTATTGTTTTTTCTTTTTTATTATAGTCTAATATCGGTAGTTAAAGTTTTTGTTATTATTTTTGCTATGCTTGGTTCTAACATGTTTTGTAGATTTAATGGACTCACACTCATCAGGGATCGCTCCATTTGGGTAATATCTTTCTTTTCCTCTCTTTATGTTGTGTTCTTGATTCGCATTGAGGACAATGCAACATTTAAGTTAGGGGGTGTAGGATATTCTTCCCGTTTATTGTTTAGATTCATTGATTCAATCACATGTTCTTTCCAAGTGTGTTTTTTAGAAAATTTCAAAAAAAAAAAAGCCAAAAATATTTTGTTCAAAATAAAAAAAAATTGGAATTTAAAATTTTCAAAAATATCACCTTTATTTTATTTAAAGTCTCAAATTGTTAACAATCAAAATGCACTAAGCCAAAATTGACCGAAGATGGAAATTGAAAGAAAATTGACGACTTTACGAATAAGTGTGGAGATTAATAAAACCCGGTGAGATTTCGAGCCTTTCAATTTTTTATGAGTTTTTAAATCAATCCGAGTTTATGATTAACTCAAAGTTCTTTTCAGCGTTTTAATAAGTCGTTGATGATCTCAATCCTTTGTTTTGATCGGTTATGGAAAATGTGTGAAATGTTGTCTCGAAATTCGTGCTAAATATATCTCTAAACTTAATTAATCTCGAGATGCATATGGTAATGTGATTAGCAGTTTGGACAATGAAGTTGGCCTTCGTTTGTTACCCAAAAATATTAGCCATAAAAAGTTGTGAAAAATAAAAGTATCCCTTTGCAACCCAATTTGAGCCTAATAAATTTTTCCTTTTCGTTTGATAACCCGAAAAACCCAAATTGCCCGGAATTGGGAAAATTGAGAAAATTCATCAAGTAAGTCCGAAAAGTGCAACAAAAAGGGGAAAGAAAAAAAATATATGCTCAACAAAAATAGCAATAAAAGAAAAAGAGAAAAAAAAGAGAAATGGAAAAATGAGCAAATGCCCGAAAAAGCACAAATGGACGTCATAAGAAAATTTTCCAATTCCGAACAGCCCATCCATTCCCATTTTTACCCTTTACACCTTTTAACCCCAAAAGTCCTAACCGAGTCCAAATTGGGAAATTGATTACCGCGTGGAGAGCTAAGACTTGAAAAGATAATATGAGAGATTAAATGGTGTGAACTAGAGGTGATGTTCCCATTTCCTAATAACTGTATTCCGATGATGAGATATTTGCACCATATATTTCCTTCTTTTCAATTTTGTATGCATGAATTTGTGTCCATTATATTTACTCTTTATATCATGCATACGGAGAGAAAATAGCCACAATCCGAGTGATTCGTTTGTGAGTGCATCCGTAAGAATTTGAATCAAAACGAATTTTTGAAAAGTAACGTAATGCTCAATTGGTGGAAATTTGAGGTTTAATTTTTGGCTTCGCACACACACACTATGGTTTGAGACATTTGAATATGAATTTATGGTGATTATTTTTCAAAAAATTTAAGTTGTACAATTTTTAAGTATTTTGATCTTTATTTGAGTCAATAAAGAATTTTGTGGGTATATTCACTGCAAACCCTCACGAGACAAAACTCGTCCTACTAGGGTAACCTAGAAGTTTAAAGGCTTGTTGCATACGCTAAATGCAATCGCTAGCCTGCGAAAGTTGAATTTTATTTTAATAAAAGAATTTTCAAGAGTAGAATTTTGGCTAATTTCATTTACATTGCTCGGGACGCGCAAAGTTCTAAGATAGGGGGTGTGATTAGGCACATATTCTTCACATTTATCCCCTTAATTTCGGTATTTTTATTATCCCGGTCAGTGTATATAGCTTGGATTTGTCTCTTATTTATACTACTAACCTTTTTTGGCAAGTATTTCGTGTTTTGTGTATTTCTCATGTGTTTTATAGGTATTTCATGCGAGTTAGTGCGAATGAGAACTAAAAATAGTGAAAGAAACCAAGAAATGGAGAGTTGAAGGGTATTTTCGTAATTTTTTAGCCTTAGTCCGAAGGTGGGGCCAACTAGAAAGTTGAATATCTCTAAATTACAAGAATACTGGAAAAAACGGCACCTCAATCCGAGCTACGGTGAAGAAGTTACGATGTTTTGAAGTTGTGCGATAATGAAGAGTCTGGATGTGCGGATTTCTGTAATTAATTATGCATTTAATGCAGTGCAACTCTTGGAAAACTTGTGCTACAAGCGAAATTTGATTCCAAATTCGTGCAACTTGGTGCTATAAAAGACCAAGCCCTACCTCATTTTCAAAAGAGGAGTTGAATTCTAGAGAGAGGGAGTCAAATTCTAGAGGGTAGGAGTAGGATTAGAGAGAGAAAGTTAGATTGCAGTTTTCTTTGGTAGAAGTTTTCATAAACCCTAGTTGTAATTTTGAAGAAGAAGTTTTACTGGATTCAAATTCATCTCTTTCTCCTCTTGTTAAATACAAGTATCAATTTCTATTCTCTATTTTATTTTTCCATTCAATTCTCAATTGTTTTGCAAATTGTTAACAATGTTTGTTAGAGTTTTCTTTTGCTTTCATCATGTTTAGCTAATTTTTAAGGGTTAGGATGCATGAACCCATCCCGATGTAATTTATCTACGTAGAAAATAGAATTTAAATTTAAATTTGAAAGAATCGTGTAAGATAAGTTCACAATCATCCTAGATCTTTTAATCTCTCTTGCCCTAGGTACTTGGGATATTTAAGAATATGATGTGCATGTAATTATTTAGCACCGCTTTATATTTATCTTTGATTTCTTATGATGCGGGCTTGAACCTCATATATGTAATGCTTAGGATCTATAAAGACTGGATTCATTCAAATTTATAATTTACCATTCTAGTATTCTAATGGGTAATTACTAGGGATTGGGGGATTGTATTCCAACCTATTTCCCCATTCATTTTAATTAGTTTTATAAATTTGTTCCAACTTATTTCCCCTTGTCAACCATCATCATCTTTTTCACTTTTATTTTAGAAGTAATTAATCAATTAAATTCTATAAAACATTCCCTGTGGATTCGATACCCAGACTTACTACTATACTCCATAAAAGTGTAGTTAAAAGTTTAGGTTTTTTTTGTATTGAGGTTGGAAGCCGATAACAATGACTAGAGTATTACACGGACGCTCGGTTTTCCACTCGATCAAAATGGCGTCGTTGCCGGGGAATTTTTTGTTATAGAATATAATTGATTTACTATTTCGAAAGATTTTTTTTTCTTTGGATTCTTTTTAACCTTTTTTGTAGCCTTGCACAATTGAGCGCCAAGAAATGTAGAATCCTTAACCGCACACCTTTGTACTCGAATTTCCATTTACATACTATTCGGTAATCATGTCTTTTCATGGTGAGTTCGATAATTATAATGGTTCATATGGTAATCGTTTTCAAACTTTTTATTCTCAAGACTCCGCGGCTCGACCTATTACCATTGGTGAGGCCGTTCTAACTCTGGAGTATGAAAGGCTTGCAAATGAATATCGGAGAGAAATTTATATTAAATATTCTCAAGAATCTGTGCTTAGACCTCTTACCATGGGTGATGCCTTTCTAAATCTTGCGTATGAAAAGCTTGAAAACGAATATCGAAAAAAAAATCATTTTGGGGAATCCAATGAAGATTTTTCTTCCGATATTTGTGAAACTATAGAAGGTTTTCAACCAAATGAGGAATCCGAGGTTTTAGAGCCAAGGGATCCTACTTTGGAAGAATACACGCTTTTTCTAACCAAAAGAGTACTGGATTTTCTTTCCACCCAAAGCACAAAGAATATCGATTATGGTCTTGTGAAGGAAATGGTCACACTTTGCGATGATGTGCGTTCTATTTTGGAAAACAAAGAGGAGGTTGGGACTTGTTTGTCACCTCAAATTTTTGAAGAACATCTCATTGAAAGTGAGTCTTTCTCCCTTGAAATTCAATCTCCAAGTGATGATGAATCACTTGAGATTGAGTTTATTTCATCACCATTTTTGTTCATGGTTATTGAACCATTAGAAGTACCGCTAGATTCCTATGAGTCGGTTGAAAATTCTGAAACGTTTACACCTTTTACCGACAAAGACACTTTGCTAGAATTGTTTTCTAATATGGACTGTTCCTTTTTGTGTGCCCCTCTCCCCATACTACTTGAAAAATCTTTGGGAGGTGATTATATTTTTCTTGGATCTCAATTGTACTTGTCCCACCTAGCACCCAAACCCCCCATCATCCCGTTAAATTTTTTAATTGGTGATGGTTCATTTTCTCCATCTCACACATGCCTTTCGTTTTTCAAACGGAATTCTTATTTTTCGGGAGGCATGCATCCTAGTGAGGGTACACCATTAATCCCTCAAAGTCAAATTGTATTTTGGGTGTACCCTCAAATTTTTCGACTTCTAGTGTATGATTTATTAGCCGTTCAAATTGTAGGTTGTAAATAATTAGTTTTTTTATTATTGTTTTTTCTTTTTTATTATAGTCTAATATCGGTAGTTAAAGTTTTTGTTATTATTTTTGCTATGCTTGGTTCTAACATGTTTTGTAGATTCAATGGACTCACACTCATCAGGGATCGCTCCATTTGGGTAATATCTTTCTTTTCCTCTCTTTATGTTGTGTTCTTGATTCGCATTGAGGACAATGCAACATTTAAGTTAGGGGGTGTAGGATATTCTTCCCGTTTATTGTTTAGATTCATTGATTCAATCACATGTTCTTTCCAAATGTGTTTTTCAGAAAATTTCGAAAAAAAAAAGCCAAAAATATTTTGTTCAAAATAAAAAAAAATTGGAATTTAAATTTTTCAAAAATATCACTTTTATTTTATTTAAAGTCTCAAATTGTTAACAATCAAAATGCACTAAGCCAAAATTGACCGAAGATGGAAATTGAAAGAAAATTGACGACTTTACGAATAAGTGTGGAGATTAATAAACCCCGGTGAGATTTCGAGCCTTTCAATTTTTTATGAGTTTTTAAATCAATCCGAGTTTATGATTAACTCAAAGTTCTTTTCAGCGTTTTAATAAGTCGTTGATGATCTCAATCCTTTGTTTTGATCGGTTATGGAAAATGTGTGAAATGTTGTCTCGAAATTCGTGCTAAATATATCTCTAAACTTAATTAATCTCGAGATGCATATGGTAATGTGATTAGCAGTTTGGACAATGAAGTAGGCCTTCGTTTGTTACCCAAAAATATTAGCCATAAAAAGTTGTGAAAAATAAAAGTATCCCTTTGCGGTATTTGAGCCTAATAAATTTTTCCTTTTCGTTTGATAACCCGAAAAACCCAAATTGCCCGGAATTGGGAAAATTGAGAAAATTCATCAAGTAAGTCCGAAAAGTGCAACAAAAAGGGGAAAGAAAAAAAATATATGCTCAACAAAAATAGCAAGAAAAGAAAAAGAGAAAAAAAAAAGAGAAAGGGAAAAATGAGCAAATGCCCGAAAAAGCACTAATGGACGTCATAAGAAAATTTTCCGATTCCGAACAGCCCATCCATTCCCATTTTTACCCTTTACACCTTTTATCCGCAAAAGTCCTAACCGAGTCCAAATTGGGAAATTGATTACCGCGTGGAGAGCTAAGACTTGAAAAGATAATATGAGAGATTAAATGGTGTGAACTAGAGGTGATGTTCCCATTTCCTAATAACTATATTCCGATGATGAGATCTTTGCACCATATATTTCTTTCTTTTCAATTTTGTATGCATGAATTTGTGTCCATTATATTTACTCTTTATATCATGCATACGGAGAGAAAATAGCCACAATCCGAGTGATTCGTTTGTGAGTGCATCCGTAAGAATTTGAATCAAAACGAATTTTTGAAAAGTAACGTAATGCTCAATCGGTGGAAAATTGAGGTTTAATTTTTGGCTTCGCACACACACACTATGGTTTGAGACATTTGAATATAAATTTATGGTGATTATTTTTCAAAAAGTTTAAATTGTACAATTTTTAAGTATTTTGATCTTTATTTGAGTCAATAAAGAATTTTGTGGGTATATTCACTGTAAACCCTCACGAGACAAAACTCGTCCTACTAGGGTAACCGAGAGGTTTAAAGGCTTGTTGCATACGCTAAATGTAATCGCTTGCCTGCGAAAGTGGAATTTAATTTTAATAAAAGAATTTACAAGAGGAGAATTTTGGCTAATTTCATTTACATTTCTCGGGACGCGCAAAGTTCTAAGATAGGGGGTGTGATTAGGCACATATTCTTCACATTTATCCCCTTAATTTCGGTATTTTTATTATCCCGGGCTGTGTATATAGCTTGGATTTGTCTCTTATTTATGCTAATAACCTTTTTTGGCAAGTATTTCGTGTTTTGTGTATTTCTCATGTGTTTTACAGGTATTTCATGCGAGTTAGTGCGAATGAGAACTCAAAATAGTGAAAGAAACCAAGAAATGGAGAGTTGAAGGGTATTTTCGTAATTTTTTAGCCTTAGTCCGAAGGTGGGGCCAACTAGAAAGTTGAATATCTCTAAATTACAAGAATACTGGAAAAAACGGCACCTCAATCCGAGCTACGGTGAAGAAGTTACGATGTTTTGAAGTTGTGCGATAATGAAGAGTCTGGATGTGCGGATTTCTGTAATTAATTATGCATTTAATGCAGTGCAATTCTTGGAAAACTTGTGCCACAAGCGAAATTTGATTCCAAATTCGTGCAACTTGGTGGTATAAAAGACCAAGCCCTACCTCATTTTCAAAAGAGGAGTTGAATTCTAGAGAGAGGGAGTCAAATTCTAGAGGGTAGGAGTAGGATTAGAGAGAGAAAGTTAGATTGTAGTTTTCTTTGGTAGAAGTTTTCATAAACCCTAGTTGTAATTTTGAAGAAGAAGTTTTGCTGGATTCAAATTCATCTCTTTCTCCTCTTGCTAAATACAAGTATCAATTTATATTCTCTATTTTATTTTTCCATTCAATTCTCAATTGTTTTGCAAATTGTTAACAATGTTTGTTAGAGTTTTCTTTTGTTTTCATCATGTTTAGCTAATTTTTAAGGGTTAGGATGCATGAACCCATCCCGATGTAATTTATCTACGTAGAAAATAGAATTTAAATTTAAATTTGAATGAATCGTGTAAGATAAGTTCACAATCATCCTAGATCTTTTAATCTCTCTTGCCCTAGGTACTTGGGATATTTAAGAATATGATGTGCGTGTAATTATTTAGCACCGCTTTATATTTATCTTTGATTTCATATGATGCGGGCTTGAACCTCATATATGTAAGGCTTAGGATCTATAAAGACTGGATCGATTCAAATTTATAATTTACTATTCTAGTATTCTAATGGGTAATTATTAGGGATTGGGGGATTGTATTCCAACCTATTTCCTCATTCATTTTAATTAGTTTTATAAATTTGTTCCAACTTATTTCCCCTTGTCAACCATCATCATCTTTTTCACTTTTATTTTAGAAGTAATAAATCAATTAAATTCTATAAAACATTCCCTGTGGATTCGATACCCAGACTTACTACTATACTCCATAAAAGTGTAGTTAAAAGTTTAGGTTTTTTCTGTATTGAGGTTGGAAGCCGATAACAATGACTAGCGTATTACACGGACGTTCGGTTTTCCACTCGATCAAAATGGCGCCATTGCCGGGGAAGGTTTTGTTATAGATTATAATTGATTTACTATTTCGAAAGATTTTTTTTTTCTTTGGATTTTTTTTAACCTTTTTTGTAGCCTTGCACAATTGAGCGCTAAGAAATGTAGAATCCTCAACCGCACACCTTTGTACTCGAATTTCCATTTACATACTATTCGGTAATCATGTCTTTTCATGGTGAGTTCGGTAATTATAATGGTTCATATGGTAATCGTTTTCAAACTTTTTATTCTCAAGACTCCGCGGCTCGACCTATTACCATTGGTGAGGCCGTTCTAACTCTGGAGTATGAAAGGCTTGCAAATGAATATCGGAGAGAAATTTATATTAAATATTCTCAAGAATCTGTGCCTAGACCTATTACCATGGGTGACGCCTTTCTAAATCTTGCGTATGAAAAGCTTGAAAACGAATATCGAAAAAAAAATCATTTTGGGGAATCCAATGAAGATTTTTCTTCCGATATTTGTGAAACTATAGAAGGTTTTCAACCAAATGAGGAATCCGAGGTTTTAGAGCCAAGGGATCCTACTTTGGAAGAATACACGCTTTTTCTAACCAAAAGAGTACTGGATTTTCTTTCCACCCAAAGCACAAAGAATATCGATTATGGTCTTGTGAAGGAAATGGTCACACTTTGCGATGATGTGCGTTCTATTTTGGAAAACAAAGAGGAGGTTGAGACTTGTGTGTCACCTCAAATTTTTGAAGAACATCTCATTGAAAGTGAGTCTTTCTCCCTTGAAATTCAATCTCCAAGTGATGATGAATCACTTGAGATTGAGTTTATTTCATCACCATTTTTGTTCATGGTTATTGAACCATTAGAAGTACCGCTAGATTCCTATGAGTCGGTTGAATATTCTGAAACGTTTACACCTTTTACCGACAAAGACACTTTGCTAGAATTGTTTTCTAATATGGACTGTTTCTTTTTGTGTGCCCCTCTCCCCATACTACTTGAAAAATCTTTGGGAGGTGATTATATTTTTCTTGGATCTCAATTGTACTTGTCCCACCTAGCACCCAAACCCCCCATCATCCCGTTAAATTTTTTAATTGGTGATGGTTCATTTTCTCCATCTCACACATGCCTTCCGTTTTTCAAACGGAATTCTTATTTTTCGGGAGGCATGCATCCTAGTGAGGGTACACCATTAATCCCTCAAAGTCAAATTGTATTTTGGGTGTACCCTCAAATTTTTCGACTTCTAGTGTATGATTTATTAGCCGTTCAAATTGTAGGTTGTAAATAATTAGTTTTTTTATTATTGTTTTTTCTTTTTTATTATAGTCTAATATCGGTAGTTAAAGTTTTTGTTATTATTTTTGCTATGCTTGGTTCTAACATGTTTTGTAGATTCAATGGACTCACACTCATCAGGGATCGCTCCATTTGGGTAATATCTTTCTTTTCCTCTCTTTATGTTGTGTTCTTGATTCGCATTGAGGACAATGCAACATTTAAGTTAGGGGGTGTGGGATATTCTTCCCGTTTATTGTTTAGATTCATTGATTCAATCACATGTTCTTTCCAATTGTGTTTTTTAGAAAATTTCAAAAAAAAAAAGCCAAAAATATTTGGTTCAAAATAAAAAAAAATTGGAATTAAATTTTTCAAAAATATCACCTTTATTTTATTTAAAGTCTCAAATTGTTAACAATCAAAATGCACTAAGCCAAAATTGACCGAAGATGGAAAATGAAAGAAAATTGACGACTTTACGAATAAGTGTGGAGATTAATAAAACCCGGTGAGATTTCGAGCCTTTCAATTTTTTATGAGTTTTTAAATCAATCCGAGTTTATGATTAACTCAAAGTTCTTTTCAGTGTTTTAATAAGTCGTCGATGATCTCAATCCTTTGTTTTGATCGGTTATGGAAAATGTGTGAAATGTTGTCTCGAAATTCGTGCTAAATATATCTCTAAACTTAATTAATCTCGAGATGCATATAGTAATGTGATTAGCAATTTGGACAATGAAGTAGGCCTTCGTTTGTTACCCAAAAATATTAGCCATAAAAAGTTGTGAAAAATAAAATTATCCATTTGCAACCCAATTTGAGCCTAATAAATTTTTCCTTTTCGTTTGATAACCCGAAAAACCCAAATTGCCCGGAATTGGGAAAATTGAGAAAATTCATCAAGTAAGTCCGAAAAGTGCAACAAAAAGGGGAAAGAAAAAAAATATATGCTCAACAAAAATACCAAGAAAAGAAAAAGAGAAAAAAAAGAGAAATGGAAAAATGAGCAAATGCCCGAAAAAGCATTAATGGACGTCATAAGAAAATTTTCCAATTCCGAACAGCCCATCCATTCCCATTTTTACCCTTTACACCTTTTAACCCAAAAAGTCCTAACCGAGTCAAAATTGGGAAATTGATTACCGCGTGGAGAGCTAAGACTTGAAAAGATAATATGAGAGATTAAATGGTGTGAACTAGAGGTGATGTTCCCATTTCCTAATAACTGTATTCCGATGATGAGATCTTTGCACCATATATTTCCTTCTTTTCAATTTTGTATGCATGAATTTGTGTCCATTATATTTACTCTTTATATCATGCATACGGAGAGAAAATAGCCACAATCCGAGTGATTCGTTTGTGAGTGTATCCGTAAGAATTTGAATCAAAACGAATTTTTGAAAAGTAACGTAATGCTCAATCGGTGGAAATTTGAGGTTTAATTTTTGGCTTCGCACACACACACTATGGTTTGAGACATTTGAATATGAATTTATGGTGATTATTTTTCAAAAAATTTAAGTTGTACAATTTTTAAGTATTTTGATCTTTATTTGAGTTAATAAAGAATTTTGTGGGTATATTCACTGCAAACCCTCACGAGACAAAAATCGTCCTACTAGGGTAACCTAGAGGTTTAAAGGCTTGTTGCATACGCTAAATGCAATCGCTTGCCTGCGAAAGTGGAATTTTATTTTAATAAAAGAATTTTCAAGAGTAGAATTTTGGCTAATTTCATTTACATTGCTCGGGACGCGCAAAGTTCTAAGTTAGGGGGTGTGATTAGGCACATATTCTTCACATTTATCCCCTTAATTTCGGTATTTTTATTATCCCGTGCAGTGTATCTAGCTTGGATTTGTCTCTTATTTATACTACTAACCTTTTTTGGCAAGTATTTCGTGTTTTGTGTATTTCTCATGTGTTTTACAGGTATTTCATGCGAGTTAGTGCGAATGAGAACTCAAAACAGTGAAAGAAACCAAGAAATGGAGAGTTGAAGGGTATTTTCGTAGTAGAAGAGCTCTAAATTACAAGAATACTGGAAAAAACGGCACCTCAATCCGAGCTACGGTGAAGAAGTTACGATGTTTTGAAGTTGTGCGATAAGGAAGAGTCTGGATGTGCGGATTTCTGTAATTAATTATGCATTTAATGCAGTGCAACTCTTGGAAAACTTGTGCCACAAGCGAAATTTGATTCCAAATTCGTGCAACTTGGTGCTATAAAGACCAAGCCCTACCTCATTTTCAAAAGAGGAGTTGAATTCTAGAGAGAGGGAGTCAAATTCTAGAGGGTAGGAGTAGGATTAGAGAGAGAAAGTTAGATTGTAGTTTTCTTTGGTAGAAGTTTTCATAAACACTAGTTGTAATTTTGAAGAAGAAGTTTTACTGGATTCAAATTCATCTCTTTCTCCTCTTGTTAAATACAAGTATCAATTTCTATTCTCTATTTTATTTTTCCATTCAATTCTCAATTGTTTTGCAAATTGTTAACAATGTTTGTTAGAGTTTTCTTTTGCTTTCATCATGTTTAGCTAATTTTTAAGGGTTAGGATGCATGAACCCATCCCGATGTAATTTATCTACGTAGAAAATAGAATTTAAATTTAAATTTGAAAGAATCGTGTAAGATAAGTTCACAATCATCCTAGATCTTTTAATCTCTCTTGCCCTAGGTACTTGGGATATTTAAGAATATGATGTGCGTGTAATTATTTAGCACCGCTTTATATTTATCTTTGATTTCATATGATGCGGGCTTGAACCTCATATATGTAATGCTTAGGATCTATAAAGACTGGATTCATTCAAATTTATAATTTGCAATTCTAGTATTTTAATGGGTAATTACTAGGGGATTGTATTCCAACCTATTTCCCCATTCATTTTAATTAGTTTTATAAATTTGTTCCAACTTATTTCCCCTTGTCAACCATCATCATCTTTTTCACTTTTATTTTAGAAGTAATAAATCAATTAAATTCTATAAAACATTCCCTGTGGATTCGATACCCAGACTTACTACTATACTCCATAAAAGTGTAGTTAAAAGTTTAGGTTTTTTTTGTATTGAGGTTGGAAGCCGATAACAATGACTAGCGTATTACACGGACGCTCGGTTTTCAACTCGATCAAAATGGCGCCGTTGCCGGGGACTGTTTTGTTATAGATTATAATTGATTTACTATTTCGAAAGATTTTTTTTTCTTTGGATTCTTTTTAACCTTTTTTGTAGCCTTGCACAATTGAGCGCCAAGAAATGTAGAATCCTCAACCGCACACCTTTGTACTCGAATTTCCATTTACATACTATTCGGTAATCATGTCTTTTCATGGTGAGTTCGGTAATTATAATGGTTCATATGGTAATCGTTTTCAAACTTTTTATTCTCAAGACTCCGCGGCTCGACCTATTACCATTGGTGAGGCCGTTCTAACTCTGGAGTATGAAAGGCTTGCAAATGAATATCGGAGAGAAATTTATATTAAATATTCTCAAGAATCTGTGCCTAGACCTATTACCATGGGTGATGCCTTTCTAAATCTTGCGTATGAAAAGCTTGAAAACGAATATCGAAAAAAAAATCATTTTGGGGAATCCAATGAAGATTTTTCTTCCGATATTTGTGAAACTATAGAAGGTTTTCAACCAAATGAGGAATCCGAGGTTTTAGAGCCAAGGGATCCTACTTTGGAAGAATACACGCTTTTTCTAACCAAAAGAGTACTGGATTTTCTTTCCACCCAAAGCACAAAGAATATCGATTATGGTCTTGTGAAGGAAATGGTCACACTTTGCGATGATGTGCGTTCTATTTTGGAAAACAAAGAGGAGGTTGAGACTTGTGTGTCACCTCAAATTTTTGAAGAACATCTCATTGAAAGTGAGTCTTTCTCCCTTGAAATTCAATCTCCAAGTGATGATGAATCACTTGAGATTGAGTTTATTTCATCACCATTTTTGTTCATGGTTATTGAACTATTAGAAGTACCGCTAGATTCCTATGAGTCGGTTGAAAATTCTGAAACGTTTACACCTTTTACCGACAAAGACACTTTGCTAGAATTGTTTTCAAATATGGACTGTTCCTTTTTGTGTGCCCCTCTCCCCATACTACTTGAAAAATCTTTGGGAGGTGATTATATTGTTCTTGGATCACAATTGTACTTGTCCCACCTAGCACCCAAACCCTCCATCATCCCGTTAAATTTTTTAATTGGTGATGGTTCATTTTCTCCATCTCACACAGGCCTTCCGTTTTTCAAACGGAATTCTTATTTTTCGGGAGGCATGCATCCTAGTGAGGGTACACCATTAATCCCTCAAAGTCAAATTGTATTTTGGGTGTACCCTCAAATTTTTCGACTTCTAGTGTATGATTTATTAGCCGTTCAAATTGTAGGTTGTAAATAATTAGTTTTTTTATTATTGTTTTTTCTTTTTTATTATAGTCTAATATCGGTAGTTAAAGTTTTTGTTATTATTTTTTATATGCTTGGTTCTAACATGTTTTGTAGATTCAATGGACTCACACTCATCAGGGATCGCTCCATTTGGGTAATATCTTTCTTTTCCTCTCTTTATGTTGTGTTCTTGATTCGCATTGAGGACAATGCAACATTTAAGTTAGGGGGTGTAGGATATTCTTCCCGTTTATTGTTTAGATTCATTGATTCAATCACATGTTCTTTCCATGTGTGTTTTTTAGAAAATTTCAAAAAAAAAAAAGCCAAAAATATTTTGTTCAAAATAAAATAAAAATGGAATTTAAATTTTTCAAAAATATCACCTTTATTTTATTTAAAGTCTCAAATTGTTAACAATCAAAATGCACTAAGCCAAAATTGACCGAAGATGGAAATTGAAAGAAAATTGACGACTTTACGAATAAGTGTGGAGATTAATAAAACCCGGTGAGATTTCGAGCCTTTCAATTTTTTATGAGTTTTTAAATCAATCCGAGTATATGATTAACTCAAAGTTCTTTTCAGCGTTTTAATAAGTCGTTGATGATCTCAATCCTTTGTTTTGATCGGTTATGGAAAATGTGTGAAATGTTGTCTCGAAATTCGTGCTAAATATATCTCTAAACTTAATTAATCTCGAGATGCATATGGTAATGTGATTAGCAGTTTGGACAATAAAGTAGGCCTTCGTTTGTTACCCAAAAATATTAGCCATAAAAAGTTGTGAAAAATAAAAGTATCCCTTTGCAACCCAATTTGAGCCTAATAAATTTTTCCTTTTCGTTTGATAACCCGAAAAACCCAAATTGCCCGGAATTGGGAAAATTGAGAAAATTCATCAAGTAAGTCCGAAAAGTGCAACAAAAAGGGGAAAGAAAAAAATATATGCTCAACAAAAATAGCAAGAAAAGAAAAGGAGAAAAAAAAGAGAAAGGGAAAAATGAGCAAATGCCCGGAAAAGCACTAATGGACGTCATAAGAAAATTTTCCAATTCCGAACAGCCCATCCATTCCCATTTTTACCCTTTACACTTTTTAACCCCAAAAGTCCTAACCGAGTCCAAATTGGGAAATTGATTACCGCGTGGAGAGCTAAGACTTGAAAAGATAATATGAGAGATTAAATGGTGTGAACTAGAGGTGATGTTCCCATTTCCTAATAACTGTATTCCGATGATGAGATCTTTGCACCATATATTTCCTTCTTTTCAATTTTGTATGCATGAATTTGTGTCCATTATATTTACTCTTTATATCATGCATACGGAGAGAAAATAGCCACAATCCGAGTGATTCGTTTGTGAGTGCATCCGTAAGAATTTGAATCAAAACGAATTTTTGAAAAGTAACGTAATGCTCAATCGGTGGAAATTTGAGGTTTAATTTTTGGCTTCGCACACACACACTATGTTTTGAGACATTTGAATATGAATTTATGGTGATTATTTTTCAAAAAGTTTAAATTGTACAATTTTTAAGTATTTTGATCTTTATTTGAGTCAATAAAGAATTTTGTGGGTATATTCACTGCAAACCCTCACGAGACAAAACTCGTCCTACTAGGGTAACCTAGAGGTTTAAAGGCTTGTTGCATACGCTAAATGTAATCGCTTGCCTGCGAAAGTGGAATTTAATTTTAATAAAAGAATTTTCAAGAGTAGAATTTTTTCTAATTTCATTTACATTGCTCGGGACGCGCAAAGTTCTAAGTTAGGGGGTGTGATTAGGCACATATTCTTCACATTTATCCCCTTAATTTAGGTATTTTTATTATCCCGGGCAGTGTATCTAGCTTGGATTTGTCTCTTATTTATGCTACTAACCTTTTTTAGCAATTATTTCGTGTTTTGTGTATTTCTCATGTGTTTTACAGGTATTTCATGCGAGTTAGTGCGAATGAGAACTCAAAACAGCGAAAGAAACCAAGAAATGGAGAGTTGAAGGGTATTTTCGTAATTTTTCAGCTTAGTCGGAAGGTGGGGCCAACTAGAAAGTTGAAGAGCTCTAAATTACAAGAATACTGGAAAAAACGGCACCTCAATCCGAGCTACGGTGAAGAAGTTACGATGTTTTGAAGTTGTGCGATAATGAAGAGTCTCGATGTGCGGATTTCTGTAATTAATTATGCATTTAATGCAGTGCAACTCTTGGAAAACTTGTGCCACAAGCGAAATTTGATTCCAAATTCGTGCAACTTGGTGCTATAAAAGACCAAGCCCTACCTCATTTTCAAAAGAGGAGTTGAATTCTAGAGAGAGGGAGTCAAATTTTAGAGGGTAGGAGTAGGATTAGAGAGAGAAAGTAGATTGTAGTTTTCTTTGGTAGAAGTTTTCATAAACCCTAGTTGTAATTTTGAAGAAGAAGTTTTGCTGGATTCAAATTCATCTCTTTCTCCTCTTGCTAAATACAAGTATCAATTTCTATTCTCTATTTTATTTTTCCATTCAATTCTCAATTGTTTTGCAAATTGTTAACAATGTTTGTTAGAGTTTTCTTTTGTTTTCATCATGTTTAGCTAATTTTTAAGGGTTAGGATGCATGAACCCATCCCGATGTAATTTATCTACGTAGAAAATAAAATTTAAATTTAAATTTGAATGAATCGTGTAAGATAAGTTCACAATCATCCTAGATCTTTTAATCTCTCTTGCCCTAGGTACTTGGGATATTTAAGAATATGATGTGCGTGTAATTATTTAGCACCGCTTTATATTTATCTTTGATTTCATATGATGCGGGCTTGAACCTCATATATGTAATGCTTAGGATCTATAAAGACTGGATTCATTCAAATTTATAATTTACAATTCTAGTATTCTAATGGGTAATTACTAGGGATTGGGGGATTGTATTCCAACCTATTTCCTCATTCATTTTAATTATTTTATAAATTTGTTCCAACTTATTTCCCCTTGTCAACCATCATCATCTTTTTCACTTTTATTTTAGAAGTAATAAATCAATTAAATTCTATAAAACATTCCTTGTGGATTCGATACCCAGACTTACTACTATATTCCATCAAGGTGTAGTTAAAAGTTTAGGTTTTTTTTGTATTGAGGTTGGAAGCCGATAACAACGACTAGCGTATTACACGGACGCTCGATTTTCCACTCGATCAAAATGGCGCCGTTGCCGGGGAATGTTTTGTTATAGATTATAATTGATTTACTATTTCGAAAGATTTTTTTTTCTTTGGATTTTTTTTAACCTTTTTTGTATCCTTGCACAATTGAGCGCCAAGAAATGTAGAATCCTCAACCGCACACCTTTGTACTCGAATTTCCATTTACATACTATTCGGTAATCATGTCTTTTCATGGTGAGTTCGGTAATTATAATGGTTCATATGGTAATCGTTTTCAAACTTTTTATTCTCAAGACTCCGCGGCTCGACCTATTACAATTGGTGAGGCCGTTCTAACTCTGGAGTATGAAAGGCTTGCAAATGAATATCGGAGAGAAATTTATATTAAATATTCTCAAGAATCTGTGCCTAGACCTATTACCATGGGTGACGCCTTTCTAAATCTTGCGTATGAAAAGCTTGAAAACGAATATCGAAAAAAAAATCATTTTGGGGAATCCAATGAAGATTTTTCTTCCGATATTTGTGAAACTATAGAAGGTTTTCAACCAAATGAGGAATCCGAGGTTTTAGAGCCAAGGGATCCTACTTTGGAAGAATACACGCTTTTTCTAACCAAAAGAGTACTGGATTTTCTTTCCAGCCAAAGCACAAAGAATATAGATTATGGTCTTGTGAAGGAAATGGTCACACTTTGCGATGATGTGCGTTCTATTTTGGAAAACAAAGAGGAGGTTGAGACTTGTGTGTCACCTCAAATTTTTGAAGAACTTCTCATTGAAAGTGAGTCTTTCTCCCTTGAAATTCAATCTCCAAGTGATGATGAATCACTTGAGATTGAGTTTATTTCATCACCATTTTCGTTCACGGTTATTGAACCATTAGAAGTACCGCTAGATTCCTATGAGTCAGTTGAAAATTCTGAATTTTACACCTTTTACCGACAAAGACACTTTGCTAGAATTGTTTTCTAATATGGACTGTTCCTTTTTGTGTGCCCCTCTCCCCATACTACTTGAAAAATCTTTGGGAGGTGATTATATTTTTCTTGGATCTCAATTGTACTTGTCCCACCTAGCACCTAAACCCCCCATCATCCCGTTAAATTTTTTAATTGGTGATGGTTCATTTTCTCCATCTCACACATGCCTTCCGTTTTTCAAACGGAATTCTTATTTTTCGGGAGGCATGCATCCTAGTGAGGGTACACCATTAATCCCTCAAAGTCAAATTGTATTTTTGGTGGACCCTCAAATTTTTCGACTTCTAGTGTATGATTTATTAGCAGTTCAAATTGTAGGTTGTAAATAATTAGTTTTTTTATTATTGTTTTTTCTTTTTTATTATAGTCTAATATCGGTAGTTAAAGTTTTTATTATTATTTTTGCTATGCTTGGTTCTAACATGTTTTGTAGATTCAATGGACTCACACTCCAGCGGGATTGAATAAGCTTTTGATAGGTTATCTCAATCTTTGAAGGACTCTCGGAAGATATACGAGGAAAATAAAGCTACTTGGGAGAATAAACTTCTCTCTGTAGAGTTAACTCGTGACCAAGCCATAAGTGCCTCCAAGGAGTTGGAGGAAAAATTGAAGGTCGCCTCTGTCAGGAAGAAAGATGCTGATGGAAAGATGGAAGAGACTGGACGACGTAAGAAAGACCTTGAGTAGAAGGTGAATCTTGTTGAGGAACGTGCTTCTTTTGAGAAGGTGAAGAGAAAGGATGTGGTTAAGAAATCTTTCAGCTCTGGTTGGGACAAGGTATGGAACAGAGCTTTAACTGCTATTACCTGCCAGATGGAGTATGTAAGTCTGAAGTTCTTCAGGAATGGATGGGTCGCAGCATTAAAAGAGTTGAGTGTTGCAGATGATTCTGAGTTGCTTCAAAAACACACTCATGGCCCTCCCCCTACTATTGACGATGAAGAAGATGATGAGGCTGCATCTGATGAGTCTTCCATGATGATAGTAGAACAATTCCCTTTCGCTACTGCTCCTCGACCCTCCGAGAAAGTTTAGCGAGCATCAGCTTCTACCGAGCAACACCAGATGCCTCCCGAGCAACCAAATCCTTCATCCAAACATGTTGATGGTGTTATAGGAAACAAGGAGAAGGTGTAACACTGCTCGGCTTTTTATTTATGTTCTTCTTCTTCTTTTCCTTTCTTTTCTTATAATTTTGGTTGTAACCTCTCCTCTTATGATCAATAAAATGAGTTGTTGTCATCTAATTTAAATTTCTCTTTGACTTGCTCTTGTTTGTATCATTGTTGATGTCTTTTTATTTTTCCTTATTAGTTTGTTTCCAGGATGGAACTCTTATCAGCTCATGACACTGACTTGATGAAAAAATGTAATGATTACTTCAAAGCGGGTCATGCAGATTTTACTGAGGCCCAAATAATTGATATCCTTGGATCCGATGCTTCTGAGCAAGCAGTTGATTCATACCAATACTTGAAGTGTTTGCTTGATCATGATGTGGCCAACAATGTGGCTTATTACGAAATGATTGAAGACCTTAAAGGGATAATCGAGGAACTCCAGCTTCAGCACAAAGAAACCACTACACTCTTACAGGAAGGTTATGAGAAAAAACACCAACAGTTGAGTGCTGACAGGGGCTATGACAAGTTCATCTCTGCCCATGATAACAAGGAAAGTGTGCTCAAACTTGAGATCGAAGAGCACAGGAATATAGCCAAGCTGCTAGAGCAAGATAATATTGCGTTACAAGAGGAAGTGAAGCAACTCAGATCTGCTGCCTCATCTTCTTCGGGAGCCTTGGTTCCAGTTAATGATGAAGGTTTTTCCTTTTTAGAAACTGAAAATTCTTCCTTGAGAGAAGCGTTAGAGATTTTGAAACAAATTGGATCTACTCCGTCTGCTCGTGGTAGAGCAAGTCCTTCTACCCATGGACGAGTAAGGGCTGGTCGAATTAATATTGAAGAGACGAGGACCCAACTAGCTTTGGAAAATTAAGACGTTCAATTGACGGTGAAAAATCAAGCCCTGGAAGAAATGTCTAAAAAAATTCAAGGTCTTACCGACCAACTCTCCATTCAGAGCTCTGAACTGAAAAGTAAAGAAATATTAGTGAAGAAACTCCACGAGAAGCTTGAGAGATTGATTTATCAATTTCATAAACAGACTAAAAAATTTTGAATGGCGGGATTAAATGATGCTTTATGCCATCTTGATGCTCGGTTGCAACAATACAATAACGAGGGATACAAACAGGAATGGTTGAACGCCTTATGTGTGATGAAAGTTGATCAAGGGCTATCCTTGTGGTATTGGTGTGAGCCAGGGTTACTTGATTTGCCTGTTCCTCCCTTTAAACTCGATGTTATCAATATTCCAGCTCGCATAATTCCTCGGTGTTTGATATATAGGTATCTTGGTGATTACCAGCTTCATTCAGAGTTTGAGATATCTCGTCCTCAACATTTTCTTGATCGACCCTATTCGAGTAACGTCATAATGCTACAATATATGAACTTTATCAATTTTCCCTATGCGTTAGATGACCCTCCATCCGGGATGGATCCTGTGGTAAAATCAAAGGGAAAGGAGCCCATAGAATAGGAAATTGGTACTTAATGGAACAAAATTCATGTTTATGTAGTCTGCTTGTAGTTAATAAAAATTGGTCTTTATTTCCTTGGAAATACTTTGTGAGGTGTGTTTCTAAATTTTGTTGATGAATGTATATATATATATATATATATATATATATATATATATATATATAGAGAGAGAGAGAGAGAGAGAGAGAGAGAGAGAGGGATGATTTGTCCTGTTTTGCCTAGACAATGGATCTTGCCTTGTTTGATGCCTAGTTATAGTGACTTATCACCTATTAGTGCCTAAGTAATGGGGTGATTTTCATCCCATGTTCCTGCTTAGTTATAGTAATTGCGTTGGGATTACCTTGGTACCTAGACAGTGAATGCCCCGTGCGATCACCTATCTTTTTGCCTAGTTTGGGATATCTCTTGAGACCATTCATGATCAAATAGGCTTTGCCTTATATGAATATTATGCCAACTTTATTGGTCAAACTTATTGGTGCCGACCAACCGGAGTTAGTGGTTGTTGAATGCCAACCAACTTTAGTTGGTGGTTGTTGATGTTGATCAACCGAAATTGATGTAGATTGTATCACTAGTACTCCAACAAAAAATAAACGAAAAAGGAATATGGAAAAAATAACACTTTTATTCATGTTAAGAGAAATGTGTACATGTAAGTCTGGATTACTGATAATACTTGCGCAAATGCTCTGCATTCCATGCATTTTGTAATTCTTCCCCCTCTAAGGTCTCTATTCTGTAAGTCCCCGGACGAACAACTGTAGTTACTCGGTAAGGACCATGCCAGTTGGCCTCTAACTTGTTATGCTTCTGAATCACATTCTTGAGCACATAATCCCCCTCTTTGAGTTCACATTTCTTCACTCTTTTGTTGTAGAACATGGATGTTCTCTGGTGGTAGGTTGCGTTCCTGATTGCCACATCTTCTCTGACTTCCTAGAGCATGTCCAGGTCTAGGCGTCTCATCAAATCGCTTATAGGGGAGTTGAAATTAATCGTCCGATGTGTAGGTATGCCCAATTCAACTGGAATAGCGTCTTCGCTTCCAAAGGCTAACATGTAGGGTGATTCTCCAATAGTTGTTCGGGGTGTTGTGCGATATGCCCATAGCACAGAGTGTAGCTCGTTGATCCAATTTTCTTTTGCTTTATCCAACCGTTTCTTCAAGATAAAGTCCTATTCGTTACTTCATTCTGCCCATTGCTCTGGGGATGGCCCGGTGCAGAATGGATCTTCTGAACATTGGATTGATGACAATATGCAGCGAATTCCTTATTATCAAATTGGATTCCATGGTCTGTGATAAAGGCATGTGGCAGTCCATACCTGTAAATAATTTTCTTCCATATAAATTGGTAAACCCTTTTGTACGACATGTCAATGAGAGGTTCCGCCTCAACCCATTTGGTAAAATAATCGACAACAACTACCAAATATTCGAATCTTCCTTTGGTGGTTGGCAGAGGCCTGACCAAATCGATGCCCCACATAGAAAATGGCCAGGGGGAAGTAATGGGCATTAACAATGCCTGGGGAGTTCTACGAACAAAAGAGAAATGATGGCCTTTATCACATTTCTTCGCATAGGCTGTGCAGTCAACTCTCATCGCCGGCCAATAATATCCCTGCATCGTTAACCTCTGTAGGAGGGTACGACCTTACCTATGAGCGCCACAAGATCCTTCATGAACCTCTTCAATTAGGTCTTTAACCTCTGAAGGATGCACACATCTCTGTAGTTCTACGATGACTAAAAAATTCCATTATTCAATACATATCGAGCAGCTTTAAACTTCAGCCTCTGGCCTTTAAGTTGGTCAGTTGGTCAGTTGGCACAACCCCTTTCTCGATGTATTCCCTAATGGGGTCCATCTAGGATGGTCCTATATCTAGGGTAATGAATTTCACCATTAAATCTTCATTTATGCTCCGTCCTGCCAGTATCTCGATAGGAATTATTCTTCGTAACTCGGTGCGAGCAGTTGAAGCTAATCGAGCTAATGCGTCAGCTCTCGCATTCTCCAATCTTGGTATCCTGATCAACTAAACTACTGCAAATGTGGGAACAATCTCTATGGCTTTGGCGTAATATCTTGACATAAAGTCTCCCTTCGCCGCATACAACCCCAGAATCTGATGTATAATTAATTATGAATCACTAAACACGGTGACCTGCTCTGCATGTATTATTTTTACTAAACCGAGGCCCAAGATCATAGCTTCATATTCGACCTCATAATTGGAAGCTTTAAATTGAAAATACAGAGCGTATTCGACATCTCATCCATTAGGACTGTTAAGAATTATTTCCGCTCCACTTCCTATTGCACACGAAGAACCATCAACATATGAGTTCCATACCGGTATACCATGATCGAACTCTTAATCTAATAAGATTCCCTGATGGAATATTTTGTACTTCCATTTATCATTCTCCACTGCTGGGCTATTGCCTGATGGTTATTTCTGCTCGTTGATTGTCCCCTTCGTTACATCTGTCGATAGGAGTTGATCGGGGTAGTCTTTGATGATTCCATAATATCCACTAGTTGTTCTGCACTAGATCTTTATTCGTCAGAGGTATCTAGGTTAGTGAATTCTGTAATCAAATCTGCCATCGCCTGCCCTTTGAGTGAGGACCTTGGCTCATAAACAATGTCATACTCGCCAAGTTTGACTGCCCAATACATTAGTCTTCCGGACTTTTCTGACTTGTGCAAGGCCTGTCTAAGTGGCATATCAGTGTACACCACTATGGTATGGGCCTGGAAATAAGGTTTCATCCTCCTACTCACCTCTATTAGAGCTAATGCTAGCTTTTCCAACTTTGGATATCTAATTTCTGTTCCTCGGAATGCTTTGCTGGTGTAGTATACGGGTTTTTATACTCCATCCTCCACTCTTATCAATGCTAAACTGACTGCGCTCCCTGAGACATCTGGATACAAGCATAATATTTCACCCATAATCGTCCTGGATAATAGTGGGGGTGTCCCTAAATATTTCTTCAATTCTTGAAACGCCTGCTTGCATTCATCGTTCCACTCGAAAGTTGTTCTAAGAATCTTGAATAATGGGAGACATCTGTCCATTGCTCCCAATACAAACCTGTTAAGAGCTGCAACACGGCCTGTGAGGCTTTACACTTCCTTCTTCGTAGCAGGAGATCGCAATTCCAGCAAGGATTTGATCTTCTCTGGATTCTCTTCAATGCCTCGCTGATTCATAATATACCCGAGGAACATGACTTATCTTACACCAAATATGCATTTCATCGGATTCTGCTTCATCTGGTATTTGTCCAACTGATCGAAGGTTTGGTTGAGGTCATCTAGATGGTCGACGACTTTCTTGCTTTTAGTTAGCATATCGTCGATGTAAACCTCCATATTTTTTATGATTTGCTCTGTGAAACCTTATTCATCAACCTCTGGTAGGTAGCACCTGTATTTTTAAATCCGAAGTGCATAACATCATAGCAGTATGTTCCTCTTGGGGTAATAAATGAAGTACTCTCCCTATCTTCTAATTTCATCTTAATTTGGTTATAGCCGGAGTAAGCGTCTATGAAGCTCAATAACTCGTGCCCCGAGGTAACATCCACCAATTAATCAATTCGGGGTAATGAAAAGTGATCTTTCGAGCAGGCTTTATTGAGATCTGTGAAATCTACACACATCCTCCACTTGTTATTCTTTTTCTTCACCATCACGACATTAGATAACTAATTAGGATATTTGACATCTTAATTAAAAAAGGCCTTTTGTAGCTTCCCAACTTCCTCCTGGATGGCTTGGTTCTTCTCGGGGATAAAGACCCTTCTTCGCTGCTTCACTGGCTTGATCTCCTTATTAACGTTAAGCTCATGACATAGGAAGGCTGGGTCTATTCCTGACATATCTTCATGACTCCATGCAAAAGCTTGCTTTCTTTGCCATAAAAATGCCACTAGTTCCTACTTTATTGACAGATCCAGTGAAACACTAATTTGAGTTGTCAGTTCTGGTCGTTCATCATCTAGAATGACCTTCTCCGTAGCCTCGATGAACTGACCCTTCACAAGCTGGGACTCATCCCTAGGGTCCAAAGTCTCGACTTCTGCATCTTCAGACTCATCCACCTGATAGGTGGTGTTTTTTCCCTGGCCTCTAGCTCCTCTGTTCAGCAGATGAATAGTAGCAGTCCCGAGCTACTTTCTGGTCACCTTTCACAGTTCCAACCCTGAAGTTGGTCAAAAAATTTAAGCATTGGTGTACCGTGGATGGCACTGCCTCGAATTTATTCAAGACTACTCTCCCTATGATTATATTGTAGGTCGATTGGACATTCTTATCCATTACGAAAAACGTACTTTTTTGTTCTATAGGCGGGTCAAGTGCTAATGAGCATGTCCAACTTGATCATCCCAAGTGGAAAAACCTTCTCGCCAGTGAAACCAAGGAGGGGCCTGTGATATGGCTCCAATTGGGCTAACTTCAAATTCAAGCTGTCAAAGCACGGGTAGAACATGATGTCTGCAGAGCTGCCATTATCTATCAATACTCGCGAGATGACCACATCCTTCATCCTCATCTTGATAACCAGGGGATCATCGTGAGGATATAAAACACCTTCCAGGTCAGTTTTGGAAAAACTAATGACTAGTTTATCCTTGTTCACCTTCCTTGGGCGATCATCTTTGGTCAGATTTATGATTTGTATATAAGAACAAGCTTGGGCCTCATTGAGGTAAGCCTTCCTTTCAGCAGTGTGATCCCCACCTCCTTCATCTCCCCCTGTAATCATATTACATTCAAATGATCCAAAATGGATTGAAAATACCTCGTGTTCGGGTTGCCTTGGTTTTTTGGGGAGGTCAGGTTCGTCCTCGGGATTTTTTTTTCTTATTTCGTATTCGACGAGGGGATTTGGACCTTTGTTTGCTTCTCTCACCCGGCTTCCCGCCGCTCCGCCGATCAATAAATTTACTCAATTTTCCACGCCTAATGAGTGATTCGATTTCATTCTATAGAGCTATGTAGCGCTTGGTCATATGACCATGATCTCTATAAAGCTCGTAATACTTGGACTTATCCCTCTTATCGGGGTCTGTCCTTATTTTTTTCGGCCACATAAGCTCCTCGCTGTTCTTGATCTCCTCCAGGATATAGTTTATGTCCACCTTTATAGGAGTGTAATTCCCATACTTCTTCAACTGCGCGAATGCCTCCTTGCCTTTAGGTCGCTTATCGTTCCCATTACACTTCTGATCCTTCTTCTTCGTTGTACCTTTGACCTTGGTCTCTGCTTTAGCGTCAATAGTATTCTTCGTAGCCATGGCCTCTTCGACGTTCATGATTTTAGCTGCTTTTGCCATTAGTTCTTCCATGGATTTAGGGGGATCTTTGGCCAAGGTATAATATAACTTGTCAGGCAGTAGACCGCTCATAAGTTCTATAATTATTGTCTTCTCTTCGTAGTCAATTACCTCAAGTTTCTCGTTATTAAAACGAGTGATGTAATCCCTGGTACTTTCTCTTATTTTCTGCCTCACACTCAGTAGGTCTACTACTCTCTTAACCGGCTTTGCACCGAAGCAAAAATTCCTTATGAAGAGCTCTTCCAACTGATGGAAACTAGCGATCTTGCCCCGTGGGAGGCTATTGTACCATATCTGGGCTGACCCAGTGATTGTTCCTGAAAATGCCCTACACCTCATCTCATCGGGCACTGCGTAGATATCAGCAGCATCTTGATACTGCTCTATGTGGAGGACGGGATCAGTTTTTCCATCGTACTTATGCATTACTATCGGAGCCTTAAACTTTGATGGAGTGGGAAAATCCATAATTGCCTGGACAAAGGGTGATCCCTAGATAAAAGTTCTTTGGAGAGGGTTCTTGGCCTTAGCCATTTCCCCTAACCAGTCTTCTAGTCTTTGAATGGAACCCTTTCATGCATCATTCCCAGCCTCCCACCTATTTACCCGAGCAACAGAGCATTCTAAATTTTCCTCCTTGGATCTTTCACCACGTGTCGCTAGGTGTGAATGGGCAGAACCCTCCCTTAGCTCGGTTGGTCATTGAGAATTCCTCAACGCAATCAAAGGGGGATTTTTATTCCTCCTAGGGCCCAAATGGTTAAAGGGAGAGACTCTGCTCAACCTTTCTAAAGGGCTTGTTTTCTCAGGAGTTAAGATGACATTCTGTCGAGACTCAGTAGCTCTTACAGATGAAGTCCGTCCAGGTTGATATGAAGGATCGTTGGATCTCTGAGTATGATGAGAATTACTTTGCCTGTGTTGTGAAACGTTAGGGAATAGTGTATGTCTAGTTCTTGATAATGGCAGATGGGTGTTACGATGAACGCTTTATTGACCTGGGCAGGTGATCCGTTACGAACAGTTTAAATGAGCTACCGCATAGTCTTTTGCATAGCTGTTTGCCCTTGGGCTAAATTGGCTACTATTCCCGTAAGTTCATTAATAGTTGGGGGAGCAGAGGGGGTCGGAGGGACCCCGGTATTGTCCCGATTACTGGATTCTGGGATCTCAGCCATTGATGATAAATTTTGGGTGAAAAATGGTACTGACAGTCGTTTCCCATAGACGGCGCCAATCTGTTGATGTAAAAAATAGATTTAATCTAATTAATTAATCACAGATAAAATAGGAAATAAAAATAATACAAAGGATTTTTAAAGTGGTTCGTCCTTATAAAATGGCCTACGTCCACTGTTTGTATTGCAGATGTTTGCCTTAATCTCGATGGTGATTACAAGAGCTTCCTCCCCCTTGTGGAAGGTGTTACAACGTATTTATAGCTTTGGGGCTGTCAGTATGAAAGGGTGATATGCCGTTATTTAATAGACATATACATGTGCACAATAAGAATGTTTCATTGAATCTGATGTTCATTGAATGTACAATTGTCGTTTGGTCTTCCTGACTGGATGCTCTGCATGCTGAGTAGGTCGCCGCGCTATGTAGCTCGGGACACTGAGTAGCTCGGAAAGCTAGGTAGCTCGCTACACTAGGTATCTCGGTGAGCATATGTGTTTGCCATGTAAAACGACACGTGTCTTTATATAATTGGTCCACATCTGTTGACTAATTTTCATATCAACACTTGGTATAGCTGGGGATATACCTGTCAAAAAACTTGATAACCCATTAACACGAAACGACCCGACACAAAATTATAAATTAATGGGTTTACTTTTATTAGGTTTGGGTTATAAATGGGTGAACACAATAGACCCGTTAACACTAACAATTTGAGTATGGAAATTTACTTATACCCGTTTTGACCTATTTCTATCCATTAATACTAACGGGTACCATAGGGTCACCCAACTTGTACCTAATAAGAATTACTATTAAAACCCATTATTTCTAAATCCTTTAAGTTTAACGGGTACTATTGGATCACCCAACCTATAACGAATAAGAATAACCATTAAAATCCATTATTTTTAAATTAATAAAAACTGACGAGTACTATAAGGTCACTCGACCTGTTACCCGTTTAGATCCAAACTGATTCGTTAATATTAGAGGGTGCTAACTGTTCTAGTAGTTTACCCGTTAATATTAACAAATCGTGTTTGGGTATTGTCATTTGACATGTTAGTCTTAATGGGACATGTATGGATTAAGAATGTTTTGACCCGTTAACCCAACCTGTACATGACCTGAGACGACTCGTTGACAGGTCTAGCTGGGGACATTTCCATTAGGATCAAAAGAGATAGAGGTTCGTGGATTTTTTATTAACATCCCTATAAGATATATACAGTTAGCGATATTTTTCTTATACAAGATTATAATAGATATTTGTGGGATTATCTCAATAACACTCCAATATTTCTATAGCTAAAGAGATTTTCGTTATGCTTGAAAGCAATACAAGAGTGTGGGAGTATCTCAACATCCTTCTAAGTTGATTATAGCTAAAGAGATATTTGTTATATTAGAAATAAGTAGAGGTTTGTGGGAGTATCTTAATATCCTTCCAAGATGTATATATCTTGAGAGATTTTTTATGTTAAAAAGTGGTAAACGTTTGTAAGAGAATCTTAATATATCTTCTGTTTATTTATAGATTGAGATATTTTCAGAAACCAGTAAAGGGATTGGGGGTATCTCGATATCTCTTGTAGTGATCTATAGCTGAAGATACTTTTGTTATACGAGAAAGCAATAAATGTATGTTAAATGTAGTCATAGGTGTTGGTTTAGTTTTCCCAGGTGGATTTCGAGGTTTTGGTATGGTGTTTCAGGTGAATGTGTGGCCATGATTAGAATTTCTTATAAGAATCTAAGACTTGTGCAATAGTTTCTTAGTGGATTCTAATGCTTCAGTATTGTGTGCTCATATGAGTGTGCGGATTTGGTGATAATTTCTCACGTGAATATCCGACTTACAAGACTTTCTCAAGTGGAGTCTATGTCTATGGTTAGTTTTTCTTGGGTTAGTCTTTATATAGTTTTTTCAAAGGAGTTTGACGATTTCCTATTCTTGGATGGAGTTTGTGGTTTTGCTTTACTTTGATTTGGAAGAGTCCAATGCTCTCATATGTTATGGTGAAGAGACTTTGAGGATTTTTTTTTTCTTTTCTTAGAGGATTTTGAAGTGCTGGTTTGATTTTCTCTTGTGAGTACTTATTTGGGTTGCTTAGATTAATATGATGCTTTGTATTCTCATGAAGTTCAAGGCTTTGGTTTGTTTTGTTCTGGTAGTTTTAGAGGATTTAGTTTGGCGTGCTTAGGTGATTTTAAAAGTTTATTTAGTTTTTTAGACGGGTTTGAGGATTTGTTTTGGTTTGCTCAATTGATTACTTATTTATGTTGGTCATAAGAGTTATAGGCTTTGGTATTCTTGGGTTAAGTTTGAGGCTTCAATTTAATTTGTTTGGATTATGTATGAGGCTTTAGCTTTCAATGATCAAGACATTTGAAGGCTTTTCTTGGTCTTCTTAGAGGAGTTAGGTGCCCTCGTCTTCTTTGGTAGAGTACGAGGCTTTGACATGCCTTGTTTATTATGAGCCTTTATTAATTTTTTCTTAAAGGACTCTGAGGGTATAGTTTTCTCAAGTGGAGTACGAGGATTTGGTGTTCTTAGTTTATTATGATACTTTATTTTGTTTTATCATAGGATTCTCATGCTTTGGTGGAATTCGAGGCTTTGGTCAAGGGTGGTCCAAGGAGTCTAAGGATTTGATTTGGTTTTTCTACGAGGAATTCAAGGATTTGTATCATGTTCTTAGGTGTTTTTCAGGCTTAAATTATAGATAATAAGAGGAGTTTGAGGTTACATTGAGGGCATGATCTGTGGAGTTCTCGACTTTATTTATATATGCAATTAAGTAATTTAAGGATTTATAGTTTTCATGTACCAAATTCAAGGATTTGGTGAGAAGTGATTAGAGGGGGATGATGCAATGGACATGGAGTTTATAGTATTAATCGTATAAAATGGGTGCTTAAGAAGTTGAGATAACTGGGGTCAAGGTAAGTGTGTCTATATGAACGAGTCTCAAGGCATTTGTATAACCCCCCCTGTTTTGTACAAATAAGGTTTTTAGTCTCGTGAACCAGAAATATAATCTATGAAAATATAAAGAAATGTAAAGATATCGAATTCGATTTATTTATATTGTATCTAAATTGAATCTTGTATATTCCCATCCTTTAACTCATCTAGATTAGACTTTTGAGTTTCACCCTTTGAATATATATGAAATATTTTATATCATCATAGACATAATATAAATTTAACCATATAATAACTACAACAACAATAAAAGTGGAAACAAAATGTAAACTAAAATATCGATCCATTCACATATATTCCAACTATAAAACCATAAATGTAAATATCTCAAACAAAACTTGGAACCCAGTAGATATCTTATACACCAAAGTCTAAAGCTGAAAGACAATGGTAAAATATAGAGTCCAAATCTAAACACCTATATCAAAAGTAAAGAGCACAAAATGACTAGGAATGATAACAATAGCTCTTGAAAGGAGTTGCAGGCTCAGCCCTATTGGTATTTCTACCCCATACCTAAAAGTGAAGGGAAGTAAGATCGATCAGGGCCACTGGTTATGATACATGGAATATATTTCCCTACCAAATCATCTGAGGATGACCAAGGTTTGACTATTTTACTATAAAGAAGATAACACCAAACCAAGAGCTCTAATATCACATTTTTATACTAGAGAAATCACAACAATGAATATAAGGAAAAGTGAGATTGATTACATTAGAGTTTTATCATATAAAAATGTTGAAAGGAGATATGACTCTTATATTTTGTAAATAAGACCCCGCTTTATGTGGAGGTCATATGTTGATAACTTGTTAACTGCCACAATTTGTATTTACGATTTTAACTCTCAGCTAGAAATCCTATCACTCCAAATCATATTTTCTCCTAGTAAATAGCTTCCCCTCTCTTTTCCTGTTGATTTAGGTAAGGTTGGCTTATTGAACCACGTATATTATTTAACAATTTACATTCTCCATTACACTATAGACACAATTGATATTTAACACTAATGTATATTCAGATTCACCAGTTCATGGAAAGGAAGGGTCTCTTTTCGGGAAAAAAGACCCCCCCTAAAATTTGGCACCATTTGTGGTAACAATACGATCCCCACAACATTAGTTGCCGACCTTGAAATCATGAATGAAAAGAAATAATATCATTCCTATGTATCAAATTGGATTCAGTTTGAGATTAAAATTCAGAGGAGGGTTCGTTCTTCTACAAGGTGCTCTTCATCTTGTAGCGACGCCATATCCGGTGGGAGATCAACCCACTACTCTAGTACCAACCATCATAATCTATATCATGAAACTACTTCCAAGGATACACATGCCATGTTTCCTATAACTGTATGAGGATAATGTACACAATTTCGGTATAGAGATATCTCATTTGGGGAGATAGATCACTCAAATAATAGAGGGGCAGGGATTTAATTCCCACAATTCTGACCATAATCAGAGATGGAGAATTTATTCTCCATGGAATTATTCATCTCACAATAATGTTAAGGATTCTAGATTTGGGACTCCACGCTGAGATCATCTCAACCAGTGTTAGGAGAGACAACCTTCCATTCATCGATATGCCAATAAGGGAGTTAAATTCATTGGATTATCCTATGCTAGTCACCATAATGTCCCTAAGTATTTGCCTCCCTTATCGAGCAACGTTTCTTGTTGGGAGGACCCATGTGACTTCATCATAAAGTCACTGGAGAATGAATTTGAGAAGCTAATGCATGCTAAAACCATTAAGGAGCTCTTATTTCTAGACTAGATCTCCAACATAGTGGTTGTCAAGAAGTAGAGTGACAAATGGAGAGCTTGTATATAATTCATTAAACTCAGTAAAATTTTCCAAAATATAGCTTCCTATTATCGAGGATAAATCACCCACTGAACTTAACGGCAATGTATCAGTGATTGAGTTTCACGGATACCTATTCTGGGTACCATCAAATACTGTTATTCGACCTGGATCATGTGAATACTTAATTCATCACTGTTCTTGGGTTATACTAAAAGATCATACCCAGTGCACAAGGCCTCCTCTTTAACTACAGGGTCTGGGAGAGGCAGATGTTGGTTGGATTTACTTCCAAACATGGAGAGGCTTCTCTTATTTCTCAAACCTGAGACCAACTGTAGCTTGGGAGAGGGCACTTGCCATACTACATGAAATTCCATTCGTCCTCAAGAATACTGGGGAAACTTATAACCATTTAATGACTAAGATGTCGAGAGAGAAGACCGACTCAACCATAGTAGTCTACATCTTTTGTTGGACCACATTTATTTTTGCGGCTTGATTTATGAGATTTTTGTGATCATGTCAGGAAAGGATTATAAGTCTTTCCACCCAAAACTGGTTATATTTAGCTAATAAATAATGAGACGATTCTGCTGCGTTTTAATTCTTTAATTAAAAAGACTTTTTATAACGTGATAATTAATTTTGTTTTCGTTTTTAGGAGTAAAGTAAACTACAAATTTAAAACATGAAATTTCAATAAAAGAATAATAAATATAATTAAAGAATAGGATAAAAGTACATTTGGAAAATAAACAAAAGTAAAATAATTCGATAGTAAAACAACCAAATTGAAATACTGGAAATTTGAAATTAACTTGCAAACTTAATTGTAAATTGGATGAAAAGTTACAAGAAAATCAAAATAAGAAATGGATCTAAACTTACAAAATAATTCGAAGAAGATATAAGCTGCTAAAATTGGAAATAACTGATAAAATAAATTTGGTAAAATAAAAGTGAAGTAAAGAGATTTTTTTTTTGTGAAGAGCACTAGTCTAATTCTGTCATCCGATTATTTTTTGTAGTTCTTGGAAATAACTAACTCTTATCTGTATCCAAGTAAAATCCAATTTGAATATGAATTAATTATTTGCAATCATTACCTTTATTTACCTCCAAATAATCTACAATTCGAAATAAAATGATAATCACCTTGAACCTCCCTCAACTTCTGTTTAAATTACTGCAATAACCACCCTATAGCCACTTCTGACTTCTACCAAATTTTGAACACGTGTCAAAAAATTATTAGGCTATAAAAATGGTAAAATATGGTATAAAAAAGATCACAACCCTCTCTAAGAGTTTCACTATTCTCAGGAGCAACATGATGATTGTCAATGACTCTATGTCTAATTTTGGTTTGAGCCCACTTAAATTTCTTATCTACCTACTAACCTAAATAGGTATATAGGCAACCCCCCTTTAGATCAAAGCCTTGTAGAAGATTTAGTGTCCGACCATCGTAAAAGAGGTTCGAGTTCTTACTAGGATGCTGACAATGCTTAATTAGTTTATATCCGAGCCATCAGATAAGTGTCAGCCATTCTTTCAAGAATTGAAAAAGTCTAACACAATGATCCAAATGAGTGTGATGAAGAATTGGACCAGTTCAAGACCATATATCACCACTGTTATTGTCAACGTGTCAGTGGTGAGAAGCTCTACTTGCACTTGGGTATTTCAAAAAATGTGACCAATGGGGCATTAGTTAGATCAAAGGAAGGAGAGAAGCAACATGTATACTATATTAGCCACATCCTCATTGACACAAAAAGGATATATATTCCCCCTGAGAATCTCACTTTGCATGTGGTGTTGTTGTCTATGAATCTAAGGCCTTATTTGGATGCCAATTCTATAGGTGTTATCACCTATTTCCCATTAAAGGATGTTCTGAAGAAAGATGACTTAACCAATAGAAAAATGAAGTGGCATTTGGGGTTGACATAGTTCAACATCATCTATGAGCCCAAAACTGCCACCAATGGACTAGTCTTGGCAAAATTCATCACAGAGTTATCTTACAACACGTAGTAGCAATCCATTAAACTTAGTTCAATCCGTTCAACGTCAACTTAGGGGAGGGGGGTCAATCCCTATTCAATCCCATTGAATAATTGTCTAAATGAAGGTGGTTCATAGAAGGAGCATCTAACGAGTGGGGAATCGACATTGGCATCATTTTCATCACCCAAAAGTGGTCCATGATCGAACAAGCTATTTGGGTAGTGTTTAAAGGCTCAAATAATGAATATGATTATGAAGCTGTGATAATAGACCTCAAAAGAAAAGTTTCAGTCGGGGGGCAAATGACATAACCATTCATAGAGACTCGTGATGAGGCTGACTATCCATTCATCATAACTATGAATGACATAAACATCGTCTAAGGGACGAATAGGAAGTCAATGACCCATGATGCCAGCCTTATTGTCAAAGCCTTCAATTTGTCTTATATTAAATAGATGTCGTGGAATTGCAATAGTCATGTTAATGCCTTGTCTTATACATACTTGGCTATTGATACCGACTTAAAGGAGATAATTAATAAGGAATATATTGTTTGAACAAGAATAATTGAACCTGAACTAAACATAGTGGCCATGAAAACTGACCAAACACCCAAATTAATGGATCCAATTATCTACTACCTCAAGATATGCGAGTTTATGCCAGAAGCTCATAAATTACGGATTAAGTAATCCAAGTTGAGTCTCAGCTTAGAGGGATATCTTCACTGACGACTATTTACATAACCTATGCTCAGGTGTGTCCACCTAGGTCGAGTAAATGATATTCCCAAAGATACGGATGAAGGTAGTTGTGGAGATCATGTAAGAGGATGATCATTTGTACATCAGTCAACCTATCAGAGTTATTAGTGGCCTTCAAAGAGGCAGTTCAATTCTTTAAGAATTGCCCCAAATGCCAAGCGTTTTCTTAAATCATTAGGCAACCAATAGGTAAATTAAATCCTCCCACAAATCAACGGCCATTTACCCAATGGGAATGGATATTGTTATCCTAGTGCCCCAAGTGATGGAAAGTTTCTTATCATAGCAATCGACTACTTCACTGAATGGGTGGAAGAAGAGCCTTTGACTCACATCCTAGAGGAAGAAATTTATTTATTTGAAGGAACACTATCAACAGGTTTTGGATTACATTATCACTAACTGAACTCGATGATGACTAATTTTGAGATTTTTTTGTAGAGTATGAGATTTACGACCATTATGCCTTAATGGATCTCCCTTAGAGTAATGTATATACCGATTTCTCTAAAAAGGTGTTCCTCAATGGAATTAGGCGCCGATTTGAAATAGGAAAGGGAAAGTGGGTGGACAAGCCACCCTTTGTTCTTTAGGCTTACCACATTACTTTAAGAAGATCTATTGAAAAAAACCTATATTCCCTGGCCTACGTATTTGAGTCATCCCTCTAGATATTGGATTACAAACACTTAGTTCTAAAATATATAAGGAGGACCACAATAACGAATGACTAACTCACGAGTTGGACCTAACTGAAGAGAGGTGGGAGAAGACCCTCGTACATTTAATAAGTTACCAAAAAATATCTCCAAGAACCACATAAGAAAGTAAGAGATCGTAAATTTGCATTCGACAACTTAGTTCTCCTAAAGATACACTAGACCCTAACTAGGAGGGCCCATGCTGAATTGTATTAATAAGGAGAACATGTCACATCATTTGAAGCAGAGAAGGTTTTATCATCAGAGGACTTATGTTATCTTAGTTTAGATCTTAGCCGAATAAATTATATTAATAAATTAGATAATAAATCAGCATTCAATTATTTTAATTTTATTTAAGTGTTCACTACCTGCAATGAGGTAAAATGCTTTCTGCAACACAAATCCACCTAAGAAAGGTTAGTACAACCTAATAATGGGTTGATCACAGCCAAAACCAAAACATGGGTTGGATGGCCTATAATAGGTAAATATTGTCCTAAGAATGGGAGGTACAGCCTAGAGATGGGTTGGTTGACCTAGAGGATCACATCCACCTAAGAATGGGTGGTACAAACTAAGAATGAGTTGGTCAACATAGAATATACGCAAACACGCGTAAGAATGGGAGATAGAACCTAAAAATTAGTTGGTGTGCTTAAAATGGGAAAAAATCCACATACAAACAGGAATGCTTATACCAACATTACACTTCGGACCCCTATTAGGAGAAACCCGAAGAGGGGCATATCTATTTTAACAGATCGATTTGACCCTTAGGAGGTCAAGTCGGGTAAATCTAGACACATATTAATCAATACCCACGTTTAATTCCTAATTTAACATGGTTATTTCATTCACCGCCTAGTTAAATATAAGAGTTAAGTTGACTATTAGTTGTGTTAAATTTCAATCAAAGTCCAAGATTATTTACGACACTAACTTTAAAGAGATTTAGTCGACTGAGAGGCTAATAAGTAAATTAATTAGTCGACCGACAGACTATTAAGTTAATTAACTTGTTACGTATAAAATTTAACAAGTATTTGAGGTTGGTCATGCATCTTCACTTCGCTTACAATTGATCATCATGTCTTGAAAATTTAGTTTAAGTATATGTGGCATTTGAACAATCCATTGATGTAGAAAGTAAATAAGGAAAAAGTAAAAAAGTATTTTCCATTCGTATTTTAAATGACCATAGGTCTACATCAAAATATGAGAGGAAAGAAAGTACAAAGTGGCTCATGGCCTTAAATCATTTAGACTAGAAAAGAAAGGAAGCTTCAACTTTGAGCTTTAGTGGTGACCTGACTGACACCCCCCACCCCGCCAAGCTTCGAGCAAGGAGGGGATTTCTATCGATATCCTTATATGAAATCAATGTATATGTATTTGTGCGCCCCTTAGGCAGGCAGTCTATATATTTCATTTACATATGAAAAATGTACAGGTATTTCTAACGATAATTTTTACATGTAGAATTTTTTAAATTTTATATTGCATGGACAAATATAATATGACCAGCATATTAATAAGAGAAGGTATATCATGGACACATGAATAAGATAGAAACCATTTTAGAAATAAAACCATATTGGAAAGACTCTTTTCTATTAATGTCAAAAAAGTACCAAACCACATAGATCTTTTTTAAAAAAATAACTTGACACATGGGATAGAAATATTTTTAGAAACAACCACTATGAGAGATAGCCTTATATGAAACATTAATAATGTTTCATATAAGGCTCTCTCATAGTAATGTTTCATATAAGGCTATCTCTCATAGTGGCATACATTAATTTGATAATGTTCATTTCAATGAAACTCGTCAAATTATTACTACATAATTTTGGTATTTCCAATTGATTATTTTGTCACATTAATCTGTACTTTTGATATTTTCAGTGTTTTGGTTCACTATCTTGTTAATATTAATTTCGATAATTTCGGTACGTTAATTTCAAAATTTAATTTTATAAATCCTTAAATTGGACCAACCATTTTTTTCTAAGAAATTTAGAATTTTGTACTTTCAGTTTTTCGTGGTTCATACCCTACTTAAAAAGTCTTTATCTAGATAAAAATGTGTATTCATTGATGGGTAATCTAAATATCATAAAATACACTGTCCGGTTCTTTTCATTGCTATATATTCTACACACCAAAATTATGAAAAGTAAGGTTAGAACCTCCTATTATACAAAATTAAATATGTTCCATAAAAGAGACTTGCCTTTGAAATCATTTGTAGCGGGGTCTGGATTTCATTCACATAATTGAAAAAGATAAAGAGTATAGAAGCATCAAGTGAGCTGATTTTCCACTCATAATAATGATCAATTGAAAATGAAACCAAAACTAAAAGAGATTATCAAGATTTTGTAGGATCCATAGTAGGCTTTGTAAAAGAAAAAAGATACATTAATTATTTGCACTTCAGTGCGATCACTTTGATAACAATGGGGCAAGCAAGCTTAAAGAGTTTCATCTTGTAGAATGGTCCTCACTTGACACTACAGAATTACTTATTGATTTACCTAATAATGATCACCATCTAGTCCTAATTAAATATTTTCACATGATATGAAATGACATAGTGGACATACACTATTTACACTTAACACCCCTCCCTCTCTCTTAGTCTTGAAGCCAGCTGACCTCGGCATCTAGAAAAGGTTCCATTGATCCGAGATCGCCCGAGGCATGTAGCATTGCTTCAGAAATCGACACCATTTGATTCGAATATGGAAAGGAGTCACATGTTTCATTACTTGTGTTAGTATTATTGTCACCTTCCAACACACCAAGCAAGTCACTTAGTGGCTCAAATTCATTTTCGAGAAAATCGGACAAAAAATTGTCGTCCATTTCAAAATCCATGGTGAGATCATACGGGTCCGGGTCTTCTTCACCGACAATAAAGGGCGATACAACGTTAACGGGTCCCTGTGGTTCCGCGGCGGCGGTATCATCATCGATGGTGGGCCCCATCGCTTGTTTAGTGTCCGTTTCTTGATTAATTTGTTGCTTTGAAGTGATGAAAACTTTGGTGCATCTTGATGCCTTGGTACGAACCACATTAGTTGGTGATCCAAGAGTTGGAGATGATTTTTGGCCCCTTGATCTTTTAGTTCGCTCACTTGACTTTTGTTGAGATACATTTAAACGCTTAGACTTACACTTTGAAGTAGGAAAGTTGGGTTGACTTTTGACTTTTTTACTGATGTTTGTATTCCAATAATTTTTTATTTCATTGTCTGTTCGCCCTGGAAGCCTCCCGGCTATTAAAGACCATCTGCAAACACCCATAGTGTTGATTAATATTAATCGTGGACGAAAATATGGTGACAAAAACCTAAATATATCTTCTTCTGTCCATGTGACATCTAACATATAATGAAACACTAGCATATTGCTCCACGTCAACATTTTATTTTATTTTATTATTAATCCCCTAATATAGCAATTTCATTGAATGATAGGTATGAGCTAAATAAAACACTTTACAGTCCCCAAATACTTAATAATATCTTGAATATAATGATGTGTATAAGGGATATGTTAGGGTTTAAATGTAATAATTAGTGGAGAAACACAAGACAGTTTAATCATATTTTTCTATGTTATAGATGCTTTTATTTCTCTTATTTAGATCTTTAACTTGGTTAAGTGAACACTTTTTTCTAATGCAAATTACACATGTTATCGATAACATTTTTTCTTATTTTGCTTTTAAATTTCATAAAAATTTAAGCACAACGTACACACAACATTTTCAAACTAACATGACAATCAGAAAGACAAGAGGGCAAATTTAATTTTATTATTTTTTGTACGCAAAGGCCCCATGTTATCGTCATCAATTGATTCGTTTTATTTTAAAATTTCATACAGAATTATGAGAAATGTACAGGAATATGAACTGTAGAAATTGACAGAGACAGATAGAAGAACAATATTTCGATGTGAATTACATATTATAATGTTAACGTCTATTCGCTAGTTTGAAATCCAAAAGATTGTACAATTATGATGTAGAATAAGGAAAAAAAAGAACCTGTTTCCAAGAAGCTTATGAAGCCTGATAATGAGATCCTCTTCGTCACGAGTGATGTTTCCTCTCTTAATATCGGGTCTTAGATAATTTAACCAACGAAGCCTGCAACTCTTCCCACACCTCTGAAGACCTGCAGGATTGCTCAAATATGAGCCGGTTCAGTAAAATGAAATAAAACACGCCTCAAATATATATATATATATATATATATATATATATAATGTTCCTGTGCGAACTAGTCCGCATTTTAAGAATGCGGATCGGACATGTGTCACCTAACGGTGCGCCGAAAAAGTATCCCCTAAATTATAGGCACACTCTATCTCTTTTATACGCTCACCGCCAGGTGAGACATGTCCGGTCCGCATGCTTAAAATACGGACTAATCCGCACAAGAGCAGGACTGTATATATATATATATATATATATATATAAGAGAGAGAGAGAGAGAGAGAGAGAGAGAGAGATTTTCATGCATACCCGAATTTGTATACCGCTGGCGCGGATCATTTTTGAAAAATAATAAAAAAATATTTTTGAGCTAATTTTTTTTTTATGATTTTTAAACATTTCAGTAGAATCATAAAATAAATTCATCTCAAAATTAATTTTTTTACTATTTTAAAAAAATTAGTAAAATTTTGTCAACTTTTAATAACTTAAAAAAAGTTTGATTCATTTTTTTAAAATAGCAAAATAATTAATTTTGAAAATAATTCTTTTTCATGATATTACTGAAATATTTAAAAATTATAAAAAAAAAATGAGTCAAAATTATTTTTTTACTATTTAAGAAAGATACTCTCCACGAAAAATTTACGAATTGATTATGCATGAGATCTGTGTGTCAATATATATATATATATATATATATATATATATATATTAATTAGAGGTGGCAATTTATGCAGGTCATACGTCATGCTCAAATCTTGTCACTATGGGTCAACGTGACATGTTTTAGTGTCAAATGATGTAGCACTACTCCGAACCATTTATTATCACGTCCTGATTGCCTAGCCCATTATTATGTATATAATTAGGTTGACCCTCATAAATAAGAACGTGAAAAAAAATGATTGTCATCTCTCTCAACCAATCATGATACTCACACCTAATTCATAAACTAAAGTTTTGTTTGTTTGAAATAGCAGCAACCTGTGTTTTAAAAGGGTGTCTAGACTGATTTTAGGCGAGTTTACGTTTGACGCTCGGGAGATGTGTTCCGGTTAAAAAATTTTATCCCTTATTCTCAATAAAACGTTTAAGACATATTTTTTTTAAAAATTAAAAATATTTTAGTAAAATAATATCACATTTAAAAAAAAAAAATTAAAAATAGGATCAATATCTCGTTCCAAACAATCAAAAGACAAATAGTATCTCAAATCTTTGTGCATCTCGTAAAAAAAATCTTAACATTATCGACCGACTTCCAACCAAAAATCTATATGTTTCATATAAAAATTGTAAGGTGAAAAATACATTTCTTATATTAAATCATTTTGTATATATAATTGATTATCGATTATTGAAAGATTATTGATATTAATTATTAAATTATGAAATAAACATTTTGTATATTGTTTATTAAATGTTGAGAAATACATATTATATATTGATTATGGAGAATGTATATGAGAAAGATGGCTACTAAATATATGGATATATTTTTAAAATTCAAGTTAAGTATTATTTTATTATATTACTAGCGTTAGAATAATTAAATGGGTCTTGATAACATGTGACTTAAGGGAACACACAAAAAATTTCAAAATAATAAGGACAAAGTTCCGACATACAATTAATAGAGCACAAATACTTATGTAGAATTTTCATACTTTATATCTTGAACTTCAAAACATGTGTTCTAAAAGCATATGTTATCATTTCCTAATTAAATTAATAAAAAAAATGAAATTGCTTTTATATGCCTACAATTTGCCTAGATGCGACTAGACTCCTAAGGCTAAACGCTTGATTTCTATGCTTTGATAACGTCTCACGCCTTTTGAAATCTTTAGTAGCAACAAATAATTAATATATCATATAATTATGGGTCTCGATAATATGTGCGTACACACTTAGAAGTTAAGAATAATAGAAAGAAAGTTTTGAAATATTATGGTAATACGTACGCATTAATCAATGCAGTGAAGACATTTCAATAGGACCTCGACTATAAATTGTGTTGGTAACTGTTTAACCGTTGAATTACACGTCGCGTGTTTATCGTTCAAGTTTTCAAAGCAAGAATAAATCTAGGGAGACCCACAAAAAAATTCATTTCGTAAACCCACTGCATTAAAAGCCTATACCTTATTGATATGGGTTCCCCCACGGCATCAAAATGTGTATTAAAAACTTATACCCATTTTTATCTTATTCACTGGATTCACCAAATGAATTTTTTTTGGATCTCCCTAAACCTCCAAACTTTCCGGCAACTAGCAAAAATCTCATTTATTTAAAAAAATGCAAGAACCTAAAAAGTCAGACGTTTGAGCATGAACATTTTTCTTAAACGAATAAAGAATTAAGGGGGCAGACTATGTGTCATCGGAACTAAAAAAAAATGTAATAAATAAAGAGGCAAATGTTCAAATTTAGCCAAAGATTATAAACATGGGCACGAAAATGAGTTTGGAAATAACTCAAACCTAGTTTGGTCTGCGCGTGGGTTGCATTTGGCCGGGTTAAACCCCATTTTAGCCGGAGGATTGGCTCATAATGTACAAATTTATTGGTGCTTAATACGTAACCATACCTGCTCTTTTTGGAAGGTTTCTCCATTTTCCTTCTCCATTAACAGTGATGTAGTCTTTGAGAAGTTTATCTTCCATAGCAGTCCATGCCCCTCTGTTTAACCCTTCTTTTGAACAACATGGTCTTCTCCCCATCTCTCTCTCTCTCTCTCTCTTGTGTGTGTATGTGAGATGAAAGAGTTAAGGTATCTTCTGCTTGGAGACTTGTGTACACATATGCTTCATATTTATACAGTCCCTTGCTAGTAGCCAATTATGGTATGTTGCATTAAGTGTCATGTCCCCACATTTACAATGAAAAGCTTTAAAAGAATTTTGATCTTCATGTGCGTTTTGAGGTGGGGGACCGCCAATGCAATTTGCCTAACGCTTTCCCAACACTGAATTTTAATTGGATGTAAGATATTTAATAATGATATTTTGCATTACTATATTCGTGCCCCTAATAATTATGATGATAGGTCAGTAGGGTTTTCACCAGTTTTTTTCTACTGGCCAAAAAACAATGACAACTTCCTTTCTACCTATCCCGTGGGCTGCTCACTAGTCACTACTAAGCTAACTTTCTCTTGCACTCTTGAAAGTTTGTTGAGCCGCGCTCGCAGCGCCGGTCCTAAGATTTGGAGTGCTCCGTGCGAAAATCAGTTTACGGTACTTCTAAAAAAAATATTGTACAAAGATATTAAACACCTAAAATGGACCCCCAAAAAATTAAACTTATTTTTTAGGGCGCTATTTTTGTTGGGTGAGATTTTTGAATAGTTGAATCATCATTCGTATAGATTGTTTTTGGATAGTTAAAAAAATGGCCCCTAAAAATTAAATTTACTTTAAAAATTGACATTTTTAATATATATAAAATAATTTTGGATCCCTATAATATACATACATAGGTGCATATTGCCATTACCCATTAGCACATGGCCAGGGCCGGCCATGCGCGCTTGTGTTAATCAAGTCTATTAGTCCAGTTATATAATCATAATTCTAGAATAGATTTGAGGTGGATTGAGTTTGCTCTCCAATTTGATTTCTGATTGTGTCAAAATAATGCTTCGCCAGCTAAAGTCATGAATCGTAAAGGGAAATTAGTTGAGATGCGCGTAAAGTTGAACTGGACACCACATGAAATCTTAAAAAAAAAAAAAAGAAGGGGGAGGAGGGGGGCTCATGTTGGAGGTAATGCTACAAATAGTGCCCTACTTAAGTGTATACTACCCGGGGCACACCCATTACATTATTATAATTGTGCTTTGGTTCCATCGGAAAATGAGTGTTTGAAATTTTTGTAATTTGAAGTATCTTTTCAAATTTTAATTTCAAAATGCATTTTTTTTACAAATAGAGTCTTTGGGAAATTTCCATTTTATATAATTGTTAGGCCTGAAATTATTTCAAGAAAATTTCGGAATTTTTTTTAGAATATATTTCTCCCGAGTATAATACCCTTTGATCAAACCAAGTAATCCAACACTAAAACTGGATTTAAAGGAATGAATGTTTAATCACATTATATTTCTCTGGAGTATAATCAAACCGACTAATCCAAGAACTATGTGGTCAGGGCCGACTCTAGGCATATGTCAATTATCTCGTCGCTTACGGCTCTCGATTAATCGAGGTCCCAAAATTAAAATAATAATAATAATATATAAAAAAAAAGGGCTTTGTAAATTTATGACCTATTGTAAAATGTATTTTGAAAATAGGACAACAAACATTTTATTTTTAGTTTGAATCCCTATTTTTGAATAAACCGCTAGCGCGGATCCATTTTCATAAAACGTCAACCAATCACAGCATGCCACATGTCCCTTTAATTTGAAAATAAGGACTAAAAATGAAAACGAAATGTTTGTTGTCCTATATCCGTACTTAAGGGTGGTAAACGGACGAATACAGATCGGATACCATATTTTTCATATCCGTATCCGCTATTTGAATGTATTATCCGTATCCGTATCCATATCCGCCCAGACAGTTAAAACAACTATCCATATCCGTATCCGCTCGGATACATCGGATTCGGATAATATCCGTATCCGTTTACATTATTTAGCCATCGCAAAAAATAATAATTAAAATATTCAATCCAATGAAATCCAATCCAATCCAAATAAATATATAACAAAATTACTGCCTCCTAATATCAACAATTATGAATTCCATAATAATAATATTATTCCATAATGAAAATATGGCTTAAAATCATCCGTAATTTACAACCATATGAGTTTAAAACCATCCAAAAAAATAACAGTCGCATTCCATGTCAGTAGAAATAAGTATGCACCTTTTAGATTAATCAAATTTATTGAGAATGATAACTTCATGGACCTTTTGTCTTCAAAACATACTGATATTTTTATTTTAATAAGTATACATATTGATTTTGTATATAATATACATGTTGTTAACTTTAGTTTCTCATCACAATCAAAACCATCTCTTTACTTTTCTGTTTCTTTCTTACATTCTATTTTGTTTATCTCCTACATTCTTTTCTGTTTTTCTCTTACATTTATTTATAATTAAGAAAACTAACGAACAACCACATGAGAGTTTCTTTTCTCTTGTTTTGTACGAAAGAGAAATGAAACGAAGTTATTTTTTTTCTAGTGGAGTATATGTTCTTTAGTCGGTGTACGTTGTGTGATAGGGTGTATTGTAACTTTAGTGTAACTCAATGATAATATACCTAATAAAATAATAATACATGACATTTTATAATATACCCAATAAAATAATAACTTTAGGGTGTTTTTATTTTGAGTGGAGTATGTGTTTATTTTGTTTTGGGGAATAAACGATTAAGTTTTTTTTTTAATATTTATTTATTAGTAATACTAATACTAATATTATTAGTAACATTTTAAACATATGTTTGACGGATACGGATATCCTGTAAAACGGATATCCGATAAAATGGATACTCCGCATCGGAAACGGATTATTCATGTCGGATACTAGTACTATCTGTATCCGTATCCGTATTCGTTTTCTCGAATATTATTATAGAGTATCCATATTCGTATCCGTTTCCATATTTTCGGATAAATATCCGCAAATTTGGATTCGGATATCGGACGGATGCGGATTTTCGAATATCCGTTTACAGCCATATCCGTAATCAATATTATTTTAAGTCCTAAAAATACATAATCTATATAAAAATTAGGTATTTAAATTTTTTTAAAAAAAATGTATTTATGAAAAAAATTAGAGTTTCCTACATTAAAAGGCCTCCCAGAAAATAAAGTTACTACAATATTAAAAAAATTTACTACTTAAAAAGAGCTCCCAAAAGTTCAAACCCATTATAATAATAAATACACAAAACTTAATCCACTTTTAACATCAAGGCCGGTTATGAGATTTAAAAGGCCCCATGCGATAACTAAATATAGGGCCCTTTATATTTATAAATTTGAAATATTTTGAATTAGTTTTTTTGGGACTTTTAAAATCAAATGTGAGAATTTTTTTTTAAACAAGATTTTAGGCCCCAAATATGGAAGTGGGTTAATTATTATGGCCCCACATCTATGCTAAATCAACATTGAAAAAAAGGTCATGAGCAGTTGCCCAGCTGGCTCCTGCCAGAACCGATCATGTTTAACATACTCGTCCATTCACTTTTAGTACACTCACTCACAAAATTTATTGATTTCTATTATTAATTGGGTGAAAAAAATTTGCAAATAATATTTAGGTTGAGTTGGATAAAAAAATTTGTCACTTTGTAAGATATTATAAACTCACAGTTTTGACCTAATTTTTAAAATAGCAAAATAATTTATTTTGATCTAAATTTTTTTAGGATACCTTAGAATGTTAAAGAACCCATAAAAACAAAATCATCTCGATATTATGTTTTTTACTATTTAAAATAAATCGATCCTTAATCCGTTTTAGCCAAATACCAAATGATAAAAAAATAATAATTTTTTAGTGCTTCGGTGAAGTCCCACATCGATTGGATGTGTGAATCTCCTTCCAACCCCTTCTTATAAATAACCTTGGGTGCCCTCTTTAAATTTAAGTTGACTAAGCTTTAAATAGTTGACAGATTTCGAGTTTAAAGTTCGGTACACATTGTTATTTTAGTAAAACAAAAATTTACTCATAAAATGATGCTAATCTTAGTTTTTTTTTTGGTTAATTTTTTTTTGGGGAAAAATTAAGTTATTTCTGTCATTTGATAAACATCATTATTTTGATTAAAAAAATTGACTAAATAACAAATGATATAGTCTGATATATATTTTTTTAATTTCATTTCTTTTGAAAGTTTTTTATACTTTCAAACAATAGTTCGATAAGCTGTAATGAAAATGACTAAAGTTATTTTTTAAACGTTGGCTTTCAATTATTTTAGTTATGGTTCAGTTTTCTACTTGATGACAAAAATTATCGAGTTGACCCTATATGTGGTCTAGAGTTTCTATTATGCAGTGAACAAGTGAGGAGAAGGGTGCAGGGCTATTATTTACACCGTGTCAATAAATGGTTGTAATTTATCATATGACCATGAATACATTTAAAACTAATGATGAACATATATAATATTTTAAAATTTCACATATTAATTTAAAAAAATTTGGGAGCATAATTTTGGAAAAATAAAATAGGAAATTTAGATATTTTAAATGTTTTGCAATCTAACTTTGACTTCTTTTTTTTCCAAAAAAATGAAAATTAGAAATCTCAAAATTAAAATTTTGTATACTATGCCTAAAGTGTTAAGAAACGGATAAAAAAAAGTTTGGAAAAGTATGCAGGACTAAACCCGCTACCTTATGATTTCCTATTATGTTATCATGTCAGTTGTATCATAATTACCAAACCTGAATCTTTATGTCAACAAAATTTTCATGTTAACCTGATATTGACCCAAACTCAAGGAATTCAATTTAGGGAATGTTATTATTTTGTTGAGAAAATAAGTACTGATCAAACTCAATGAATTCACCGGAATGACAATTATTGAATTTACTCGTGAATGTTGAACAATTTTCAAATTTTCTACAATAAAAAGAAAGAAGAAAAAGTTAAGTTGATATATAAAGCTAGCTTATAGAGATTATACACAACACTAAAAACTAGATTTGTGTGAGTATCCTTAAAGTTTTTCTTCAAAATATAACAAATCCAACTCATTCGCAGTTCCTAACTTCATAAGAACACCATGACATAACCTTGTTAAGCTTGAAACCCCGAATGTGTTGCCTTGGTTATATTTTAAAGGAAAACTTCAAGGGCTTGTTTAGTTGAATAAAATAAGGTTGTTTTCGAAAAGAAAATTCTAAAACTTTTCCATAAAAAGTTTTAAAAAAAAAAGCTCAAAAATAGTTTCTCGATTTTCTAAATTTTTTGAAAATTGAAAAACTACTTTAACGTCTTTTCAAAAAAAATTCGAAGTATTCAACATTACATTTATACCCCTAATTTTTTTGCAAATTACATTTTGACTCCTAACGCATTTAAAATTACATTTTATGCCTAAATATTAAGAAAAAAAATAACAAGTCTAAAATCTATGTGCATTATAATTTGGCCTCTAAAAATTTTAATAGTAATATTACTGTCCCTAAACTTTCTCTAAATTAAAATTTGGCCGTTACACTATCACTAAATTGTATAAAAGATATCAAACTTTTTGTAAGTTATATTTTGTCTTTCAAAATATCTATAAATCATATTTTAAAAATACTGGTTCATTTCTAACAATGAATGTTCTGCCCTCATTTTATAATTTTTTTTTATTTAAAATGAAGATTAAAAAAAAGCGCAAAAACTAGAAATAAATAATAGAAAATAAATTTGTGTTGGAAATATGACTGGGGACCATATATCCAATCTGGAAATGAATCCATCATGTACAATGAGATCCATTTTTGAAAAATACATAGATGTTTTTTTTTATCATTAAGACCTAAATCTATTGAAATCGACTAATCCACATGATAAATACTGCGAAACAAAAAACAAGTGCATCGAAGTTGGATTAATCCGACAATGAATGAGAGAACGAGATATAACAAACCCAAGGTTTCTTAAGGTCACCTAAATTGCCTCAATGTTTTAATTCTTTTTAAACCCTGTATTTCAACTATAAAAAAAAATGAACATCCATCCAATATATTTAAGATTAAGCTTTAGGAAAAAAGAAAATTAAAGCAACCTGTTACATTCTTTTCACCAAAGTGTTCTGGAGAGATATTTGTGCCAAAAACATCCAATGGTGGTAGGTGTCTATGGCGTCAACAGCAGTGACGACCATATGAGAGAGTATGTGGTCTGACACCCGGCCTAATAAAATATTAGTTGATCAGTCCTATATCAAATTAAACAGGAATCCAATTTTGTTTATTTTCAGCATCACTATCAAAAACTTTTTAAACTTACTAACCACCTAGTATTAAAAAAGAAACCTTAATTTTTTTTCTTTTTATCAAATAACAACACAACATGCAGATGAATATAATTTAAACGATTCACACAATCACTGAGTCAAACCATACTAAAAATGAATAAATACAGTCTTTGCTGAATAAATCACGGGCTATAAAACCTAAATCAAAAATATAAACCACCAGAATAATAAACTAAGTACATCATCTGACTGAAACAAATGAAAGAAGTAAGGCGACATGCCCAAGTTAAATACTAATTACATCTTACTCTAGGAATGAAATAACTAAAGCAACTAAGTTTAAATCCTGCAACATTCGCATATACCGCAGCTTCGTAAGCCTAGAATAGAAATAATTCTAGCGTCCATGTGGCTGGATGCCTAAAAGGTTTTGAAAATATTTTACAGTGAGGGTTAAAACCCAAAATATTTTGAAAATATTTATCAAGTGATTAAAACGCAATAATTAAAATGTATGAATGCTCTTCATACTTAAGCTAATGTCGCACTCCCTTGAGGAATTACTCACCTCCCAACTATTGTGCACACCTAACGATTTTCTTTATAATCCACCTAGTCATTTACCCCGTAACTAGTCCTTGTTACAACTTCTTCCTGACATACTACTTTAACCCGAATATGTTTAATATGCGATCCATAAGTTATCTCTCACATTAACTTAAGTAGTCATTTTTCATTTTAAAACCATATAATATTCTCACTAGTTATATATAACAATACAGTTCAATTCATGTATTTTACCTGTATATAATTATCTGAACCATATATACGTATCATAATATTACAACATTCACACGCATGTCGTAAATGTATAAGCATCCTCCAGGGTAAACACTCACCAGATGTTCTCTACAGTGCTATCAATCCAAGTATACTCATCCACTCGGACACCCTGACACGGTTAGCTCCCTGAATCAGTGAAACAAAATAAACGCAGTGGAGGCGGTCATAGTTCCCTCCGGAAATAAGATCGAATCATACCCAAGATGTCTCAGCCCTAACTATGGACGCAATGACCTGGAGAATATACTCACCCTGCTCCTCAAGCTAGTGGATTCATCCACATCGCGCAACCTCTTATGATAGCACTAGAGGGGTATGTATTCCTATATATATTATTCACACAATATTTATAAAGCGCGCGCACACACAGACACACACACACATTTATTTATTTATCACTCGAGTTGTGTCGCCCAACTAAATTACCCAGACTCATTCCTTCGATCCAAAATTTCATCTTGTATAACTTATTCCTCAAATTCCAAATTATCATTCTTACGTAGTATGCTTCTCTCGAATACTCACCGTACCTAATACTTACGATTTTTACTCACTATCGTATTTATATGGATTTTCACACGACTCTAAGGGCCCTAGTTAACCCTTCATTATTTTTCAACAGTTATTCCCATCGTCATTACTGGTTATAAACATACTTTCACTCATCACTAAGTCACCGTTCTCGAATTTTATTCATTTATCAATTACATATATTTTCTCAATTATGCCAATACTTACTTGCCTCACTTTATGTAAACCTAATCTCCACTTTAGGCCTAATGTCCTTATTATAGACCAACAATCCAAATCAATCAATCTAGGCAACCTCCAACGGAATAACAACTAAAAATAATATTTCTTAACCTTTGCCCCACGAATCTACCCAGATTTTTAAAATACAATTTTGAGGCATTTCAGAGCCGTTTTTAAAGAAAACGTATCAAAGAACAAAATGCAGAAAAATATGATTTTTGATGAGGCAACGTGGACAGAATAGCCATTTTCGGAACCAAAACATCGCAAAATAGTTTCTAAAATGACCGTTTAACCAATTTCATAGACTTCTTCAAATTCAAGAAGTTCTTCTAGAATTCAATCATACCCATCAAAACCAAATTTAAATATCAAACCAACCCAAAAACCATGTGATCTTATCACACCCACTATGATATGAATTGAAATCTGCAATTAATTTATGAGCAAGTTTAACCACTGGACTTAGGGTTTGTATGGTCTAAATCCTTTGGTGTAGATGATGATGATGATTTGATGATGATTGTCCACACTTGTTCTTGATTTTGGGTCCTAATGTTTCTCCCATTTTTTCCCTCTTTTCTTCTCTATATAATTTGATTTTGTAAAATGAGTTATGATTGCCACACTCTCTCACTTTTAGGGTTTAATAAGTCAATCCCGTTGTTAGGCTTGTGGGCTTTATAAAAAGGGCCAAACCATTCTTATGTGAGCTTAGTTATGCCTAAAAATTCTCGGAGATCCATTTACTACCCTTGGGTACTTTTTTTGGACTATTTCGACTCAATCGTATACTCAATTGCCATCCGAATTATTTTACTAAAAGTTCTTCTCTCAATCCCAAAATAGTCCATATCCGACTCCCGATTGAAATAAATAAATGCCATGTCACTATCGCTCGTTATGACGTAATTAAATTATTTTATTCACATAGTAAATTTAATACCCATAAATATTAATCATTAACACACTGGATTAATATTTAAATAAATGTTAATGAATTAATTAAATTAAATTATGACACAAGTAATTTAAAATTAGTCGAATTAATTAATTAATAAATGCCCAAAAATACGAGATGTTACATGTGGTAGCAGCGATCGGTGATTATAGTAGTGATTTAAAGAGAAAGGTTTTCTTGGTTTAGGAAGCTCATTACGATTATTTTGTTAGTAGCAACGATTTGTGAGAGTTTATGTTTATCCACTTAAAAGAACTATTCCTAAGAAATTATGTTGTTAACTTTTTTTAGTTTAGCATTTGGTGGAAAAATGAAGTTTCCACTAAATTTAATTTAGAAAATATTTTGTTGCAAAATTTCAATATCGCCACTAAATGCTGGATTTTAGTGGAAACATGTTTAATTCTCCACCTACTTCAATGTAATTTATTTCCCGTCTAAGCAAAAATTTTTGCGCCCATCCCATAGTCGAAATCTCACGTTTTGCTACTAATACTTCATTTGTAATTATTTTTTAGTGGCAATGGACAATTTCACCACCAATTATAATATTTCATGCAAAACAAATCATTTCTTTGCCAAATAAATTACCACTAATTTGCAACTTTCTTGTAGTGATCATTTGGATCTTTATATCTTTTTCTAGCCACATAAGAAGTCAAGGTGTAAACTGAAATTTTGTTTTGCATTAATAGTTTTTCCTCGCATGGTTATGGGACGAAATCAAAACCATTGCTGGGGAATTTTTTAAACTTCTTTGTACGAAAATTAGGACCTTTGGCTAGGCGTGTAAACCTTGAGGAGACATCACCTCTTTTTAAAGTTGCATTTCTTAATGGATTTATATTAGGGTATATTTGACAGCACGCATAATTAACGCCAGTAAATAATATGACAATTATCGCGTTTGATACTAATGCCCTAAAATCATCCATCACGCTCATTGAACCTTTTCCATTATGATTTCGGGCAAGTTCCCTTTCATACATCCTATATGTGTTCATGAAATTATAGAAATTAAATGGTAATATAGATAATACACATACTTAAAACAAAATTATGCTAACGAGATGTTTGCTCAAATTGAAGATTGGTGAGTCTCACCTCCATAGGGTCTCATTCTCCATGAGGATTAAACCTCCAAATCCCTTGTTTCGACATATGTTCCTAAGCGTATAGCGATGATTCTTCTGTTATGTATTCTTCCACAATTGAGCCTATAATATTCCGTGTATTCCTAACATAATCTTTGTAGATCTTCATCAAGTGCTTGAAAGGATACATCTAGTGAATTCGGACAAATCTAAATAATAACACATCATCACATAGAACCATAAGCAGGTGGTCGTTGATGTCAAAGAACGATGAATGGAAATATTTCTCTAAGGTACAAGTCTTCTTGGCTAAAGTTTTTTTCAAAGCCACAATGTGCTTTCTGTTTATAATTTTTACCCATAGTAAATTGAAGTACAAACTAATATGTATAATTTTCCCGTGGAGATCTTTGTGCTCAGAAAATCAATGTCGAAACAACAAAGGGATTAATTAAAAAATGGGTGACAGTCATGAGACTTGAAATGTTTTAGTTTATTTGTTAGGTTGTTTACAACCCTGCATAAATTAGCGGAATAGTTGATTGGAGTATTCAAGTTGAACGTGTCTAGGAGGATTGTTTTCTCCCTAGTAATCAAAGTGAAATCATCCACCGGAATCAAATTTCTTCTTGTTGTAACATCGGTTTTAACAATATTTTTTTTTTAATTTTCATCTCATTTAGATTGCGATGTGCCCTCTCTTCATCTTTCGAATGAGATCCACCAAATTTTGTTCTTATGGAATGTTCCTTAAAATTATTATTCGTATGCATCACTTCAATTATATGCCTTACATAATGCTCTTTCTAATACGGTAAGTCACCAAGAGAAGTGGCCAATAAATCTGATTAGTGATTAAGGGCCTGTTTTGTTTGTAACTATAATTCTGTTTTATGTGTTTAAATATAATTCTGATAAAATTCTGCGTTTGACAACCTATTTTTAAACACAAAATTATAATATTTTTGTGTTATAATCAAGCTTTTCAGAATACAGGTTTATGGTGTTTTATAACTTCAGTTTTTTATTTTTCAGCTCAAAATTACTTATTCTTAATATTTTAGTGCACTTATACCTTAATATATAATATACATACATAACATGTGTGTAATTCTTATAAATAAAAAATATATGTATACATGTACATAAAATTACATACGGAATAATATAAAGTTAAATAATATTATCAATAGATATATGATACTTATATATAGTTTTATACATGTATTATTAATGTATGGAAAAATATAAAATATACATATAGTACATATGCATTAAAAAATATTATCAATTCATGTATGTATATAATTTTATAGTGAATTATACATGTGATATATATATATAACTTTCATACATACATGATACATGAATGCATACATACACACATACATACATACATCACATATATATGATGTATGTATGTATGTATATATATGATGACACATTAGATATATATATCTAATGTGTCATCATATATATACATACATACATACATCATATATATATGATGTATGTATGTATATATATGATGACACATCAGATATATACACATGTATATATATGATGTCTTATATATACATACATACATCACATCAGATATATACACATACATACAACATATACATACATACATACATACATACATACATACATATATATATATATGATATATGTATATATTTGATGTCATATATATACATACATCACATCAGATATATACACATACATACATCATATATATATATATATACATATATACATACATACATATATACATACATACACATCACATCAGATATATACACATACATACATCATATATATACATACATACATACATACATACATACATACATATATATGATGTATGTATATATCTGATGTCATTTATATACATACATACGTCATATATATATACATACATACATACATATATACATCTAATGTCATATATATACATACATACATCATTTGTATATACATACATACAAACATCATTTTTATATACATACATACATACATACATAGTTTTATACACACACACACACACATATGTACAATATAAGTATACGTGATTGCCAATTTTGTCAAATTTTTAAAAAACTGTATTTAAAAACAAGTTTACCAAACACACACCAATAATTATAAACACAAAAAACTGTACATATGTGTATATATGATGTATATGATGACACATCATATACATCATATATACACATGTATATATATGATGACACATCAGATACACAATATATACACATGTACAATATATATGATGACACATCAGATATATACACATGTATATATATGATGTCTTATATATACATACATACATACATACATACATACATACATCACATCAGATATATACACATACATACAACATATACATACATACATACATACATATATATATGATATATGTATATATCTGATGTCATATATATACATACATCACATCAGATATATACACATACATACATCATATACATACATACATACATACATACATACATACATACACATCACATCAGATATATACACATACATACATCATATATATGCATACATACATACATACATACATACATACATACATACATACATACATACATACATACATACATACATACATACATACATACATACATACATATATATGATGTATGTATATATCTGATGTCATATATATACATACATACGTCATATATATATATATATACATACATACATACATATATACATCTAATGTCATATATATACATACATACATCATTTGTATATACATACATACAAACATCATTTGTATATACATACATACATACATAGTTTTATACACACACACACACAAATATGTACAATATAAGTATACGTGATTGCCAATTTTGTCAAATTTTTAAAAAACTGTATTTAAAAACAAGTTTACCAAACACACACCAATAATTATAAACACAAAAAACTGGATTTTAAAACTGTATTTAAAAATATCGTTTAAATCGAGTTTTCTGAGTAGCGAACCAAACGGGCCCTAAATTACCGAATTGATTAAACCCGTCAATTTATAATTGAAGATGAACATTGTGTAGTTCCTTTGAAAAATCAGGGTATCGTATGTTTAAAAGTTGTCATATGATTGAATTAATGGTTTGACATATGATAATCCCACACCTCAGCTCAAGCATTCCATGTTATGGCCTCTGCTATCCATGGTACTGTCATTTTTTTAACCTTGGCCTGAGGGAAAAATACTTCAATACCTTCTATGGAACCTGTGAGCACTTGAAAAAATTTAGTGGGTTTGTCATTTCCACCCTCATAAATATTAAATCTTGGATAATTGCATACATTACACTTATCCTTTAGGTCGTGTTTGTTGTGATACAATAAGTAATCATACTTGCATGCATGGATGTATTTTTACTTCAATTGCAAACCCTTTAATCTCTCCTTTATGGTCAGATAATTATCGGGTAAAGTATTCTCATTCGGGAAAATTTCTTTACCCACTTAATAATTTTGATTAAGTTACTTGCTAACAAACCATACCAACTCTTCAAATTATGCAAACCGATCGTAGGATACAATATTGAGTAATTTTAGTCGTAATTTCTATATAAGGGTCTAATTGCATAGGCTTTCAACCGTATGTATTACCAATCTTCGTGTAATTAAACATCAACTTCTTCATTAACTTGGTCTTAATGAATGTTATATAAAATCTGTAAGCTTGTGGTTTTGATGGGGGTGGACTCAATAAACATCATCAATTAGGTTGTTCAAAGTACAATGTGGTGACAAATTATTCACCAGTTCAATCCGATCGGGTTTTTGTAATTCTTTTGCAACATATGGTACATTATAAAATGAAACTTTAAGTCTTCCAAAGACTTAAAATTATCATTCATACGATAGGTGCATGGACATGAGATCATGTCATTGTTGAGATTTCTATATGCATACTTATAAAAATTCACGAAACCCCTTTGCATGCTTATCGGAGGCCCTATTACTCTCTCTCTCATCCACTATTTGTAATATGGAAAATTTATTAAAGAGTTCTTCAAAATTCAACTCACGTATATAAATATGTTGAAATGAAGGTGATGTGAAGTTAACGAGCGAAAGCGTAAATTACTACAAAACAACAACATAATGTTTAGAGGCCAATAATTCAAGAAATATCACGAATTCATATATTAAAATGTAAAAATTAGTACAATGGATGGATAGGGGCCTTATTTATAATAAAAGCTTAGCTTACTAGTGAAGATAATCCTCGAAAGGTAAAAGGACTAAAAAGGGTACGTTAAAGACATTATAAGACAATGCCACCTTTTAAAACTAAAATCTCAACTAAAATGGAAAATAGCCTAATAAATCATAAAAAAAATAAGATAAACAAAAAATGTAAATAAATCTAGGACCTCATACACATCACTCTCCCCATACTTTAAAAAGCTTGTCCAGAGCATAGGAGGCCGACAAAAAAGAACAAAACTACCATCAGTGGACTCCTCCACTTGAAAGGGAAGACCTCCTAAAAAATTTCTCCTGTATTAGCTAGCAAAAAGTCCAGGGAAAATAGTCACAAAACGTAACTAGGACCAATGAATGAGAACTCGGCCCCAAATCTTGCCAAAAAATAATCATCACGCCCTGTCTAGAGAAGGGCCAAAGATGCCAAATTCCATCAAGTCCCCCAGCACGAGTCTCCTTCGCACCAAGCCATCACTACACCATTTGAGTTGCATTAACACAGTTCTTGACTGTGACAAAACGGAGTTATAATGGTCAAAGACTGTGAAAAGTCTGAGCGTGATAACTCCTAGTGTCTCGGTCCTTGACAGTGATAACACTTTTTTTTCTCACTGTCCTCTTTAAACTAAGGAGACCAAGACTTATCACGATTAAGGATCGTGACAACATAGGATTTGTCAAGGTATTTAGCCATGATAATACCAAACTTTGCCATGTGCACGACTACAATGAGTGAAGAATTTATGCTCACTCATGCGCATTAGGAAATTTCTTATCATGCGAACGATAAGAATTGTTGTCATGGCTTTATTACGATTTACAACCGTGATAAAATTTTAGTTGTCATTGTCATAGACCGTGTCAAAATTGTAGATCATGAAAAAAATTATTAGGCGGTAGCTACTTCCCAACAAACAACTTTCTTAGAAAATATCTAGTTTTTATTCAACACAATCCAAAATATACACTTAACAACATGATATGCAAAAAAAATGAAATAAAAACCAAATACACCAATTACATATATCAAACCAAATTAAATATGTTTCAATTTAATTACATCAAAACTAAAACATTACGACTTTAATTCCTTCTACTCAAGTTTATCAAATGTAAAACCCCACACAAGATTAATAAGGATCGAGGAGGAAAGTAGGCCAAATGATGGACGACACCAACGTTCCATCAACATGCCGAACACCGTCTTGCTCGTCCAATAATAATATCTCAACATCTTTCCCCCAAAAAATCTTAGTAGTTAAGATAGTTGGGTTGGGGTACAATATATGTCATTCGGGGATGATGAGTCGATCAGCATCAGTGAGGGGCATGGCGTAGTGGCCCCCTCACTAACATTCTCCTTAACCTTTCATTTATCCATCGCCTTCCCCTTCCTCTTTCATAGATTCGTGACTATGCGTTTGATTCATTCAAATATCTGGTCCATGGTGTGTTGGAGATTTTCCAATTTCGAGTATGTGTCCAATTTTTACATGTCAATCTTAGTAGATAACTCACTATTACTTCAAGCAATGCCCAGAAAGTTCGACTTTTCTCTCTGAGATCTGACACTTGGCTCAGTGCATCCGTACTCGGGGATGCCTTATCAACATCACTGTGGGTGTTGTGCACCACCTTTAGCCTATCGTGAAATAGTACAAAAATAGGTTATTTATTTTGAAAAAGAATATTGATAAACAATATGAAATTGACAATATAATTTCAATTATAACTTATGAAAGTCTTGGGAACCTGTTGATTAGTGCCTCTCCCTTCTTCATCCGAATCTTTATATATGATTTGATCATATGTATATTTCCCCCTACGCCACTCCTAGACTTCTACAAAATGTGACTAAATTAAAGAAATTTACTTACCAATAAATATATATATATATATATATATATATATATATATATATATATATATATATATATATATATATATATATATATATATATATATATATATATATATATATAAGTTTACTAACCATGGTATGCTCCACCTCCGCATAAGATGTCTGCCTGGAGTAGTGCACATCTACCTTCCTCGACTAGTTAGTCCTCACTAAGTCATGGGTGACAACTATCTCTTGGATGCCTCATTATCCATAAAACTCTAGTAGTTGGTCAACGGAATTGGATCCTTCGTTGGGATGATGTCCCTACTCCGCAGTATAGACTCTCAATCCTTTCTGATATCGAGGGTAGCCCAGTTATTCTTTCATTTCTTCCACTGATCATGTATACTAGCCACTATATTGTTCTGCGCTTCGAGTGGTAAGTTGCATTGTTGTTATCCAATAAACATATAATATAAGAAAGTTAGTGAATTGACATTAAGAAAATATATAATAAAATATGATATGAAAGTGAAATAATAAAAAAAATATATTGAGATTTTTAGCTCACCGAGAATGTTCCTCAAATTATCATACTCGAGGCCAATTACTAATCTCAGCAACTCTAATGACCTCATCTATAAACGAGCCTTGTTTTCAACTACACCCCCATTCTTGCCAAACTTGATGAGATTATTGTTAGATGATCCCTCTCACACATACTTTTTTTTGGGGTCTGATGACTTGATGTTGACTTATTCTGCAAAAAAAAAGGCTTTGGTATTATAATAAATAACATAAATCAAATGAAAAATACTCAATCATTATATAGAAATTTAAATAACACAAAAATATTCCACCCATTTGTTTTCATTAGTGTATCAAATGGAAATACACAACCAAGTTATTAGAATCAAATGAAAATACTCACATGGGTGCACCAATTTATTATGCAAGTTAGTTTAGCGCCATGTGATGTGACTATGCCTCTTTTCGGGAAGTTTTAATGTTAAAATATGTTTTCACACCCTGACGCCCTAATTTTCAAGCTGGCTTGGATTTTTGAATTTTCTACTAAATTCACAGTTCGTGAGTCACACGAATAGACCTATTATTTCTACAAGTTAGTTTAGAACCACTAACTCCCTAGTTTCAATCTTAAGGCTGGGATTTTTAATTTTTCTATAAAATTTCCACCTCGTGAGTTACATGACTGTACTAATTATTTCTACAAGTTATTTTAGTGATGTGTGACGTGATTGTGACTTTGTTTGAGAAGCTTCGTTGTTAAGTTTTCTCCCCCTAATGCCCTAGTTTCAAGCTTAAATCTTGGATTTTTTTTAATTTCCTATCAAATTACCACCTCGTGAGTCACAAGACTACACCGATTGTTGTTATAAGTTAGTTTACTACCATATGACATAATCGTACCCCTTTTCGGTAAGTTTTATTGTTAAATTACATTTTCACCCCCATAAAGCCCTAGTGAACGAACAATAAATTAATGTTTGAGATCTGCCTTACATTTAACAAACTACATATTACAAATTACCAATTGGAATCTTCAATACATTTTACGAGTCAAGTAACTCTACTTATGTAAAGTATCTTGAATTGTCTTCAAGTTCAGGTTGTCATAAAAAATGGATTGATATTCCGTAGGAGCTGCCAGGTCATCCACGCCACTGGTAAGACACTTTGGCACGTGTAAGATGATTGAACACGATTCGTTGTTGATATACCCCGAGTAAAATACTTGCTCGAGCTTTTCCAATGTACAAACAAATGACTCATCATTCTTTTGCTCCTTTCTCTTCATCTTGGACAAGTCTAGCATTATCAAATTCTTACCCGAATTGATTTTACAAGAATTTTTATCCTTAACTCTTACCTAATCACACTAAAATGTATCCTCTTTGAAATATTTATAGTCTAATTTAAAAATATTTTAATTTACATCATAGTAAGTCATTTATGCTGTAACGAGATTTTTGTCTCTAACACTTTCCCTAAAATAAGTAAGAGACTTACATGAGATGTCGTTGTTTTGTAACAAATTGTTTTTCTTATACAAATTCAAAGAGAATACATAATCGCTCAGTCGATACTTTTTATACTCGTGTGCCATGAAATTGGATCTAGTGGCGAGATGAGCATCCCTTGACATGGCATCTCCCATCTTCAACAACTGAAATTATGGCTTACATAAGTTAGATAAGTATTAAATCTTGTAGTTATTTATCATTAAATAAGGGACATTTGATGTAATAATTACCTCCCTTGACACCTAAAGTCAAAATTCACTATTTGAATGTGAAATCGTCCTTTATTTTTTTTTTGTGCCCAAATGCATTATATTTTTTACATTAAATGGAAAAATTTATGAAGGGGGTGATAAAATATATAAGATAACACCACGAAAATACTCTTTCCATTTGTTGACATCCTCATGAATTTCAAACACACAACGAGCCGCTTGCTCATATTGTAAACTTTCCAGCCTAACTCATTTTCCCATGACTTGATCACCCTCATTGGTGAACTCATTTATATCATCTATAATGTTAGGGTTGGGGTTAAATTCCCCAGCAAGAACAGATGCCTCTATAATAGTTTATTCCTCCGGGATAGATCTTTCAATGTACATTATATTCTTAACATACTCTTTGAAAACTTTCATCAACCTATATATTAAGTTAATAAAACTTAGTAACCCATATATTAAATTAATTTAAATATTTTAACTATCACCATATATATATTAAATTAGCAAGTATACCATTCAACCATCTACATCCATCAATATCTTACTAGGTCATAAATAAGTGCCTCAGCGCATAAGTGGACTAACAAGTGAATACTTATGTCGAAGAATGTTCAGAGGAAGTAATTTTCCAACACATAAGTTTCTTGAGATAGAGTTTCTTTTGCAACCATAATGTACTTTCGATTGACTACTTTTGCACATAAAAAGTGTGAAGTAAAGGTCAATATACATAATGGCCCTTCGCAAATCCTTATGCTTTGCATGATCACATGTCAAACGTAAGATTTGTACTTTTATAGATCTTATGGGGCATAGCTCACGATCCTATCTATCTTTCATTATCAAATTAGATGACCCAGGGGGAATTATATTCCTACCGCTACTATTGTATTTCGACCATAATTTCGGATTAATTTTCAACACTTTAAGATCACGTCGTGCCTTTTCTCTATCCTTAGAAGGACTTCCATTTAAGCAAGTGCTCATAAGATGTTCAAGGATGTTTTTATTTACATTCATGATATATAATACATAATGCATGGGGTTACCCTTACAATACGAAAAGTCCAATAATATTGACCTCCTAGACCATAACTTCCTTTTCTCAGCTTCATTCTCTGCAATGGTATTTTTATACCTCACATTATTGAATTTAGGATTCTTTCGTGGCACATTAGCTACACATTTAAAACGCATCCTTTCAATTTTTGAACCTAAAATCTTTCTTGGAGGTAGCCTATGTTCAACCCCACCTAAAAAAATTAAAACCTCAAACAAATCTAAACATGTGGTCGGTAAGCAAGAATTTCTTATGAGAATGATATATAATTTTTGCAATTATCTTTGAGATGTCGAGATCCACTTTTCTTTCGACAAATGGGCCACCTAAAGTAATCGTGAACATTACAACCTAATAAAGTCCCATAAGACAGAAAATCAGGAATTGCCCAGATCAAAGTAGATTTTAACGTGAAATCTTCATGATTTCTAGAGTAAAATGCTTTCACACCCGCTATCCATATCTCATTCAATTCTTCTACCAACGGTGCTAAGTAGACATCAATGTCATCATTTAATGACTTTAGCCCGAGTATAAACAAAGACAATATCAAAAAATTTAGTCTCATGCACAATGAAGGAGGGGGATTTAGGAGTGCTAATATCACTGGACATACACTTTGATTGGTGTTTAGATTATCGAATGGATTGAACCCATCTATTGATATGGCCAAACGAATATTACTCGATTAATTTGCAAAATCTAGGTAATTAAATTTTATATTTTTTAAAATGGTTGACTCAATAAGATGACGCATAATATTATCTCTTACTTTTTCCCTAGCGTGCCAAGTCATCGCCTCTGCTATCCATGGCATTATGAAAAATATCGTCAACCTATGACCTATGGAGAAATATTTAAAATACTTTTTTTGGTAGTTTTGAATGTGTGCCTCTCTTATCATTAAAATAATGCCCTGATCCATATCTAGGCTCCCCGCATATTGGATAATAATCAAGATTTACGTACTCCTTTCCGTATAGTTTGCAGTCACACTTTGAAGCATTAATTGATTTATACTTCATTCCTAAACTTTTCAAAATGTTTCTTGATACTCATATAGTTATTTGGAAGCGTATCCGATCATGTTATTACTAAATAAACCAAAGCAACTCTTCAAACTATGCAAACTAAACATGTCATGCAAATTTATTTTATTTTTACCGTTGTTAGTGTACAACTATTAGGTCTATTTGACTTTCAAAATGTGAAGGTTTATCTCAACACCGTCACGATGAACCTCTACCGCTAGATTAATTATCTTTTGTATCATAATTCTCGTTGTCTCCTACCACACGAACTCCGTATTCATCGTCTATTAGACCGTCTAACATATTATGCTATATGGTATCCTCCTTTTCTTCCATCATTGTCCTACTTGATGTTTGTAGTAGAGGTTATTTTAGGACAAAGATACAACGAATTTCCCCTTGAAAAACTCACACTCGGTAACCATCTTGCATACCCCATCTAAGAAGATATAATTAACTATTTTTCACTCAAACACTTTATGATTTCTACAATGTGACTAAGGATAGGAGAACTCTTCATCATTGAGACGCCTCTTTGTGAATTTTACAAACACTTTATCACCTTTATGGTACACATTCCCGAGTTTGTTTATCTCACCCATCCACTTTTTATATAGAGGACATCGCATAACAATTTTAAGGAAACGTTACCTACCAAGTGTGAACAAATGGGGTGAGAATTAACAACCCAAGCCTCGTATCTAATTAACAACCCAATAACAATTAATTAACAAACTATCATATATAAATTATAATGTTGAAATACTATCATGTTGAAACCCTAAGCCGCATATTAATACCAAATTATTTTAATTATACTTTATAACCGAACTGCACTCAAAATCCCAAAATTCCAAGCCAATATCAAAGTTAAACATTCACATTGTAATAAATAATGGTTTTAATATTCAAATCTAGGTTTTGCACGAATTATTTCTAAGAATATCATAGCCATACATGTAAGTACAACTATTTTATGATAAACAAACATATATATGCATGCCATTTCACACACACACACACACACACACACACACACACACACACACACACACACATATATATATATATATATATATATGGAGGGACATTTGGTCTTGACAATCCAATGACTGTGATTCAAAGTTGAAGATTTAAATCTGATGGTGAAATAAACAACCTCGTGAGAATGGTGCAAAATAGTAATCTATGCCTCAGACAATAAACACATTTTATTTATGTGTTGTCCAAATTATATTAGATGAAATTATAAAAATCCTATGCCTATACAATGTTGGTTAGGTCCTTCTTGAGATTGAATAAAGTTACACTACTTTAATTCAAAATATTTCACATTCCGACACTTTTCACATAATGCCTCTATCTTAGCTCTCTTATCTCTAAGATCTTCACTCTCTTCCTCACAGTTTTCTCTCTCTCTCTCTCTCTCTCTCTCTCTTTCTCTATGGGCCTCATTTCTCAAACATACATCTTCTTCTCTTGCCTCCCACACCCTCCCTGCAGCCTTCACCCTCCAAGCTCCACAAGTCTCTACCTCTTTACCTCCATCCACCACTTTCAGAGAACAATAATTGAGTATTTAACTTCTTATTTATAATTTTCATTTTTGTTTGAATTAGTTTTCATTTTTATTGAGAGTCTTTATTGTTTGATTTTCAGTTATTAAAATTTTCAAATCTTGAATTTTTTTATAGGGTTATTTGTTCTAGATTTATGGAGCATCAATAATGGGTTTTTGAATTATCACATGGGTAAGCATTTAAATCATTTCTTCACGTTTACCCTATTCGATATGTGTCTTTTCACAATTTTTCAAATCTACATCTCTCTGTGTGTAATATGATTTAAAAATATCTTTTGTTTTTGTTTCTTCGTTTTCGCACAGGGTTTAGCAGTTTGGTTTCTTTAAATTAGGGTTTTTAAAACAAAATTTATAAATCTACTGTGATTTTTTAATAGTTGGTCTTCCTGCAATTGTGAAATCAGTGTATTCATTTATGCATATATTCTCTTTATCATTCTCTTACTAGGAAATAAGTTGCATTTCTACTCGGATTCTAATTCCTATTGTAAGTGATTTATTTCTTTTTTCTTTGAGTATCAAACTACAGATAAACATGAATATCAAAATATATTTGATTATGATAGAATAGTGCAACAACCCCTAAATCCGATTTTGTACAACTGGTATTGTGATGGAATCTCCGTGCTTTTTTCATTATGGTTCATCAGATTTTGTTCTTTTCATACATCGTAGTGTTTAATGTATTCAATGTTATGTCGTGGTTTTTAGGTATGATTTGCGACACTTATGGCATCCATTTGATAAAAATCCTTATACATTTTTCTTAAAAAGCCTCAGGTTATTTAGTTCAAATATGAACAAGTATGGTTTCCAATTCAAATTTTGTATTTGTTTAGAGTTTTTTATAACGTATTCTCTTAGTTGAATCTCATATATTATGTTCTATTAGTCTTTTTTGTTTCTCTAACTTACAATGTTCTCTTTTTTATTTTCTCTTCTTTATTATGATTTTTTTGTTTAGTTAACTCACATGTAAGAGCCACCAATAACCACAACCTTCCTAATTTCAATTTTTTGTTTCTTTTTTTTCTTACAACTATAAATGATTTCATTATCTTCGTGTGTAGGTTGTTATTAGTTGATAATATTCTTGACCTATATATTTAGATTAAAGTTTTTTTGTGGATTTATTCTTTTAGAGTTATATGGTGTTGAGTTGTGGTGTAGTTTTGACTATAATTTAGAACTTTAAGGGTTTTAAAACTAGATGGGAAGTTAAAAAAAAAACTTTTTGACTACAGTTCCAAAGCTTGAATCATTTTTTCATGTTTTGGCATTTCGTTCCTGTTGAGTTAATATGGGATTTTTCTAGGGTTTTATGATTTGAAAGGTTTTGGTTTTATGGATTAGAAAAGATACACATGTAATATTTTGAATATGAAGGAAAGGGATTGTACGTCATTTGTTTAAATCAATTATAATTTGGTAAGCATGTAGGCATAGTGAAATTATTTACCTTGTGAAATTTTGAGCCTATTATTGATTTTGAGTGTGTATACGCAACTCTTTTCTCTTTTGAAAAAAGAATTAATGTCGTTAGTGATCTTATTATGATTGTTTTGGTCGTTGATTATAGGATATCATTGTGAATTTCAATCATTGGGATGTTTGTTAATATTTTGATGATCGAAGAGTTATGTGAACATTTGAAAACGATCATAGGCTATCTTTGTTACTAAACCCATATAGACCTTGACCTCACCCACTCTATAGTTTTCCTGGTCAACCCGTTGAGCCTATATATAGCCTATCATTTTATCACCCAAATCTCAAAACCAACTACATATTGGATTTTAAACCTTATATTAACCTTTCTTGCATTTATTTGGAATAATTGTTGAAAAAAATGATGTTTTGAATTGTGATGGCATTTGAGCACGTGAGTTGGCTTTTCATTGTGTGTTTTTGAGAAAAGGAAAAATAATAGAAGAAGAAAAGAAAACTAATAAAAGAAAAAAGTATTTGAAAAAAAATTAAGAATCCTATAATTGTAGGTTAGAAATAAAAAGTCGTACTCCATTGTGTTTTCGTTGCTTAAGCTGTAATCGAGGAACTTATGTTCTAATTTTAATTTAATTTCACACATTATCATTATCCGAGTTTTATCCCCAGACAATTTGGATCCAAAATTACCTTCATTTCATAGACCCTACCTATCATACTTTGCAACCCTATGAAAGATCTACATGATCCTTGGGTTAATATGATTTGGAAGTCAATGCAATTAAAATGAGGTGCTAGGGTTTAATTCATCTCTTTTAATGAACGATATCCTTCATGAGATTATTTTTTCATTTAAATTTAGAGTTTTTTTCATTATTGGCTTGTGTGCGGCCTTGGCTTTACTTACAATTACTCTTTATCCCCACATACCTAGAGTGTTACACGATATCTTAGTGATTTATTTGTAGAGTGCAATCCCTGGTGAGACTTGAGTTGAAACACACTTGAACTTTTATCCAAATTATATGGTTTTTATAAGGACATATTTTTATAAATGTCTGTCACAATTAATTATGTCATATACCGTTACAACCGTCGAAGAAGTTCAAGATCAATCCACATCAAGACGGATTCGAATATATCAAGGTTCTTCATCAAAAAGCCCCCCCCCCCCCCCCCCCCAAAGTTTACTTTGGTAAGGTTATGTTTTAAATACCTTCACTTTGCACTTAGAGCTTTGGGATATTTTTACAAAATATTTTCTAAGTGTTGGAATAGACTTTTTTCATCAAAATTTGATAATGAGCAATTTTTCTAAGTGTTGAAGCGGATATTAAAAAAATATTTTTTGACGTTCCAGTCATTCAAACGACTTTGCTCTGTCGTTCGAACGACATTGCATTGTCGCTCGAATGAGATATCCTTTTCATTCGAACGATCGAGGCAGTGCGATTTTCTATAAATACTCATCAAATGGTTTCATTTTTATTAGAAGTTCCAGCGTTTTGAAAGACAGAAAACTGCGAATCTGCAGAATGCTTTTTGACTTCTTCTTTTAGAGTTTTCATCCCTTTTGTTTTCAATTCACAAAAATACCATATGCTTTGGTGAATTGTTTTGGTGTTTAAGAACACACTTTGCCTTTGTTCATTCTTTGTGGGGAGAGCTCTGCAGCAGACAGCTGCGTGCTATTATGGAGGGATTCCTTATGAAGATTTTAGACTGCGTGACTAGACTTCTCATCCTGGTAGTATAGCTGTGTGCGAACCATTGCTGAGTTATTTCTAGTCATTGCTCTGGAGGTTTGACGAAGACACTGTGTGTTACTCTTGTGAGCGATATAAAGATGGTATGTATGTCAATGGTCTTGTAAACTTGTCAATGTTCTAGAAATAAAAAGGTTTTGCCATTCGGGGATTTTTCCTGAAATTTTATGTCGCATGATATATCTTATTTTTCCTGCTGGCACCTCCCATCCCAAAAAAATAGTACCCCTTTCATTGTCCAATTCGTTAAGGGCCCGGCTATCTTGGATAACCCTTAGATGAATCGATGGTATTACTCATCCAATCCCAAGAAGTTGTGCACCCCGATGGGTGCAGTGGGTTTTCCCCACTCTATCATGGCAGAAACATTCCCTGGGTCCACGGATATCCCCCGCTTGACACAATGTGGCCCAAGAACTATACCTCTCCCATCCAAAACTCCTATTTCTATAACTTTGCATATAACTGATGTTCTTAAAGCATCTGTAAGACCACTCATAGATGCTCTTCGTGTTCCTTCGTAGTCCGAGAATAAATCTAGATATCGTGTATAAACACAATAACAAATCGATCCAAATAATCCCTGAACAATCTGTTAATTAAATCCATAAATATTATCTGTGCATTGGTTAGACCAAATGGTATCACCAAAAACTTATACGATGCATATCTAGTAAGTAAGGCTATCTTTAAGATGTCCTGTGCAACTTTAATTTATTCAATGCAGTTAATCTTCTTTATTTATAAGATATTTACTTGCACACGGAAGCTGTTAAGAGCATGCATGCCACTATGGAACCATACAAATAAATATTATTTTATTTATTAAAGGTACATGTTATTGTGTCAAAATTTCATGAATAGAGTTTGGGAAGAGCGAATGGAGCCAATAACTTCAACTGCTCGTGATCAGTAGCAAGCATTGCCCCCCTTAGTCGACCATGGACCATGGATGGATTATGGTCCATAGACATAACCTAAGAGGACCTATGGAGGGGAGGAAGAGCGTCATTCTCATTGGAAGAAGTAGGTACCAAAGAGTTCTTCTCCTTCGTCTTCTCTTTGATGACCAAATTTCAGGCATCACCTTTAGGGCCTTCAGAATCAGTCCTTTTATGGGACATTGCTTTAGGGGAGTCGAGGATATAATCATCTTGTTCAATCAGGAGAACTCTTTATCATGGAGGTGACATTGAATCCTCTTCTTTAGTAGGGATGGATTTGACTTCCAGAAACTCAAAGGTAGAGCCGATAATTTTTGACCCGTTAACAGTAATAACTCAAAATGACCCGATTAGCTTGTATAGATTTGGGAGTACCCAAAACTTATACTAAAATAAAAATCAACGCGACCCTAAAATGACACGACTAACCCGAATTTCCACCCCTACTCGAAGGAGGAGGAAACAAAAGTCTCCTGGTCTGGAATGGGATTTCGAGAATGTCTTCTACCTGACTGGAATTGAAGCTGCTGGTAGTGTTAGTATATTCCAAGATAAATGAGGCCAATCGAGGATCATCACCTTTAGTAAGGTGTTCTCTCACATGCCAAGACTTCAAAAGGTCAACACCGTTTATATGGTTGACAGAGGGCACTATGTTCTTCCAGCGATCTGCTAAAAAACACAATAAGAAGAATTATCAACAATAATATTTCAAAATAGGGATAAAAAAATAATCAAGAGACAAACCAAAATCACCCCCACCCCCATAGTCAGGCACTGAAACCCAGCATAATCTTCACTCTTAGGGAGAGGTGGATGTTGCCAGTTTTTGGCAATAAACCCCTCATCCCAATATCCCTTATTAGAATCAGGGTATTTCATGATCAAAACTATGTTGGCCTTCCTCGCCTTTAAGTAAACAAGGTCATTAGTGGTGTGTGACCAAGTGGAATAGTACATAATTTACGGGATACCAAGGTTATTCCCATAAATCTCAATGATTCCGCGCACCCTATTGACAATACACTATGTATTGGGGGAACATTGAGCTACCCAAAGAGAACCAAAAACACTAAGAATATAGGGTTTGAGGGGGAAAGTCAATCCCTCCTAAACGACAACCAGGGTATGAATTCAGTTCCCCCCATCCACAACAATTGAGTTTCTTGTCATGGGGGCACATTCGATTGTAACCCATGGAGTAATAGAATAATTTTTCCTAAAATCTTTAAGTTTTTCCTATGGAGGGTATTCACCATTTTTAAATAAATAAAATATAATTACTAAAAAAATAAAAGAGATGGAAGAGAAGGAAGCTAAGAAGAGAAATACATGAGAAAGATAAGGAAAAGAACTTACAAATTAGTTGGACACAAATTGAGAAGCTCAGAGGTTTTTTAATAGAAGAAAGAAAAGGTAAAATTTGAGTTGATGTGCGAAAGAAAAAAAATATTTGAGAAAAGTGTACAACAATCACTTGGAAGAAGAATTGAAATGTGTTTTTGGTTCTTCACTTTTCCAAAAGACGAGCATACCCTTGCAAGTTGCCACATATTTAGAGGGTTAGCCTACCAATAAAATTTATTAGAACTAACCAGTTTATTGAACCTTTAATATATGAAAAATTCTCTAACCCAATTCTGGCCTGATCTTGGCTAGGAATGTTAGGGGAAATTATGGAAGCCCAAACCGAAGTTAAGCCCAACTCTGGCATGATCGAGCAAGGAGAGTCATCGAGCCAACAGAGCAAGGCAAGTAGGGGAAGTGGATCTGGGGTCCATCAGCACCGGGGCATCCCATTTACTAATCATAATAAAATGCTTAGGGGTGCAGATGACCGATAGAGGCTGGGCCGATAGGGCCAGTAAGGCTAGGGTTAGACACAATAGGGCCATCAGGGCCAACAGTACATAAGGCAGCAGGGCCAACAGTATATAGTCCATCAGGGCCAGGGATAACAGGGTAGAGGCCATCAGGGTTGACGATTTGACGGGGTCCATTTCATGGAAATTACTATACATGTGGTGAGAGGGGCCACACTTTGAAGAACTACACTCGAGGGGACCAAGAAGCCTAGGAGGTTTTAAATGTCTACATAGGGACATCGCCCACCAATTTCGGCTCAGGGAGCCACTCTACTAGCCGCTCTAGCACCCGTCGCCCCACCTTAGGGGCAATAGCCATTACAGTATGGACGGGTCTATTATGTTGTAGTAGAAGATGTGCCAGCACTACCATAAGTAGTCGAGGGTTTGTTTCCTATTTTTGGCCATATTGGTCGCATTCATTTTGATACGGGTGCATCTCATTATGTTATTAGCACGGGGTTTGCACGGGAGATCGATATGGTAGATTTTGCATCATATATTATCTTACATATAGACTCACCAGTGGGTAAAAGGGAACCCATACGGTCAGTATGCCGGGGTGTCGGTATTGAGATAGGACGGCTCACCTTTGTAGCTAATTTATCAGTGCTTGACATGCACAAGTACGACGTCATTTTGGGGATGGACTAGCTATCTACGTATAGAGCATGTGTGGATTTCTATGGGAGGTCCATCGTCTTCGCCATTCTGGGGCAGGAGATGTACCTAATTGTGATGTCGCACCCCGAGGGTGGGTCGAGCACGCATTTGTATTACATCGAGGAGGATACTTCTTTATAAGTTATGGTGACACCCGATTCCATCTCGATGGTGAACAAGTTTTCAGATATTTTTTGGGAGATTCTGGGGTTACCACCTAGTTGGGAGATCGACTTATTTTTTAGCATGAGACCTATCGCCTGTACTCCATATCGGATGGATTTGTTGGAGATGAGGGATATACGCGAGCAGATTTAGCAGTTGTTATGGCAGTGGTTTATCATGAGGAGCACTTCTCCCTGTGGTGATCCAGTTTTATTCATTAAGAAGAGGGACGGAACTCTACGACTTTGTTGACTACCGAGAGTTGACTAAGGTCACTATTCGAAATAAATACCCGCTTCCACATATATATGATTTGTTTGACCAGCTTAGGGGTGCTATGTAATTTTTGAAGATTGACTTAAGGTCGGGATACCACTAGTTGAGAGTCCAGGAGTAGGACATCTCAAAGACAACCTTTCTTACTTGATATGGATCATATGAGTTTTTGGTGATGCCATTTAGGTTAACCAATTCACCGATAATAGGATGAGAGAGGCTTATGGTGACGCCAAGGTCTGACTGGCCTATATTTGAAAGGCCAGCTTTAAGAAGGGTTGGGATGCATCCTTGATAAAGGCTAAGGTCCCTGCTGAGTTCGAATTTTTTGACGAGCACTATCTTGGATTCACCCCCAAAGGTTGATGAGTAATATTCCACCAATGTCCCAATCGACCAAGCCAAGGAAGTGGCAACCAAGGAGAAAGGGGCCAAGACCGAGGAGAAGTTAAAGGAATAGGGACTCTTAGATTAGGCTTTGTTGGGTCTTGTACTTTTTCCTTTTTTTGGTCGAATTGTAAGGGCTCTGCCCACTTCAGTATACATATCAATGAAAACTTATTTTTATAACATTTTTTGTTATCTAGAATGCCCTTACTTAATCCTTTCTGTTATGTTTGTGTGTACTTCTACAGCCTATTACCGAGGAAATTCCCTCATTTTATGGTATCCTTAATTCCTTGCTTGGCCAAGGTGCAAGTTTGTCTATTAATAAGGCCTTAAAAAGATCACTAAGGCATATAAGTATCATTCCAACTTGCTCGCTAAGCTAAAGGATGACCTGAAGGACTTAGACTATGTAGGCTCCTTCATGGAAAAAGGAGATAAATGATTTGAAGGCCCAACTTGGTAAGGCCAAGGATGTAGGGGAGGTTGGACCCCTAATCCAGTCCGAGAATAATAATCTGAAGAAGAAGCTTATCAATTATGAGGAAAGTGTTCGGAGAGGTAACGCCATGGTGATGTGTCTTAGTTGTGACATAAAGAAACTTTGATACTTGTTCAGAATGGGCCCCTGAGCATCCTGGTCGATAGGCTATGATGAAGGGTGGCAAGATGCTGCAGTGAGGCTGTAAGATGCTCAAGGTCTAGCCTATAAGAATGGTTGGTGTAATGCACTTAAGGTACTCAAAGAGCCCAAGGATTCACAACTATGGTACATGTGCAATGTTGAGTGCTTAGAATACATGAGACCTTCCTTTGGGAGTGATGAGAAATGGGTGCCCCATGAACGCCATTCCCATCTAACTAGTTGAGAACTACATGGAAGGTCACGAAAGTGACGATGAATACCAACCTGATTTGAATGATAGTTAGAGGAGACTAATCACAAAGTTCTTGTCCAGACGACCATAAATTGTCATCACAATCTTTTGTACTGTTTGTAATTAATTTTGTATCTGGTATCTTTTTGTAATCGAACATTGCCGAAAAGTTAAATTAATACCAATTTTTGTGCATTTTTTCATTCCTTTATGCCAAGCATCTATTATATTTGCCTATCTTAGATTTTAGATTGTGTCTTCACACTCCCTTAGACCTAGAATAAACAATGGAAAAAATGCACCAGGTGTATTGACAGTCCACCTATTCAGGATTTTGTCCGTCCAAACTAAGTTAGTTTTTTGCCTAGGGATCCCTCGTAAGGATTTCAATTGCCTGGGAAATTTATGAGGTCATTTGTGTTGGTTGTGACAAAGATCAGAAGATTTTGAATTTAGTTGTAATTAGTAAAGTTACCATTGTAAATAATTTAAAGCCCGTTCAACACTTAGGAACATTAATGGCAATTTTGAGCCTGTTTGTTTGGTAACAATATAAAGCAATTGAGTAATGAATAAATTGAGCGAATGAGGAAAGGCCTTTGTTTATGACTTGAATAATAAATTGCGATCAACATGAGTTCGAAATTAAAAGTTGCAAATAAAACTAAGGTGCTGAAAATAAAACTATAACTGGAACTTCTTGAGGTTGGACACATTTTATTATTAGGGTGTCTCTCCGCCCTCAAATGTTTCTGGTGATAGGCTCCTTGTAAATCATTCCTGATTACTTTGAATGGACCCTCCCAATTTGGTTCTAACTTACTGTATGATGACCTTTTGGTGCTGTCGAGGACCTTCCTGAGGACATAATCTCCGACCTGTAATTTCCTCTAATTGACCCCCCTTGTTGTAGTATTTTGCCAACCATTGATGGTAGAAAGGCCTCTTGATCATGGCTTTCTCTCTCCGTTCATCTATTAGTTCAAGTTTAGTGTGAAGGGATTTGGTGTTAAATACTTTCTCGACAACGTTCATTCTCATGGTCGAAAGGCTAGCTTCAAGTAGAATTATAGCTTCCATTCCATATATGAGGGAGATGGGTGTTTCCCCAATTATCCTTATCAGCACAGTGTAGTATGCCTAGAATAAATGATGGATCTCGTCTACCTAGGTGATATTTTCTTTTTCCAGCCTCTTCATTAGGCCATCGGGCATCGTCTTGTTAGAGGCCTCTGCTTGGCCGTTACTTTGGGGGTATGACACAGAGCTAAAGTGGTGCTTCATTACATGCTCGTCATAAAATATTTGAAAAGGTCCACTATCAAATTATTTAACGCTATCCATTATGATAGTCCTGGTCACCCCATCCGAGTCATAATGTTTCTCCATATGAACCTGATCATGTTGTCATCTATAATGTTTACTAGTGGTTCTTCCTCAATCCACTCAGTGAAATACTTATGATGCCATAGCACAGTAGGCTATGGTTCTACGATATTCATCCCTCATTGTGAAAATGTCCATGGACTTGTCAATGGCCTCTGGTTGCTGGCTGGTTGATGGAGCACGGGGGAGAATTTTTGGCACTTCTCAGATATCCGAGCATAAAAACTTATGTCTTTCTACATGTACGGCCACCAATATCCTTCTTTGATTGATTAGAACACTAGAAACCATTCTCTTACGTGACTGCGACAAATCCCATCGTGAAGTTCATATAGGACTTGGTCGACATCTTTTGGGTGTACTCATTGAAGGTAGGGGATTATAAATGACCTATTATAAAGCTTTCCTTCAGGACCCAAGTAAAATCGAGTAACTTTTACCCTGACTTAATGAGCATGTTTCTTGCCAATTGCCAGTATCTCATTTTGTAAGTATGATACTATTGGATCCATCCAACTTAGACCCTTTTCAATGGATATAATATAATCTGAGGAAATCATTTTGTCAATAATGGGCTTGGAGAGGAATTCCATTTTGATTGTTTGACTGAGATTGGAGTCTACTACAGAGCTTAAGGCGTCTAAAGCATCCACATGATTGTTGTGCCCCCAAGGAAGCTGTTGAATATATATTTCCTAGAATTCTGTAATTAGCTCTCACACCACCGTGATATAGGCTACCATCATATCATCCTTGGCATTGAAGTCTTTGCTGACTTGGTTGGATATTAGTTTGGAGTCGCAATATGCTTTAAGCCAACTATCCTCCAATAAATGGGCCTTGCGTAGGATGGCTTATAAGTGCTTCTCACTCGGCCTCATTATTAGAGGCTTCAAAGCCCAACCTGACCCCTTATTCGATTACTGCATCTTCTAGTATTACGAGGACAATTTCTACACCCGCTCCTTTGCAATTGAAGGCCCCATTAACATATAACATCCAACTCTTAGACTGAATCTGCTTATGGAGTTTTGATTGCTCAGCCACCTGTTAGTCGGTTGAATTATCTCCTTTTAATTCCTCTATTGGGTTGGATAATATCTTCCCCTTACCTACCATCCTCAGTTGAAAGTGAATGCCAAACCTCCAAAGTTTTGCTGACCATTTTGACATCTTCCTAGATAGATCGACTTTATAAGGGATAACCTTAAGGCGTAAGAAGTAATTATAGTAATGGAGTGGGCTTCGAAGTAGTTCTTAATCTTTCGAGAAGCTATCGCCAATGCATAAGCCAATTTTTCCGGCGATAAGTAGCACTTCCAAGAGCATTTTTTTGACATAGTAAATAGGAAACTGTTTTTCTTTTTTCTCACAGATCAAGGTTGAGCTGACCGCATGGCTTTAAACTGTCAGGTAGAGGTAAAGAGGGACCCCTTAATTGGGAATTTCCAGCAAAGGAGATTTTCTTAGGGAGGAATTAATTTCTTCTAAAGCTATTAAGCATTCATCATTCCAGGTGAGACTTTTCTCTTTCTTTAGGAGCTAGAAGAATAGTTGGTAGCACTCTGATGACTTAATGATGAAGTAATTGAGCATTTCCAGCATCCCAATGAGCTTTTGGATCTCGCGTAATGTCCTAGGCGACTGGACATTATTGTAGCCTCTATCTAATTTGGATTATCTTTGATTCCCCTCTTACTGACCAAGTAACCTAGCAATTTTCCTGACTAGGCCTCAGATGAGCACTTGATCGCATCGAGCTCCATTCGGTAGTGCCTGAGGATTTTAACGGTTCTAGCAGGGTCTTTTAAATGGTTTCCCTTGCATATACTTTTGACGAGAATATCCTTAATATATACTTCTGTTGTTTCCCCTATTTTTTGTTTGAACATATTTATGACCAGTCTATGGTAGGTGGATCCAGTGTTCTTAAGGATGAATGGAATGACCTTGTAATAGTACAAGCCCAATGGTGTTATGGACAAAGTTTTATATTGATCTGGGATGATTAAAGGGATCTGGTGATACCTCGAGTAAGTGTCCAAAAAACTCATTCGTTCATGGGCTACAGTGGTGTCGACTAGTTGATCTATTTTTGGGAGGGGAAATTATCCTTGGGATAAGAACTATTGAGGTCGGTGAAGTCTATATTGACTGTCCATCTATCTTTTCTTTTGCGAACTATGACTAGATTCAAGAGCCACTTTGGTAATTGAACTTCTCTGATAGACCTTGCATCCAGAAGTTTCCCAACTTCCATTTCTACCTCTTTTGCCTTTTTTAGTGATGTTCAGCGAGACTTCTGTACAATCGTCTTGAATGTTGGATCTATATGGAAAATATGGCAGATGACAGTGGGATCAATCCTCGGCATATCATATATCCCCTATGCAAATACATCTTGGTTGCGCTTCAGAAAGGCAATCAACTCCCCCCCTCTCACGATCGATCATAGTTGTACCAATCAGGAACTACCTTTCTAGTCGGCTTTTATAAAAGATAATCTCCTCCAGTTTTTCAATGACCCTATCAATGGGGTGGATCCTAGTCTCCTCTACCACTAGTTAGCCATGTTATAGTTGTTATTTCGAAGGAGTAACCCCATCCAGGGGTGTCTCTGAAATAATATCTTTGTGTTTCTTTTTCTCCTGCTTAGGTCTAATGGAAGAGATGAAGAATTTTCAAGCAATGGATTGGTCGCCTCTTATCTCCATTATGCTCCAATCTATAGCGCACTTGAGTTTTTGGTGGTAGGTTAAGGGAGGGATCTTATAGCATGAGACACCCTCTACCAATAATGGTGTGATAAGGCGAATTAATATTTACCACCAGGAACTCATTGAGCTTTTAAATATTCCCCACCCTTGCTGGCAGGTTCACCTTCTCTAATGGCATGGTCATCTTCCCTACTAATCCGACTAATGGTACGATCGCTTCCTTCAAATCGAACATTTTAATCTTGAGCTTGTGGAAGATATCCAGGTACATTACCCTTGAGGAACTCCCATGGTCCATTAGTAAATTGTTGACATTCCAGTTTCAAATCCTGAGAGTGATTACTAGCAAATCGTTGTGTGGGGTTCTCACCCCAACCAAATCTTCCTCCGTGAAAATAATGCGCTTGTTATAATCGATGTCATCTAGTCATCGGCGCTTTCCAGTCTGCCTTTTGGTGGGATAAATTTGAAAATCCTCCATTACGACTGTGACCTACTTGAGCTTCATCTGAACAACATTTCCATATATCCGCTTAAGGTCAGATGATCCATGTATCATTGTAAACTCATGTCATGTCCCATCGTCTAAGACATATTTTAGTTTTTGGTCACTGTTAGTGATGACCTGGTCAAACTTCTTCTCTATATACTCATCCAAGTGCCCATCCTGGGCCAACTCCTCTTGGTGAGATTTTAGTGCCATACAGTTCTTTGTATTATGTCCATAATCCTTGTGGAATGAACACCAGAGTGTGTTATTCATCTTGGTCGGATCCCCTTCCATCTACTTTGGCCACATAAGAAACTATTAATCCTTGATCTTCCCTAAGATCTTGTAGATCCGTTCTTTAAAAACTATATTGATGACTTGATAATCTTCGGATGAATCTACTTTGCCCCCATTCTAGGAACTGCTTTGCTTCTTGTTTCCTTTCTTTGGATTGTTCTACTTCTCACCTCCTCTATTTTCTTTAGAGCGACTACTTTTTATCTGGCTATTATGGACCACGTCCTCCACTTTGGCATACTTTTCAACATGCTACATGAGATCGTCAATGGTGTTAGTCTCCTTTTTGGTAAGAGACTGGTGCCACATGGAAGTAGGGGGAAACCTAACTTGAAAAATTCCATGGCAACTTGTTCTGAAAGGGCCACTTTACTGAACACTTCCCAATAATGCTAATCGTACTCGCGCAAAATTTCCCGTGGCTTCTTCCTCATTATGAGCAGCGAGTCCATCATCTTCGGCTGAGAGATGCTAGTTATAAAGCGAGCAGTGAAGGCCTCAACGAGGATCTCGAAGCTCTTAATGGATCTATGATGAAACCTCTCAAATAACGTTTGGTCAACACTGCCCAATATGGAATGGAAAATATAACATATCAAGGCGTCATTGTGACTCCATAAGGTCATGTCCTGCCTATACTACCGAACATGATCAATGGGGTCTATCTTGCTATCATAGATTTTTCACCGAGGCATTGAAAACTTCTTCGGGGGTTCTACTTCCTCAATAGCCATTGAGAAATGAGACTTCATCGAGGTAATTAGAGCTCTCCTCGCTAGCTCCTTTATAGATATAACTACTTGATGAGCTAGGTACTGGGCCATTTCCCTTCATACCAAAATCCTTATGCCATTCCTATGGTAATCATTATCTCGGTGGTACCTCCCTATGTGACTTCCATGTTCTGAATGCCCTTGGTCAAGCCCCATGCTCCTTCCTCGACTACGAGCCTTACTCGCCTAAGGGAAATGAGTCCGACCATAAATTTTCCATTTTCATGATGTATTTCTCTCTCCATTCTATCCAGTGACCACCGAAGACGAAAATTCTCCTCAATTTGGAGGCGAGTTGCCTCCTCCTATTATTGAAGTCCTACTTCAGACGAGTCGATCATCCATGAGATCTAGGTTAATCTAAGTTGCTCGTGGCTTTCCTCGGAAAGTTGTTGCTCTGGATGAAACCTAGGATTACCATCCTGGTGAATTTCAGACCTGACCAAGGGTGGATTTAGGTCAACTTGCAAGTCACTAGGTTGTGGTGCACTGTTTGGGTGGTGAGACATTGTAATGATTATTTTGTAGGGTTTTCTTTCGTAGAAAGGAAAATCGTTTCCACTGATGGTGCCAATTATGAGTGAAAGTAATCACAATTAATAAATTCCAGAAAACAATCAATGAAAAAGCATGCAAATTTCACACAACATACAAATATACGTGGTTCAGAAGATTGCCTATGTCCATAGAGAGGTTATTGAGTTATTATTAGTGTATCTCAAAGTTCAAAAATTATATCCCCCTTGGCCCTGAGGTGTTGGCTATATTTATAATCATGTAGAAATACAGTGGTTGAATTGATTAAGGAACTCCAATGTCTTGCTATTAGCTCGTGTGGTGATTCCCTGATTATATCGTCCGAGAGTTTAGGTAACCGATATGGGATTATTTGAAGGATAGCTAATTAATTATTATCCACATGATAAATGCTTGTGCTGATCCTTCTTATTAATAGATTAGGTCGGACTTGCGTTAGGCATTATTGGGCTTTCTCGAACAAGCCAGAGATAGGCTCAACTATGGTTTAGGCCCTAACAAATTACTATTTACAAATAGAATGGGACCACCCACTAAAATGCCATAAAATAAAATTAACTTACATATACCCCATGACTGAGTTTAATACTAGGACATGATAGTGTATCCATCAAATTTCTCCTCTTGGGAGCATCATTATTAGGAAACACCCTGAAATCTATGAATCATGGAAATAAAAATGCATATAAATTACCATATAAAAGGTTTCTCCTTAAATTGCTCTCATCTGCAAATACTAAATATTTTTTTAACAAAGGAAAAGAAAACAAAAAAAAAAGTTAATGTTTATGGTCATATATGCATAAAATTATAAACAACAATGAGACATGTCCTAAAATTTTCTTAGATAAAAGAAAGTGTGAGAAGTAAAATAACTTCATAGAACCTTGGCTTCGATGATGTTATCTTCAGAATCTCTGGCATAACTTCCATCACAGCCACAAACCTCCCTCACATGCTACCCAACTTCCTATTCCATGCCCTTGCTAACTCTAATGTTATGCAATCGAAGGAGGCTATTGGAAGAGTCCTTTAAATCTGATGTAAATGAAAATTGGGAGAAGACTCATAATAAGCTTGAATACCTCATGACCAACATCAAAAGAACTTATTCGACTAAAATGCCATAATTTATTAGGAGTACCAATATCAGTTGAATGGTCCTGACTATACCATGTACATCATTAACAAAAATTGGATGTGAAAAAGGTAAATATGTACATTTGTAAATAATGATTTATAAGTTAAAAGCCACAATGATTTAAGCATACTGAATTTATAATAGTAATAAATTTTTTTTGGAATTAGCATAAAACAATTCCAAAAACATATCCTCTAACTAATCACATAACAAAAGATACCTTAAACTACAAAACATTTGATAGATTAATAAAACCAAAGTCACAAATCATATAACAAACATAATCATCATTTGAACTAATAATACTTTAAGTGAATCTTTCATGTTTATATGCAGAAACTAAAAAAAATAGAGAATGAGATAAGCAAAGAATAAACATCCATCATTTATTACCATTCACATTTAAAAATAGTAATATTTAATATATGCATTGCAAGGTGTATTGTTAAACTTTTCATTAATTAGGGGCTGGAACTATAAACCAACATCCATAGTCAGCGAGAGATTCCATACGCTAAATACCTTGGTCAATTAAAAGATAGTTTATGCAAGTAGTCTTAAGAAAAAGAGGGACCATATTGAATTATTTCAGTAGATAATAAAATTCAATCAACACTATTGTCTGTCATCTCATGATAAAAATGCGACATCTAAAAATTTAAAGAAATAAACATGGTTTCCTTAACAATAGCATCATTTTGTTAGACGTTTAAGTTATTTTAAACCTTTTTTATAAGACATCGTAGAATACATGAACTTAAATAGAAATAGACATTGAGTTTCTATTAAACCATAATATGTATACATGAACTTAGAAAATGGAGAAAAATTTGTAAAATTACAACGGGAAGTAGTTAAAAAATAATTAATAGATACGAAACAAGTATTTGTATAATTTTCTTAAATATTAAAGATTTATTCAAACATAAAGTTTTCAAAAATAAATATATTGTCATTGTCTAAAACTGGTAAATGGATTTTTGGGCCTTAGCTTTAATATGCCAATAATAAACAATAATAATTAACGAAACCACCACTACTAACATGCCAATTTGGGATGAATTGAGAGAGATGAGAAATGAAGAAAGAAACTATAGATTAATGCGGTTCGACCCGATACGGTGCCTATGTCAACAGGTGTAGTGCGAATTATATTTATTTCAAAAGGGAATTTCCATGGAAGGAATGATTACAAGCTCTCGAAGTTCTCTCTATGGTTTTTGCCTATGGTCGTTTGGTGGAATATTTTCGAAGTCCTTATTATATGGGATTGCATGTTATATATAGGTAGTTATTAGAGAGAAAGAGTGGTGCAACAGGTGCAGTTCCTTTATAGGTCAGACAGTTACACCTTTTACAAGCCATTAGGTGAATCATCATGTGTTGGTTGAAGCCTACTAAAAGGTCGACTATCGTGTATATTACCCCCCTTTTGCAAAAGTGTGAGTGAGACTATTTATATTCCCTCACATGATATATATATATATATATATATATATATATATATATATATATATATATATATATATATATATATATATATATATATATATATATATATATATATGTCTTGACCGAGTCAATTAATAGTGTGAATTGATGTTGTCACTATCCAACCGATATGAATCATTACTGAGCCGGTCTGATTGTTATGGCCGACCAGGTTTAATAGACAAGTCGAGCTCCTCTTAACACCTTCTCATGACAAGTGTCATAACCTGATTGGTATGTTCATTGTCCCAATTTATGGTACAACAAAATCCCCAAAGACTTGACATATAGATGGAACCCTGTGGCAGATTATTCGAAGTGTTAGGTCTTCTGAGCATTTTTTAAGTGAGTTGAATGAGTGAAGTGTTTAGTACAAGAATGTTGTTGGCCTCCTAAATTAAGAATCTCTTTAATTCTTCTCGACGCATGCCGAGCAGAAATACTTGTAACATTTTCATTTCCATATTTTGCATTGTAATGAACACCTTTACTTATGCTTGCTTTAATATTTGAAGTCAAATGTGGTTCCATTTCTTATCTTCATGCATGCATGTGTTCAACTACTTATGTTTCATGCCCATTAGTTTTCTTGGTTAAATTTATAGCCACCACCTATGATTAGTGTTTGTACAAAAATATTCTTACCAAGTGAATGTCGTCGGATCACATTGACCTCCCAGTTAGTTCTAGTCTTATTGGCTCGTGGTAATATCTTGTCTACTTGTCATGATGACTTACTAGCTGTTTGGTATTTGAGATAGGTCAGCTAGTAGTTTACTCCTATGATCATATGGTCATCTTTTGCCGACCTGATCTGCCTTACTAGATACGAGTTTTAGACGAATTTGATTTGTCTTGACTTAAGTTCTACCAATTCTTATGCAATATTAGTGGTCATATGGAGGAATCTTGTCATCATGACCATTTACAAGCATTGGTTACTAGAGTCGACCAAATGTACTAGGATTTATTCCTGCATTAGTCAGGTATATTTGGATCTTGTCGTCTATATGACTGCAATAGATTTCTTGAATTTAGTAAACTTCTTATTTGTGGCCTATCCAAAGACAAGGTCATATATGAAGCTAAACTTTTTGTTCATGTCTCTTCCGAAGAAGAGGTCGTATATGAAGTTTCATTTTAGTTGTGCATATTGAGACGCGCTGCTGATATGTCTTCGACTTAGGCTTCTTGCAACATGCATGGGGGAATTTTTTATTTTCATTTATCATTGAATTGAATTACAAAGGAATGAAAATAATTTACATTTTTTTATTTGAACTCGCCCGATGCTACTACTGGTATTATTTTCTTAAGTTTTTATAGTTCCATAAATTTTTAAGTATTCTCCTTCTAAGGTTTCATTTCAGTAAGTTCCTAGTCGCACGACAACAGATACTATGTACTGACCATTTTAGTTATGTTATAGCTTGTTCCCCTTATAGATGACCTTTTTTAGCCCGTAGTTTCCTTTTTTAAAGTTCTCAGTTTTACTCTTTTGTTGTAAAATCTAGCAGTTCGATGTTGGTCCGCTCCTATTCGAAGTGTTGCACGTTCGCCGACTTCCTTTACTAAATACAAATTCAACCTCCTCATTAGGTCACTCCGTGGTGAGTCAAAATTGAGGACGCAATGACTGGCAGACAAATTTCTATTGGGACCGTAACTTTAGCCCTGAAAGCCAACATATAAGGTGTCTCAACCGTTATTGTTCTCGGCATTGTTTTGTATGCCCATAGGACACTCTGAAACTCAATGATCTAATTCTTCAAGGGAAAAATAGCTTATCTTAGGTCGCGTATTTGTTTTATTTACTACTTAGTATATTTTCGCATATCCCGATACAGATCATCATGTACCATCATGACAAACCGACTTCAAGATTGAAGACTTTATGCATCCTGCAAGGTATAAATCATCTGGTGTTTAAAATTTTTCATTTTTTGGGGATGTATATTTTTTATAAAAATGAGGCAAGATTTTTATTTAAAAAGACAATTTTTTTAAACTCGTTCGAACGACTTTGCCTTATCGTTATAAGTGTCGTTTGATCTTACATCGAAAGAACATCCAACAAGGGTTAACTATTTGAATTCATTTGAAGCATGTTAGAATCCGGTTCAAACGAGATTGGAGTCTCATTCGAACGAAGCCTTTTTTCGTTCAAGAGAAATGCTTTTCTCATTCAAACAAGATTTCTCCTCAAGTTTTGTGCACGAGCTGTAAATATAAGTCTTGTTTCCAAATTTTATGGGACTTTTGCAAAACGATTTCTACACATCTGTTGCGAAAGTTTTCAACATTTTTGTTCATCAAAACACTTTTGATTCATAAACACATCCCCAAATATCTTTTGTGGTCAGGTTGGAACCTTAGTTGAGATATACTTTGTGTAAATATCATCTCTACGTATCACTTGTGAACCCGAAAGGATTAAAGCTGAAGACTGCTGATCGGTGGATACTGAGGGTGATCCGCACCTGTGGACTGCTCAGGAACGAGTAGTATTCTTTAGAGATTCTATGAAGACTGCACATTATTCTTGTGGATTATATCGAGTAGTATTGTAAGTCGACTGTCTTATAAAGTTTCTAAAATGTTGATATGAAAGATTTTTACTGAAAAAGGGATTTTTCCTCAGTTGCCAAGTGATTGCTTGTTTTATTTATCTGTCTTATCACTTAGATTCATATCTTAGGATAATAAGATAAAATTGGATTTATTATCAAACAAATATATATAAATAATTCCATTAATATCATGTAAGAACTCTCTAATTGGTATCAGAGCATTCTTAATCTAATATGTGGTATCAAGTTAGGTTATACAAAAATACTATGTGATTCTTTTCAGCAATTGTTTTCTTTGATATCAATATTTTTGAAAAATTGTTGATCTTGAAAAAGATAGGATTCTAATGGATAATTTGTATAATTGAATTCCCATCAGTGATGGTTCCAACTATGAATAATTAAATTCTAGGATGAGGACAGCCTTAAAATCCATAAATGAATGTGTTTGGTTAGTTTGTGAAAGAGGGTGGACTCCTCCCACTGTCACTGTAGATAACGCTGTTAGCCCTAAACTTATTTCTCCATGGACTGAGGATGAATTTAAGTGGAGTAATTTTAACTCTCGCGACATGAGTGATATTTCTGAAGTTGTCACCCCTGACGAGTTTTTCCTCATCATGATGTTCACTAAATATAAAGAAGCTTAGGATACTCTCCATCTCATACACGAGGGTACCAACATTGTAAAATCATCTAAGCATCTAAATTGAACCACCCAATTTGAGACCATTACTATGATAGATTTTGAGTCTTTTGATGAGTTTTATGTGCATTTGTCTGACATAGTTAATTCTAGTTTTAATTTGGGTGAGTAGATTTTTGAGCCGAGAGTTCTTAAGAAAATTTTGAGGCCACTCCCTGTCGGCTTTATTCCTAAGGTCACCATGATTAATTCATTAGGGATACTAAACACTCTTAGGTTAGAATAACTTGTAGGAGATCTTCAAATGTATGGGGTTGATATGGTTTCTAAAACTATTATACCTAAGGAAGTTGGGATTGCTTTAAAGACTCATACTAAGAAAAAGAAGAAAGAGAACGTTTGTGTGTTCGAATACGAAGTTGATTTTGATTTTTATGACTGACCCTTTTTACAATAAATTAAAAAGAAAAATTCCAAAGAAAAGAATTTTTAGAAAAATTAACATAAGAACGAGGGCACGAGCGGGGAGAGAAAGAGTAAGAGATTAGGTGTTGTGAATGTGAGGGTAAAGGGCACAAGGCACATGAGTGTCCCACTAGGCTTAAGAGAAAAGGCAAGAAAGTAGAGAATAAAGCCACACTTAGCTATAGTGACGTCGAATCGGTTGATTAAAGGAGAAAATAACTACATGAGCGATGCATGGCGTTCACAGATAGTCATGTGAGCACGTCTAGTTTGTGTAACAACCCCCATTTTCTCACATAAAGGTTGTCCAGACACAATACACCCAAGATGGGGCTTATTACACAATCTATATCATTCTTAGCATCGACCGTAATAAACATTCATATAATGAACGACATTTGAGTTCAAACTGGATTAAATTAAGTGACAGTAAGTAATAATGAAACCAACATCCATTTCCAACAAAATAAAAACCAACATGATCAAATATTGTCTTGACTAATAACTAAAATGACTCTGGACTTATGCACTTACAATAATCCAAAATAAGTAAAAACAGGAAGAATTAGCAACCTAAGCTAGAATCAATAATTGAATCTTCGAGAAGCAACTCATGATAGGAAGTCTCATATTTTTTCAATCCCACTATCCCTATCTAAGCAAATCTGCGGGGGGGGGGGGGGGGGGGGGGGCATTTATTATTTGGGGTCAACACCCTAGAGCATGGAAGAACTAACTTACCAAATTTAAAGTGCAAAAATATAGTTAATTAAAATGAAGTAACCTCCATCATCACCCACTTGTATCAAGTACCTCACCCCTCATCTAAGTGTGATGTTTCATGTATAATCGATGAAGTCACACATAACAAATGCTAATCCTTCCCATATGATATAAGATGCATTAAGTAATAACCAACATACTGAAACATAATTGTCTATTATCATATTACTATTTTCTAAATTATCCCATTCATATTAGTTATACAAGAGTAAACAACACCTATTAGGCATACTACACTGTATTGGATATGTAATTTATGGTATACATTCTTAGACAATTTGGTTAATCTCATTTAATTTTCATAATCATATATATTTCTTTTCATATGTGAGACACTTAAAGGCATATACCAGTAGTGTATCGTTCGTGCTCTATCTTAAGTCCGAATGAATCTCTTATCTAATTAGACAACATAAAACACACACAAGTGGGGCGGTCCCTACGCAGTACACTAGTTTACAGTCAATACCCAACGATGACAAAGAATCCCAGCATCAAAACATACCTCTCGTAACTGGCTCTGCTACAAAATATCTATAATAACGACCTACACAATGTCTAGCCTACCTGTGCCGACGTGTGCTACGATCCCGAACATGCGAAACCCCAATCGATAGGACCGTCAATGAACATAGGTATGTTCACACAATAATTATAAGTACATATTATTCTCATATACTATGCATAGGTAATTACGTTATAATAACCCAATATATCCAAAAGGATCACCCATAAATATTTACACCTTTATAATTGTCCATTTAGTCATTTATTAATTTCTTCCTCTTTTACAAGAACATTTAACCATCTAGTTAAGTATGGTTCCCCATTTTATATTTGTGCCACATAACATTTTTTTTATAAAATCCTCTTTCACCCAAACAATGTCCCACCCACTCATATGGGTTCCTAAATATATCCCGGATTAAAATCCGATCCCACCTCAACTTGCCCTAGGGGTAGAATCTATTCGAGTCTGGAGCCGAATCGATTCGTCTAAGAGGCCGAATCAATTCGGATATGGGAAGAAGCCCAAATCCTCTACATTTTCTTAACAGGCAAGTTCTTATTTCTTCCCCATCTCCCATCCCAATGGTTTATACATTAATATAAATATTAAAGCAGGTCTTTAGGATTTAATTTATCATCTTAGGTAATTATTTCCATAAATTGACATTGATTTTAGCCCCAAAAATTCCAGTATTTAACCCTTTAATATACCTACATAAATCAGATTTTATTTATTTATTCCCACCATATTCTACTATTATACAAGGGCCCTAATTATTCAAATTTCGATAAATTCTTAAACATGAATACAAATCCTCTACATGTGAATAAATCTTTCCAATTTCAGCACGGTTCTAAGGCATGAATTTTATCGAAATTAATTCTGTGCACATCCTAATTTATGGATCCAACTAACTTATTTCAGATTTGTATTGCCTACATACATGCGATTTAACATAACTTTCCATCATCGATTTCCTATGAAATCTAGAATCTATATGGAAGAAAGATTTAATGACTTAAAAAGTAATTTGGACATTGAATCCTTTGCCTCTTCTCCTTTTTGGCCTCCATTCTCTTCTTCCTTGAGGTGTGGATGCTAGGTTTAGGTTTTGATTATGTGTGGGGAGTTATTAACCTTACTCTTAAATTTATATTAGTCCCAAATCCCGAGTTAATCCTTATGTCCCATTTTTGGACCCCTAAATGGGACCGAACCCATAATTAAACTAGCCCAATAACCTCCCAACTCAAATATCTATATCCTGGGACCTTTCTAAAAGTCTAAAACGCCTAAACGAGCCCATAAAGCCTTCCGAAATGCGTCCAAATTATTTTTATTCCACTTAGACATTGTTATTGTGTTTAAACGACATGTATCCACAAGTTTATTTATGTATAATTTATTTTCACTAGTGAACTCATTATGCCAAATTAAGTCATGTAATTATATAATAATGAATAAACATTTATTTTCAATTTCAATCTTATTCATTTAAATTAATTTGAATTATTAAATTTATTCCATTTATAGTATTTTATTCTGAAAATACAGGGTATTACATTCTTTCCCCCTAATAAAGGAATTTCATCCTTGGAATTCACTGAAGCTTACCCTTATACTATAATCTACATCATCAACACGAGTTTTACACCCAATTGGTCCATCCTCATATCCAGTGAGATAAAAGAAAGGGTTCACCTATGCCTATCACAACATCACTGGGGTGTCCATTAATCCACATTACATGCACACACAAGCACAAATATCAAATATGGATGACATCTATACATCCAATAATCAACCATACATATCCGGAAAGAAAAGTATATATCCACATATGTAAAACGTAAATAAATAAATAAAATAAACATCTTAGTATCCAACTTCCTTAACATTCGACTTTTGCCAATTTCGTGTGTGGGACGTCTCGCAAGAGAAATCCAAGAAAGGAAACCTCCTGATACACTACTTCATGTCTTATTTAGTTATTGAGATCCGTCGGCCCAAGATAAAAATAAAAATAATTGTTTACGCTAATTACATAAATTGCTATTTACGATCATTCTCAACAAAAGTTTCCTGACTTATAAGGGATACACTAAATCCCGATTGCTTTATCCATTTGACTATACCAAGAACAACAACCAAAATGTCCTATTTTCCAACATCTCTCAAGTCCCGACAATTGATACTTTTATGCGTGGGATGTCTCGCAAGCAAAATCTAAATAAGGAATCCTCCCGATACACTACTACATAGCTTTATCGGTCATTGAGATTTGGCAGTCTAGGACCCACATCTATCATTGTGATTAATTAATTTATAAGGCTCCCCAAGACTACTCATTCTTGTAAAGGCTACTAATGCCTATTTCTAACGACATCATCCTTATAATAACACTATTAATGACTGTACACCTCATCATGTGACCGGGGATACTACTAGTCCTAACATTCCCTAAGGAACCAAATATTTCCAAAATACAAAATCTTTTCGCTTTGCATACTCTTAATATAAACAATAAGGTTTCATCACTGGATAATTATAAGATTTATTTATCCCCATGACCTAACATTATTCTCATATGGTCCACGTTCGTATCCCGAATCTAACACTCATGGTATCCCTAATTTCTAGAAATCCTTAGTAACAAATACTGAGATTTTACATCGCGGTGCCCACTCTTGACAAGGAAACTCTTACAGGTGCTTTCGGGTCCTGCAACTAATGTCCTTGTGCCCATACTACCATCATCGGTGCATCGTCGATTCCCCGACTATGATACAGAAGTCATGTAGTGCCCTCTTAAGCACATTAAATTATATGAAATCATCATGCAACTCTAGAGTTCTTATCATCATTCATTTAACCATATTGAGACTTAAGGTATCACAATATCCCTAATATTTCCCACAACGATGGTGAATACTAATGCCAACTAGTCACACTACATTTAACTATTAACTTTAAAAGGTCCCATAATATCAACACAAGCACTATGGTCTTCTTGCCAATACATTCCTAGGATAATATTATAATCTGACATTACTTATGAAAATAAGTTTGACGTAACCTGAGTCTTTCGAAGGTCAATTCTTATACACCTACACATAAGCACTCTAGGTGCCTGCCCCTCAACTCCCGAATGAAACCACATAAAGCGCTTTTATAAAATAGAGTCCACCCTCCCAAATGTACTAATGAGATAGTATTTACAATGGAGTACTGCGCAGTAGTACTAAACTAAGCATATTTTATAAGGTTAAAAACTTGGGATCGTACCATTATTGTCAATGCTGGCACTGGTCCCTCGCCTGGCGCGACGTGATACACACGTTCGTACTATAGCCGTGACTACTGTCCCTGAGGTGGAGCTGGTACCACTGGTAAGGCTAGCACTACCACCACTGGCTGGACCAGCCTGCAGTGGTTGACACTCCCCCTAAGGGACCGGTGTTCTAGTTGTCCCCCTAACTCCTATGATGCTCGATTTCCCTGAAGGCACTTTCTAGTGAAATGTCCTTTCTCATGGTAAACATAGAAATTACCCTGAAGGTGATGCCTGTTTGGATATCATCCCTATTGAACCTGATCTTGCTGCCTTTGGACCTGGTGGCCTCTCTACTTATTGGCCCTGTCTGTTCTGATCATCAGAACCTCTAAACCTCTTATGCTGCTCTAAAGATTGAGGATCCCAAAATTACGGAGCCTCCGAGATGTTACTCCCATTTGCCTTGCCCTGATGGTTTAACGTCTTGGAGTGGTGTCTCTTCTCCCTTTTATTTTTCTGGAACGCTTTCATGATCCAAACAAAGCATTAAGTCAACATTCACCATCTGGTTATATGTAGTGAAAGACAGATTCCCCAATAGTGATTGCCTAATGTGCCAGAATTATAAGGCGTAGCAAAAGCGTGTTGGGACCATAACCCACAGGTCCCAGGATCGAAACCTGGATCTAATACCAATTGTGAAAACCCCATTTTCTCAAGAAAAGGTTGTCCAGACACCATACGCCAAATATGGGGCTTATTATACAATCTATATCATTCTTAGCATCGACTGTAATAAACATTCATATAATGAACCACATTTGAGCTAAAACTGGATTAAATTAAGTGACAGTAAGTAATAATGAAACCAACATCCACATCCAGTAAAATAAAAATCAACATGAAAAAATATTTTCTCGACTAATAAATAAAATGACACCAAGATTATGCCCTTATAATAATCCACTAATCCAAAATAAGTAAAAATAAGAAGAAGTAGAAACCTCAGCTAGAATCAATAAATGAATCTTTGAGAATAGAAACAACTCATGACAACAAGTCTGATATTCCTTCAGTCCTGCTATCCCAGTCTAAGTGCAAAAATACAGTTAATTCAATGGAAGTAACCTCCATCGTCACTCATTTGTGTCAACTACCTCACCCCTCATCAAAATGTATTGTTTAACCAATCAAGTCCCAAATAATAAGTGCTAACCATTACCACATGACATAAGATGCATTAAGTAATAACAAGCATACTAAAACATAATTGTTTATTATCATATTATCATTTCAAAAGTATCCTTGTTATATTAGCCATAAAAGAGTAAAACATATCTATTAGGCATACTACATGTTATTGGATATGTAATTTATTGCATACATTCTTAGACAATTAGGTTAATCTCATTTAATTTGTATAATAATATATATGTCCTTTCATATATGTGACACTTAAAGGCATCTACCAGTAGTGCCTCGTTCGTGCTCTATCAGTAAGTCCAAGGAATCTCTTATCCAATCAGATTACACGAAACACACATATGTGGGGAGGTCCTATGCAATACACCAGTCCCCTACCCAGTGGTGTCAAAGGGTTCTAGAATCAACACCTACCTTTTGTTAGTGGCGCAGCTATGTAGTACCTCTAATAACGACCTACACAATGTCCAACCCACTAGTGCTGAGGTGTGCTATGTTCCCGAACACTGGTAACCCCAACCGATAGGACCGTCCATGAACATAGGTATGTTCACACAAAAAATATAAGTACATATTATTCTCATGTACTATGTATAGGTAATTACTTTATAATCACCCAAGATATCCCAAATGATCACCCATAAATAATTACAGCTTTATAATTGACCATCTAGACACTTATTAATTTCATCCTCTTTTATAAGAATATTTTACCATCCGGTTATGTATAGTTACCCATTTTATATTTGTACCATAAAGCTTTTTTTTAATAAAATCCTCATTCACCCAAACAACTTCCCACCCACTCGTATGGGTTTCTAAAAATATCCCGGATCAAAATTCGATTGATGATTATGTGAACAATACTACTAGTACGAGGTGTTAATATGCTCAAGCTAGCAATAACAATGGCAGCACAAAAGTAAGTTTCCAGTAGAAGGAGATGAGTAAAAGAGGAGAAATACTGGTATATAAGTGGTTAAACCAATTTGACCTACGTCCACTGTGAGTGTGTGAGTAAGTTTCACTAGAATGAGGGCACTAATGGTCTGTGATACAATCTCTCACTTTCTCTCTCTACTGCGTATTTTTTTGGAGCTCCCGCTAGGGTTATAATTATGGATCCCTCTCCAAGGTAGGAGAAGACATGTATTTATAATGCCTGGGGGTGTAGTGTACCCCCCAAGCATGCTATGAGCATGTGTGAGTTGAATACACTAATCATAGCTGGACACCTGGCTGTGCCACATGTAAGGAATGATGACTAAATATTCCCTCACGTGAGGGGAATGATTTGGTTATAAATAATTTTCTCACGTCTTCCAAGTCTTCCATGTGCTTGCATGTGCTCGGACTAGGGACATCATCTATTATAATCTCAACGTAGCCGAGTACGATGTTGGGGAAGTTCGATAGTTATTTTGTCCCGCTAATCATAAGTACGACCTCAGCCTGAATGATTAGTCGAGGTTAGGTACGAGGTTGAATCTAGTGTCGGCTGCTGCCCAGCCGAGGCTGAACCCATAAGATGATGATGGCAATAGCTTGAACCCATAAGAGCAGAGTATGATGATGGAAATATCTTGAATCCATAAGATGCTGCACACCTCGGTTGCTGCCCATTCGAGTTTGTACAATGTGGAGCGGACCTTGAGGAGGACGACCTTTCTGATGGTTGTTGTGTGATTCCTTGTAACTCGGCTGTGAGGTAAGCCAAGTTTAGTGGCCTCGAGTATGAGGGTACACTTTGGGCATATCAATCACCCCTAGCCCTTAGTCTCCTGTGTGAGTAGGTGACTGAGGGGTATAAGAGTCAGGTTAATGAAGGGACATTTTTTGTTGTCTTGGGGTTTGGAGTGGTTCTTTGGACACATGTTACTCTTTGAAGTTGCTAACGTATTCCCTAAGGCATGATAGCTATGTCGATGACTTTTAGGATATCTAGGGCAATGATGAGTACCTTGGGAGTTGGGCCACATCTTTGGGGAAGATTTAAAACCTTTTCTCTTTCTTCATTTCTCTTTCTTCTTTTCATTTCTCCCGCCTTCACACACTTGCTGCAAAATTTCTTTCTTACCTTCCATAGCCAAACATCCACCATTTCTCTGGTCACTTTGGGTTTGTAACCCTTGCTTCTTAATCCTTCATTTTTCAAGTAACCCTCTTTATTCCTTCCTTTTAATTTTTTGGGTTTGTTTGAACATTTCATAATTTCTCGTTGGTTTTTTGGTTTCTGGCAAGGAAAACCACCACTGTTTGGTGGTTATTAAGCTAGGATTGGTGTAGTTAGGTGTTTTAGGGGATATTCCAGGCTGATACGAGGTTACTTTCTCCAAAAACCCCTTCTTTCCTGCCCTCCGATCACCAAGTGTTCTTGGTGAAAACCTTTAGAATTCCAAACTTTAATCTTTGATTTAGGTTGCATCAATTGTTTACCTGTTTGCCTTTTGATATTTCTCCCCCAAGTGTAGTGTCATCTACCGAATGCTCAGACCTTTGTATAAACTTATTGAAGAGTTCCCAACTCTGTGTGAGAGGACATTTGAAAAGATTAGGCAAATAGATCTAGCGCAGGAAGAGGCTCGTAGGGTCGAGACTTTTTTGCTCAGACCCATCTTTCCTCCACCATTAGCTGTCATATACCCTGAGCCTACTGAGCCTGTAGAGGTTCCTAATCCCATGTCTAAGTCAGCTTCTTCAGACTCGATGTCTACCTCTGAGGCTGCTGAGTCCATAGACTCTTTTTAAGAGGCTATGTATTACTCGCCCAAGGGAAGTGTAGTCTCTGAGGAAGAAGAGGTTTCTAACCATTCCTCATCGCACTGAGAGGCTATCACTTCTCATAAGTCTCCCTCTGTAGAGGTATTATATCTAACTGTGGCTTTTCGTGGTCTAATTGAGGTCATCCCTCTAACATCTTTTCCTGGTGCCCCCGAGTCCCAGGCTCATACTATTGATGATAACGATGATGATGAAGGGAGTGAACTTGACACTTACAAAGTTGATGGACCTGAGAGTTATGTCACTGAATACGACCTTCTCCTCTTCTGATATTTTTAAGCGATTCCCTCTTCTGTAACTTTGAGTAAATTTCTGAAGGATGAGAGGGACTTCAACGGCCATGAGGGGGAGCTCTGCCTCTATGCATAGATGTTTAAACTCGGATTCCATCTTCCAATTCAACCCACTAGTCGAGAAGTCCTCTCTTATGTCAATATTGCTCTTTCTCATATTTCCCCCAACGCTTGGAGGGTCTTAGTTAGGGCTATCGTCCTTTGGAAGGTAGTTCATCACACTAACCTTCCAGTTAAGTTTTGATTAGCTTGCTACATACCCTCACCTGCTAGAAATCATCTTGGCTACTACCACTTTCATAGCTAGGAAGTCTGAAAAGAAGATGCTATTGGTGACTCACACTTCTAACCACAACTTGAATCCCCGATTCTTCTTTATCTTAGGGGTTTGGGAGTTTGGACCTAACGAGGCTTGTGTAACATCTATCCCAAGAACTCCCCTAAGGTGGGCCAAGGTCTCTATCTCGGCGAAAACTAAACCTGGGCTGAGCTAAGAGAACCGTAAGAGTATTGAGGACCTTCGTAGTCAGGGCGAAGATGGAAATCTCGTCAAGTACGAGCATTTGATGATCCCTTACTATTTATCTCAAACAGGTCTTGGAGGTGGCCCATTGGTCGAGCTTTATAAGTGCTCCAAAATAAAACTTTTTTATGACAAGTTAAGTCTTGTACCTTTCATGTATCTGAGATGCTAACTCTGATGTTTTTCTTTTTACAGGGAGACCAGAAGGCATTTCGAACGATCTCTGGAACATGTATGCACCAAGTATCACGAAGCTGTTAGAGAAGCGTGGTGTAAAGAATGCACCCCCTCCTCCCCAAACAAAGAAGGGGAAGTCCCCTGCCGACACCACAAAGAAGAGGAAAGCACATGCAGACCCTTCCCGTACGAGGCCTGACAAAGCTCAAACTGTTGAGCGTGCTATCCCCATTTCTACTGATGAAGCTTTAACTACTCTTCTATCTCAGCTGAAGATAGGTGATAGTCTTATCGTCCATAGCACCCAGGCCTCTGATGCCCTTGGTCGAATGATGATCGAGAATGATAAACGTTTCTTGCATGCAATGGACATCCCTCTATTGGCTGAATTTGTTGTCCATAGGGAGGTTCAGGTATTTATTTGTAACTTTTCCTGTCCAGTGTTACCTCTAATCGTACACATTCATCATTACTAATGTGTTTGATTCTTCTTTTTGCAGAGTGTTGTTTCCCTCCATCGTTTGGCCGACTATACATTGAAGAGACTACCTCTGATCGAGAAGGGCAGGGATGCTGAGAAGCTTGTGAAGGATCTCAGGAAGAAGATTGTTAATTTAAAGCAACGCCTGAAGGATAAATATGACGAGCTTACTAAGCTTAAGAAAGACCATACCCTGGATCTCAAGGTGAAGTACGAGAGCCTTCAATCAGAAGTTTCTACTGCTATTAAGGCTTCTATGGAAGATGCTTCAGGACGATCATCAAGGAGTATTAAACCTCAAATTAGGTTGTTATCTTCAGCCTTGAGTATCTAGAGAGGGGCATTAAGGCATCCAGCCGATGGACTGCCATGAAATAGGATAGCTCTGGAAGTATGTAGGATGAGGACTTTATTGGTCTCAACTTTTCCAATCCTCAGCTTGCTCAAGCCTTGCAGGAGGTTGAGGAGGGTGGTCTAGCTGAAACCAGCCAGCTAGAGGTTAGTGAGACCGATGATGGCACTCATGATGATGAGGTTGAAGTTAATAATCCAAACCCTGCACAAACCAACCTTGTTGCTGATGGGTCGACTGGAGTCGAAGGACAGACTGGGCTCTGAGTGTCTCACCTTCATGTCTGAAATTTTTATGAAGCTTTTATGTAACCCCTTTTTGTATGAACTGTAACCTCATCTTTTCAAATGATGTAATCTTTATGCTTCAGATGAATGAAATTTCACTTTCTTTACTTATTACTTTGTTATTCTACATCTACGATGTTTCACTTATCCACCATACCATAACAATTGAATGATGTTTCACCTTATAATTCACCAAATAAATGATGTTAAAGGTCTGATGTCACCAAGTTAATGGCGTTTCACCTCATAATTCACCAGATAAATGATGTTAAAGGTCCGAGGTCACTAAGTTAATGGTGTTTCACTTGATAATTAACTAAATAGATGATGCTAAAGGTCTGAGGTCACCAAATTAATGGTGTTTTAACTCATAATTTCACCAAATGAATGATGTTAAAGGTCTGAGGTCACCAAGTTAATGATGTTTCACCTCATACTTTCACCAAATGAATGATGTTAAAGGTCCGAGGTCACCAAGTTAATGATGTTTCACCTCGTAATTTCACCAAATGAATGATGTTAAAGGTCCTAGGTCACAAAGTTAATGATGTTTCACCTCATACTTCACCAAATAAATGATGCTAAAGGTCCGAGGTCACCAAGTTAATGATGTTTCATCTCATACTTCACTAAATAAATGATGTTAAATACATATATATTAGAACAAAAACATCAACACAACATTGCTATTTTCTCATTGACATTCCTTGTATAAGTTGATACATGTATTACAAAAAGATAAAACAATTGTAACATCATAAGTAATATTTTTTCTAGTGGTCGGCATTCCAAGGGTTAGAGAAAGGCTCGCCTTCAAGATTCTCTAGTCGATAGGTACCTGGTACAACCTCATCAATTACCCTATAAGGACCATGCCAATTGGGATGTAGCTTATTATTTTTCTACTAAGTCTTCTTCAGGACTAGGTCTCCCATAGCTATTGGCCTTGACTTTACCATCTGACCATAGAATCTCCCATTTCTCTGCTGATAGGCTGCCTGCTTATCTCTGCATATTCTCTTCTTTCCTCAATAAAAATCAAGATCAAGTTTTCTCTGTTCCCCATTCCTCTGAGGGTTATATGTCTAAACTCTATGAGTGGGAAGCCCTATCTCTATTGGGATGAAAACCTCTGAGCCATAGGCTAACATAAATGGAGTTTCCCCTCTGGGTGTCCTCACTGTCATCCTGTAAGCCCAAAGCACTGCATATACTTATTCAATCCATATTCCTTTGGCCTCTTCCAACTTCTTTTTTATCCCATCAAGGATTGTTCGATTTATGACCTTAGTCTGACCATTTGCCTAGGGTCGTCCAGGGGAGGAGAAGAATTGTTTGATCCCTACTTTTTTATAGTACTTCTCTAAGGAAACATTCTTGAATCGGGTTCCATTCTCTGAAATGAGAGTGTTTTGAAGGCCATACCTGCATATGATCTTCTTCCAGATAACATGAAAGGTCTTTTGCTCAGTGATTATGATCATTGGCTCAGCCTCTACCCATTTGGAGAAATATTTAATTCCCATAATTAAGTACCGATAGTTGTTTACAACCCTTGGCAAGGGTCCTACTAAATCAATGCCCCATACTGAAAATGTCCAAGGGGAGCTGATAGAAGTTAGAGGTTGGTGAGGCTAATGGGGGATGGTGGAGAACCTCTGGCATGTATCATATTTCTTCACATACGCAGCTGCATCTTTGGACAAGGTCGAACACCAGTACCCTGAGTGATTATCATTTTAGCCAACGATCTTCCTACAATGTGGCTTGAACAAGATCCCTCATGAACATCTTGCAAGATGTATGGACCCTCTCAAGGATGAACGCATCTAAGAAGAGGGAGTAGGAATCCCTTCTTGTACAGGATATCTCCCATAATGGAGAATTTAACAGCTCTAAGCCTTAGCTTTTGCCTTTCTGTCTTTGACTCTGGCAGTTGTCCCTCTCTAATGTATCTGATAATAGGATCCATGCACGAGGCTCTCATACTCAGATTTAGGTAAGGTCTATCAACCTCTTCCTCGTCGATGGTCAGCTTGAGCAGAATCTCAACCGTTACTATTCTCCTTATGTCTGTTCTTATTGCTAAGGCTAACCTCGTGAGTGCATTAGCTCGGCTGTTGTTTAGCCATGGTATCCTCTTCATCTTCACCTCTTTAAAGATTTCTAGCATCGATCTTACCCTTTTTAGATATCTGTCCATCCTTTCATCTTTGGCATTATATACCCCCAAAATTTGGTTCACGACCCACTATGAACTAAGAGCTGGCCGACACCGAGGGATTTTGCCAAAGAGAGACCTGCTATTAATGCCTCATACTCTGAGTCGTTATTGGAGGCTCTAAAGTTGAACCTTAGTGCATACTCAATATCTGTACCATCTGGTGCCAACACTATCAGCCCTGCTCCACTTCCATTTTTACAGGACAACCCATCATCAAAGAGGTTCCAGATGGTTTTATTTAAAGAGAAGTTTCCATCTGACAGGGTCCCCTGCTTGAAGTGGTATCTCCACTCTTCATTCTCGACTGCTCATTGTCTGTCTGTACTTGTCTTTGACTCGTCTGAAGTTCAATGCGTTTCTCTCTACTGGATCATTTGTAGCCTCAAGACCGTTCTCAACCTCAGCCTCGTCCCAGGTAAACTTGACCATTAAATATGCGAGAGCTTGTCCCTTGATGGCAACCTTGGGTTGATAAAAAATATCATACTCCCCCAACTCAAATGCCTAGGTCATTAACCTTCCTGACTTCTCAAGCTTATGGAGGACCTGCCTAAGTGGGGCATCAGTGAGGACGACTATAGAGTGACCCTGGAAGTATGGTTTCATTTTCCTAGAATCATGTATCAAAGCATAAGATAACTTTTCCATTCGAGGGTACTTCTACTCAAACCCTTGGAGTGCCTTGCAATTGAAGTAAACTGGTCTCTGCACTCCATCCTATTCTCTTACTATTGCAGCACTGATGGATGACTCTGAGATAGCTAAATATACATACATCTTCGCACCCTGAATTGGCCGAGATAGGAGTAGAAGGGATCCAAGGTAGGACTTAAGATCTTTAAAATCTTTGTCACATTCCTCATTCCATTCGAAGGCTTTTCTAAAAAATTTGAAAAAAGGAAGACATTTATTTGTAGCTCTAGAGAAGAACCTGTTAAGTGCGACCACTCGTCCAGTCAGCCTCTGAATGTCTTCATTTCCATCAAAGCCTTGATCTTCTCTAGGTTGGACTCTATCCCCTTTGTTTGACAATGAAGCCCAAAAACTTTCCAGCTCCGACCCCAAAGACACACTTGGCCAAGTTGAGCTTCATTTTTTATTTATTCATGGTATCCAAGGTTCTTTCGAGGTCGGCCACATAAGTGTCGTCCCTCAGACTCTTCATCACATTATCATCAACGTAGACTTCCATGGTTTTGCTTATTTGATCCTCGAACATCTTATTTATAAGACGTTGGTAAGTAGCCCGTGCATTCTTCAGTTCGAAGGGCATGAACTTATAGCAATAGGTCACCTTGTCTGTAATAAAGGTTGTTGTTGATACGAGAAACCACCCATAAGTCGTTCTCATATCAGCAAGTCAAAGTGTAAAATATGTAATGTATAAAATAAGCAAGTAAATAGAGAGAAAATAAAATATAAAGTGGTTCAGCCCTTAAAATAGGCCTATGTCCACTGTGTTGCTCCGTTCTTATTATACCTAATGTATTGTACAATATAACCGTGCCTAAATAGGCATACAAGTATGAGAATAAGGGAGAGTACATGTTGATCAATGATTCTAGTGTGATGGAGAGGTTTTTGCGATGTGGATGAGCAGCCCCCAAGTTGTATGTTGAGGTTATGTAGAGAGAATCGGTACTGTAGAACCTGCCCCGGTCTGTGGAATCGATCCCATCCGTCCCCTATTTTCGAGGTGTATTCCTCTATTTATAGGAGATATGCTCACATGTAATGAGCACGTGACGTACATAAAGTCTTGAGTTGTAATGGAGAGGGATGCGACCTATAAGTCAAACAACGTGAGTGCCGCATCCTACAAGACTAGAGACAACGATGCAACACTGTACTGGATGGTTCCGCAACATGTTGATGGGGCTGCGCCCTGTGATGAGGAGGGATGTGCCCTAGGATGAGGAGGGGCGTGCCCTTGCATTCGTTAGGGACGTACCCAGAGTTCAGTATGGATGCGCCCTATGTTGAGGTGGGCTGCGGCATGAAAGCATATACAGTCGAGTATCCCATCCATGGCTGGGTTCTATATTTGTACTATTAATAAGCCACCAAGTTGTAGTGCCGAGAGAATTTGATTGGGACTACGGCTTAGTTAAGTTTTCTTTAGTGTCGCGGTATGTCCAAGGCGACGATTCGTCTTCCGCGCTCTCTTATATAAATTGTTTAGGCCAAGGACTTCATTACGTTTCCAAAAATTTGAGAGAAAATCGAGAGCGAATTCTATTCTTCCTTTCTCTTGCATTTTCTAGCGACCTTCCAAGGCTGTGTGTGGTGGTGCATTGCCATCTTCTCTGTTTCCAGGTAATTTTTCAACCAACGTCCTTTTTAATAACCTTTCGTAGTTCGTAATTCTTCTTTAAGTACACGAACACATGAATTCTGCCCTTCTGATCTTCAACACTTGTATTTTTCTGTATTTCTTGATAGGAATTTAGGGTTTTAATTGAATAATCTTACATCACACATGAACGATAAAATAATTATTTGAATCCATCTTCGTATGGTGAGCTGACCCCCTGATCTTCAAAATGCTTGGACAACATAGCACGAATCCGTGTCGAATCCCATGAAATCATATAATTGTTCTTGCTATTCATAAATAAACTCTTCGTATTCTATGTATTGGATCGTAAAGAGACTAAACATTAGATACTTAACTATTTGAGAGAGAGGTCGCATCATGATAGAATATCAGTAATCTAGGGTTATCTTTTGAATATTCTGTTTCGACCTTGGTCGCGGCATACAGTGGGTGATGGATGCAGCCCCTTGGGTTCTTAGATTTATCCTCTGTGGCTCTTTAACGCATAGTGAGTAGCCACGATGCTGTAGAACATATCCAATCAATCTGCCGTGGCGGTAGTTGTCTTTTAGGGCTCTGAATCCCCACACTTGCATTTTAAACAATCTTTAAATTTCTAAGAATCAAATATACATCCCTGATAAATAATTGTAATTGTTGCTAGAATTCCCTGAATCGACCTTCATAATATTGAAATCAAATTATTGTTTGATGTTCTTGATGTTCTTTAAGCGCATGATTCACATTCTAGGACTTTAGTAATTTTAGAGATGACTGTGGCCTGTAGACTGTAATCCCTTATTTTAGTAAGTTGTCGCAATACTATAAGCTCCCTTGCTGATATAGGAGATGGTTGCGGCCAGTAGAGTCAGAGGGTGATCCATTAGGTTCAACGAATAGGGTCAGCAGTGTTTTAGACCATTAGCAACTACAGTAGGGAAATAATTCCCATCAAACTAATATGCCGCGACGATAATTATCTCTTGGGGCTCAAACCCCAACTTCACATTTGGCCAGTCTTGTCGATCACTTTTTTTTACTATTCATATAACTAATCTTACCGCGGCTTCTTAAAGTCTTTTTCGAACCATACTGGCTACGATGCCTAACTACGGACTCTACTTTTCAGGTACTGCTGCAGCCATATGAGCTTTGACCCAGAAGAATTTTTGAGAGGCTTTTGGGCAAAGCATTTTGGAACCTCTCCTCCTGAACACTCTTTCGTTCCCCCTCTGTGATCAATAGGGCCTTGACAATTGAGGTATTTCCCCAACTGTGTGATACTAGACTCAGATTCTTCGGATTCTGCTTCTAGGAAGGATTTGAGTCCCCATAAATAGAAGAGGAAGCCGATTCAATTAATCATCCATTGGGTATAGGAGATGATTCCGTGGAAGTTAGGGATAACCCAACTGGTCCATCTGGGAAGGATGAGAGGCCCCTAGCTGCGCTTGACATCCGCAGTATCATGACCCAAGACTGGGTTGACCAGGTAGCCGAGGCCTTCGAATTTCCAGAAAATTTGATGTGCTCCGCACCTCCCACAAACCAAAGACCTTGCACAACTCTCGTTGATAATGGAGTTTGCTTCCCACTTCATGCTTTTGTTTACGGGTTGCGGTTGCCAGTTCCTGTACCCATTAGATGTATTTTTTAAACCATGAAACTAGCCCCAGCCCAGTTAGATCCTAATAGTTGGAGAGCCGTTTTTGCCATGGTCGTTCTTTGGGAGAATCGATTCAAAAAGGACATTACTCCCGCAGAGTTCTTTCATTTCTACCGCCCAAAGGAAAGCTCCTTGAAGTTCGCCGGGTACTACTACTTCTCCATCTGCAGCAGGGATGAGACCCTTTTACTCTGGGGAGCCGACCAGTGTAAAGAACTAGAAGGGCAAGTATTTCTACATCTCCGGAGAAGGCTGGGAGATTCATCCTGAGGAGAACGAGAAAGATAAATCATATAGACTGCCACGACAATGGGGATCTCCCTCTAAGCTAGGTATTTGTATTATAGTCGCGTCCTCTCTTTATATTTGCTTGTTAATCTCTATTAACCTTTGAATTGTTTTTCTGCAGTACTTGACAACTTTCACTTGAGCAAGCGGTAGGAGAAGAGAGTTTTTGAGGTCGTAGCAGTTCCTACCGAGCATAAGAAGTTCAGTACACTTGTTTCATCTGTAACTGTGTTTAAAGCTGGGTTCTTTCCTAGCAAATCCATTCCAAATGGTATGGCCGCAGGAGGTAATAATCTGATCATCAGTATCTTTTCGAGGTAGTTTTTGTTGACTATATTTACTGTTGCCTTTCCCTTTTTAGGTGAGGAGGTTGACAGGGAACTGTTGGCCGCACAACTGGCAGAAATGGACGAGGATTCAGTCATTCTAAATAACACTGTGAGGAGCAGGAAAAAGAAGAGGTCCAAGACCAAGGCACCAATCGCGGCTCCTTTCAATGGTCAGAATCCTCCTTTCGTGACCCCAAATTTGTTCGGCAAAAAATCTAACCTTGCTGCCTCCGAACCCCAGATCGAGTTCGACGATGACATCGAAGATAATTTGTCCGTGGTGGGCTTGATGTCCATGTCTGATGCTCCCATCTGTTCAGTTTCTCCTCCGCCGCCACCTATAGTTACTGTGAATGCAAACCTAGCACCTCCCTAGTGCCGTGACGGATCTGGCCTGACGATCGAATGTGGACACAATTAAGATAGCCCGTCCCTGAGTCCTCATGGGACACTAACACGAAGGCTGCGCGAAGGATGAAGAGGGCCCTTGATGCTACAGACCTCGACAGGCTGGTGGAAGAAGACCATGACGACCTGGAGGACTGCGGCCTCCATAGTCTTTTGAGGGTAAGTGCTTAGTGCTTTCTTCGTTTTTATTTTTCATTCCATATACTGCTACTAACTTTTTAATTTCAGGTCGCAGACGTCGTGGTAGCCCAAAAAAGGAAGTATGAGGTCCTGTACAAACTGAAAGAGGCCGTGGAGAGGGTGCATGCTACAGATCTAGAGACTGCACGGACTACGTTTTTTGAGGTTGGGAAGAAGTCTCCTTCCGCGGCTCTTTAGGAATCCCAAATGGACTTGGCTGCTGCAAACAATGTAAGGGAGGAAGAGGAGGAAAACTTCAAACAGGTCGCGGAATCCTTAAAAGCTTCCCACGCTCAGACCGCAGAAGATTCCCATGCCGCTGAATCTTCCAACAATAAGCTTAGCCTCCTTTAAAAGTGGTACGTGGAGCTGGAGGCCAAGTCTGACAAAATGCCCTGGACCATGCCATGACAATAAATAAAATGGAGGCAGACCGTGGCGATGCTCTTCAACTGTCCATTGACCATACAATGGATTTATTCAAGGGCTCTAGGGACTTTTTCCTTATCAATAACAGGGCCTACCTATGCTGCTAGCAGGAGCTAAAGCAGAGAATAATAAAGAACTTCCCTGAGACTAAGGAGAAGGTTCTCGCCTGGAGACATAGTGATGACGAGCATCAAGAATGTATTGCTAAGCTCAAGGCCGCGGAGGAGGATAAAACCACATTGAAGGTCGAGGCTGAGGTAGCTACCGCGGATGAAGAGACAATGATGATTGCGGAGGGTGAAGAATGGGATGAAGCCGATGATGCCGAATCTTAGGGTTGCAGCCCTCTTTAAAAATTTTTGAATTCTTTATGGTGGTTATGTCCCCTCTTTGTAATTTGTACTCCTTATCCTAGGGTGCGACCTTTTGTCTATAAGCTTTAATATTTGCCAAGATTTTTGTAATTTCTGACCTTCAATATCAAGACTGAGGCCACTTTTACATGCTCTATGCTTACTTGATTGAATGAGCTTTCTACGACACCAATATACAACTGTTTTGCTAAAAAATATAGTTGCAGTTTGTTGTGTTTTTGCCTTGAGACTTTAAATGGTGTGGACATGTGGTTGCGGCTACTCTTCTTTAATTTTCCAATTCCTTTAGTAGTTAGGCTTGAGGTACCGTGGCGCTTTAAAAACTCTGGTATCTACTGATATGCCCCAAATGTGACCTTGGCTCGGAGACATCAACCTCAGTCGAGATCGTGGCCAACATTGGACAAGCCTTGGGCATGCGGCATCAGCACTCGGCCATAGCAAGGTAGGCCCAGGCCGACACTACCACCAGCCTCTCGAAGGGACATCACATGCATCACAAGGATCAACAACATTCTTGTATACCTTGGAATGGCAACCTCGTCTAGATATAAGCCGAGCTCGCAAGAATCCACCAGCAACCTCATCAAGACATTAGTCGATGCTCCAAACACACCAGCTCAACCTCGGCTCAGGTCGACCTTGTCTATTATCTCGGCTAGGATTAAGTCGAAACCTCCATGGTCACCTCGGATTGAACAACCATCTAGACTTACCAACCTCAGCCTCTCCCAGGCCGAGGTCATACACCAAGCACGATAGCCGAGCATCTGCTGACATTTGGATAAGGGCACGTGGACACATATCAGTATAACAAGATTATTCCCCACACGCAGGGAGAATATTTCATCATCATTATCTACTTGTGACAGTGACAGATGGCTTTCCTATATTGGTGAGGCAAACACACACATGCATATTACATGCATGGGGGGTATATTTCACCCCCTAGGTACTATATATAGAGGTCATCCTCTACCTTGCAAAGGATCTGAAATTGGTAACCCTAGCTGAAACTCTGTCTTATACACACAGTAGAGAGACAAAATGAGCTTATGTGTATTGTATCCATGGCCGTCAGTGCCTTATTACAGTGAGGTTATTCACACACAGTGTACATAGGCCAATTTAGACTGAACCACTTATATTCTGGTGCTCTCTCCTCTTCTCCTCATCTCATTCTCCTACCTTTTACGTACCTATGCTGCCATTGTTGTTCTTAGATTGATCTTGAAAACACCTTACCTGGTGGTGCTAATTCCAGCATCATCATTTTGGCGCCGTCTGTGGGAACAGAGAGAAGCTATCTCTTCCTCTTCTTCAGCTTAACCTCACCGGAGACTCTGGTGGTGAACCAGGCACCACTCCTTGGGTGGAGCTGCTTCACCATTGAAAGAGGTCCTTTGAGATACTAAGCTCATCTGCTACTCAAGCTTTATAGTGTTAACATATGGCACCAGAAATACCACCGCCTCTTCCTCTACCGGGAGGTGGAGGGCCTAGTTCCGGTGAGGCGCCGCCCCAGTTCGAAATGGCGAAGGTAGCTGCAGCCTTGAGGTCTTTAGCTGCAACACAACAAGCTATGCAGGAATAATTTGTGCAGCTCAGCCAAACTATGATGAGGCCACCTGGAGTCTCACCTGATATGATCACTCCGGCGTCCGTTCAGCCTCATCCTGACGCCAGGGGACCACCCCAGGCACCAATAAAGGACCAGCCTGCACCCCAACGGAGAAGGGACGTTGATGACCCTAGGTGCTTACGCCCGAGGAGGCAAGGAAACCCTTGCCCAAAGGACATGTATGACGATCTAGAGGCGGAAGAAGCCCCTAAAGACTGCTGGGAGCCGTATGAGGTGTCAAATAACACTGTACGACCTTTTCGGCAAAGTCAAGGTTGTGTCGGACGAAGAGGTGAAGGGCCTCAATAAAGAGGGTCAGCCTTTGATAGGTTGAGCAGAGGGTCAGCCTTTGAGAGATTGGGCCCAGTGAATGACCTAAGACAGAGATTGTCGAGATCAAGGAGCGCAGCAGGCTCTGAGAGAGGGAATAGGCAGGGTCGGCCAGATCAAGGCCGACAATGTGAAAGAAGAGTCATGGAACATGAAGAGGTCAACAGCCGACGTGTCGCGGAAGGGGAAACCTCGGTCCATCCCATAAAGGTGGCTGGGGACAACCTCTGCCAGGTCGATGGCAGAAGACCGTGGAATGACTCTATCCAGAGCCTTGAGGAGAAGATAGGAGACCTCATTAAAAGCAGGGACCCATTATAAAGGGGTTACTCAGAGGGCTCTCCATTTGTGGCTAGGATAGTGGGCTTCCCAACCCCAGCTAAGTTCAAGCCGCCTACAGTGTCTCCCAAGTATGATGGAAGCACTAACCCTGTACATCACATCGAGATATACTAGTTGGCAGCAGGCATCTACTCGATACCCAATGAGATGAAGTGTAGGGCCTTCTTTGGGACCTTAACAGGGGCAGTGCACATTTGGTTCACCTCCATTCCGAAGAACTCAATTGAGAACTTCAAAGGCTTGGTTGAACGATTCATCCACAACTTCTGCTTTGGGGTGAGACCTCAAAAGAAGACTACTAACCTACTGTATGTCAAGCAGGGCAAGGATGAGAGCCAAAGAGACTACATAGCGAGATTCATCAAAGACAAGTTGGAGGTCAAAGATTATGAAGAGAACATAGCCATGACCGCCCTCATAGGGGGTCTACAGAAAGGGAAGTTGTTGTGGAAACTTGCAGAAGACCCCCCTAGGTCTATGGCGGAGCTCCTGGAAACCGCAGGGAAAGTAATGAATGCGGAAGAGGCCATGGCCTCCAAGTATGAGTATGAGAACCGCGGTGGAAGTGGAAAGTCTCAAAATAAGAAAGATGGGAAGAAGAGGTCGGGTGATGACAAGTTCGCTCACTATACTCCTCTGACTGTAAGCTGCGAGAACATCCTCAACGAGATTAAGAATGATAGGACTCTGAGATGGCCAGAGAAACTGAAAACCCCACCACATAAGAGGAACAAAAACCTATGGTGCGAGTTCCACCAGGATCATGGCCATGTCACGGACAGATGCTTCGCCCTGAAGGATGAGATTGAAAAGATGCTAAAATCTAGAAAGTTGAGGAAGTATGTGGACGGTAAGGCTCCCAAGGGTGGAAGAGATGACCCTAAGAAAAGGAGAAATGACAGATGTCGTGATAATGTCCCGGACAGAAGAGACGATGATTAAGAAGGTGATGATGAAGACGATCCAGATCTTCCGCCAAAAGATGACAACACCCTGGTGAAGAGGGTTGGTATGATCTTGTTTGGTGTTGACACCATATGCAGAGGATTTGCAGGAGGTGGCTCTGAAGTAGCTGATAGGAAGGCTCATGTAGCAGAGGCCAGGTCAGTGGGCAAGCTTGAAGTTGTGAATCTAACGTCTTCCGATAGAGTGCAGAAGAGGAAGAAAGTAGACATGGACACCCTCGTAGTTGGGTTCTCCAGACTTGACTTCGAGGGTATCTTAGCCCCCCATGATGACCCTCTGGTCATAACAACAAGGGTGCATGGGTACGAGGTAGAGAGGATCCTCGTAGACGAGGGGAGCTCGGCGGACCTGATGTTTTGGCCTTGCTTCAAGAGCCTAGGTCTTAGCAGATCAAGGCTGGTACCCTATCATCACCCATTGATAGGCTTCAGTGGCGAAAAGGTCCACCCCTTGGGCATGTATGAGATGGACGTACGGATGGGTAATGAGTGGCCTAAGAGGCTGACCAAGAAGATAAATTTTTTCGTCATGGACGAGAACGTGTTTTCGGCCTATAACCTCATCATAGGAAGGGTGAACCTTAAAGAGTTTGAAGCTGTTCCGTCGACGGTCCATCAGATGATAAAATTATCGACTCCTTATGGGGTAGGGGAAGTGTAAGGTGACCAGACCACAACGCGAGAATGTTACTTCAACTTGGCCGAAGAGAGAGAATCACATAAGAGGGAAACCACCACTTATAGCATTGATACGCTTGACCCAAGATATGAGACAAAGTTAAAGAAGGGAGAGGCCGCGGAAGAGGTAGAATCCATCGTCCTCAATAAGGACGAGCCGAAAAAAACCATCCAGGTCGGTAAATCCCTAAAGGAAGAAATCAAGGAAGATATGATAAACTTCCTCAGGAGGAGATAGAGTGTCTGGAGTCACGTAGACATGCCCGGCATCGACCCTGAAGTTATGAGTCACAGGCTTAACGTGACCAAAGATGACAGGCCAATCAAACAGAGACGCAGAGTCTATTCCAGGGAGAAGTACGGCGTCATCCGAGAAGTGGTCAAAAAATTGGAAGAGGCTGAGTTTATAAGAGAATTCACATATTCGGAATGGTTATCAAATGCAGTAATCGTGCCCAAGGCCAATGGGAAGTGGAGAATATGTGTTAATTTCACTCACCTGAATAGATATTGTCTAAAAGATAGCTATCCCTTACCTCGAATAGATTAGATGATGGATGCTACGGTGGGACATGAGCTCATGAGCTTCATGGACGCGTATTCAGGCTACAACCAGATCTTCATGGATGCAGAAGACTCGGAGAAGACGGCCTTCATTACCGAAAAAGGGACGTACTGCTACAAAGTGATGCCCTTCGGCCTGAAAAATGCAGGGGCAACATACCAACGTCTTGTTAATAAAATGTTGGAAGAGAAAATAGGTAAGACTATGGAGGTGTATGTAGATGATATGCAAAAAAAGATCTTGAAGGCCTTCACTCATGTAACGGATCTCCAAAAGACCTTCAACATTATGGACTCATACAGAATGAAACTCAACCCCGCGAAGTGTGTTTTCGGAGTAGGAGCTGGGAAGTTCCTAGGATTTATCATCAACCAGAGAGGGATTAAAGCAAACCCTAAAAAAATTAAGGCTTTACTTGACATGAAGACACCGAGGAGTATCAAAGATGTTCAAAGACTTACGGGGAGAGTGGCTGCCCTTAACAGGTTTGTTTCTAGGGCAACAGACATGTGCCTTCCATTCTTTAAGGTGCTGAGAAAGGCCTTCTAATGGGACGAAGAGTGCGAAAAAACCTTAAACCAGCTCAAGTCTTATTTAGGGTCTCCCTTATTGCTGTCTCGGCCTGTGGCAGAAGAGAAACTGTACGTGTATCTGGTAGTCTCCGAATTAGCCATCAGCGCAGCCATAATACGGGAAGACGCTGGAATCTAAAGGCCTGTATATTTCAACAGTAAGGCCCTTCAAGGGGTCGAACAAAATTACCCTCACATGGAAAAGCTAGCTTACGCCTTGATACATTCCTGGAGAAAGATGAAGCCTTACTTCCAGGCCCACTCCATGGTTGTCCTCACTGACTCCCCACTAAGACAGGTCCTACATAAACCTGAGAAGTCTGGGCGACTGATGACATGGGCCATTGAGTTGGGGGAGTACTATCTTACTTACCAACCTAGGACGGCCATCAAGGGGCAATCCATCGAAGACTTTATCGCTGAGTTTACATGGGAAGAGGCCGAGGCAGAGAATGGCCTAAAGGGTGTTGAAAATCGCGGTGTCTTCCAAAATTCGGAAGAGACGACACCAAACATCTTCCAAGATTAGGAAGAGATCGCATCCAACGGGGCCTCGAACCAAGTTGAGGAGAAAGAGGAAGATCGGCACCTCTTTAAAGAAGGATTCATGACAGAAGGGGTCTTCTTATCAGGTACAGATATTTGGAGCCTCTTCGTTGATGGCTCTTCCTGGAATAATGGAAGCGATGCGGGGTTGATACTCTTAGCTCCAGATGGTGCCAACATTGAATACGCTTTGAGATTCAACTTTTGAGCTTCTAACAATGAGTCTGAGTATGAGGCCATGATAGCAGGTCTCTCATTGGCAAAGACTCTTTGCCTAAAGCGACTCCTACTCTACAGCGACTCAAGGTTAGTTGTCAATCAAGTATTGGGAATCTATGAGGCCAGAGATGAAAGGATGGACAAATATCTGAAAAGGGTGAGAATGATGTTAAAACATTTTGAAGAGGCAAGACTGAAGAGAGTGCCTCGATAAAGTAACAGCCACGCAGATGCATTGGCGAGGTTGTCCTCGACAGTGAAGACAGATGTAAGAAGGACAATTCCGATCGAGGTTTTAGGGAAGGCAACCATTGAGCAAGAAGAGGTATATAACCCTTGTCACAATTTGAACTTAGGAAACTCATGGATGAACCCCATCTTCAGATATATCAGAGAGGGAGAGCTACCTGAATCCAAGCTAGAAAGGCAGAAATTGAGATATAAGGCTGCCAAGTTCTCGGTAGTAGGAGACGTCCTGTACAAGAAAGGATTCCTGCTACCTCTCATCAGATGTGTGCACCCCACAGAAGTTCCCCGGGTCTTACAGGAGATCCATGAGGGTTCTTGCTCTAGCCACATAGGGGGAAGACCCTTGGCCAAAAGAATCATCACCCAGGGGTACTGGTGGCCAACCCTATCCAAGGACGCTGCAGCCTATGTGAGGAAATGTGATAAATGCCAGAGGTTTGTCACCATCCCTCGTCAACCTCATCAGCCTATGATGTAAATCACTTCTCCATGTCCATTTGCAGTATGGGGAATTGACTTAGTAGGGCCCCTGCCAAGAGCTGCCAGCAATTATAGATTCTTGATAGTTGCCATCGACTATTTTTTAAAGTGGGTGGAGGCAGAGCCGATGATAACGATCACAGAGCAGAAGACCTTCCAATTTATTTTGAGGAATATCATATGCAGATATGTCCTCCCAAACACTCTCATCTCGGACAATGGGACCCAGTTCAAGAACTCCTCTTTAGAAAAGTATTGCATAAGAGTAGGAATAAAGCAGTTCTTCTCATCTCCTGGCCGATCTCAATAAAATTGTCAGACCGATGTCACAAATATAACAATTCTCAATGGAATCAGGAAGAGGTTAGAAGATGCGAAGGGAAGATGGACTGAAGAGGTCTATGCTGTGTTATGGGCCTACAGAACCACGGCAAGGACACCGACAGGAGAAACCCCGTTCATATTGGCACATGGCTCAGAGGTCGTCATACCAACAGAATTAGGGCTCCCAACTCATATGATTCTGACCTACGACCCTGATAATAATGGGGAAGAGAGGAGGCTAGACCTAGATCTTATCGAAGAAAGAAGAGAGGACGCAGAGGTCAGATAAGAAGCCTACCAATAGAGGGCAGCGAAATTCTACAACCAGAGGGTGAAGTCAAGACCCATTGCAGTGGGAGACCTAGTGCTAAAGAAGACCTTACAGAAAGCAAACAAACTCCACCCAAACTGGCACGGTCCCTACAAAGTGACAGAAGAGGTTGTGCCTTCTCAGGCTCGGTTATGTTATTAAGCCACCCACAGCTAACATATAGGATACGTTCAAGCCTCCCTAGGCTGGGTTATGTTATTAAGCCACCCACAACTAACATATAGGATATTTTCAAGCCTCCTCAGGCTAGATTATGTTATTAAGCCACCCACATCTAACATATAGGATATTTTCAAGCCTCCTCAGACTGGGTTATGTTATTAAGCCACTCGCAGCTAACATATAGGATAATTTCATGCCTCCTCAGGCTGGGTTATGTTATTAAGCCACCCACAGCTATGGATATATATAAATCCATCTCTGGCTAGATATTACAAGTCTCTCGACTTAATGACGCATCCCGAAAGCCAAGAACGGGCATTGTAATACCTTGCAGCTAATGACGCATCACGAAAGTTAAGAACGGGCATTGGAAGCTCTTATAGCTAATGACGCATCCCGAAAGCTAAGAACGGGCATTGGAAGCCCTTACGAATGATGTTGCAGTCCAATTTGGATAACTGCTTCCAGTATTTGCTTTCCCCACTTTTAATTATCATCAACTTTCGAATAATTAGACGTCTTATCGGGCATTGTGGCCTGTTTAGATATTATCACTCTCGATATGACATGTTGTCTCGGATCGAGATCTGTTTAAGACAAAAATGGTCTTTATAAGATAACATTTCATGAAAATGAGAATTAAAGTATGGTACTATAAAAGTGAACTTGATTCTATGCATGTATTCACATATATGTATATGTATATGTATTTGTAAGGATATTACAAAGTTTAATTTAAAACAACATAAGAGGAGTTGTCACTGCAAAGTAGAGGCAGGTGTAATATAAGGGATAAGCATGAAAGTTGAGCATGTGGTATGCGAGATAAGGCTGCATCCCCTAAACATCTTTGAGTAACCTCCGCAGCATTCCTTTCCCAATCAGCCTTTCAATTTCATCCTTCAAAGCATAGCATTGCTCAGTGTCATAGCCATAGTCCTGATGGAATCTGCACCAAGTAGCTTTGTTCCTCTGGTGGGGTGGAGTTCTCAGCTTTTCTGTCCACCTCAACACCTTGTCTTCTTTGATGAACTCAAAGATCTCTTCAATCGGGAAGGCCAACAGAATGTAGGCCCCATATTTCTTCTCTACCTTATTCATTCTCCTTTTTTAGCACCTGCTGCCTACTTCCACTACTGGATCCTCTTGAACTGCCGCGTCATCAAAGGCAGCTGAAGCTATGATCTTGGGTGCCGCACTCGCATTGGAAGAGGCCGTGGCCTCGAGCATTAGCACCCTCTGAGTCAAATATTTGACCTGGGTCTGGAGTGAGGCATGACTGTTGTAGAGGTGGTTGAGGTGATTGTACAGCTGCACAACCTCATCTTTAATTTTTGGACTCTGGTTGGACTCTCTTTCCATTCTGTGCTTTTGTTAGTCTTTACAAAAATATATAATCTGAGATAAAACTAGCAGAAGTGAGTAAACATAGAAACATTAGAGTGACCAAGTAGGAAGTGGGGATGCAGCGTTGCACTGCTACATAGTGTTGCTATTGAGGCCGCAGCCAATATGGCACATAGGTGCACTACCGTGGCCTTTGAATGGTATTCACCAAGTTTGTGATGGAGGCCAACTGAGTTCGTTCCTTGATGTTCTGAAGATTTTGTAATACAATTACCCCAGTAGAGGCCGCGACGTGTAGGGTAGTTGAACTACCATGCCGTATCCCTACCTAAGCAGTGAAGGGAAAATCCCAAAATTAAAACCCAAAAATTGAGTTTTTCTCCTGAAACTCGTGGAGAGCATACCTACTAGGGTCTATCCATCGATAGAATAACCTTTTGGTGCGCAAAATAGCACAATTTTAATGATAAACCCTAGATCATAGGCAAAGAATAGCAAAAAAGGGAATAAACACAGTCTTTCCCTAACCATCCATCTTTTCGGGGCTAATGTCCATCATGCTTTTTAACATTATCTATATGGCATGATATCACATGGGTATGTAGAATAAATCTGAGGTTATAAAATGGAGACCCAAGAACAGATCTGAATATGTGTACCCTTTTAAAGGTTTAAAAAAAATAGAGTTCAATAACCAACATCTACCCGTGAGATGATGATTTATAGGATCCTCAAGGATCGAATAAGGTGTTTAAGAACTCAAATACAAAGAAACAAGATTGCAATATCTCATTCCCACAGACAGCGCCAAATTGTTGATACGAGAAATCGCCCATAAGTCGTTCTCATATCAGCAAGTCAAAGTGTAAAATATGTAATGTATAAACCAAGCAAGTAAATTGAGAGGAAACAAAATATAGAGTGGTTCAGCCCCTATAATAGGCCTACGTCCACTGTGTTGCTCTGTTCTCATTATACGTAATGTATTGTACAATATAACCGTGCCTAAAGAGGCGTATAAGTATGAGAATCAGGGAGAATACGTGATGATCGATGATTCCAGTGTGTCGGAGAGGTGGTTGCGATGTGGATGAGCAGCCCCCAAGTTGTATGTTGAGGTTGTGAAGAGAGAATCGGTACTGTAGAACCTGCCCTGGGCATGTGGAATCGATCCCATCCATCCCCTATTTTCGAGGTATAGTCCTCTATTTATAGGAGATAAGCTCACGTGCAATGAGCACGTGATGTACATAAAGTCTGGAGTTGTAATGGAGAGGGATGCGGCCTATAAGGCAAACAACGTGAGTGACGCATCCTGTAAGACTAGAGACAAAGATTCCGCACTATACTGGATGGTTCTGATGCATGTTGATGGGGTCGCGCCCTGTGAGGAGGAGGGTCTCGCCCTAGGATGAGGAGGGACGCGCCCTTGCATTCGGTAGGGATGTACTCTGAGTTCAGTATATTCGCGACCTACATTGAGGTGGGCCGCAGCATGAAAGCATATGCAGTCGAGTATCCCATCCACGGCAGGGTGCTATATTTGTACTATCATTTGTCTTCTTTGAGTCAGCCAAGTCTATGAAGATCTCATTAAACTCGGAATATGCATCTATGAAGCTCATGAGCTCATGTCCTGTTGTGTCATCCACCATATGATCTATATGTGGTAGGGGAAAACTGTCCGTTAGGTAAGACTTGTTTAAATCGGTGAAGTCTACACATATCCTCCACTTCCCATTAGCTTTAGGCACTATGACAACATCAGACAACCACTCAGGGTATATAATTTCTCTTATAAACTCGGCATCTTTAATCTTTCAAACCTCATCTCTGATGACTTCGTACTTCTCTCTTGAGTATATCCTTCTTCTCTGCTTAATGGGCTTGGCATCCTCTACAGCATTGAGTTTGTAAGGAAATTTTTTTCATGTCCAACATATCACATTTGTGTATATCTTACGCTGCTACATTTGTCACGTCACCTCAAGATCTCACTCGACGGACTCAATCCGAATTTCGAGAATTTAGCATTCAACATCTCCATCATGTGTCCCTCATCTGCCTCAACAACTTCACGTTCCATGATTTTAGGCTCGTAATGCAAGTGATACGCAAGAGAAGTCAAAAGAGTGAAACAAGGCTTGATAGGGAAGTTCAAGGGCAATTTGGTAATTTTATAGCCACCATCCGGAGGACCCGTCAACTAGAAAGTTGAAGATCTTGCCGAAAACAAGATATTAGAAGAAACGACACCTCAATCCGAGTTACGGTGAACAAGTTCTGGCCCTTTGAAAATGGAGATAATTCCAAGAAAAACCTTGAAAATTTTGCTAAGTGTTTAAAGCTCCTTTTCCAGCGAGTTTTTTCGAACCCAGGCCGAACCGGTTCTGGGGGCGCCTCAGTTCTCATGGGACCCCAAACTGGTTCAGGTACCCTGTACGCTGGCAGTGTTTTTAATTCGCAGAACTCTTCATTTGTTTTCCTATTTAAACCAACTTCAGGGGAGTTATTTTGCAAGACTTTTATAGATGAATTTGAGAGTCCTAATACCTTAAGTCTTCACCTTTTTGAGTCCCAAGACTCATTTTTTGATTCACACAACTCTTCCAAACCTTTGTGAATCCGTTTGCAACCCAAGAACACATCCGTGTGTCTGTTCATACTCTTGTGGAGAAGACCGTTCTTCTTCTTCATTGCTTCCCTCCTGGAAAGGGAAACTTTCAGCCGCCGACTACAGATCCGACGCCTGTGGGTAACTCTGTGTCACTGTATTTTCATTGTAATTCGATAAATTGTATGTTACAATATTATAATGAAAATAAATGGTTTTGCCACTTTGGGGGATTTTTCCTCACATATGTGTGTTTGAATGTTCTTGCATGAGTTATCATCTTGTTCAATCACATATAGTTGCATGTTTAGGATTTAATTGATAAAAACTGAGTTTAATTAAATAATATCTCTATTTGAACGCACGCGCACTCTTTCAGAGTTTATGACATATAATCTCAGGATCAATACCTAGCATGTCTGCATAGCTATAGACAAAGATGATTTGTCTCATTCTTAATATCTTCACTAGCTCCTCCTTAATCTCAGTCTTTAACGTATTGCCAACTCGGATGGTTTTTTTCGACTCGTCCTCATTGAGGATGATGGATTTTACCTCCTCCACAGCCTCTCCCTTTTTTGAGCTTTGTTTCGTCTCTCGGATAAGAGTGTTAATGTTGTAAGTGGTTGTTTCCCTCTTATGAGCCTCTCTCTCTTCTGCAGAGTTGAAGTAGAATTCACGTGCTGACGTTTGGTTACCTTTCACCTCTCCTACTCCATAGGGAGTCGAGAATTTTAGCATCTGATGGACCGTTGAAGGCATGGACTCAAATTTCTTGAGGGCCACTCGTCCCATGATGAGGTTGTAGGCTGAGAAGATATTTTCATCCATCATAAAGAAATTGTTTTTTCATATAAATCTCTTAGGCCATTCATCTCCCATTTTCACATCCATTTCATACATTCCCAATGGATGGACCTTATCCCCGTTGAAGCCAATCAAGGGGTGATGATAATGTACAAGCCTTGCTCGACTGAGACCCAAGCTCCTGAAATAAGGCCAAAACATAACGTTTGCAAAACTCCCCCCATCAACAAGTATCCTCTAAACTTCACATCCATTCACCCTTGTGGTGATGACTAGATGGTCATCGTGAGGGGCTAAGATACCCTTGAAATCAAGTCACGAGAAGTCGACTATGAGGGTGTCCATGTCTACCTTATTTATTTTCTCAAGTTTGATCTCTTTTGAAGCCAAGTTCACAACCTCGGCTTTGGTCGCTGCTTTGGCCCCTGCTACATGAGCCTTGCGATCAGCTACCTCTGCACCACCTCCTTCTATCCCCCCCCCCCCCCCCCGCAGATAGTTCTCACACCAAAATCAATTATGTTGACTCTCTTTATTGGGACATTATCATCCTTTGGAGGGAGGTCAGGGTCATCATCATCATTATCGGAGGCATAATCTTTCCTAGCAAGGGCATCTTCCCAGCATTTGTCACTTCTCTTCCTTTTAGGGTCGGGTTGGCCATCCTTTGAGGCTCTATCATCCACGTACTTTCTCAGCTTTCCAAACTTCAGCATTTTATCACTCTCGTCCTTCAGGGAAAAATATTTGTCAGTTAGATGGTCGTGATCTTGATGGAACTCGCACAAAAAATTCTTGCTTCTCTTATGTGGAGGAGGCCTCAACTTCTCTATCTATCTCAGGGACCTGTCATTCTTTATCTCATTGAGGATGTGTTCATAGCTCACATTTAAAGGAGTATAGTCTGCAAACTTATCGTTCGCATCCCTCTTCTTTCCATCCTTTTTCTTCTGGAACTTCCCACTGCTACTTCCATTCTCATCCTCATATTTCGTACCATTTCTTCCTTTGCGTTCATTACCTTTCAAGTTTTTTCCAACAGCTCGGCCATAGACTTAGGATGGTCTTCAACAAGCTTCCAGAGTAGCTATCCCTTCTAAAGTCCTCCACTGAGGGCTGTCATGGCTATACTCTCTTCATAGTCCTCTACCACTAACTTTTCCTTATTGAACATCATGATATAGTCTATGTGGCTTTCATTCTTCCCTTTCTTTACATAAAGAAAAATAGAAGTTTTGAATGAACAGCTTAGCCAAACCTTTAAAACTCTCAATTGAATTTTTAGGAAAAGAAGTGAACTAGATATGTGTAAACCCAGTTAGAGTTCTTGAGAAATCTTGGTACCTCATCTCATCAGAGATTGAATAAATGTTTGCTGCAGACTGATACATTTCAATATGATGGACTGGGTTAGTACTTCCGTCGTACTTGGGAGACACCACTGGAGGTTTATATTTGGAAGGGGTTTGGAAGTTGAAAATCCTTGCCACAAATGGTGAACCCTCTTAGTACCCCCTCTGTAATGGGTCTCAACTTTTTTTTGAGATCCCTATCTTCTCTTCCAGCCTTTAAATAGAGTCTTTCTAGGGCTTAGCAACATTGTCCTGGACGAGGTAGTCTCGATCCACCTCCAAAGGGTGAACTGAGGGTTCCCCACCTGTTGCAGAGCGTCGACTGTTGACCTCCCCTTGACCACAGTCTCTTCCACCCTCTTTTCGTGAGCCAGCGATGCTTATTGACCTAACAGTCTTTCTCGCAAGTCATTAACTGGGACAAATGTTTTGAAGGTCGACCCTCTACTTAACCAATCAAAAGCCGAACCTCTTTGATGGGCATCACAGTATCGTCTCTTATCCTGACCTCGACCCTACTGGATAGGATGTACAGTGTTATTTAAGACCTCATATGGCTCCCAAAAGTTAGTTGGAGCGTCCTCTACATCAATATCATCATACCTATCCTCTGAGCAATAGTTTCCTTGCCTCCCCACGCGTAAACACCTAAGGTCAGCAACATCCCTTCGCTGTTGAGGCGGAGGTAGGTGTTTTCGTGGTGCCTGGGGTTGTACCCTCGCCTCATGCTGTCCCTGAACAGTTGTCAAAGTAATCATCTTCGGTGAGACCCCAAGTGGTATCATCAACATATTCTGGCTGAGTTGAGCAAACTGCTCCTGCATCACTTGTTGAGTAGCTGCTAAGGACTTCAAGGCTACCTCCACCTCAGCCATCTCTAACTGGTGTGGTGCTTGGCTAGAACTGGGCCCTCCAACACAAGATGGTGGATGTGTTAACTCTAGTGCCATGTAAGAAGACTAGAGAGCTTGTAAATGAAAACAATAGAGATCTTGGTACCTTTAAGGATATCTTTTAATGGTGAAATAACTTCATGCAATGGGGGAGGACTAGTTCACCGACAGAGTCTCCGATGAGGCCAAGCTTTAAGAAGGAAAAGATATAGCTTCACATTCCCACAGACGGCACCAAAATGATGATGCTGTGAAAAACACCACCAATATGAGGTGTTAATAAGCTCAAGCTAAAAATAATGATGGCAGGACAAAAGTAAGTATCTAGTAGAAGGAGATGAACAAAAGAGAAGAAACACTGGTATATGAGTGGTTCAACCAATTTGGCCTACGTCCACTGTGAGTGTGTGAGTAAGTTTCGCTAGAATGAGGGCACTAATGGCCTGTGGTACAATATCTCACTTTCTCTCTCTACTGTGTATTTTTATAGTGCTCCCACTAGTGTTACAATTATGGATCCCTCTCCAAGGTAGGAGAATAAATGTATTTATAATGCTTGGGGGGTGTAGCGTACCCCCAAGCATTCCATGAGCATGTGTGAGTTGAATACACTAATCATAGGTGGACACTTGGCTATGCTACATGTAAGGAATGATGACCAAATATTCCTTCACGTGAGGGGAGTGATTTGGTTATAACTGATTTGCTCACGTGTTCCAAGTCCTCCATGTGCTTGCGTGTTCTTGGACTTGTGACATCATATATTGTAACCTCAACCTAGCTGAGTACGATGTTGGGAAAGTCCGATAGTTTCTTTATCCTACCAATCATAAGTATGACCTCAGCCTGAATGATTAGCCGAGGTTTAATCCAGTGTCGACTGCTGCCCAGACGAGGTTGAACCTATAAGTTGCTAATGGCAATAGCTTGAACCCATAAGAGCAGAGTATGATGATGGAAATATCTTGAATCCATAAGATGATGCAGACCTCAACTGCTGCCCAACCGAGGTTGTAGAATGTGGAGATGACCTTGAGGAGGACGACCTTTTTGATGGGTGTTGTGTGCTTCCTAGCAACTCGGCTATGAGGTAAGTCGAGGTTAGTGGCCTCGAGTACGAAGGTACATTGTGGGCATATCACCGATCCCACCTCAACCAGCCCCAGGGGCCGAATCGATTCGCAGGAAACTGAATCGATTCGCTTGAGAGCCCTATTCAATTCGAATCTAGGCAGAAGCCCAAATCTTCTACGTTTTCTTAACACGCAAATTCTTATTTCTTCCCCATGTCCTATCCTAATGGTGTATACATTTCTATAAATATTACAACAAGTCTTTAGGACTTATTTTATCATCTTAGGTTAATTATTTTTATAAATTGACATTGATTTTAGTCTAAAAAAATGCCAAAATTTACCCCTTAACATACTTATATAAATCAGATCTTATTTATTTAGTCCTACCATGTTCCACCATTATACAAGAAACCAATTATCCAAATTTCTAGAAATTCTTAGACATGAACAAAAATCCTCTACATGTGAATAAATCTTTTTAATTTCATCAAGGTTCTAAGGCATGAATTTCATCATTTAAAAGAAGATGATCTCATCCTAATTTCTGGATTCAACTAACTTATTTCAGATTTTTAATGTCTATATACATGCGATTTAACATAACGTTTCATCTTAAATTTTCTATGAAATCCAGAATCTACATGGAAGAAATCTTCAATAACTTAAGAAATAATTTGGACATTTAAATAAAGCAAGAGAAATATTTCCTGATTATAGTGGTGTGATGATCTCCTCTTGAATCCTTTGCCTCCTTTCCTTTTTGGCCTCTATTCTCTTCTCCCTTGAGGTATGGCTTCTAGGTTTAGGTTTTGACTATGTGTGGGTAGTTATTAACCCTACTTTTAAACTTGTATTAGTCCTAAATCCCGAGTTAAGCCTTATGTCCCATTTTTGGACGCCTAAATGGGACAAAACCTATAATTAAACTAGCCCAATGACCTCCCAACTCATATACTTATACAATGGGACCATTTTTAAAAGTAAAAAAAAAATACCAAAATGAGCCCATAAAGACTTCCGAAAGGCGTCCCAATTATTTTTATTCCACTTATATATTTTTGTTGTGTTTAAATGACAGGCACCCATAAGTTTATTAACGTATGATTTATTTTCATTGGTAAACTCATTACGTGAAATTGAGTCATGTAATTATATAATCATGAATAAACATTTATTTTCAATTTAAATATTACCCATTTAAATTTAAATCCATCTGATTTTATTTATTCCCAAATTTAATTCAAAATTCTTAAATTTATTTCCGTTATAGTATTTTATTTTGAAAATACGGGGTATTACAGTTTGTTCCATGCCGATGAGGAATATCTAAACATGAAAGCCTCGATGATGTTTTGATTTATTATGGGGATTGTGAAAGTGAGGATGAGATTTTGAGTGAGGGAGAAAGTGATATCTAAAAGGCGTTTAGCAATCTTTACACTAAGACCTTGAAAACTAAAAAGCTTGATAAAAAATTGTCTCTTAGAGTGTTAGATTTGAATAAAGAGGCATACATTTTGAGAGAGTGTGGGCGTCGATAAGTTAAAACGAGAAGGTGAAGATTTTTTTATGTGAGAAATTTATGTTTTTAGGCCAGGAAAAGACCCATTTAACCAACATAGTGGTTATTCTTATGGGAGATATTCAATCTTTATTGGAGACCGTGTATCCTAACTCGAGAGAGATCTCGAACGTTATCGAAAGTTCAAAGTCACTTTAGAGGACACATCTAAGAAGGTAAAAAATATGCTCCTGGGTCCCGCGTTAGGTAACGTCGAGAGGGAATGAATAGGTTATGATGGTGCATCCACTTTACATGCTACACCAGAGCCAGTTCCCGAGTTTGTGCTGGATCCTTATGGCCTTCGACCTAACCCACCTACGAGAGCTTATCCTAGACATTTTGAGAAAGGTGGACCCAAGCACATGTATGTTTGTTCTCATTACAAACAAATAGGTCACCATAGATAGTGTTGTTTGAATCTAGAGAGAGTGTCTTATAGGTATGTTCCCCGGTATGCTCGCACATGACTTACTGCACGCACTCCCACACATGTTACTCTGCATACTCCCTGCACATCACTTGAGAGATTTTGAGAGTTGTCGAGAGCAAGTAGAGTATTTAATCAAGACTTCACAAAATTTGATGGAGGTATTTCATAGGATGTCATCACCTTTGGAGAACTCCTCTGGGCCTAATGATTGAGGTTAAGACTTATTTTCTAGCATAGGGTAATTTTTATGCTCATATGTTATATCCCTACTACTAGTGTGTACTATTATTGTACTTATATTTTTCATTTTAATATATCTTTAGAAAAATCCAAAAAGAATTTTGTTTTTCTGAAAGATTTTGAAAAATACAAAAGATTTTTGATTTTTTTAAGAAAAAGTGAAAAAGGTAAAAAGATTTGATTTTGATCAAATTTGTAGAAAATTCGAAAAGAGTTTGGTTTTTTAACACCTTATATGGTTGAGCATTAAAGATGTTCGAGTCACCCATTCATTCCATATCGGCGTGACTGTTTTATAGTGTTTTGAGACGTGACATCAATATATATATATATATATATATATATATATATATATATATATATATATATATATATATATATATGCTTAATAATGTGTGGAGTCATTAAGATGTGATTTGAGGATAACTTACTACATGTTTGACTCCAGGTCTCCTTTAATGCACATGAGAATGAAAATATCTGAGTATTTCACTAGCATGTCCAAGTCGATCATAGTGTTTTCATCTCAATTTTTCTTTAAGATAAACCAAATGTGAAAAATGAGATTAAAATTTGTGCATGTAAGAACCATTTCCCGAATTTAAAATCATTGTTCCGATAAAATTATTATATATTGAGCAATGGAAATGGGCTACGAAAGACAAAGTCTTTGCGTTAAAAGCCACCATTTGCAATGAAAAAAGCCAAAAAATATTAGAAGAACATAAAAACAGAAGTGCAAATCCATTTTATTTGAACATTAATGCTTTGCTGCAAATGAGCATTAATTTCTCCAAAACGATTGAGAGTATTATTGCTATATGTGAGATTTTGAGAGATTTAAGTCGAAGATAAATGAGTTTGCATAAACTATAAAAATCTTGAAAAAACATTACATAGTTTTGTGTGTCATTAGTGTGAAAATCACTTACGGTCTTCATTTGTTGATAAGGTTCAGACACTTTAACACGAGTTCATCATTTTTACACCTAAAGTAGACTTTGAGATCATTCACTAGGGGTATCTCAATCTTACGTGCACATGTTTTTTTTTGTCTGCATTGATTAACCAATGAAATATGTTCACACCTTTACATTTCACTTCCAGGATTCGAGTATTTTTTCATTTCTCCATGGTGTGTTGTATTCGTAAAAATTTTACATTTGAATTTTTTTCAAAACTAGTTGGTGAATGTAAACCTTTGAAATTATCATTGCATGTGTGTTATTTATATCTTTTGTGATGTTATCATCTTTTATAAGCTTATGTTTTTACTCCTTCGTCCATTTCGAAAAAGGGGGGAGACTTATTGATTTGGTGATGAGTTTGAGTTTGAATTGTGGGCGAGATTTCTTTATTGATTTATGAGTTATTATTTTCTATTTCAAACTCAATGCATCATGAGGTATTTTCTTTGCTTCATGTGTGTAGGTACCTTAACATTGAGTCATACCGGATGAAGTCAAAGAAGCCAAAGGTAAGCACAAGAAAGCAAAGTATCTTATTCCATTCCATTTATAGGGTTGGGAAGGGTATTAGGTTATTTTTGTCCTTTAGAGGGAATTTTATGTAATATGGATTTCAATTAGGTTTGTATAGTTGTGTACCAGAATAGCTAAAGGGAGAGATTTATAAGGGAAAAATAGTTTATCTTAGGCTAAGTATTTATTTTATTTTCCACTTTGGCTAGTTTGGCGCATCCCGATACTAATCGTCACGTACCGTTACGACAAATCGACTCCAAGATTAAAGACTTCTTATATCCCACAAAGGTATAGATCAATTGGTATTTAAAATTATTCATAAGAGTTATTTGGGATGTTTATTTTTTATAAAAATGAGGCTGAATTTTTTTATTTGAAAATATTTTTTTTAAACTCGTTCAATGAGATTGCCAACTCGTTCGAACGACTTTACCTTGTCGTTAAAAGTGTCATTTTATCTTACATCGAACGAACATCCGATGAGGGCTCACTATTTGAATTCGTTTGAATGTCATTAGAAGCTGGTTCAAATGAGATTGGAGTCTTGTTCGAACGAACTGAATTTTTCTTCAAACAAAATGCCTTTCGTATTCCAACAAGTCGTCGCCTCGAATTTTGTGCACGAGCTATAAATATCTTTTTCATTTCCAAATTTTACGAAACTTTTGCCAATAAGATTTCTTCACATCTATTGCAATTTTTTTAACATTTTTGTATATCAAAACACTTTTGCTTCACAAACACATCCCTAAGTGAATCGGTTTTGAACCTTAGTTAACATATACTTTGTGGAGACATCATATCTACGAATTACTTGTGAACCCGAGAGGATAATGACTAAAGTCTGAAGGATGATCGATTGATACTGAGGGTGGACCGACACCTGTGGACTGCTCAGAAATGAGTTGTATTCTTTAGAGATTCTGTGAAGACTAGGCATTATGCTTGTGGGTTATATCAAGTAGTATTGTAAGTCGAATGTCTTGTGAAGTTTCTAAAGTGCTGATATAAAAGGTTTTTCCCTGAAATTGAATTTTTCCTCAGCTGCCATGTGATTGCTTATTTTCTTTATTTGTCTTGTAACTTAGATGCATGTCTTAGGATAATAAGATAAAATTGGATTTGTGATTAGACATTTAATTATATAAATCATTCCATTAAGATCATGCAAGCACTCTCAAATTTGGTATCAGAGCATACTCATTGTAATCAATTACCCTTTGTTTTGTCTAACTTTATCTTCATCCCATTTATCAAGGTTTTATTGGTCACCTCTATCTGTCCATTACATCGCGGATAATCCCGTATTGTGTGTAGTTTTTGGATTTTAGAGCGTATGCACTAGTATTTGAGATTTTAGATATCGAACAGAGTTCCATGTGAGAACACACTATATAATTGACTTACTTGAGTCTATATCATATAAGAGTTCCAACTAGTTTGGACATTGAAACAAATAGGTTAGATTTTTAAGAGTTGCTCTCTCTCAAAGTATCTAAGCAATAAAGAAGATATCCAGTCCAAGAACCTCATAATCCACATCAAAGGGAAGTTATTATGTGTGCACAAGCATTATATTATTTTTAAGGATTTTTTCTAACATTTTTAAATCACTTAAAACATTAAAAATATTTTTTGTTAATTATTTATTATGTGATTTTAAATGCTTGGGGTTAAAATGTAAATACAATTTTTCCTAAAAAATTGTTTAAGGTAGAAACCAAATTCGCTTGAGAATTTTGGGGTCCAATTCATATTTTTAGGAAACACAACACTCATTTCTTATTTGATCACATCCATACACGCGTTGCCTTTCTATCGATTAGATTTTTGTTTCTTATGTGTCTCGAAGAAGAAGAGTTAATCGCAACCCTTAGATCAATTTTATCACTGGTCTTCCTGAGTTCCATCAGAATCCATTTGATCCTAGTTAGAACCAATCAACGCTAGTTTAATCACCGCCTATTTATAACCGTTAAATGCGAAGCCCAATAGTCGAGTGAATCTTAGCCCTTGATTTGGTTCAGCCTTCTCGATCCTTCTACGTCTAAGTATAAAAGGAGTCTATGGGTTAGCATTTGGGAAGTTTTTGATTTCGTCTTATTTTTTAGAGAAAGAAAACCAGAGAGAAGACAGAGAACAGAGAAAAAAGAGAGATTAGAGAAAACCCTAGTTCGTCCAAAGATCAAACCCTAAGTGTTTTCTCCCAAATACCACACAACCAAACCTTCCATTTCCAAATACCAGAAAACCCAATATTGAGAGTTAGATTTAGGGTTTCTGTGAGCATTAAAGTGTTGGGGTATTTTCTATTTGAAGATGTCTTCAAACCATATTTCTCTTTTAGAACCTATCTCTAGGAAAAACTCAAATTTCTCAGTAGAAATTTTGAGGTTTTCCAAAGAGAAAATCACACGACCTTTTTCTAGGTTTTTATCTCTTAGATCTTTATATTTCTCATTTACTTTCAAAAAGACCCTTCTCCGATTTTAATTTTTTTGAAAAAGAGATTTCTGATTCTTTTAAGTCTCTCAGATATAAAAGCATTTATGTCTCTAAGTTTATATTTCACATTTTGTGAAATAAATTTGTAAAGAAATAAGTTTGAGACATATAGGATCTTGGCTCTTTTTCATAGCAAGATTGTTTTCAAATATGACCTTAATAAGAAGTTTATTTTTCAAAATAAGTTGAATCGAAATATGCATGTCATATAGAAGTTAATGATTTATAGCATTTTGTTTGTATAACTATTCTGAGAGGGTGAGTTGCATAATCTGCATTTAGTGCACATCACAAACACCTACACTCTCACTCGAACAATTAGATATAATGATTCTTTTTTAGAAACTTGGTGTTGTTAGAGCTGCTACAATCAATGGACAAGGACAAAGCAAGGAATATTCTAGAGGGAGATCAAAATAAAGTGAGAAGCCTTTGAGAGTGGAGTAACTCTTGTAGTTATATTTTCTTGAGGATATTTTCATGCTCTGTGCTATCACTTATATTGTGATTGCTTCTAGTGGATTTTTTATTTTTTCTCCGTAGAGGGGGAGTGGATGTTTCCCTTACTTTAGGGATTTACCACGTTAAACATCCAGTGTTAATTTGCTTGAATGTTCTTAATACTTTTGTGAATGGTTTCTCAATTAAGACTTAGTAGTAGGTTTTAATTTTAACAACCTAATGAATCCAGAATACATATTCAGAACTTGTCCAACACACATATTGTGTTACATTTCAAAAATAGTTTTGTTCAAGGAGTTTATTATTGGAGTTTACTTAACCTATAACATTTTGTTATTAACTTAGTAAACAAGCTATTTTCACCATGGTTAGTAATGAAATCATATGACATCCTGTACCAACAAATGATGTTCTTCCAGGTGAAGTCAAAGACCTTATAGTATAGAATTTCCATCAAGGGCTCTGTCTCTATCCATTTAGTGAAGTAATCCATCGCCATAACTAGATACTTGAATCTAGCTTGGGTCTTTGGTAGCGGGCCAACCAGATCTATCCCCCACATTGCAATGGTCAATGGGACGTGATCGACTTATGTGATGCCCATTACTGTGTATTTTTAACACTTGTCGCATTTCCTTACATAGTCTCAGCAATCTTCCTTCATAGTGGGCCAATAGTAGTCTTGCGTGGCCACCCGTTTTACTAGTGATCTTCCATCTGAATACGCTCCACAAGATCCTTTTCCTGGATGGACACATCTAAAAAATGATATTATGAACCGTCTCTTGAATAGGATCCGTTCTTTGTGCACGTATCTCGCTACTTTGTATCATAGTCGCCTTGCTTTTTTCAGATTTGTCAGAACTGTGCCTGTCTCTAAGTATGAACATATTGGATCCATCTATAATGGACCAAAATCCAATTCCATCACATTGAAATTCTCCTCATTGGTAATACGATGCATTAGGATTTTTACTGGCACCGTTCTTCTCAGCTATGTCCTCATAGCTGATGCCAAACGAGCTAGTGCATCTCCTCATGCATTTTATGTTCTTAGATTCTGACCATTTTGATTTCTAGGAATTATGAACATAATTCCTTAGCTAAATATTTCTCCATAGATTATTCTCTCAACTCATAAATACCATGACCTGGTTCACTATGAGTTGAGAGTCACTCTTTACTAGTAACTATTCGATGCCTAGAGATGATGCTAGACCGAATTCTATTATGAGTGCCTCGAATTCTGCCTTATTATTGGAGGCCTCAAATAAAAACCTGATGGCGTATTCTACATTGATACCGTCCAACTTTGTAATTATCAGACCTGCTCCACTTCCAGTGGTGCAGGACAAGCCATCGATGAACAATTGTCAAATAGGAGGTTCCTCTTTAAAGTTTCATTCACTCAAGATTCCATACTTGAATAATTTTTTTAGTTACTCCAAGGCGTGAGCAATATCTTCTTGCCTGGATAACAACTCCGGTACGTCAACAATCTAGTCATTCGGGTCTACCACTAAGCTATCTTCCACAAAAGTTTTCTCATCTATTTGATTTGTTGAGCACTCTTCCAAAGAATCCTACTCGATCTGCTTTGGGGTTGAGCTCTCTTTCACAGAAGTTTGTTTTGCCACTTTTTTGGTTGAGTTTTCTTCAGTAGAAATATTGTCGATGAGTTTTTCTTCATATGTGAACTTGATCAAAATAATAGATACTACTTCCTGGGCTTTGATTTTTGTTCTTAGTTTATACTGGATGTCATACTCTCCCAATTCCATAGTACAAGCCATCAGTGTACCGAATTTATTATGTTTATGAATGGCTTGGCGCAGGGGCATGTTCTTAAAGATGACAATGGTATGAGCTTGGAAGTAGGACTTCATCCTCCTAGAGGCTTCAATTAGGTCTAGCGCAAGCTTATCCATCCTTGGATAATGGATTTATCATCCCCGATATGCCTTGCTTGGGTAATAAACAGGCATTTGTGCCCATCTTCTTATCGAACTAGACCCGAAATAATTGTAGATTCAAAAACAAACAAATATTAATAAAACCTTTCACCCAAAACTGCCTTTAAAAGCAATGATGCATGCCCCATATATAGTTTTAATTCTAAGAACACGGGCATGAACTCATCTTTCCATTATAAAAGTCTTTCGTAGCAATTTGAAGAACCGAAGACACTTGTCGTTAACACTTAAAATAAATCTATTTAGCGCGGTTATGCACCCTGCTAGCCTCTGAACTTTTTACTTATTTTTTGGTGACTACATATTAATCAGCGCCTGAATATTATCGGGATTAGCCTTAATACATCTTAGATTCACTATGATTCCCATGAACATCCCTTCATTTACCCTACAGACACACTTTCTTGGGTTGAGCCTCATCTGGTGTTTCTCCAATTGGTTAAAAGTTTGTCCCAAGTCTCTAATATGGTGGACATATTTCTTAATATGTCTTCTATGAAATCTTCCTAGCATTATTCTTGGAATGGATCAACTCCTTGGCAGTTATAGCGTCCTCAGCATTCATATCTTACTAACTTTGGCCAAAAATTCAGTCACTGTTCTAGGTGGCTCCTCAGCCAGTGTCTAATATAACTTCCTAGGTAGTAAACCACTCATCAATGTAGTGAGTGTAGTCTTTTCATCATAATTAGTCACCTCCATCTTCTAGTTGTTCAAGAGATTGATGAATATTGGATTTCTTTATTAAATTTCTACTGAACACTTAGTAGATGGTCTATCATTTTTCAAGCTTGGCACCAAAAGAAAAAATGTCGAGAAAAAGATCAACCAACTGATGAAAGTTTGAGATCTTCCCATGCGATAAATGATTTTACCATATTCGTAACGATCTAGTTATCATACGAGAAAATGCTCGGTAACGCATCTCACCGTGAACCGAATAGTTGTCTGCATCTGCATGGTATTGTTCCACATGCAATACTGGGTCAGTTTTATCATCGTACCTTAGGGTTATGACTGGTGGTTTGAACTTTGTGGGCATAAGATAGCCCATGACGAATGAAGTGAATGGAGACTCTTTCATAAAACCTCTTTGTAAAGAATTCTTTATTTAATACTCTATCCCAAGGGATCCTCCAAACGTTAAATGCATCCCTTCCAGGACTGGTCATCCTGCTCATTTTTAACTATAATGGACAAACCTATTCGACCTCAGCTTTCTAATGAGTTATCTTTCGGGAAATTTTCTTGGGCTTGCGCTAATCCCCGTATTCTTGTCCTAGTCTTGGTTGAGTATTATGTTCTTCTTATGACGGACCTTATTGACTCTTCTCTGTGTTGACTAGTCCCCTAGGCTCTATGCGATATTGCCCTCTTACTGCTCGTGGGCCCAAATGATCAAACGTAATGCCTCTTCTCAGTATGTCTAACACACTTGGCCTTTACTTATAGTAGGTCACTTCATCATCATAATCACTTATTTTGAGGGATGAGATGGACCTTAGGCAGTATGATCTATAATCTTGTGATCCAAAATACTTGGATCTACTTCCTTCATCTTATAAACCCAAACTTAAACTTCTTAGGTTTTCCATTTCTTGGTTATGGTAGGCCTTTCTCCTCTCTCTATAGGGACAGAAGGTTCTATTTCACCCCTCCAATCATAACTTCTCCCCCAACTAGGTGATTATATACACTCTAGGCTTGACTTGCCTGACTTCAAGTGTCTCTGTTAGTTATTTCACACTCTCCTTCATTGCCTCATGGACCTAGGCCAGGTTCACCAGAATTCTTTGTATGTCTCCCATTCTAATAGGTGTTGAGGTCGAATTTGCTTATGCTACACGACTACTTTATGAGTTTTCTCCTATTTTCAAGAATTTGCAAAAAAAGAAAAAAGAGAGTATTGTGTGTGTGAAACTCAGTAAGAACCCAATTAGAAATGAGGGAAATAATGGAACACATTAGATTGGGGAGATTTCGTAGAAGTTGTATTCATGCATCAAAACGGTAGGAAATAACAAATGGCTTATCGACAGTTCCCACAGACGGTGGCAATCTGTTATCATTTAAAATTGGTATATGGATTTTTGGGCCTTAGCTATAATCTGCGAATAATAAAAAGTAAGAGATAAAGAAATTACAACTACCAACTTTCCAATTTGGGATCACTATTTATATGCCATGAGGTGAATCATTAGGGGTTGGTTACAACCTACTAAAAGGTGGACTATCATGTATATTACCCACATGCGCAACAATGTGAGTGGGGCTATTTATATTCTCTCGCGTGATATATGTATGTCTTGATAGAGTTAACTAACAGTGTTAATTGACGCTGCCACTATCTAACCGAGCATAATCATTACTGAACCGACCTTATTTCTATGGACGACTAGGTTCAATAGACAAGCCCGACTTCTCTTAATATCTTCTAATGATAGGTGTCACACCCCGTTCAGTCTGTTCATTTTCGGCACAACAGATAGTATGACAAATCAAGGCTAATAATTAAGAAAAATATCTAAACATACATCACTGTTCACACAATGGAGATGATAAATTATACAAAATTATTGAAAATGAATGGGCAAAAGGGCCAAGAAAGGGTAACAAAAATATTTTTGAAAATTTTCAATTTTTTAACAAAAGAATTCTAGAGAAGAACATGAATCAAATTAATGAAACTAAAAAATAAATGGGAAGCATATCCCACAAAACCTAACTTAAATATTATATTGTCCTCAATAAATTAAGAACGCACTTTGATAAGAGGGAAAGATAGATGTTACCCAATATTGAGTGATCCCAAAATACTACAAGTCCATTGATTTTACAAAACATGTTAGAACCAAACATACCAAAAAAGAGTAAATTTTTTAACAAGTTACCCTAGGAAAAAAGTAAAAATAAAAAATATTATGTACAATTAACAATGTGAACTTCTAATCTATCTATATACAAGAAGTTGAAAATTTTGAAAGTCCACACATAAAAATGTTGATCTTAAGGTATTAATGAAGGACCCTCATTTGATATCATGACCCTCTTGGGAGGGGAATGAACCATTACCAGGGAAAACTTTTCGGCGAATGATTTGTGTGTGTGTGGGGGGGGGGGGGGGGGGGGGTAGGATTCATTGGCGGACAAGTACAAAATTGACCCAAGAAAGTCTAAATTGTCTCACAAAAGTTTTTCAAAGGGAATGAGTAATGAGGCACGGATAATGGGAAATCCCATCATGGAAAGATATTTAATAAAGAATTGCTTAACAAGAATCGGGTCAATGTCCTCAACATTTTCATTAGATTCTCGCGGTACTTGTAATTGTTCGATAACAATGAAAGAAAATGGTGAAGAAAGAAATGCAACCTCAATAAATTTATCATCATCATACATGGGTTGAGTTTCAAAAGAGAACCTCTTACCTCCTCGCACGCCTTGGATATAATATATTTTGGAATCAGATGTGATCGAAAATCTTGGGCTTTGAGTTGAATATATATATATATATATATATATATATATATATATATATATAATGGTGAATTTGGATAAGCAGTGTCGTCAAATACCTTTTCCGTCACCTTACCCTCTACTTTTCTCACTAGATGTTTTAAGAACTCAAACACGTGGTCAATAGATTGTTGACCCTTTTTTAATTTTCAATAGTTATCAGCTCTATAAGGATTAATATTTATTAGACCTTTATATTGATCGTATAATGCATTGAAAGAAAATCCATAATCTTAATTAGTTTTTGGCACTCAGTTGCTGACACCACTTAAGTTATTCTGGATGGCATTGAAAGACCACTTAAGTTATTTTGTGATAATAAATCAGCAGTACTGTATTCCAACAACAACAGGAGTTCTACGAAGTCAAAATTTATTGACATTAAGTTCCTAGTTGTAAAAGAAAGAGTTCAGAGTGGACGTATATCTATAGAGCACATTGGAACAAACTCCATGATTCCGGATCCGCTGACTAAGGGATTACCACCCAAGGTCTTTCATGAGCACACTTCTCATATGGGTGTAATTTCTTTTCAGGATATGTCAGTTTAGTGGGAGTTTGTATTTTATATGCTTTCATAAACATATTTGATTTAATGGATATTGTATGGTTATTTACTGCAGTAAAGTATTAAGGTTATATTCACTCTAACTTTATATGGTTTGATCTCACTAAGGTTTAAGGAGGACCAGTTGGAAATAGGCATGTTAAGATCACATTGCATGAAATTTCCATGCTACACATCCACACTTGATCTTTGTCATTAGTTGGACTGATATATGCGATCATTGATGGGTCTACTTACGAAATATGTAATGACGATCGCTTTGATTCTATATTGGTGCAATTAATGGACAAGATTGTTAAGATACATAAAGTTTTGATAGCTAAAACTCATGAGCTCATAAAGTATAATTCAAATTTATAAATTTACATATATATATAGCCCAAGTGGGAGATTGTTAGAGTAAAATTTAATATATGGGCTTATATATAAAATAAATATGAATTATAGGCTATCAAATAAAAGTAGGTCAATTAAAGTGATTAATTTAAGTTTTGGGGCCTTACTAATGTATAAGTGTGGGTTTTATTGTGTAGAGACAAGCGTAATTTCTCTTTTTATGATGGGTTAAAATAAAAATATACGAAATATGAAAAGACACGATTGTGTTATAAATAAGGGTCATGGTCCCCAGATCATACAACACCAATCTTCTGGTTCCCATTGTCAGAGAAAAATTTAGAGAGGAAATAAAATTGTTGATCTGGAAGAGCATAAGACCTCAGACTCAGATATTTTAACTTTCTGTCATGGATTCAGGTAGGCTTTCGCAAAATCAATATTTATAGTTCTTGATAATTCAATATGAATGTTCCTGTTTGTGATAGTTTTTACAAAATAGAAATTAATCCATCAGACACGACACTGAAACAACAGCAAGAGTATCCGCACACACATTAGCTTCACGAAAACACAAACAAATAGTAATATGGTGAAATCTCTAAAAACCTTCAGTGATGTCCTGAATCGAATCCATGTAAGTTGGACTCTAGGCTGTGTTCCTATAAATCATATTAAACAAAATTTGATTGTCGGTCTCCAATTCAATAGAGATAATACCCATATGATGAGCAAGATCTAAACCAGTTTTGATGGCCCAAATTTCGGCAAGCATATAAGAAGTATACCCAATATTTTTCATAAAGCACCGATAAATTGTCCTTGGGAGTTAGGAATGATGCCTCCAATTGAAGCCAGGCACAAAACATGGGATTTTGCATCGTATGTATTACATTATAGAAGGGGGACATCGACCTGGACCACACAATCGGGACAACTACATATGTCATGTATGAGCCATCCGAGCCATGAGGTAAGACGTGAGTGAAGTGTCGTATCTTCCGAGAGAGATAGTAGTAAGGAATGAAAGTCATGTAATTGGGTTATGATGGAAGATAGCTTCATTCCTGGCCCAATCGTTTGATGGTAAGTTTTAACAAAGTTTGATGGTATGTTTTGATACATCAATATTAATGCTACGTTGAGTATATTGTTTTTTGGTAAGTAATATGGGTTTAAATTTGAAATTGTGATCGCTTATTAAAGGTAGAAAATGTTACCAAGTTTGAAATCTCAAAATGATAAGACTTGGGAGTGTCTTCCATATCCTCACCATCAGTGTAATAACTACTACGAATATCACTTTCAGGGGTTGGTGGGAAGTTTACTTATAGTCATCACACGTGTTTTTACTTATCCCGCTAGATGTTTACTATCTGTTGATCAATCAATTTATTCAGACGTGCATATACTCAGTGGATTGTGTTTTTCATCTATTGAAATGTCATAGATATGACCCACTCAATAGTTAAATGCTTTTGTATGTACTTCTCTCATTTTTATCAAAGGATCTTTATTAGAAGAAACCGTGAGTGATAAGGGCATAAAATACTGCAATTATTTGATGAAGTATGTATAGAAATAAGAAATAATCTCGAAATTCCTTTGCCTTCATAGATATACACATAATAGTTTGATGTGGGAGGCCTCTTCCTTTCTTTACGCTTCTAGATCCCTAATTATTGCAAGTAATTAACTAAAGAAATAAAAGATAAACGTGTAACATAAGTACTGCAATCCTAATAAAATAATATTCCTAGACTTTGATAATAGATTAGACTCCTGTTATTCATGAATTCCGCATGGGAACCCACATAGGAGATTCCACAAAATATTCTTTTATATTTGATCAATTTGGGAGGGAATATGAGCGCGTACCATTTTTATCCTTTATGACTTTAAGTTAAATGTAAGGGCATTACGAACCAACCGCTAATGGAGCGGAACTTGTATACAGGGATTATACATAACAAACTATGAAAAAACATCTTCGGAAGCCCACAACAAAAACTAACAAAAAAAAAACTACAAGCCCCAATGCAACTCCTTCAAGAAGTCTAAAAAGATAGGAAGAGTAGCTACGTGTCTCTCCTTACGCCAACACAGTAAAGTGCTCAAGAATTTGTATCGAATTCTTGTTGGCATAGTCTCCATAACTTCAAAGCGTCTAGCATTTGTCTCCTGCCATATGGTCCAAAAAATACAATGCAGAATCAGACGCCACACTTTATAGTCCCCCTTCCACCCTTTTTTTTTATGGGGTGGGGTGGGGTGGCAAACTTCTAACAATGCCCTTATCGCCTTAGGCATAACCCACGAGATACGACAAAGAGAAAGAAACCCACATGCTGCTAGTCATTTTACAATGCAAAAGTAAGTAATTGGTCTTCTCCTTCGCCTCCTTACACAACCAGCATCGACTAGCCATAAACCTCATTTTTTTAGCAAGCCTTCAGTCGTCAGAATAAATAGATAAATCAAATCCAGCATTCAATAAAGGCAAAGTTTCAGGAAAAAAAACCTTTCGGATAAAACCATTTTTCAGCACTTTAGAAATTTTACATGACAGTCGATTTACAGACTACTTGATAACTACCACAAGTATACCACACTAGTCTTCGTAAATCTCTAAAGAACAACTATGATTCTTGCAAGAATCATAAGACCGCAGTCATCCTTCATCCTTAACCTTCGTCTTCAACAGTGAGTTCCCTCGGGTATCATAAGTCAACGATGGGGATGCCTTCTCCAAAAAGGTGTATATTAGAATACAAAACTCTCTAGGGTTTAAATGAATTCACAAGATTGATTTTCAAGATGTATATTCCGAATTAAAAAGTTTTTTAGAACGCTAAACAAAGAAGAAATTTTGCAAAAGATATGCATAAACAAATCTGACAAAGGTCTTAGAAAAATTAAACACGAGATAGATATTTATAGGGTGCTCAAAAATTTCGAGGCAGCGACCTCATTTGAACGAAATTTAAGGCTCGTTCGAATGAAAAAGGAAACAGGTTTGAATGAAATAAAATATCATTTGAATGAAGAAGTAATCTCATTTGAACATGCTTCAAACGACTTTCTGACGAGTTAAAAGATTTCCCTCGATCAAAGAACGTTAGATGAAAACCATAAACGACCCTTATAATGAAAACTCAATCTCGTTTGAATGAGCTTGAAAATAAAAAACTATTTATCTTTTAAAAATAAAAAGTTGTGTTCTTTTTTTTATAAAAATAAACATCCCAAAAATAATTCTGCGAATTAATTTAAACTCTAAATTACTTTATACCTTTATGGGATGTCGGGAAGTCTTCAAACATAGAGATGCTCAAGTTCGGTTCGTCGTGACGGTACGTGATGATTTGCAACGGGATATGCGAAACTAGCCTAAACTATAGAAAGGCATATGCTATGAATAATATTAGAATTTTGTTTTATGATTGTTCATGTTTTGATGCAACCATTTTATCGTCCTCGAGTTGGGACCTGATGTGAAGTTTTCATATGCTTCCCATAAGGTAGTGAAGAAATACAAGGACACTAACTCGTTATGTAATTGTTGACTTTTGATTAGTTGTTTTATTGGACGTGATCACTAAATCCGATCTCATAAATTAAGAATGAATATGTCTGGTATTTAGTTCCTAGTGAGTTTGAGAGTTCTTGTTATGGGTGATGATAACTATACTCCTATATAATGTGTGATCAACATTTGTGCTTGACGAATCTATACGAAGCTTAAAGCATGTAGACGCAGATGGTCATTGGATTTTTTATAGAGCCAAAACTTAAATATTATAAATTAAGGAATTAAGACATTTAATATAGTTTTACGCCATGAGTCACAAGACATGATCCCACAAAATTGGACATTGAACAATTAGTACCATATTTTCTCTTTTTACGGTAGAAAATAAGTCTACTACTAATGAACTCGATAATTTAGCGACACTCTTGATATCTTTGAGGCTTGGATCAGTTTAGAAAATCATATACATTTTTCCTTCGAGTGCCTCTAGCGAGGACCACTTGGAGAATACGATTTTCCAAACCGATAGAAACAACTATGTGAAGCCTATGTGAAGTTAATTTAGTTGTGAAAACTTTATAACTTATTGGGAATATGCATTCCATGATAATTTTAAATACCTGCAAAAATTAGGTAGTCTAGTTATTTCCAGTAATAAATCTATTATTTCAAAAAAGAAATTCTAGTCTTCGAGCAAAATACTGAGAATTTTCTCCATGTCTTAGATTTGCAGCAGGCGTTTTTCATGGTTTATAGGAACAAGTGATGATTACATCTTCTAGAATCCATAAATTGATGGTTCGCGTAGGAAATGTTGAAGCTGCATTTCCTCCACTTTGCTTATACTACTGGTATGTATGATGTATGTTTACGTTAAGATCTTTGACATTTCAGTATTTGTTTTAAGACTAGATCTCTAAGAGAGACAATTATATAAAGTTATTTGTTGCTATATCATTCTAAATAGTGTTAAAATTAAATTTAAAAAAGAAAAATCACATCTAGTTATGTAGCATAAGAAACTTTCGTCCTTCATTTCAAAGAATAGATTAGTGGTTTCTTGTGAATGAAGGCCATGTCGAGTCCTCTGTGTAGCAGCCTACTGAACCTATCTTTATGCATTTCCATATTAAGATGAAGTAATTTTATGCTTTACATAATTAATAGGCAGCTGCTTAAAAAAGATTCACCGGCGACACACAGAAAATAGTGTGATCACATTAAAAGTGTAAAGATTGTGCATTTTTCATTAAAAAAATGAATTAAATCTAGGGAGTATTGCAGTGAGGCTGAATACCAACAATTTTCTGATATAATGAATATAATTTAATACTTCTTTATACTATTTATTAATAGGGGACTCTAATCCATATTAGTTATAGTTTGCACTGTCACTTTACTTTGGATGAAGATCGTTGCCATTTTAGCCTCATTAACGTTTTTATACAGTTACTAAACAGTCAAACATGAATTTTGTAACTTCAAATTAGATGAATTTTGTTCCCCGATTTTGTTTCTCACCATCTTCCAAACGTTAGACACCAAACCCAACTGTCCATGTCTCCACTAATGTGGGAATGGAAGATATAACGAGCTTCTCAACCTTGAAAGATTTTATCTCAGAGGCATGATCTTTAAAGTTTAAGGGGTTTCTTTCATACTATTCTAAAAATTGAACTCCTTTAGGTACAACCTGTTATTATTAACCTGAACTGATTTCCTAGAACTACCATTATTATGAAGATTCTTACTTCTTGATTGTGTTTTATCATTTTGAAGTTAGGACCAAATCGGAGAATTTTTTCAACTGTACCCTAACCTATATGAAGTAGACAAACCTAACTCATTATTTCGACATAATGTGATATGTTTAATTTCACATATCTTTCTTGATTTCAGATATCTTATTTGTGATCGGTTTAATTTCAGATATCTTTTTTTTACGGTGTAGGAAACTTGAATCACTGTCGTGATGAGACGAGAAAGTTTTAGACCCTCCCAAAGAGGTATTTACATTTCAAATTCCTACGAGGATTTCAAACATATCTCATATTTGTACTTGCACTTTTGTGTCCACTAGTAAGAGTATATTTTGGTTATGAATGTACTGTAGTTGTAATCCATATCTCATAAGAACTTTTGTGTCCATTAGTAAGCGCATATTTTGGTTATTAATGGCGTATATTCGATCTAAACGTGTGTGCGCGCCTAATAAATACTGCCATCCATATATTAACTTATTTTAGTTCAGTCATAATCAACATTGTCATTAATTTTAAAAACTAGTTGTGTTGAGTATTTAACCTTTTGTTCTCTCGCATATTTATTGATTCTTTTTTGTCGGTGTGGATTTCAGATCAGGTGCCGACGACCACCCTTCTGCCCATTTTTAGATTCGATTCAAAATAATCACAGGCTAAAACATCTCCATTATCAGGTGCTGACGACTACCTTGTGCTCTTTATGCTATGTTTTTTCCAATTGACGATAAAAAAATACTTATCAAATCACTTAACATATAATTGTCAGCTATATATAACCGTTACATATATTAATAGTTATATATACTATTATACTGTTTCATATATATATATATATATATATATATATATATATATACACACACACACACAATAACACATACATATTGTTATATATAACAATACATATATACTATTTTATTGTTATATATAACATTATATAAGTTCCATAACAATAAATTGTTGTAGGGTATTTTGATCCTGAAAAAATTCTAGTGATTATGATAAAAAAAATCAGTACTTCTCAATTTCATGTTAAATGTAAATTAATTCTTGTATATTGTATGTCTAACTGTTGTATTTTGAATTTAACTCATTGTGCTTAGAACCTTTCATACATTTTAGGTATTTTTAGTTATAGTTTGATTATCAAAATTCTTAAATAGACAAAACAGAGTAGTTTTCTTCTCTTCTCCTTTACGATTTTGACTACATTGAGCTCTGGAAACAAGTGTAAGAGCAGTTTTACCCAATGTGAAAGTTGAATGACTCTAGATAAAAACTAATATGGTTTAAAAATATTTGCATTTGGTCATTAATTCTAAATAGGGAAAGATCATATGATATTGAGTTCTTGCAATGATTTTGCAAATTGGGTCTCATTTATATTATCATCTATGTTAGTTTACAATGAGAAGGAAACATATGAAAAGGCCAGCTTGTGATATCTTGTATCGGCCAAACAAATTTAGTCATTTGGTCTACACTATGATGAAAGTTACCCGGGTGATTACAAAATTATTTTTTCTGTAATTATATTTCTATTCCAAATATCACAGGAGAAGAAATGATTGATGCATGCAATCGTAATTATAGACAAGGATTTCTACACTATGATGAAACTCCTTTTTTTTGCACTTTGGGTGTAAAACTCCTTCAAGTTATTTATCTTTTGAATGTGAATCTCAGCTAAGGACAAAATTGTTGGCATCTTATGTTTATACTTTATTATTTTTTGATGAACTAATTCCCAATTCCCACCAATAAATGGGGGTTGAACAATCAGTTACTGCTATCGATTCCCGATTCCCATGCCAACTGCTATTGTTGCTATTATTATACCAGCAGTTGCTTCCTATACTAACTGTTGTTGCTGTTGTTGTTGTTGTTGTTGTTGTTGTTGTTATTTTGGGATATTTGTTCAGGTATACAGGATTCTTGAATTGGAATATACAAATTTCAGAATTCCAAAAACGATCAAAATCAGGCATACACGGGATCAAAATCTAGCATTATTTTACAGTCTCGAGTTTTAATAGTTTTTGTTCTTAACATTATTGTTTAACAGTCCATTAGTTTAACATTCCATTATATATATTTACCATGTTATTAACTATTATATACCGTAATAGAAAATTCAATTCTATCTTTAATTTATTAGATGAGAAGTTTTGGGATTATTGTTTTTAGATTATTGTTGACACCTAACTCATATTTGGAATTGTATGGAAATTTAGGTAGTGCACCATACATTTAAATAATTGTTTGGATGAGTTTTAAATCGCGTTTTAAAACACGTCTAACTATGTAATAATTTATGCTACGTATTTCGAAGTGACGAATTTAATTCTCAACCTATGCTTTTTATAATTTTGAATTAATTTTTTTTAAATATTCACCTAGATAAATTGTAGTGTAAAAGTACTTAAAAAAAAATCATCTTTTCATTTTCTTTTCAAAGTAATAAATCAATTAAATTTTAAACACCTTTCCCTCTCGATACGATACCTGAACTCGTCGTTATACATATAAAACATATGTAGTTAAAGTTTAGGTTCTTTTGATTGAGGTTCAAAGTTAACAACAACACAAGTGTATTCACACAACACTCGGTTTCGTCCTTTATCAAAATGACGTCATTGTCGAGGAATGTTTTGTTTTAAAATTTGATTTATTTATTTCTTTATACATATTTTTTATATATTTATTTTAATTTGTTTTGTATGTATTGTAACCATTTGAGATCCAAGAAACACAAAAGATAATTTGAAGTGGACTTGCTTTGAAATTCTCGGAAAGAGAAATTTCGTAAGTATGTTTTCATTTAATTTCTTCAATAATTCTAATTGTTTTGATAATGGTTCACAACGTTATTATAGTAATCATTTTTCAAGTTGCCCACCACCGATGCCTTTCGGTGAATATTTACAAAATTCTAAAAATCAATATTCAGGAGCTTATGAAAATAATTATTATAATGTTAGGTCATAAAATTTTTACAAAAATTGTTGTGAAATTATTATAATAATAGTTTTTCAAACTATTCTAATAATTTTAAAAATTGTTACAATGAAAATTTTAACACTAGCTAGAATAATGTCGTCAATTATTGATAATGAAGAATTTGCACCAAAATCGATGTCTTTTAGTGATATCTTGCAAATTAATCAAAATAAAATAATTGAAAATCATTCTTGTGAAACTATAAATAGAGAATATTTGGAATTATATGAAGAATCAAAGGATTTCGATCAACGATTGACATATTTGGAACAAAATGTATCCCTAATGATCGAAAGTTTAAACGAAATGAAAGCATCTCTCATGGAGCTACTTCTACTTTGAGAAATGCTAAAAAATAACGATATTATTGAATTAGAAGCACCTTGAAATGGATTGAACGCTTTTTTCGAAAAAACTACGAAGTTGTAAATCTCTATTCCATCTCAAATCTTTTTATAAGATCAATTTATTAAAAGTGATTCTAACTCTTGCAAAATTAGACTCGCATTTGATGAGTATTTAGAAATTGAATTTCTTTTGCTACCATTTTTTCAATCCATTATCTAACCATTAGAACTATCACAAGAATTGGATGAAACTCTTGATCATTTTGATTTAAATCTTATCGAGGAATGCATTCTTGAAATTTTTTCATCAATGGAAATTTTTTCAACATGTGAACAACTCTCCATTCAATTTGAAAAAAAACCGTGGAGATCATGTTGCTTTTATTGGAACTAATATGATTTTGTAACCGAGAGACACAAATTATTATCGATTGTGCCCACCCCGTTCCATCCAATCCACCCATCACCCAAAAACATTTTTATTCAGAAATTTGTGATGTCTTATTTTTTCCATCCAACTCATACCCGCCGTTAGATAAACGGAACTCCTGTTTTTTTGTAAGCATGAAAAATCGTGGGAGTCCACCGTTTGTTCCATAAAGTCATCACATTTTTTGGGTGGACCCCTAAAAATTTTATCTTCTTGTTTATGGTAAATTAGAAGATATTTTTTATTTTGTACACAATTTATTAAAAAATAAATATAAAAAGAATAACTACATTTGTTTTTGTTTGTTTTTCTAGTTAATAACGTATTTTTCAAGATTATCGAATGTGATATTCAGGGATCGCCTCATAACATCTCTCCATAACTTGAATTGAATATTTTTCTTAATGTACATTGGGGATAGTATAGCATTTTAGTTAGGGGGTGTCAAAATGTATTGCACACATCATGTTTATTTTCTTTTATTAAAAAAATTAAAAATTATAATAAATAAAATTTTGTTTAAGTCATTATTGGTGAAAGTTTCGTATCGGGAAATCTGCAGTGGTTGAGGAAAAGTTTCAAGATGTAGATGAGGTGAGGATGTTCATATCCCAGTTTTACAAGGCTTTGTTCAGGAAAGAAGATGAGTGGCACCCATCTCTCAACGGGGTGGAGTTGGGTTGTATTTTAGGTGCTAAGGTCGAGATGTTAAAGGGTCTTTTCATAAAGATGGAAGTTGTTCAGGTTTAAAGTTCATGAGTGGTGATAAGGCTACTTGGCCTGATGGGTTCCCGATGGCTTTCTTTAAACATTGATGGGTAGTTGTCGGAGGAGATGTTATGGCCTTCTTTGCTGAGTTTCATGATAGTGGCTACTATTTTAGGAGTCTGAATGCTATATTCATTACCCTGATCTCCAAAAAGGGTGGGTCGATAGATGTTGGTGACTTCAGACCTATAAGTCTGATTGGGAGTGTGTATAAGCTTCTTGCCAAGGTTCTATTAGTCAGGCTTAGGAAAGTAATTGATCCGATTATTTCAGAATCCCAAAATGCCTTTGTGGGTGGTAGACAATTCCTCGATGCAGTTTTGGTGGCTAATGCATGTGTGGAAGATAGGCTTAAGAGTGGGGAAGCGGGTACTGCGTGCAAATTGGACTCAGATAAGGTGTATGATCATGTCAACTGAAATCTCCTCTCTTACCTTGTGAGGAGGATAGGGTTTGGAGAGAGGTTATAACGTTGGATCAGAAGATGCATTTCAACTATTAGGTTCTCTAGTCTAATTAATGGGACTCCGGAAGGTTTATTCCATAGCTCGGGCGGGCTTCGACGGGGTTACCCATAGTCTCCATTTTTTTGTGATGAAAGCATTTAGTCAGATGATGGGTAGTGTGTTTGAGGATGGTTGGATCAACGGATTTGTGAGTGAGCATTCGTACCTGAATTCGATTATGGTATCTCATCTTCTTTTTGCAAATGATAGAATTGTTTTCTGTAAGGCTGAAGTGGGGAAAGCGCAATCCTTAATATTACTTCTTATCTACTTTTAGATCGTGTCAGGGCTTCGTATTAATACATATAAATGTGAGATGTTGTTGATAGGGGGGTTAATGTGGACGGCCTGGTAGAGACTCTTGGCTGTAGGGTAGGTACTTTCCCCTCTACTTACTTGGTGATACCATTAGGGGCCAAGTTTATGTTTAAAGCTATTTGGGAGCCAATGCTGAAGAGAATTAAAATATGGTTGGGGCCGTAAGAATTGTTATGTTTCAAAAGGGGGGAGGTTTACCATAATTATAAGTACGTTGTCCATCTTCCCCACTTGCTTCATATCTGTCTTGCTGTTACTGTGTTGAGTTCGTAAGAAGATGGATAAGATGACGAGAGACTGCCCATAGAGAGGTAATGATGATAAATTTAAATACAGCCTTGTGGAATGGGAGGAACTGTGTAAGCCTTTCAAAAAAGGGGGTGCAAGGGTAAAAAATCTTGATTGAGTTAACAAGGCGCTAATAGGAAAGTGGTTTTAGATATTCCTCCGCGAGGAGAACAGGCTTTGGAGGAGACTAGTGGGAGCTATAGGTGGTGCGCACATCTTAGGTGGGGTCCGACAGTGAGGCGGTTTGACGGGGAGGGTTTGTGGAAGTATATTTTGAAGGAATGGGAAGACTTTTTTAAGCTTATGAAATTCCACTTGGGAAGTGGTAATTGGATTAGATTTTGGAAGGGCAAGCCAGAAAAAAATGGTACACTCCAAGAACTCTTTTCGTGGTGCTACAGCTTAGGGTGCGATAAGGACGGTTTGATTGTGGATCATATGACGTTTTCTGGTGATCGGTTAGTATGGAATCGTAAGTTCAGAAGAAGCTTTTGGAGTTGGGAGCTTGAGGAGGCGAAGGCTTTTATTGATTTGTTGGTTTTGGCTCCACGACCGACAAGTGGGCGTGGGGGGGGGGGGGGGGGGGGGAGATGATTTGAGATGGAAAGCAGATGGGAATGGGATATTCTCAGCGAGCGGGTACTATTCCTTGAGAGGTAATGGAAACCTTGGTCTTTAGCTCCCTGGAGGCAGATTTGGAAGGCAGAGGAACCCACAAAAGTGATGTTCTTTGTCTGAACCACTACAAGACAGGCCATTCTGGCAATGGAAGGCTTGCAAATGAGAACAAGGAGTATGGCTAGTCGATGTTAGCTATGTAAGAAGGCGAAGGAGAAGACCAATAGTTTACTTATGTATTGTAGGGTGACTATCGGCCTATGGGTTGCTTTCCTATCTCTTTGTCGTATCTCATGGGTCATGTCTGGGACAGTAAGGGCGTTGTTAGAAGTTTGGCATCCCCCCACCCCCACACCCCCCCAAGGTGTGGATGGGGGACTGTAGAGTGTGACGTCTTGTTTCACATTATATCTTTTGGATTATATGCCAGGAGAGAAATGCTAGATGTTTTGAAGATGTGGAGACCGCATTAGCTAGAATTCGATACAAATTCCTAAGCACTTTACTGTGTTGGCATAAGGAGAGACGTGTAACTACTCTTTCTAGCTTTTCAGACTTTGTGAAGGAGTTGTATATGGCTTTGTAGTTTGTTTTGGTTGGTTTTTGTTGGGGGCTCCCGGAGTTGTTTCCTATTCTGTTATGTATACTTCATGTATACGAGTTTCACTCCCTTAGTGGTTGTTCGTAATGCAACATTTGTTTATCCAAAAAAAAATTATCACCATTTAACTTAAAGTCATAAAGGATAAAAATGGTAAGCGCTCATATTCCCTACCAAATTCATCAAATATAAATCTTTTTTTTGTGGAATCTCCTATATGGGTCCCCTTGGGGAATTCCTGAATAACAAGCACGAGTCTAATCTATTATCCAAGTCTAGGAATATTATTTTATTAGGATTGCAGTTCTTATGTTACATGTTTATCTTTTATTTCTTTAGTTAATTACTTACAATAATTAGGACCCTAGAAGCGTAAAGAAAGGCATAGTCCTCCCCAATCAAACTATTTCGAATATAACTATGAAGGTAAAAGAACTTCGAGATTATTTCTTATTTCTCTACGTACTACATCAAATAATTGCAGCATTTTATGCCCTATCCTTCACGGCTTCTTCTAATAAAGAACCTTTGACAAAAATGAGAGAAGTACATACAAAAACATTTAACTATTGAGTGAGTGGGTCATATCTATTACATTTCAGAAGATGAAAAACGCAATCCACTGAGTAGATGCATGCCATAATAATTTGATTAATCAACACGTAGTAAAACATTCAATCCGGCGGCATAAGTGAAAAACACGTGATGAGAATAGGTAAACTTTTCACCAACCCGTAGAAGTGATCTTCCTAACAAATTATAGAAGTAATTATACTGCCTAGGCTTAGCATGTTGAGATTTCAAACATGGTAACACTTCTTACCTTGAATAAGCGATCACAAATTCAAATTTCAACCCATATTACTTGCAAAAAAACAATATATTCAACGTAGCAACAATATTCATGAATCAAAATTTACCATCAAATTATCATTCTGCGCAATCACTATTGGCCAGCCTCCAAGATGCAACCAAATAACATTAAAAAGGAACGGTAAGGGGTTGTTTTGTTTGTAACTATAATTCTATTTTCTGTATTTATTTAAACACTGAATTATAATATTTCTGTGTTCTAATCAAGTTTTTCAGAAAACAGGTTGAGGGTGTTTTATAACTTTTGTTTTTTATTTTTCAACTCAGAATTATTTATTCTTAATATTTTAATGCATTTATACCTTAATATATAATATAAATATATAATACATTAATATGTGTGTAATTCTTATAAATAAAAAATATATATGTTCCTGTACACAAAATTACGTATAAAATAATATAGAGTTAAAATAATATTATCAATAGATATATGATACTTATATATAGTTTTATACATGTATTATACATGTATGGAATAACATAAAATATACATATAGTACATATGTATTAAAAATATTATCAATTCATGTATGTATATAATTTTATAGTGAATTATACATGCAATATATACATGCAATATATATATATATATATAGTTAAACTCCCTAACATATCTCATTAAATATACATAAAAATAGATGATATTAAATGTACATGTATATAATTTATGATGTATGTATGCATATATGTATATATGTATACATTCATATATCATGTATGTATGAAAGTTTTATGTATGTGTTTATACGCACACACACACACACACACACACACACACACACAGATATATATATATATATATATATATATGTTTACCAATTTTGTCAAATTTTTAAAAAACTGTATTTAAAAACAAGTTTACCAAACGCGCACCAATAATTATAAACATAAAAAACTGAATTTTAAAACTGTACTTTAAAACAGTGTTTAAATAAAAAATTTGAACACTGAACCAAACGGTCAGTAAGTATTTATCCACTTAGAATTTATTATGGGTGTGTTTGGGAGCCCGAATTCCATATTTTGAAATTGAAATTGGAATTTTTTTTGTTCAAACTGTAGGAAAATATTGTATTTTTACCTAAATTAATATTTTGACCAAATTAATTTTTATGGTCAACATTGAGCCATTATAAAAGTGGAAACCGCATATCAAACATAGTAAGGTTAAATACGTACTCGTTTCTTATAGTGAGACAAGTAATATGATACATTCATTTGTTAAAAAGGAAGAAAGGATGAGTGAGAAATTTGATTTCAAAGTGCCCTATCTATTTAAAAAATTATTGAGAATGTTACTTAATTATTTGGGATGATTTTTCTAATTTGTCACTACAAGTTTTGAATGTTCACTATATATAGTGACTGTTTCTTCAAAACAGTCACGATTGTTCAACGTTATTGTGATTATTCGTTAAAAATGTCCTTAAAGTGACTGTTTATCAAAAGACACATGTTTTCATGAAGCAACACATTTTTGAGAAAAATATTTTTTCAATATTTTTCATTCTTCATCGAGTCGGAGCAAGTATTAGACATAATTGGTTTGTGGGACACGCACATTGAAGTGCTTCTTAGCCGTGTCAAACATCATTTTATTCTGGAAGGCATATGTCCATTGATTTCATCCGTAAGCACCATTAGCAGCGTCGAATTGTGTCTTAAAGAGAGTTGTCCAATATTCGACTTGATATATTTCACCTTTGTCGTTTGTAAGTTTTCAATAGATCTAATTTTTCAGTGCACAAATATGTTTTGTTTCATACTTTAAATTGATAAAAGAAAAAAACCCACATATTATAGTTATCATTTATAATTTTGAACTGAAATTTTTTCAATTTTCGTTCCAAAGCATTAAATTGTGTAAAGGGGAAATAATGCTCCACTACACCAAAATGGGCAAATTGTCACCTTTCAGCCGGCCAGCCTTATCAAGGTCAATGACCGTGACAAAAAACACGCGTTTTATGTCACGGTCATTGACCTTGACATGACCGTGACAACTAATTGTCACGGTCATTGACCGTGACAAGCCTGTGACAAATTTACTTGTCACGGACTTGTCACGGACTTTGACCGTGACAATAATATAAATACTTGTCACGGTCAAAGACCTTGACACGACCGTGACAATATTCGCAGCAAAAACCCTATCCCCCCTCTTTTTTCCCTCTGCGCCGTTCCCTCCCTCTCTCTCTCTCTCTCTCTCTTCCATTTATATATATATATATATATATATATATATATATATATTTGTGTGTATATATATGTGTGTATGTGTATATATATATGTGTGTATGTGTGTATGTGTGTGCGTGTGTGGGGGGTGGGGCAGGGTGGGGGTAGGGGGTAGGGGGTGGGGCGGGGTGGAGGGGGGTGGTGGAGGGGGGCAGGGGTGGGGTGGGGTGGGGTATACACAACACTAAAAGTAGACATCAATTTTATAAATAATTGATAATTGTTGGATAATAATTGGATAATAAACATCGGGAGGGGGAGGGGGTGGGGGTGGGTGGGGTTTTGAATATTATTTACATTCAAAATAAATAATTGATAATAGTTGGTTAATAATTGGATAATAATTGTTTTTATACCTATAGAACAACTTAGATAGTGTGTGTGTGTGTGTGTGTGTGTGTGTGTGTGTGTGTGTGTGTGTGTGTGTATGTGGTCAATACATGAATTTATTTTTGTATTTGAATTAACCCATGGATTTATTTTTGTATTTGAATTAACCCATTATATGAAACATACTTGAAATTAAATATAGTGCGCATAGATACTAGCATTCTAGTTCTTATGCGTACGCATTTAATAACCCTTAGACCCGTTCGAGAATCATTACCCCTGTAATGAGATCTCTCGAATTATCCCGTTTGGACAGTTTGAGACTGTATAATTTCTGTATAATATTCTTATTGGCGTAAAGTTGTTACTTTTGGAGGAAGTTCTGCAGTCGTATCTTAATGTTCTCTGGGTATTGACAAGTGTAATTGTTATTTTAATTGACCAATTGAAATAACACTCACACCTGCCAATCTACGTCGTGTAGTTGGAGAACTAAGGGGATATGCTGTCGAATTTTTTTCAAATCGTAACAATGTGCATGAGCTGTTAAGTATAGTACAGAAAAATGCATTCTTGAATGGGATAGGACCACTTACCCTTTAATAGGATAATTAAAGGATGGGATAATTAAATAAAACATACTATAAATCTAAGTTTTGTTTACCTTTAATAGGTGTTTAGTTGTGGTAGCTGTGATGGGATATCCGAAATAAAAAGAGTGGATGGGTGAGACTAATAGAATGGGGGATGTGTTTCGCAGAGGTGCTAACGAATTTGTGAAATATGCAAAGAGATGTCGTAATGATGAAGAGTTTCCGTGTCCGTGTGCTAGGTGTAAGAATGGTAAGGTGTTTGAGTGGAAAACAGTTGAACTACATTTGTTAAGATCGGGTATGCAAGATAGTTATCGATTTTGGAGTTTTCACGGTGAATTGAAAGTTCCATTTGTCCCTGACCAACTTTCACAACAACCTTCAACAATTTTTCAATTTGTAATAAATATTTAAATTTGTACCGAAACATCCATTTTTAATGCTTTTACTTGATCTGCACATTATCATTTTCACTCTTGTGTAGTGTGCGTGTGTGGAGAGGAGATTAATACATAAATATTCCAACTACATCTAAGTTTTGTTTATACTAATCCATGAATATACGCTTCTTACCTTTAATATGTGATTAGTACATAGTTATTTGGGGTGTCCTATTTGTGGAGAGGAGACTGAATCTCTTCATCTATCCGAACACTAAGAAATGCCATAATCCTATGGAGCGATGCTCTGCAAATTCCTCCCAACCGTTATGTAGCCAAACATCACCGGTTGAAGTTGTCAATTCCACTTTCCATACCCCACCACTTGGAACTTCTAGCAAAACATGGGAGACCATTCAAAGGTGGAGTTGAAAACTTCAACTGCTGATTTTTGGCTACACAACGGTTGGAAGGAATTTGCAACGCATACCTCCATAGGATTATGATATTTCTTAGTGTTTAGATATGAAGAGAATTATAATTGACACGATTGCCCGAGGTACATTAGTTGGAAGGAGGTGCCATATGAGCTCAAGTTAACTATTTGAGTGACACTACAGGTAATGTATTTATATTTATATGTCAATTTCGATTTTGATTTCAATTACGATTTATATTTATCTATATTTGAGGGGCGGATACTAATATTACTTTATTTCAATTCAGGGGATAGGGAGTGGACCTAAGGGTAGGCCACATATGCACTATACTTATGTGGCTATTCGGACGAGAAGGGACGGATAAGGAGGTGTTCCCGAGCATCGCGGTACAAAATCTCTTTTCTATGCAAATAGTTTGTAGATTTGAGATAAAATGATGGTGTTGTTGTTTCTTTTTAAATAGTTTCTTATTTGAATATATATTTGCATTATCTTTAGTTTGTTCGGATATATGATGTTTGGAACAGGTACAACGTTGCTATAACAGGTACAAATATACTGTTGGGCAGTGGTAGTGGCCATACTGCCCATCAGTTTTTTTTAATTCTGCCCAAAATTGTCACGGTCATTGACCGTGTAATGTTTTTCAAAAGGGTCACGGCTTTGTCACGGTTATAAACCGTGACAAACGTGTCACGGTCATTGACCTTGACATGACCGTGACACAAAACGCGTGTTTTTGCCAAGGTTGTCAAGGTCAATAACCGTGACACGATCGTGACAAAAAAAGTTGTCTCGCCTCGAAATGTCACGGTCATTGACCTTGACAAGGTGGATTTGTCAAGGTCAATGACCTTGACAAATGGGCAGATTTGGTTTAGTGCTCTGACACCACTTGGAAGAGTGGGAGGTTTTAAAACCACTATGAGAATGTGGAAATAAATGTTCTCGGCATGTATAGTCACAAAAAAAATTCAATTTTTATCTTAATCAATTTTATCTTTTTATCCTAAACATACATCTATGTGATAAAAGAGATAAAGCAAACCAAGCATTCAATAAAGGCAAAGTTTCAGGAAAAAAAAATCCTTTTGGTCAAAAGCTTTATTTGCTACTTTAGAAGTCTACAAGACTATCGACTTACAAACTACTTGATACTAGCTACAAGTATAATGCGTGATATGCCCGAAGTGTACCTACTCGGTGAGGAGCAGTCCACACATGGTCTTCCAAGCTTGGTATGCACCAATTAACCTTTGTCTTCAGCAGTGAGTTCCCTGAAGAATCATATTGGTCAGCTATGTAGATGCCTTCTCCACAAATGAGTATTCACGATACCAAAATAGTCTAGGGTATAAATGAATTCACAAAAATAATTTTCAAGATGTATGTTGTGAATTAAAAGTGTTTTAGAATGCTAAACATAGAAGAAATTTTGCAAAATACATATAGAAACGGATCTGGCAAAAGTTTTAAAAAATATAAACATGAAATACGAATTTATAGGGTGTTTATAATTTTCGATGCGGCGACTCGTTCCGACGAATTTTAAGGCTTGTTTGAAAGGGAAAATCAACTCGTCAGAACGAAAAATAGTCTCGTTTGAACAGGCTTCACCTTCTGACGAGTCAAAACAGTACGCCCTCGATTAATGCTCGTTAGATAAAAACTTCAAAAGACCGTTCTAACGAAATACCCTTTTCGTTCGAATGAGATACATATCTCATTTGAACAAGGTTTAAAATAAACAAAATATCTTTATTTTTATAAAATTTAAAAACCCCTATTCGTTTTTAAAAATGAATATCCTAAAAATAAAGTATGTGAATTAGTTTGAACATTAAATTGCTTTATACCTTTATGGGATGTCGAAAAGTCTCGATTGTTAATGTCGATTTGCTATGACGATTTGTGACGTGATACGTCAAACTAGCCTAAAACAATATAGGGCCTATTCTTTGAGCAATATAAAAAATATTGATCTTACAAATCTCCCCCTTTAGCTCTTCCGATAGAAAAACAAACAAACCTATCGAAATCAAAATTACATCAACAAAACTCTGTAAATGACAAAAGAAAGCTGACACCCTTCCTAACCCTAGAACAGAATGGCATAAGCCTCTTTGTCTTCAAACTTCTTCTTATTCTTCCCTTTTGCAAAATGTGTCTTTATTCAATATGTCCCGAATTCCATTTTAAGTAGCTACACATATGAGACAAAAACATATACCATGTGATGCATCGAGTTTTAAACAAGCATAAAAAATCCCTCGTAATTTGTTCTCCCCATTTTTGTCCATAATAGACAAAGGAGTAAAACATAATCATGAAATACGAAGGATCACTTAGAAGATAAGATATCATCATGAAAAGATATAAATCAAGCATGTGTAATGATAATCTCAAAGGCCATCAAAACCAACAACTTTGAAAATTTTCATTTTGGCTAAAAAATGTAAATTTTTATAAATACAACACATTACCATATATAATAAATGCACAATATGCCAAAGCAAACACGACACACGTAAATAGGTATAAACATCCACAAAACATGACATAAAACATATAATCCTTACACACTAACGTAGTATTGATATGTCTAAACATGTGGGATGGAATGAATGGGCATAAACTAGATACAAACGAATTATAATCAAAATACTCAAATATGTTCAAGAAGTTCTAATTGACTGCAAAACTTAATAAAAATAAGCTTTATCCTCGTGTGACAAATAAAGTGGAACTTAATGAACAAAACAAACACAATGCACACAAGCACAAAATATTGATGATTCTACAAATCAATAGCGTCATGACAAAATATGCATAACTAGGATTCATTGTGCAAACATGTTGACCTTCAACTAAACTCCCTCAAAAGATATACTAATATCGTATTTTCTTTCATTCTTTTCTTTTCTCAATTCTTTTAAAGCTATTTTTTTGAATGATCAATCAAGCTAAACTTTTTCATCTTCTTTTTGGTATTTTTTCTTATGCTCTTTTTAATGGGGGCTTTCAAGAAAAGTCAACATATCTTTCATAGCCCTTTCTTGTGTACACTCATATATTTTTTATATACTAAAGAAAATGTCTCACGAGCAATGGTTCTTACATGCACAAATCCCCCATAGTTAAATAAACCTGCAGATGGAAAAATTAATGGGAGAACATCTCATTAAGGTCAAATATACATCGTGAAGATAAAATCCAACAAGCTCATGCACGTGTGCGCGAAGGCATATAAAAAGTTGAAATCTATAAACGAAATCAGGATGTATGTTCTGAATTGAAAAGTTTTTTAGAATGCTAAACAAAGAAATTTTTTTGCAAAAGATATGCAGAAGCAAATCTGACAAAGGATTAGAAAAATTAAACACGAGACAAATATTTATAGAGTGCTCACAAATTTCGAGGCGGTGGTCTCGTTTGAATAAAATTCAAGGCTCGTTCGAATGAAAAAGGAAACACATTTGAACAAAATAAAATATCATTTGAATGAAGAAGCAATCTCATTTGAACATGCCTCAAACGATCTTCTGACGAGTCAAAAGACTAAGCCCTCGATCAAAGAACGTTAGATAAAAACCATAAATGACCCTTCTAATGAAAACTCAATCTCGTTTGAATGAGATTCACATCTAGTTTGAATGAGTTTGAAAATAAAAAAATATTTATCTTTTAAAAATAAAAAATCATTTTCGTTTTTTATAAAAATAAACATCCCAAAAATAAATCTATGAATTAATTTGAACTCTAAGTTTCTTTATACCTTTATGAGATGTCTGGAAGTCTTTGTAACACCCCATAATTTTGAGGATATAGTATTTAATTATTTTTTGAAGATATAAAAATATTTAAATTGGAGAAAATTAAATTTATGATTTGGAGAATTTATTTGAGTAGGAAAAATTATTTATATTTGGCGACTTTAAGTTTACTTGTTCGAAATTTTGTGTGTCGCATTTTAAAGTCAAAATTGGAGAATGTTATAAAGTATTTTGGATGACAATTCTGAGTGCACGTTTGAGTCCAGATGGGTCAAGATAGTCTGAAAAAAAGTACCCGGGGATAGTAATCGGGTCTCGGGGTATTTTTGGGTATAGTTGCACCCACATAGGGGATTTGGGCCATTTTAATTAGGCCCACGTGACCAAAAATGGGATTAGGGGTTTTAAACCTAATTGAGAGATTGTTGAATGGCAGTTAACAAATTCTAAACATAAGGGCTTGAGAGAAAAGGAGAGGAAGCAAGTGGAGAACAAATTGGGGATCTTTTGGAGACAAATCGAGGGATAAATTGGGTGTTCTTCATCAACACTTTCTCTACACCAACATATCAGACTCTACGAACAATTAGAGGAAGTGGTTAACTGTTGTGATTCTTAGAATATGTGATAATCACTTCATATCATTGTAGGTGTATGTGAAATTCGTTTTTGGGTTGAAATATCATATGAAATTGGGGGTTTTATGAATTGGATGACTTAGGTTGATAAAAAAGTTCAATTGATGTTATAGTATGACTTGGTGTATAAGAACCTAACTCACATGAGAAACACAAAATATTGTGTGTGGAATTTGAATCGGGTATTGAAATCGTGGAACCAAGTTAATTAAAATTTAATGGAAAAATTGATGAAATAGGTGGAGAAATTGCTTATCTTAAGATCCGTATAATGTGTAGGATTTAAGTTAAACATGTTTATGTGGTGGGGTGACTTGATTAGAGGTTGAAATTAAGGTTTACAAACATTGGATTTTCTTCAAATGGTGGAAATGCATAGATGAAGGAGGAGGCTCACCATATCGATCTATCGATCGATGGAATGGGTCGATCGTTAGACGGTTGAGGATTTCTGACAGTTCGTTCCTTTTGTTTTTATGGGTAAATTAGTTCATTCCCTTTTAAGGCTTATTTATTTAGAGACAAATAAATACAAGGCATACCTTCTAGCCATTATAGGTAATTAAAATTAGGTTTAAGAGGGTTATAATTGTATGTCACGAGATGAATAAAGTTTAGGAAATAATTCGTAGGTATTGATTTTGGGCCGAGGAAAAATGTTCGGGTATTGTAGCTGAGTCACACTACATTATTAAATGGATGGAGGTGTAATTAATTAATTCGGAGTCAGAATATAGACTCGGGTATTAGTGATGGTACGGGCCAAGTAAGCGAGTCCGTATATATTAATTGAGCGACACCAAAGTCGTGAATAAATTAATATGTATGTAAGGACACAAATTTCCAATCGAGTCCATGTATTGTGTTGGCTCAATTCCGGACAAAAACATTTATTCATAGGATAGTATGTCATTGTAATACTCTCAAGCCTATGAAGTGTTTGTTGAAGACGTAGCGGCAAAGAGTATAAAGCTTCATCAAATATGCCGGTTTGCGTGCCTCGTTTCTACGTCATCAACTATGGTTCCATGCTCCCAAGGTATGAATGCAATTATATATATATAAGAGGTTGGAACAAAGTTTGTTGGGTGTTAGGTTTAATAAAAGATGTGTTTTATTTTCAGAAAAAATTTAATTGGAACTTTAAATTAAAGTATATAAAGTTTCTGGGCCAAAATCGAATTTTACAGAATTTTTGGAAGTTGTTCAAAATGTTGTTCGAACGAGTTTTTCGTTCGAACCAGGTTTCGTTCGAACGATTTTGCCAACGACTTCTCACTAACCTATACTGGCCTGTCGTTCGAAATGTCGTTCGAACGAGATTGTTCGTTCTAACGAGGTTTCCAACGAGATTCTAACGAAGTCCATACTGGTGTGTCGTTAGAAGTCTCGTTCGAACGAGATCTCGTTCGAACGAAATGTCGTTCGAACGAGAGGCCAGACGAAAACAGTTTTTGGCAGTTTTTTGGCAGTTTTGCACCCACTTCCCCACTTGGTTTTTAACCAACTTTTACAGACTTTAATAGGTGCGGGAATGACATTTTCCAATTTAACATTTCCATAACTTTTCCATCCTAGTTTATCTCTTAGAGAGAGTTTGAGAGCAAAAATTGTTTAGGAAAATGTTCATGTTTTTGAGTGCTAATTTTCAAAGAGAAATTCATATACCACTATAGTGTTTACACCCAATTATTGTTTATCCAAGTTCTTATATACATATCAAATTGCTTGGAGTTTGGCACCGGTTTTTCTCTATCGAATTCAAGAAGAGAAGTTTTGGTTTGCTTCTACATCCATCAAAGAAGAAGACGTTTATTTTGATTCTACCCACTTGGAGAAAGGCTCCTTGCTCGGGTGACGGTGACCATAGAAAGCCCTATCGATGGATTCCGAGACCACGGTGGTGTTCCAAGGTTATCCGCTAGGAAGAGGTGTCTACAAGAAGAAGCGTCGAGGCTTGAGAGGGATCGAGTGAGTCGTTGTAAGTCTATCTGTCTTGTACTTGTAATTTCGTATCTAGTGGATTTGTGGCTAGGACTGTCCGAGGTTTTTTCCCGTCTTGGGTTTTTCCTCGTACATCGCGGCGTAGTGTGATATTGTTTATTTTATCTTGCATCATAATTTAGAACGCATGATTAGGATAATTCAAGATAAAATTTGGTTTAATTATCACACTCAATTTAATTTGGACTTAAATTAAATATTGGGTAAAGTTTGTTTAATTCAAGTCATTTGCTAAAATTTGGTTTCGCCTAATTTGCTAATATTGATAAATATGACTTAGGCAAATCCTAGGACTTGGATTAATAAATCGGTTTAAGTGAATACATAAATTGGTTATTTTTATTGAACCATCACCTTACGCTTTCGCATCATCTTCGAGTTTATACAAAAGGAAATTATTTACTTTGATTTTAATTGAGAAAATCACAATCCGGGGTTCTCAGACAGCTTTTTCAAATTGGTATCAGAGCCAAAAACGATAAATTATTTCGTTAAGATTCTTTAAATTTTTGGCTAAAATGGATTTTTCCCCATTTTCAAAATTTCCTATTTTCGATGGTTCAAACTACGCATATTGGAAAGCGCGTATGAGATCGGCACTAAAATCTATCGACGAAAGAGTTTGGATGTATGTTGTTAACGGGTGGTCCCCACCAACTTATTTAGTTGAAAATGAACATGTTATCAAACCCGCCGATAGATGGACTGAAAATGAGTTTAAACTTGCTAATTTCAATTCCCGTGGTTTAAATGCCTTATTTAGCGCTGTCACACCGAATGAATTCCGTCGTATTATGACGTGTGAAACCGCTAAAGAAGCTTGGGATATTTTACAATTAACTCATGAAGGAACTAGTGTCGTTAAAGCTTCAAAACTCCAAAACCTCTCCACTCAATTTGAAACTATCAAAATGAATGAAAAAGAAACTTTTGATGAATTTTATGCAAGACTTTTCGATATTGTTAATTCATCGTTTAACTTGGGAGAGAAAATACCTGACGACCGTGTTGTAAAGAAAATTTTAAGGTTCCTACCCGATAGATTTATTCCAAAGGTGACCGTTTTAAATTCTTTACCCACTTTAGCCTCTACGAAATTAGAAGATCTTGTAGGTGATTTACAAACCTATGAACTGGATAAGTTTCCCTCTAAAACTGAAAAGAAAATCGAAAAGGGCGTTGCTTTAAAATCCCGAAAAGAGGTTAAACAAGTAGTAGAGAGCGATAGTGATAGTGACTCGGAATACATGGCTTTATTTGCTCGCAAATTTAGAAAATTTCTTAAAATTAACAAAGATAAATTTAAAATTGATTTTAAGAAATTTGAATCTTCTAAACATGACAAGAAGGAGAAGATTCCTAAAGCCGAAAAGATCCCTAAACCTAGTAATGAAAATTTAGATAGGGACGAGTCTAATAAGTGTTTTGGTTGTGAAGGTTATGGCGATAGGGCTTATGAGTGACCCACTAAACTAAGGAAAGAGGGTAAGCGACCCATTTCATACAATGCGACCCTTAGTGATAGTGATAAGGAAGAGAAGCCCGATTCCCCCACTAAGAAAAATTTTGTGGCTTTTATGGCTAGTCATGTGAGTGATAGTGAGAACTCATCGATTGATGAAATGATAGCACATGCCACTTCCAAGGTCATTATACATAATTCTCGTGTTTTTGATGATAGTGAGATTGAAGAAGAAAGAGAGAGTGAAAATGAAGAAGAGGTTGATGTGAGTGAACTTCAAAATGCTTTTCAAGAACTTTATAAAGAATCCATTAAATTGAAAAGAACTAATTTGAAGTTAGAAGCGAGTTTAAGAGAGAGTGTCAAGGTCGTTGATGATAATGCTTTAATAAAAGACCTTAGGACACGTGAGAGGACTCTTGAAGAGAAGCTAGAATATGTAGAAGGCGAAAGAGATAGCCTTAGGGGTTTAATGGAATCCTTGAAAAATGAGCTTCTTGCTTTTGAAGAGCGCAATGTTTTACTAGAATCGAACATTTGAGAATTGGAAAATAAATTAAAAGATTCTAGTAATGTCAAATTTGATTTGGAGTGTCGTTCGGAAAAACTAGATAAAATCTTAGGAACGGTCCAAATTAAAAATGACACTTGTGGTTTAGGCTTCAATACTTGTAATGAATCTACTCATAAAGCCAAGACCAATGTTTTAGGAGAATCTACTAGGAATGCATTTAATGATCACTCCTTAAGTAAATCTTTTCGAAATGTTTTTTCTTGTACACATTGTGGTCGAAAAGGTCATCTTAGGAAATTTTGTTTTGACCTTAAACGAATTTCTAGAAAACCCCATAGTAAAGTAACCACGGAAGTTAAAGTTCCAACACCCCAAGATAGTCATTCTTCATTAATTTGGGTTAGGAAATCCGACTTGGGTGCCTTGCAAAATAGGGTTTTTGATTCTCATTTACTTTCACATGCTTCCTCCCTTGCTAAATCTAAAGGATGAATGTGTTAGTGTTTGCATACTTTAGCTTTTGTACTTCATGCTATATTCACATGCTAAATGTATGCTTGTTTAGTCATTTTCTAGTCATTGCCTTATTTCATATCACATGCTAGAAATTATGACTTGTTTGTCTTTTTGTATTATATTTTGTGTTTGAATTAATTGATAAATATAAAAAGATGTTTGTTTATCATTTGTGTTTTATCTGTTTCATTTAAGCTTAATTAAAAATACAAATGATTTTTGTTTATTCTTTTGAGTATAAATATTTTTTTTTGATTAAAAATGTTAAAAACTCAAAAAGGATTTTAATTGTGTGTATTTTAGTTTGACAAACTTTATGTGGCATATATTTGTGTTTGAATACCATCTTTCACGCTCCCACGTGGCTAGAACTTTTGGTTTAGATTTTCAATACTTAAAATGTTCTTTACCATGTTGTTTATGGAGTAGTTGGATTTTGTGTTGTTTAAATGGAATCTATTTCTATATGCCTCTATTTACACATGAACGAGCTCTTTTGAAATCTTAATGCCACATGTTATATTTGAGCTTTTTGAGGTGTTCTCCTACCAATCTAGTCATATGCATATCTATGACCTAGGAGGACTAGTGCATGTCAAAATCCGTTGCATGTGAGATTTGTGTGAAAATGGTAAATGTGCATGGGGAAGGGCTCCGAAAGGATGAATTCAATCCTTTGCGATAGTAAGCCACCGTTTATTGGATCTAAAAGAAATACGTGATCCAAAGGCCTAAAAACAGAATATTTGGCATTAAAAAGAAAACAATTGCCAAGGCCTATGTTTGTTTGATATATTCATTCAAAAGAAAAAGACTATATATGCTTATTGAGGGAGAATTGGATGGTAGATCAACGGTTTGCACAATGTCCATTTATCCTAGTTGTCTTTAATGTCATGACTCTATTTGGTTTGTAGAATCATCATCATGCTAGGCTTGTATGCATTGTGTATGTTTGTCCATTGAGTTCAATATTTATATTGTCACATGAGGTTATATTTAAATGTGATGAAGTTTGCAATCAAATGAGAACTCCGTGAATGTTTATTAAGTGTTTGGGTCTAAATTTAATTGTTGCTAGTTCATACCCCAACACTTCCGTTTCCATATGACACATTTTTGCCATACGAGTGTGCAAACTTATTGTATTTTGTGTCATGTGTGTGTTTATATCTATCTATATATGCAGGTACTTATTGGTATATATATATATATATATATATATGATATTTGTTTGTCTTTGCCTTGCGTTTATTTCCCATATGCTTTCATTTCTTATCACTTTAAGTTTAAACATGCTTTTATGTTTATTAGTTCTTTATCCTTTGCCTATTCCTGAAAAAAAAGGGGGAGAATGATGATAGGGGGAGAAATGGTATGGTATCTAATCCTATTATTATCGTATCCAAGTTTGGGGGAGATTTATCTTAGGGGGAGACGTCTTTCTAAGTAGGTCATGTGTTTGATAATCTCGTAGCTTGAGGAGTAGGGCGAGTATATCCCCAGGTCATAGCGTTCAGTATATGGGTGAGGGGATTATCTCACTTTCATGGAAGGAATATGACCGCCTCCACTACGTTTATATTTCGGGCCAGGTTGGTAAGCGATTTCGACTTGGGTAACTAGGTTATGTGAGCACACCTAGTTAGAGGAAATCATCCGGCGAGGGTAAACTCGGAAGAATGGATATACATAGGACACATGTATGGATTTTGTGGTATAATTACGTATATAATAGTATAGAAAATTATGTACGGGTATTAAATACATGTTATGAGAATGTGTATTTTATATAACTAGTGAGACTGTTATATAGTTTATTTAAAAAGGATAATTTATGGGAGACAAGCATGGGATTGTTGTATAGTAAATTTTACGTATAGAATGGGAAAAATATTATATACGGCATTAAATACATAGGTGTGAAATTTTATTTACTTATATACCTGGTGTTACGATTATAAGATATTATATTAAGAGAATTTATTAAGTTAGCGTGGAGATAACTTATTATCCATGAATAATAATACTCGGTTTAGAGTAGAAAGGCAAGGGGAGATTATACCAGGACTAGTTGGACGGGGTAGTACAACTAGGTGGGGTTAAGGAAACCGTTAGGTGTGCACATTAGTGGAGGGGTGAGTATGTCCTCAAGGGAGTGCGACACTAACTTAAATATGAATCGCATTCATACATTTTTAATTACTGCAGTTAATTCACTTGCTAAATATTTTCAAAATATTTTGGGTTCTAACCCTTGCTATAAAACTATTTTCAAAACCTTTTAAGTGTCCAGCCACAAGGACGCCAAACTTGATATTCTATTCGAGGGACACGTAGCTGCGACACATGTGGATGCTAGAAGGAGATTGGATTAGACGCATCGTTTATTGTTTCCTAGAGTAGGAATCATCTATGAGTTTCAGTTTTACTTAAGGCTTGTCGCCCAGACTTTTCAGTACAGTTTTCAAATTCATTTATTATCGTTGGATGATTGTTGTTGGACTACTTACTTTGGTGGCCGATGGTTTATTGGGAAAGTGTATTAATTGTTTATTCAACTGATTTGGTTTAGTTGTTGTGAACGGTTTATATGTATTTTCGCATGTTATAATTTTGTTTAAATAAAAAGTTAAAATTTGGCACTGGCCTTTTGGAATACTAGGTGGTTAGTAAGTTTTAAAAAGGTTTTCGACAGTGATGCTAAGAATGAACCAACTGGGATTACTGTTTTAATTTGATATAGAACTGATATCCCGCTATTTTATTAGGCGGGGTGTCACATTCTTCAAACATAGAGATGCTCAAGTTCGGTTCGTCGCAACGGTACATGATGATTTGTAATGGGATACACCAAACTAGCCTATATTATGAATGATATTAGAAAAAATGCTCTTACAAATCTCACCATTTGGCTATTCCGCAAGAAAATAAAAAAACATAACTGAACACCGAATTAAAATAAAAAATATCCTATGACAAGAATCCTACCACCCTGCCTAACCCTATAGTGAAATGACATAGGTCTCTTTGTATTCAAACTTCGTCTTCTTCCCTTCGACAAAATTTATCTTCATAGGTGTATCTTGAAGTCCATTTTAAGTACCTACACACATGAGACAAACATATATACATCGTGACGCATCGAATGCGAAATAAAAATTGAAAACATTAATTAAAAGTCAACACCATAAATTAAACTGATTAAAACTCACTTTTTAAATTTCTCTCCCCTTTTGTTTTTATCTAAAATGGACAAAGAAGTAAAAACATATGCATAAAATGCGAAGTATCGTGTAGAAGAAAATATATCATCATAAAAAGATATAAATCAAGCATATGTAATGATAATATTAAAGGCAAACACAACCAACTATTTTTTGAAAATTTTCAATTAAAAAAAAAAAAAAATTTTAAAAATACAACGTACAATACCATATATAATATATTCAAAATATATCAAAGAAAATTCGACACACTTATAGAGGTATAAACGACCACAAAACATGACATAAAACACATACGCTTTACACACTACTATAGCATCGATGTATCGAAACACGTGGGATGGAATTAATGTGCGTGAACTAACCCAAACACTCAAATATGTTCAAGAAGCTCTAATTGTCAGTAAAACTTTATCAAACTAAGATCTAGCCTCAAGTAACAAATAAAGTTGAACTTAATGAACAAAAGATGCATAATGCATACAAGCCTAGAATATTGATGATTCAAAAAATCAGTAGCGTAATGACAAAATAAGCATATTAGGATTCATCGTGAAAACCCATTGATCTTCAGCTAAACTCCTTCAAAAGATAAACATATATCATATTTTATATTCTTTTCTTTTCTATTCTTTTGAAGTTATTTCTTTTACAAGATTAAACAAAGTAAACTTGTTTGGACCCTTTTTGTCATATATTTTCTCTTTTTATTGCCTTTATTTTTTTTCTTGGACTCTTTTCAAACGGTGGCTTTCGCCCAAAGTCAACCTGTCTTTTGGAGTCTTTTCCCAAGTATACTCATATTTTTTTTAATACTAAACAAAATCTCTCACTAGCAACGGTTCTTACATGAAAAAATCCCCCATAATCACATAAATATGTAGATGATAAGATTGATGAGAGAACATCTCACTAAGTTCAAATGTACATAGTGAAATCAAAATCCAACAAGTTTGTGCATGTGTGCATAGAGGCATATACAAAGTCGAATCCATTAAGCAAATCAAGTTCGAAACAACTCCATAAACACGGTTAAGAACAATCAAAGTATCTACAATAATAACCAGATGTACTAGACACATGGAATGTTCGGAGTGAATTGGATTCAAACACACCAATATGCCATACACAATGTGTAAATCTAAAATATACTAAAATAAAAAATCTTTTTGTATTTTTAGTTTTTTTATCAAATTAAAATATTTTTGTATTTTTCAATATGACTCAATAAAAGAAAAATATAATACAAAGGATAAACATGTTATAACACTAGCAAACATATATCACGAGACACAACTAAAGTATGACAAATAAAATCATGCGAGCAATCATCCATAAGATATAGGATGTGAAGAATCATGTGCAAGCATGCAAGAATCAACAAGTCTAACATTTGGCTCCTCTAAAACGGATTTTCTAACCCAAATACGTGTATACCTAACACGTCATGATTCGAGAATAAAGAAGACACTAGACTTCAGCTTCCTCGGACCTCTTCCAAGATCATAAGAAAAATGCCTAAGGTGACATTTCCTGTCACAATTCGAATATGTGTAAACACGAGGAATGTTGCCTATAGGTTGACCTTTTCTAACTTCCTTTGATGTTGTTGACACTCTAAAACAAACAATAGTCTTAGCTTTAACACTCGAAGCATTAGAAACATATGAGACAGTACCTTAACTGCCAACACTAGCAGAGTCTTTTTAAATAATATTTTAACTTCAAAATTTTAGATTCAAGCAAAAAATTTAACCCTTTAAATTTCAGGGACTCCTTTTTCATACATTCAATCATTTCTAAATGGTTATCTCTCTCCTCCTCAATATAAGAAAATTTATCCCTAAAAGTTTTCTCATGTGCCTTAAAATCATTGATTATTTTATCATTATCCTCATTGGCACAAACAGAAACCCTATAAATTTTAGAGTCTTTTAAAAAATTCTCTAAAAATCAGACTCTATCATCACTCTTTTTCTTGGAAAATTCTAAAATTTTAAATTCACGATCCATGTCCACAAGCTTCTCATGAAAGAAATCTCTATGAGTTTGAAAAGTTCGCAAAATTTCCATCACAACTTTAAAGCAAAAAAAAATTCTTTTTCAAGAATCTCAATTCTTTTAGCAAACTTCAAATTCAGATCAAAACTATGGGAATCCATCTAGAAGAAAAATAAATAAATTAACGTTGGAGAGATGAATAAACAACCACCCAAAAAAGCACTAAACAAGGATTTAAAATGGTAAATTAGTGCATCCTGCTCTGATGCCAATTTGTTAAGAGATGGAATCAACGGAATAAACTCTTTGAAAAATCAGGATCACATGATAATTTGGTGTAACCTTATCTGATACCAGTTTGTAAAGGGGTAAGAATTCTCTGACATTACGTGAAAGAGTGAAAGACTTTGATACCACTATGAGAATGTGGAAATAAATGTGCTCAACAAGGATGGTCACAAACAAGAATTTTAATTTTTATCATAATCAATTTTATCTTTTTAACCTAAACATACATCTATGTGATAAAACAAATAAAGAAAACCAAGCATTCAATAAAAGCAAAGTTTCAGGAAAAATCCCTTTCGGGCAAAACTTTTATTGAACACTTTAAAAATCTACAAGACTATCTACTTACAGACTACTTGATACCAGCCATAAGTATAATGCGTAGTGTCTTCATTGAATCTCCAAAGAATACTACTCAGTGAGGAGAAGTCCACACGTGACCTTCCATGCTCAGTATCCATTGATCATCCTTTATCGTTAACAGTGAGTTCCCTCAATAAATACAATGGTCAGCTATGGAGATGCCATCTCCAAAAAGGTTTATGCAAGATACTAAAACCGTCGAAGGTTTAAACAAATTCACGAGAACAATTCTCACGATGTATGTTGTGAATTTAAAGTGTTTTAAAACACTAAACAAACAAGAACTTTTGCAAAATATATTCAGAAATGGATCTGGCAAAAGTCTCAAAAATCTGAATACGAAATAGGGCGTTCAAAATTTTCGAAGCAGTGATGCATTCCAACGAATTTTGAGGCTCAATCGAACGAGACACGCAACTCGTTATAACGGAACACATTCGTGTTTAAACGAGAAGGCATCTCATTTGAATAGGATTCAAAAGAACTTTTGACGAGTCAAAACAATACGCCCTCAATCGATGCTCATTAGGTAAAAACTTCAAACAACCCTTGTAACAAAATACCCTTTTCACTTGAACGAGATATAGATCTCATTTGAATGAGGACTAAAATAAAAAATTAATTTTCTTTCTTAAAATTAAAAAAATCCGTTCGTTTTTAAAAATAAACATCCCAAAAATAAAGTTTCTGAATTAACTTAAACACTAAATTTCTTTATACATTTGTGAGATGTCAGGAAATATCGAGTTTTGATGTCGGTTTTCCATGATGACACGTGACGATTTGTAACATGATACACCAAACTAGCCTAAAATAATACAAGGTTTATACTATGAGCAATATCAAATATTACGCTGTTTTAAATTGAAACTTCCCTACACACACTAATTTAAAATAAGATCATGCACACACACACACACACACACACACACACACACACACACACACACACATATATATATATATATATATATATACCTGAAAGACATTGCTATGCTTGATCAAAGGAGGGTGGGTCACGACCTCTCCAAGTCTTTTTCAAGTCGTTACATTAATCTATGCTTTTAATTAAGAGAATATTGTTACATTAAAGTCTTTTCAAAGCCATTACAAATTTTTCACAAAAACTGTAGTGAAAATTATTATAATAATAGTTTTCCAAACTATTATAATAATTTTAATATTATAATAATTTTAAAAATTGTTATAATGAAAATTTCAATACAAGTTACAATAATGTTGTTTCAATTATCAATAATGAAGAATTTGCACCAAAACCGATGTCTTTTGGTGATTACTTGCAAATTAATTAAAATATAAGAATTGAAAATCATTCTTGTAAAACTATAAATATGATATATTTGGAACCATATAGCGAATTGAAGGATTTTGATTAATGATTGACATCTTTGGACCAAAATGTATCCCTAAAGACCTAAAGCTTAAACGAAATTGAAGCTTCTCTCAAGGATCTACTTCCAATTCTAGAAATGCTAAGAAATAACGAAATTATTGAATTTGAAGCACCTTTAAATGAATTGAACTATTTTTTCAAAAATACGACGGAGTTGGAAATATCAATTCCATCTCAAATATTTTTAGAAGATCAATTTGTTAAAAGTGATTATAATTCTTGCAAAATTTAACCCGTGCTTGAGGAATTTGTAGAAATTGAATTTCTTTCGTCACCATTGTTTATAACCATTATCCAACGATTAGGCAATCACAAGAATTAGATGAAGGTTTTGATGATTTTGATCCGAATTTTGCCGAGGAATGAGTACTTGATATGTTTTCTTTGATGTAAATTTTTTCAGCATGCCATCTAGCCCCCACTTAATTTGAAAAATCCCGAGGAGATCATGTTGATTTTCTTAGAACTAATTTGATTTTACAACTGAGAGAAACCACGCTTATTCTTATCGATTGTGCCCACCCTATTACATCCAAACCACCCATCGCCCAAAAATAACTTTTATTCCAAAATTTGTGATGTCTCATTTTTTTCTGTCCAAGTCATGTCCCCCATTTCATAAACGGAACTCCAATTTTCTTGGAGGCCTGAAAACTGTGGGAGTCTACCAATAGTCCCAGAAAATCAACATGTTTTCTTGTAGACCCCCAAAAATTTCATCTTCTAGTTTATGTTAAATTAGAAGATGATTTTTTTAAATAATTTATTATATATATATATATACTAGTAGTGACCCGTTCAATGCACGAGCAAGTGTAACACATTTTGAAATATTTTATTCAAATATATAAATTAAAATGTAATTATTATCTGTATTTTAAAATAATATAGTAGCCGTGGCCACGAGCATGTAAATATAAGTAGTGTGGTGAATAAAGAGTATGACTTTAAATGAGTAAGAAGAAATGAATGGTAAGAACCATAATATCATAGAACGAACCATAGTCAGAAAATCCAAGTTAGAAAAAAACTACATTGCAAAGTGAATTTTAAAATGAAGTAGTCCTTAATATGGGCGACAAGTACTTTTTGCAGAAATGACAACGATATTCATTGTCTTTGAGCCACTCTAAATATGGATTTTTAGCGCACTCGTAGTGGGTAAATCCATATTTCTTGAACACATCATCCTGAAATTCCCACGTCTTGTTATATACGCATCCAGCGAGTTGCGAGATGAAAACTGCAATCTGGTATGTCATAGAAAGTCGAGAATACATTAGTAGATTTTAATGAGAATTAAATATTAATGCACTTTATATTATAACAAATGTTATAAAATGTGTACACTACATTCCTCATTCTTCGTGAGAGGGAGTGTATCAGTCTATTTTATAGATTTAGGAATGAATAAAATAAGTTAGATTTTTCACATTTAATAAAATCTAATGGTAAATAAAATATGAACTCAATATTATTTCACTACACACCTTAGCAGATCATAAATTAACCTTCACCCCCTGATTTTGCAGGAAATGAATCTACAATCAAATTTATAGTCATTTTTTAGATGATAATTATGAAATAATTTGTGTTAAGTAATAATAAATATGTCGTTTAAGACTTACAGTGTTTACAAGGTCCAAGTCGATCTACATTGTAGATAAAAAAATGTTATATGAACGACATGCGGGTAATAAATAGCAATATGTGAATGCATGTAAAGTTTGACTACCTGTCCATAAACTATTATGTAATTTTTCTTTATGTTCTTCATCACGAAACCTTGTAAAAAGGAAAAATAAAAATGAAATTAGTTGCAGTAATTATTGTAAAAATATGTTCATAGGTTATAAGAACATTGTTATTGATTAGTTAGTTACGAAAGAAAACGTTTTTACCAAAGATAATATTTGAAAAATACAAATATAAGCATAAATTATAATAGTTTTGTAATAAACATTGACAATAAATGCTTATTTGTATACAATCTAAAGAATAGTACTCGTTATGTATGTATTGTTTGACAATACTTTTGTATAACCATACCGTGTTAGTACGTAAGAATCACTGGATGATACGTTATTTGTATGTTTTCTCATTTTTTAATCCTCCTAAATTTTAAAAGCTTTCAGGCATATGACGTCCTCTTCTATGTCCGTTAAATAGTTGGCTAATTCCTAAATAGTTAATGACTTTTTTCATCACTCTGTCTTGGATAGTTTTTAGTGGCCATGTCTATGGAAGAGTGTTTACTATAGCGTATATTAGAATATCAGTTTGTGGGGAGAAACCCTTTTTCTACAGTTCACCTTGTATTTGGTTTTTTCATAAATATGGAGACTAATGAACAAATATGGATCTATTTCTCCTTATTCGAACTATATCCATAACGGATTGATATCTCTCTTATCCTCCTCTAGCAGTTTAATCAGTATACCTAAATCACTTGGATTATTTTATTGAAGAATACTATTCGTTGTAGTCTTTCGCGATGGTGGTAGTGCGTCTATTATTTTATCCATAATTAGCTGTTCAAACACGAATCGTCCGAAAGCCTGTATTTTGTGAACCAATTCAACTATTTTTTTTGCGTGCTTATGAAAAAAGTTCCCTCTACTACTATCTTATAGTTATAGAATTCGTTTTTCGTAATTAGAAGATCGTAAAATTGCAGTGGCTACCTATTAATCGGTGGTTGTTCCATAATAACCTGTGAAGAGTATAAGAGGAGTCTTTATAATTGGAGGACTCGATATACTAATGATTCATGTAACATTGCACGTCAAAGTATTTAAAGGATACAAAATTTTAAGTTGACAATGAATCAACATGTGTTTTGAAAAGAAAAAAAACAACTTGAAATTAAAAAAGTATAGGAAATGCAGTAGTAATTTTAATAGATTTTTCATAGCAATACATTCACATTTGTTCAATAACAAACTTTTTTATGTTGAAATTCTATTGAAAACTTCTTTGTACATAATGTTTTTTATAAAATCTGCAAGAACTTCTTGTGGATTCTTTATGAAAATCTTCAATCTTGTTGGAGAACTAAGTCTGGATAAGGCTATGTACAATTGCCCGTGAGAAAACAACGGGTTTGGTAAATAAAGGCCAACATGACGGAGAGTTTGACCTTGAATTTTGTTGATAGTCATAGTAAAAGCCAACTTTATTGGAAATTGTCGTTGTTTCATCATGAAGGGTGAACTACCAACTGTAGGTGATATGTTTACAAGGTTAATGAACACAACTTCACCGATCATAGACCCCGTAAACACCTTAGCTTCTATGACCTTTTCCCCCATCTTGGTGAGCAGTTATCGAGTTCCATTGCACAACCGTAAAGATTGGTTAAGGTTTAGTAGGATAATTATATGAGCACCAACTTTGAGATGAAATATATGATTTGGAAGCTTGGGGAATTGTAATGAAATAAGAAACTCGGGAGGATACATGGCGGGGTCAGTACCATCCTCTTTCGAAAGACATAATTTGTCCGAGCTATTATATACTTTAAGTGATCCAGGAAGCATTGACATCATAATGAAGCTCAACTCATCCACATCTTAATTTTTGGGGGCCGTAATTCCATGCTCGTTCAGGTCTGTTAGATCATTAAACTTTTTATAAAGATCGGGATATGTTTTCAAAATTAATTCTCTTAGTCCCGTTTCACTATTTTTTACGAGAAATTGTTCGGGGATTTGTTTACAATTTAGCTCAATGTCTATACCGAACATTTTTGAAGGCACATTTCCTTCGCCAACCAGTTCAATCCATTATGTGAAATTGGGTAGAGTTTGTTATGATTCGCCATCAACGAAGTTCGACGAGACACACATATTTTTCTTAAGGTGAAAAAGTTTACAAAGCTTTCAAATCGATGACCTTGCAACGAAGACCGAATAATATGTTCACATCCACATCTGGGTAGAACTGGCAATATTTGTTTGAAATCAAGACTTAGCACAAATAATTTACCACCAAATGGTCGATCGACAGATAAGTTAACTATATTTTTTGAAATATCTTTAAATGTACAGTTGACTGCCTCGAAAGAAGAAATACATATCATTGGCGCCTCATCCCAAATGATAAATGACATTTCTTGTATCAAAGATGCCCAATCCGTCCTCAAACTGTAATACCCCGTATTTTTAATGACTTTTGAAATGGGATTAATTAGAATTAATTGTGTTATAATTGGAAATTAATCCAGATTTAAATATTGGTCGAGAATAAAGTAATATGTGATTTATGTTGAATATTACTTAGTGATTAAAGTAATATATATGATTAGGACTTTATAAAAAAATTATCGCAAATTATGTGTATGACAATTATGGTAATTAAGTCGGGACACACATTTGAGTTGTGTCGGGATTTATAATTTCATGAACTAAAAGTGAATTATTTTTATCTCATCTGAATGGTTGTTTTGACTATGCTAAAGTGTCCGGAATGGTTCAAATAGTCAAAAAAGTCTAATTGGCTGTTTGATTTGGGTCTCGGGGCACTTTGGAACCGAAAGGACACCCCAGAGTGGTATTTCGGTCATTTTACAAGGAAGGTGAATAGTAACTACGGAAATATGAGTTTATTTTATAAGTAAAGAGATTAGAGAGCTTAGGTTCATTCACCAAAAATAAGAGGAAAAGGTTTAGGGGAGATTGAGAGACTCTCTATGGGAGAAGAAGAGACTTTTCTAGGAAACCAAAGGACAACCACCTTGCACCACCAAGAGCCACCACCACCACTACCGGAAGTTGACCAGAAAAAGAGAGAACCACCAGTAGAGTATCATTCCCAAAGGATCAGACCTAGAATATAAAGGCAATGGATTAATTATTCCAATCTTAGCTTATATATTATCCATATTAGGATAGCTAGAAAAATTCTGAAAAGTTACATGAACAAAGATACTTTGGTGATACTTTTTAAATGGATCTTTGAAATGGATATTATCTAGGAGTGATCTCTTTTGATTATAGAATAAAATTCATGAAATTTTATATCATCTTGTGAAGAAATCAGGGATTTACACTATTAATGATGATAAAGTCAAAAATTAGAGTTCTTGAGAATAATATGGAATTTGAGTAATTTAAAAAAAAAATAGGATTGAGTCCCATGATTTTATTCATAATAAATGAGGAATATCCCCTCATTGATGGCTTACATCAGAGAGAGATATTGCGAGCTCCTAAAGTGGAGAGAGTCTCTAATATATCAATACAAAATTTAGATTTCAAACCAATAAAAGGAAAATTTCTAAACGCCATTTTAATATCCCCACAAATATGAAAGAGGATGTAATTTTCTTTTATTTGCACGCCCTCAAACATGCATTTATTTCTCGCACACCATAAATTCCAACAAATGAAACCAAGAATAATCCGACATAGAATGCTTTTAATCTTATCCCCTTTTGAATTGATCCACCATTTCATCAAATTGCCACTAAAGTTTGAGGGAGCAATCTGCAAGCGAGGAATGTTGTGAAGTCGACGCCAAATAGATTGTGCAAGAGGACTCTGACAAAATAGATGATTTGTATCCTCCTCAGAAGCCACCATACAACATCTACATTTCGACACAAATGGTATATGGATTCTATTGATATTCTCGTCTATGAAAATCCCTTTGTGAAGGAGACGCCACATAAATATATATATTTTTTGAGAAATCCTCTTGTCCCATATTAATTAAAAGGATCATTGAATACATCCAATATCTCTCACCAAGTGCCAAGCTGAATCCATTGAAAAATTTCCATTTTGCTCCAGAGCCCATTTCCTGGTATTAAATTCAAAGTTTCTCGAAAATTCATCCCAAACACTTTGCATTATTTTCTACACATGTGATGACACCGATATAGGACCTCTAAAATTTTGTGCCTCTAATTTTTTATATTTAGTATGCATGAATCGGGACCATAATGAGTTTGAATTGAAAATTTTCCACCACAAATTATGAGCATGGGCAAAGGATAAATCAGTCATGGATCTAATATTAATACCACCTTCATCCTTTCCATCGTACCCATTGATATTTCATCTTATCTTCTTATTTTCCCCATATAAATCGAGCAAGTAATTAATCAATATGATTGAGAACATTTACCAGGGGTTTTATTACCACCAGAAGATGAAGATGCATGGATTCTACCATGAATTTTATTAGAGTCACTCTCCCAGCCTGTGATATGTTTTGATGATTCCAATAATTAAGCTTCCCAACCAGTTTGTTAATAAACGAAGAAAAATATTCTTTCTTTTTCCTGCCTGCAAATAAAGGAATTCCCAAGTACATGATGGGAAGATATTTTCATTTGAAACCAGTGATATTTTCTACTATTTTCTTCGTACCATATGACTCATTCCTCGGAAGGTAGAAAGATGATTTGCTACAATTTACCACTTGGCCCGACTCCACTTCCACTTCATATGTATCCATGAAATACTTTAAACCGTGTTTGTCACCATTAGCAAATATGATAGTGTCATATGCAAAAGAAAGACAAGAAATAATGGGACAACCCCTTGTTAGAGCTAAATGAGTCATTTTTCCACATTCCATCAATTTATGGATGCCCCGATTCAAAACTTCCGAAGCAATCATAAAAAGAGCCGACGATAGAGGATCTCCTTTCCTCATTCCATTCTTAGATTTAAAGAACCCACGGGCCTTCCCATTCACAACTATAGAATACTAATAATTTGAAATTAGACGCCAAATTAAATCGATCTCTAGTTCTGAGAAGCCAAACCTCCTAAGCGTTTTGATGATGAATAACCATAATATCCATTCATAATCATTAGACATATTCAGTTTGATAATAAGGTTTGAGCCCCACACCTTCTTTTTAAAAGATGAAATCATATCTTGAGCTAACATGATATTTTCCAATAGAGTACGACCCTTGATAAAACCTGATTGAGATGGCGAAATAAGTTTTGGTAACAAAAGACCTACTCTTTTCGCAAAAATTTTTGAAATGATTTACAGAGACTAATATGACGAAGATCTCCATAATTTTTAGGAGTGTCAATTTTAGGGATTAGAACCACGTTAGTTGAGGTCCAACTGACTCGAAGTTCTTCCCCGACAAAAAAAGATCCTGTTGCTTTGTGAAGATCATTTTTGATAATTTTCCAGAAAGTAGAAAAAAATGTACCGTTAAATCCCTCTAGACCTGCTGTCCCATTTTTATTCATATCACGAATAACCGCGTGAATCTTTCCCATAGCTGGAATAACACTGATATTATTATTTTCAGATTCTGTGACACTCTCAGGGATGCAGTACCAAATATCATATAAGCAGTCGTGTTGGTTACTGCCCGCGATATTAAAGTCTGCCATAGCTAGAATTTGAGTAAATTGATTCATGTTAACGATGTTTATATGATTTTGGATAGGTTAGAACTTATCCATATATGATTTGAGTATCATGAGATTAAATTGGGAATCATTTGGTGAAGAAAAATTGGGGTTTATATGATGTTCATGGATTAATATAAAAATGAGTTTTTCTTGAAACAGTATGCTTTTAATCCAAACTCTTGATGATTCTAGGTTGCTTAGATCAATAGGAATCATTTACACATGTTTCTACATCATGTGGTATGAATTATAATAAATTTGGGATGTTAAAATAGAGTTTTGATTGATGAAAAATATGTAACCCGTAAAATAAAAGTTGTAGAATCTTGGCTGATATCTGGGTGATCGATCGATCGACCCAGGACCATTGATTGATCGGCCTCCCCAGAAAAGATGAAGTTATTTCTTTTTAAATTTTTATTTAACCCCAAAACTTTTAGCAATCTTTTGTGATTATTATTTGAGCATATTGAGACTTAGAGAAGGGCAGTAGGTCATTGGAAAGACCCGAAAAATATTATTTTTGGGATTTTTGAATTAGGGGAAATCAACGAGTGTTAATTAATCGAGTTATTATCGAGGCTTGTGTTACTTGGGATTTAAATTGGATAAATGATAATTTAAGGTTGGGACCAATAGTAAGAGAGTTATTAATTACCTTTATAACCTTAGGAATAGGTGGGACTAACCCAAAGAGATAAAATAAAGGGTTAATAAGGAATTAAAGGTTATCAAAAATTAAACCAAATTAAGGATGAGTGTTATTCATAGAATGTTGAAAGTTGTGATGAAAATGACAAGTAGGGTGAAGACACTTGCCTACTGAATGAGGTTGAGGAATACTTATTTAATCTTAGAATAAATAAGTAAAGTCATAATCTTTAATATGTAGGATTTGATAGATAAAAATACTACGTATGAGAATTATCATATGGTTGTGTGAATGCCTTATGGATGTTATATTTATATAGGTGTGATGAATACCTATAATATTATTTGTATGTATGACATAACTACTCTGTTTGCTATTGGGGTGGAGGTTTGGCATTGTGGATGGTCTTATCTTTGTGCGTCCAATTGGGAGGGATTTTAGATTCGTACCCTGAGCATAGGACCTTGGACACGTTCTATCGGTGTATGTTGATAGTTTCGACGGTTGAAAGGGAATGTAGGTATGTACGTAACCCATTTGGCTTGGAAGTATACTCGCATCTAATATGTTTGTATTATGTTATATGATTTATGAGAGACACCGAACAATAGTCCTCTATACAGTGACATGATGTATCAAAACATGATAGCAGAGTATGCATGCACTGCAGCTGTGACTGGGAAGGTGTTGTATTAGTATATATATGATTAGTGTGATATTATATATATATATATATATATATATATATATATATATATATATATATATATATATATATATATATATATATGGTGATGTAATCTACTGTGTGACATTGTAGATATAGAGATGTAATCTTCTGTATGAAATTGTACATTAAAAGTATAAACTGTGATTTAATCTACTGTGTAATGTTGTAGATAGAAGTATATAATGAAATATGAATTTAATTAAGTAATTGAACACTTAATTCCAAGGTTGTAACAAGACTAGTTCATATTAAAGGGAAATGAATATGAATAATTATATTACGTATGGTATGGGACATACGTGTTTATGATATGGGTTAGAATTATGTGGTGGAAACTAGTTAGGAGGGAACCTTAACTAGGAAGATAATAAGATACGATTGGAGCACACTCTAGATAAGAGGTGAGAATTCTCAAGAGAGGGCTCGAGAAACTAACATGTACATAATAAATTCTTAGTTGCAATTGTTAAGCACTTTCTATTTTTAAAATCTTTTACAATCGGGCTCTAACCCGTTTTCTTGCATATTCTCTTCTCAACTATATCTTGTACATCGGGTATCCAGCAGCAGGGATGCACAACGTAGATTATGGATGGTCCGATGGATTATATCTACTAGTAGAGATGTGGATTTTGTTTAAACCCTTCCTTTCTATTCATTCACTCATCTGTAGCGTCTACTTCATTTAGAGCATGTCGCTCAGGGTTTTAGAGGTTGTAATTATTTATGTGAGCATTGTGGATATCCGTTTTATTTTGTGTAAATGTTATAATTTAACTGGAGAGTTATTCCGGTCACATTTATTCTTGTTGTAGTTAATTCAGTTGTGATGTGTTATTGCATATTATTATTCCGTATCGTGGAATGGTTTTAATTAAATTAAATGGAAAAAGTTTTTGACACTTAGCTTAATTAACTATTGGTGATTAATAAAGAAATTGTTTTCGACAGTGATGCTGAGAATGAACCAACTGGATATTCTGATTTAATTAAATAAATGACTGATCACCCGATATTTAATTAAGCGGGTTGTTACAGTATATTTTTGGGAATAAAATAAAATTTAATAGGGATTAATTTAATTCAGTGAAATTAATTAATCAAGGTTGTGAGCAATTAGTCTCAGTATTATTTATAAATTTTAGAGTTGGACTTTAATGATTTGGAATAAATAAAAAGGGATTTCATTTTAAATAAAAAGTATTATATGTGTGTCAAGTCACAATTTAAATATATTTTTGTGTAAAAATGTTCAGCACACACTTTGAGAGGTATTAAAGGTTCGTTCATTCATTCTAGACCTTTAGGAATGGTCCTGGGTATGTATATATGTGTTGGGTAATTATCGGACTAATTAGATATTATTTTTGGGCTCATTTAGGGGTCCAAAGTTAGCGGCTAAATCTCAACTAGATAATTGAAGACCAATCTCATTTATTAAGTATTTAACCACCGATTAGGATTTACATCCAAGGACCTTATGAACACCCACCCAAGAAGAGGAGGAAGAACCACCCCAAGAGGAAGAAAAAATTAGGTTCTCCATATTTTCAGGTAAGGCTTATCTTGCCATTCTTATTCAAATTGTACTATTCTTGTATTAATGTTGATTACATTCTTAGAATAAGATTTAGTCATGTGTTGGGACTGCATATCTAGAGACCCTTTGATTGATGTAGAAATTGATGATAATCGTATGATCCATAGTTAGATCCATAGACCTCTTATTAAATCTATATCTGTGTGTTTTGAATTGATGATTCGATGAGGAAACCTATTGTATAACCCTTCAAATAAATCTGGAAATCATTGTTCTAGATTAAGATGAAATCTAGAATTTTCGTGTTCATAGGTTCTTGAAAGATCTTGATGATTTGATATAAATCTTGGAAAAAATTTGATGTTTAAAAATATTTAGAATGACCCTTTGATCTTTTAGATACTTCATCCATATCACGTTTCAAGTTGTTGATTTATTATTGGGATCTGGTTTGAGAAGTTTTGGGTTGAAGAATCGCGTCATGAGAAAACAGCAGACCAGAGCAAAATTGGTATGTGCGAACCGGTTCGGCTCCAAATGCCATCCACTTCGGGGGGTCCTGCTTGTAGAATTTTTCGTTACGATCGTGTGGGTGAGTGGATTGTAGAATAAGTCTCTATACCCTTTTTAAATTAGTTATTATTTTTCTACAAAAGAGTGTGTGAAACCCTTTTTGTCCAACTGAGGTATAGAGACTTATTCTAAGATATTAATGATAATGTTATGAACTTATATACATCGTTAAATCGGGATGGGTTGATGTTATAGTAGTGCATGCATGATGACTTGAAATACAAGTAAATATATAAAGGAAACGATTTATGTAGAACACTTGAATAACGTCATACGGAATATATATATTAAAAGGCAGGGATATGCCTAGATGACGCGGAGATTTTTTTAGGGGCACATAGATGGTAAGATACAATGAGACTTTTATAATTAATTTAAGGTAAGTTTGAATAAAAGAAATACTTATTAGAGATAAGTCAAACGCTTGAGAATGGAACTAATGATTAGTTCCCTTAAATTACTAATGTATGAAGATACTGAGTAGAAGTGCACCCTAAGCTTAGTGGGTTATGTTTAAATGGGTAATATCGATCATAATAGTAGTTAGAGTGAAACTACCAATAGATATTAGGGGATTCCTTATATGTAATATAAACCTTATCGAAAAGGTAACCGATAGAGAATAATTATTAATAATCTGGAATGATTTAGGAATAAGTCAAGAGGAGAACATGCTAAAATCATTAATTGTATTAATAAGGTTAGTGTGGGAATAACTATACCTATAGTTGTGCTGGTTAGGGTAGTTTGGGAATAACTATACCTATAATGATTTGGGAAGGATAGTTTGGGTATAACTGTACCTATAATGCTTTGAAAAGGTTAGTTTGGGAATAACTGTGCCTATATATCTAAAGGGAAATACATGATGAAGTAAATGTGATTTAAGGTCTAAAAGGCAATATATGAGACTTAACATTTAATCGAGAAGTAGTCGAAGGATAATGACTTAAAAATGAGTTATGTAATAATTGACTAGAATGTTATTGTTAAGCTAAGAAGGCTGTATTTTATATGAATTGAGATTTCCTTGGATTAAAGTAGGCATAGAGTAACTACTCATACATATTGGATGATAATTTGTACTTAGATATATTTTGTGTGGACATATTAATGTTTGTGGACTGTCCTATTGGCATAGGTGTTCATGCGTTCGAACCGGTTACCATACTCCGACACAAGTGGGCTTGACGATTGTGTAGGTCATATAGGTACTATGTTGAGGCGCCATCTATGAGAGGGTAGCTGTTGACATTGATCCAAACCGTTTCACTGCTGGGTATGGGCCGTGAGTGAGTATCTTGCTCAGGATCGCCCCCTACTTATGTGTGTTTTATGATGTTCGCTTAGGATAAGAGATTCTTCACGACTTACTAATAGAGTACATACGAGACACCAATGGTAGATGCCTTTGTGTGTCGCATATATATATATATATATATATATATATATATATATATATATATATATATATATATATATATATATATATAGAGAGAGAGAGAGAGAGAGAGAGAGAGAGAGAGATGGACATATATTTATTTATCTATTTACACATTATGGTATGCCTTATATGGGAATTTGCCCTCTTAGTCTAAAGATGTAGGCATTGCTTAATAATATTAAAGTCAGGTTAGTAAAATGATGTGGATAATTAAGGATGAAGATGAGTCCTAACGAATAATGTGGTTGACAATTATTAATGAGAATAATAATTGAGTATTCTAAGAAAGTAGACAACAATTAAAGATAATGAATAATGGGGTAGCCAATTATAAATAGGAATCATAATTTGATAATCTATGAGAATGAAACTTATAGTCTAAAGGGGTAGATGATAAGGAATTTGAATTAATTCATTAAATGATCTGAAGAGATAGACAAGGGTTACAAAATATTATGACGAAAGAATATGCACTGAGTTTACATAAATTGTGTAGTCAATATTATGAAATCTATACGGGGATTGGGGTGTCAGACATGAGTACCCACTTTTAGTTATTGCATAGCTAGATGGCTTATTATTTACATGACAAGTTAAATAATGGAAATTACAATTGGCATTTTGATTGAGGATACGAGTAGGACTGCTTCTAGAGGATAGGTGAGGTACTCGTTACATGTGAGTGTCTATGGAGAGACGTGAAGTATGAGTTAATAAAATTTACATATTTACTGGTGAAGAATCCTTGAAACTCCAGGGCCCTGACCCAAATTATAAATGTTCCCCCCCCCCAGGTATTCTTAATGATAGGGATAATAGGATTGACGATGGATGAGACTTGCAGTTGCATTGGATGTAGTGGATTTCGTTCTATTGATTATAGTATGGGTTGTACTTTAGCATTTTCCCATTTTATTTCATACTGGGATTTGTACGGGCATAAGCCCAAGTGTTTACTTATAGAAGTTGTACTTATCTTTACAATTTGGACTTTGTATGATGATTCAATTTTTATCATTCATGTATTAAATCAAATGTTTTATTCAAATGTTTCTATTCATTGTGGTTTTTGATATAAAAATAAAGAAAGTTTTGTTCCTTCAGTGCTGAGAATGGTATAAATTGTTGATAAGCCCCATCTTCGACGTATTGAGCCTGGCCAGCCTTTACGTGAGAAAATGGGGGTTGTTACAATTGGTACCAGAGCACGGTTCTATTGTCCTTAGGATCTGTGCTTGAGCTTGTCGCATTTTGTGTTGCATCCTTTGATGGAGAGACCTATAATTAGGAATTATTGCATTATTTAGGAATCTTTACCAACCATCTTGGTTATGGGTTAGTTTTGGAGAGAGAGACACAGGGACCTTCGTGTGGGTCACTTGCTAGAATTGCAAGAAGTTGGACAATCTAGTGCCTAGTAATTTAAGGGAATATATTTAGAAAATTTAAGGATATGGTAATGTACACTAATGCATCAGCGGAGGTTAGTTCGTGAAAACCAAGGTCCATAGCAAGATGGGCGTCAGATTATAGATACAATTATTTGGGAAAGAGAGACTAGTGATAGCATCGGTGGTAAATGATGTGTTTTTCCTTACTTTGGAGTTTGTGGGATATGTTTTATTTGACATTAGGACTTAGTGGTCACTTAGGTCTTGCTAATACCTTTAAAAGGATAGACTTTGTATTTGGGAGAGTGTTGAACATTGATCTGCCATGTGTGAGAAGGCACATTATTTCGTCGGTGCGTTGATACATGTAAATGTATCATGGGAGGCTTATCTTTATTTTAAGCCTATTTGTTAGCTATTTCAGAGTATGATATTTTTCCTGGGAATGGATTTATAGTTACTTGGAATATGTTAATTTTATGTGGACTGCTATGAGTTATGGTCATGGTTAAAAGACAAGATTGGTTAAAAATTGGTGTTCACCGTAGTCGTGAGGATTATTGTGAGAAATTTATTATAGGTGAGGCTAGTTTTGAAACCATGAATTTCAATGGGAACTTAGGTCATGTAACGACCTTTATAAATTTTAGTGTGCTTAGGGAAGCAACATGTGAGTGTGATTTAAAATTTTGAATAACTCAAGGAGGAACATGCGAGAGAATAAACTCAAAATTATGGGATAAATTGGGTTATGCTCATGTTAGATCAAGGGTCCTTTATGTAGGGGAATACATTGCGAGATAACGTGATGATATGATTTGGGAAAGTATTGGCTTAACAAGTATGGGCAACAAACTAGAAGTAAGGCTAGTGGACGCTTTGATTATTGAGATTTTACATGATCATGTTTAATGTTTAAATACCAATGTTGTCATTAGAAATGGTGATGGAAGACCTAATTAGAATAGGTATGCCTTTGGAGACTTAGAAATGACTAAGTTATCTATAGATTAAATATGAGCGAAAGATGTCCTACCTAGGTTGTAGTGATTTAAGCCTAAAGGAGTTTGGCATAAATCTTGTAAAGGATGAGTAGTTTCCTTAGAAATTTGATCATTTTGAAATGTTTTGGTTAACATGTTGATTCATGTTTGGTTTTAGGAAAATTGGGTCTTGGTGACCAACAAAGTTATGTAGTACTATTTTCTTAAGTGTGATGAGACCTTGGTTGACAACTGGCACAAATTAGAATTTAAATGATTTATGTAAACGTCTGTTTTTATGATTCTCTTTTTAGTCTGGGGCCTATGGATCTCAATAACTAATTAAGTCGTATAGTAATGCATCGGGAGGGTTCCTTGTTGGGATTTCGCTTGCGAGATGTCCCACGCACGAAATTGGCAAAAGTCATGAGTTGAAGGAAATTGAATGCTAAGTTGATTATTTTCTTATTGCATATACATATGTGGTGGTATACTTTATGTATGGTTATGCTGAGTGTGAATAATACAAATTAGATGTATATACGTCATCCATATCTGTTAATGGTATGTGTGTGTGTATGCATGTAATGTGAAATATATGGGTGCCTCAGTTATGTTATGATAGGGGTAGATGATCCTTTTCATTATCTTATAGGATATTATAGACATCACATTCTATTACCCCCTAAGTCTCTCCTTAGGTCCTTATCACATCCTCATTTCACTACAAACCATAGGTCATACTTCGAGTACCAATCTAGAGTCCATCAGGCACTCCTAGGCCCCGTTTGACTCTGATGAACTCTATCGTTCAAACAAAAGCTCTTTGAATCTTTAAAGGGATCCAAATACCCTTTCCAAAAGTCTTCCCCATGCACGAATAGGCATAACGGTTTGGACGAACGAACCATTTTACTACTGAGAATGAATCTATAGGCCATCAGGCACTCCCGAGCCCTGATTTGAATCCAATCAACTTCATTGTCGGAGTGAAAGCTCTTTGAATATTCGAAGGAGGCTGAAACTCCTTTCTAATGGTCCACCCCATTTACAAAACAGCGTAACCGTTCGAACGAACGGTCAGTTTTCCCTCAAAAATCGATCTGGAGGCCATCGGGCGCTCCCAGGCTTCATTTGACTAAGGTCAAGTCTTTAGCTCGAATCAGACTGAATGAAACTCTGAAGGGAACTGAATACCCTTTTCAAAGGCAGCCACGTGCACAATTCTAACTTTTGGTATAGACTAGCAATGTGTTTTACTCCAAGAGGTCATCGAATGCTTCCAGGACCCGGTTGACCAAAGTCAAATTTCTGAACCGAGAGAAGCTGTTTGGAATGTCTAAGTACATCTCCTAACCTTTCCAATGCTCTGCCTTGCATGAGATTCTGACTTACCATGCGGACGAACGATTCATTTTCGTTCAATGATCTCCCGCCAAATGACTGACGTGCGCTTTCGAGCCACATTTGACCCAAAGTCAACTCCCAAACCTGGGAGTGGTCCCAAGGACTCTTTAAGGTCTCTAAATTAACTTTCAAATGGTATGACCCGTGTGCGATTCGGATTAATGGATGACGTTTTATGAACAGTTTTTCAGGAAAATCTGCAAGAGAATGCAAATTTATAGGTCCCGTCCCCTGCCTATTGGTAGTGTGTCAAGGGTTACCTGCCGATAGGCAGGACTAAGTCAATGCCGATCGGCACCACCTCCTACCCTATAAATAAAGGTCATGACCTCACTCCCAAAGCACACCTCACATCCATCTGCATCACTGATCTCAATAACATTCTATCGAAATTAGCGAATTCCTCCATATGAATTTCCATTCAAGCTTACATTCCCAAGATTTTCTTACCCAATTTGGCGCAATCACATTCTCTCTCATCTAATCTTCACCTCACATTCAAGGGAGTTCATCCAAGATCAAAGATCAAGCTTCAAAAAAGGTCCACCCCCTTTCTCTTTAAATTTCTTATTTTTTCATTAAATACATTAGATTCGTAATGTAGCTTTATTTTAGTTTATACACATTAACTTTTTACATTTTTATTAATATATTGCAGATACTTTATTTTTTTTACAAAAAATCCAAAACAAACAAAAAGACGGTTATGCCCGTAAATTTCGAATGGGATTACCCATCACACTTTTTAAAAACTAAAACCCTTTTTCTACACACGCACATATAATAAAATTTCGTTCGAATCTACGGGATAAACCCCACCCTTATGTCCCATGCGAACTACGTGAACTTTGATGCCTTTATTAGATACATAGGCATCTTGGATGAAAGCCCGAAATTCGAGTCCAATTTTCTGATTTTCTTAAATTCCCCATTTTCAAATCTATGCTTTTCTCACATTACTATACATATTATGTTTGTAATTCTTATTAGCATTTCATCCAACACATATTATCGTTTCATTATAACGATAAATCTCACGATAAATGCATAAATCATATTTTCTATATATTATTTTGGGAACATTCCTCTGAATGACCTCATTTTATATTTTCCATGGTATGAGTTGAACGATTCTGATCTCCATTATATATACACGCGCGCACATTTCATGGAGAAATAAAAGAAAACAATAAGACAATCCCATGAGAGACCGAAAGGTAGGGATGGGTGCATAACATCTTCCCCTTTAGTAACTTTGACCACTAACCTTCGAACTATTAGTTTTATATGCATATGTTTGTCTTTGATGTTGCTCTCTCGAGGAGGCAACATGTTCTTTTGCCTGTTTTATGCAAAATAGACTGGCGAGTCCATCTTTATACATTTACCACACACCGACGATGGCCAAAGCGTTCCTAAGTAAGGCATGAGACCTTTCAATCCCCTTTTTCCCCCAACCCTTTTGGGAAGAAAAGTAAAGGAACGACGTTTATCTTGATCGGGATGGTCACAGCGGCGACTCCGCTGGTGATGATTTTCATAAGAGGGCTAGACTCTGTTTGTATGGGTGTTTTGTTTTGCTTGTGTGTGTATGCACCCACCTATATGTACCTTTTTTCTTTCCTCTATTATTTCTTGCACAAATATATCTCATGCTTATATCACCACTCACTCACACATTTATAGATAATCTCCATGTACACTTAACACCATGTGCACCTAGGATCACTTATATCCACATGTTCCACACACCACTTAAAAATCCATGCTTAGGTGTCACTAACACACACCTCCACTTATCACACTTGTATATATCCATTCTTACTCACACTTAACACACACCACTTGTAGTTAAACCATGCTTAGGTTCACTACCACACACTCATTTTTAGATAGCTACACATCACTCACTCTCATATATCCATGCTTAGTATAGATTTATGTTTTATAATTGTACATTATCCCCTTGTCAGTATAATGCTCATCATGATAATAAAGATACTCTCTCCATGAGATAGTAATCAAGAGCCATGCATTTTGAACACTACATCACCAAAGAGCATTTATATTGACCAAATTTTACTCCCATATTAAGGGGGTCACTTTGTGATGGGCGCTGGTCCGTCAGGTCGCAGTTAGCCTAAGCGATATGACTCTCACCTTCTATTGGCCAAGGACATTAGACAAATATCAAACGGTTCCCCTCGTATCGTACCGCTTGATCTAAGTCATGACAGGAGGTATATCGCAAGGAATACATTCACGTATGACGAGTATATGGAATTTTCTCTCATACGTACTATCCCCATGAGGTATATAGTGAGGCAATTCAAGTACACTCAGGTATATAAATGGTTGTCCACACGTACTGGTTGCCCTCAAAAGCAAGACGTACATCATAGAAGTCATGACAAAATGGGGAATCCTTCCAATTAACCCATAAATTGTATACCCTCATATAGGCATCAAACCTAGGCCTCTCATATTTAGTTTGCTAATTTCTACCCGAAACTCTGCCGAAATGATGGGTCGGCGTGCTGCCCAAATTTTTGCGCAATTTTTAAAACGAGACCTTGCCCATTAGCCCGGTAAAATGTACATCCATGTTTTTCAAACACAATTTTCCCAGGCTCGGGTCTTGTACGACATTTCTTTTTTCATCTAGGTAAACCTAATACAAGTGAGAACACAATAAACATAATAATAATAATCACGTGACCCATATTTCGTCGTTTCCTTCTTTCTCTTCCGAAAAGGTGCAAAACACTTTTCGTTCTTTTATCAAAAATACCATAAAACATCTTCCTTATACCGAAAAATATTTTTCCTCCCTTTTACCCCAAAGCATATTGTCCTCTTCCTTTCCAAAAAATGTTAAAATCATTTTCCTTCGTTTTAAAAAATAATAGTTTTCCCTCTCTTTCAAAAATAAATTCGAATTTTTCTCTTTCTCAGGTCAATCGCATACCCTTGACCTAGCTCCCTATTAGCTTCGATCATCAGTCAAACCACCTCGAAGATCCATCAGTTCCCTCACCTCTTTCGAGTCAAGAATTCAATTTCATTTGCTTTCCATAGAGAGCACAAACCAAGTATCAAATATGCAACCGAATTTGATGACGGTCCTATCTCAGCTCACTACCAAGATTGACAACCTTCAAATCGAGGTTCATGAGATGTAATAAAATCAGGTCATTATTCCCAAAGATATCGAGGTCCTCTTCCCTCGCGCTATGGGTTCGCGTGAACTCGAGCCTATTTAGGTTCTCGGGGAATATCAGTACACTCCACATGCTCCTCCTTCTAATGGACCATACCCATCCCAACTCCCCATGTTGAATGTTGCCCAGCCAGGGGCTAACTTACCCGTGACCGTTGATCCAAAGCCAGAAGAATTGAATAATGTCAAAGAGGATGTCAAGATGTTGACCAAGAAATTAGATCAAGTCAGAATCTCTTGGAACTACATGGACTACACTCACATGTCTCCCTGTCCTAAAGAAAGGTTACCATAAAAATTCAAGGCGCACAACATTAAGAAGTTTGGAGGAAGTGGACCCCAAATTGTTCATCTCCGCAGTTATCACCGAGCCATGATTATCATAGGTGCCTTCGAGGAAATAATGACCCAAATGTTCCAACTAACTTTGAAAGACAATGCTCTTGACTAGTTTTTATCCCTTGAGGAGTCCATAATTCGTAGTTGGGAGGATGTTACCCACCAAATCATGTCATAGTACAAGTACAACGAAGAGTTGGAAGACACCCATCATGATTTACAACTACTAAAAAATAACCATGGGGAATCAGTTAGTAACTTCAGATCAAGGTGGAGAGATAAAGGAGACACCATGACTAAACGACCTTACGAAGAGGAACAAGTCAGCATTGTGAAGAAGAACTTTTTACCCGTGTACGAGTAATGATGGGAGGATAATATTACCCTCATTTTTTAGCCCCCCAAGAAGCAATAGTGGGTGTTAAAGAAAGTATTACCAAGACATAAGTTAAACCAAAGAAAGTGTCTGGACGGTTCACTCCGAGGAAGTATGAAAAGCCCGTTAGTACCACAGTCTCAACCATCAACAACATCTCTGAGTCTGCCACATCATGGGCACTAGAAAGTCGACCTAACCCAATCACAAAGGAATACACTGATCTTCGCATCCCCCCTCTCTAAGGTTTACCAGCCCCTCCTAAGCCAAAACCTTATCAATCCATTTTACCCTCGTCAGTTACAAAACCCACTTACTAAAAACTTTAAACCAGATGCCAAATGTGACTTTCATCAAACTACTGGCCATACCATCGACCAATGATTCCACCTTCAAAATATGATTCAAGTTCTAATTGATCGGGGTGTCATCATCCCACTAAGTAATACTAAACCAAACACTACCGATAATTCACTCCCAAATCATACAAATGCTATCTTCCTAGAAGAAGACCTAGAATTTGACCCATATACCTAGATCATACCAAGAAAATCACCCATCATACCCATATACTCTCCTAAAACTCTCCAAATGTGCCTGTATTTTCTCCTATACCCTACCAGCTTCGCCAATCAGGCCTTATCACTCCTTACTAGAGCATGAATCATTGTCCGTAGTCGTTATGGAGGTAAAGATATGGAATTATCAAAAGTATTGAACCAATTCCTAGATTTTGGGATAAAATTACCATCAGAAATTACCATTGACTGCCAGAGATTTTGTACACTATTCTTAGAAGCTCGAAAATGGGCTCGAGAGTCAGAAAATTGGGTGGTACCTACTGATGAAGTCAGTTTAGATGATGTTGTCCAGATCATATCTGACTTATTCTAGTAAATCGATGAAATTTAGAGTATGTCCAAGCTACTTGATGCTTTGAAATTATAAGGGTGCCTACTCTCTTCACTTCTACATCTCCCCGTCAAATGGGAGGATCTACACAAAGAGACTGTTAAGGTTGTGGTGTGTATTGATTTCTCGTGGAACCATAATGTCATTTCCATCGAATGGGGGATAAATTTGATAGTTTAGACAAAGAGCAAAGTCGAAAAAAGATTAGCCCAATAGTCATTATATGTGGGATGATATCATTTGAGGAGTTTCTAGGAAAAATCAATAAGGTGGCTGAACAATCCGAGATAGATGAGGAAATGGGGTTTCTATTTTTCCCCTCTTCGATGAACCATATGACTATATCCGGGAGGCATTACCAAGTTCCAAACTCACAATCATCATCGATCGATAAGGGAAAAGGTGTTGAGAATCTTCTTATGCTAGAAATGACCCTCGAGGAGAGTAAGATACTCGATCAGTTGAAGAAGACCCAGAATAATATCACTCTATGAGGACTCTTTATGTCTTCCTAGTTGTATAATAATGCCTTGATCAAACTACTCACAGGGCCCACAGTCCCCCCTTCAATCACAGCAGAAAAAGTAGTGAATCTAGTCGGATCGCTGACCTCAACCAGAATAATCTCTTTCTTCGAAGAAGAAATCCCCAAAATTGGGCCAAACCATAATTATGCTCTCAACATCACTGTCAAAGTCATGGAAAAGACCGTACCGCTCTCTCTTGTCGATAATGGATTAGCTCTTAATGTCTTTCCATTAAGGACCTTTAATTGTGTGGGACTGAAGGTGAGTGATCTTGCTCCAACCTCTACCTCCATATGTGCCTATAATAATACTCATCAAGATATGATGGTATCCATAAAGCTTACAATATAGGATGACCCTATAAATGTTGTTGAATTCCAAGTCATCGATATTCCAGTTTATTTTAATTTGTTGATCGAACAATCATGGCTCCATAGTATCAAGGGTGTGTCTTCTTCCCTTCATCAGAAACTAAAGTTCTTTGCCAATGGTCAAGTCATCACCATATTGGGTGAAAAATGATGCCTAGAACGCAAGCACATATAATTCGGTACTAGAGATACAACACGGGGAGAATGATATACTTTTATCAAGTTTTAGAGTTGAACCACTTCTACTTCCAGCAGGGGATGATTCCAGAGATAGGGTTTTGGAATATAATCCTTATGGCAATGTTGATGTGATTCATATGTTAAAAAATATGCACTTCATGCCCGAACTGGGGACATGACGACGATAGCAGGGGATACTTGAACCCATTGTGTTGAAGAAAGATTTCCTTCATTGCGGTTTGGGCTATTAACCATTAACATAAGAAATCAGAATGATCCTCAAGCCTTGACTGAAGAGAATGTTAGAAAGTTCTAAGACTATCTCAAGAGATTCATCAAATGGAAGATTCATCAAAGAGGGTGAATATTTCCCCTTTTACGGCTTTTTGGAACCGTGGTATGATCATGTGGATAAGAAGATGAAACCTGGAATGGAGATCTTGTTCCAAGACATTTACTCATGGGACAATCATTCCCAGGATCATGTGAGACCACTCATTAAGAAGACCATAGCCGATTCCAAAAATTTCAAGGAAAGTGACTCCGAGGATTCTTTTAACTTACAAACACTCGGGTTGACACTCTGCATAATCCATTCAAGCGCTACATCATCGGATCCATCCCACCTGATCAAAGATATTGATGCGCCTCTCCTCACCTAGCATGTTACACCTATTCCACCCGCTAATATTCAAGCCAACCCAGATGTTTCTCCTATTGCTTCGTGTTTTGTTGTTCCTCCTTAATATGATGTAATCAAGACCTCCTTTGATGAGGTTCTCAATGTTGTTTTTCCTATCAATAAAATAAATGAATATTTTGAGTATCTTGTTATGCCTTGCATTATTTGTCTTAATTCTAATCAAACTCTTGATGATGATGATTTCGAAAAAGAAAAATTCTTAACTGATCTAAATCAGGTTTATAACAAACAACATAACCTGGTTCAAGTTAATTAAGATGAAAATGTTGTTATTAATCTCGATTCTAGTAGCCAATTGCGCGAGATTAGGATAGGATCCACCCTTAACTATCATGAGCATGCGCAACTTGAGAAATAACTTAAGAAATTTGGGGATGTCTCCGCATGTTACTACGACGACATGCACGATATTGATCTTTAAATAACTCAACATGAGATTCTGATTCTCCCAGAATACAAATTGGTCAAATAAAAATTGTGAAAGCTCCAGATAAAATGGTCGCTCAAAGTTAAGGAAGAAGTAGTCAAATAGTTGAATGTGGGTTTCATTCGTGTGATCTAATATCCCAGATGGCTACCTAATATCGTACCCGTGCTAAAATCAAGAAGGAAAGTTTGCATATGTGTTGACTACTGAGACTTTGACAAGTCTTTTATGAAGGATGATTACCCACTACCCAATATAGACATAATTGTAGACAACACAACCAGTCATGCTCTTAATTCATTCATTGATGGATTTGATGGATATAACCAGATCAAGATGCACCCAGATCATCAAGAAAAAAATTTCATTCATCACCCCTTGGGGAATCTTTTACTACACCATTATGCTATTTGGTCTAAAAAATGTTGGGTCTACCTACCAGAGGGCTTCCACAACCATATTTCATGATATAATACACAAAGAAGTAGAGGTCTATATAGATGATATGATTATCAAGACTAAAATTAGAGAGGGTCATGTTCCCACCCTTCAGAAGTTCTTTGAGCGACTGTGACAACATCAAATGCGACTTAACCCACTTAAATATGTCTTCGGCGTCACCAAAAGGAAGATCTTGGGATTTATGGTAATTGAGAAAGGTATAGAAGAAGATCCTGCCAAGGTGAAAGCTATACTCGAGATGCCATCTCCCAAAATAGAGAAGGAAATTAGGGGATTCCTTGGAAAGTTATAGTATATCATCCGATTCATCAGCCAGTTGACTTCCATCTGTGAACCCAACCTCAAAATCCTCAGAAAGGATTCAACCAAGATTTAGAATGAAGCTTTCCAAGAAGCCTTTGACTGAATTAAGTATTACCCTAACCCAACCACTGGTACTTATGCCACCGTAGCCTGGTCTTACCCTACTCCTTTACCCAATCGTTGTTGACACTGTAGCTGGGGCTTTGCTAGCCTTGTACCTTGAAGAATCACGTAAAGAAAGATACATCTACTACGCCAGTTGTAAGTTCGGCGGGTATGAAGTTAACTACACAGCCTTAGAAAAACCATGTGTCGCCCTTGTTTGGGTCACCCAACAGTTACGGCACTACATCCTCACCTTTCATACCAAACTTTTAACCCTGATGGATCCTATCAAGTACCTACTCGAAAAACCTGCCCTATCCAGTCAAATTTCCTGATGGTTGATGATTTTATCTGAGTATGATATCGTGTATCTCACGTAGAAAGACATGAAAGGAAGAGCCATCTTTGACTACCTTGCTGACTACCCTATGGAAGAAGTCAGTGTCTGGATTTTTGAGTTCCTGTATGAGAATATCCTTTATACCTCCTGAGAAGACCTCCGCTGGAAAATGTTCTTTGATTGCGCCGCCAACAAGACAGGTTATGGCATTGGGATAATTCTAAATGCCCATGATGACTCTCACACTCCCATTGCCATTAAGCTAGATTTTCCCTACACCAATAACATGACTGAATACGAGGCATGCACAGTAGGCCTCCAAGTTGCTTTCAAGAAAAGAATTCGATATTTAGATGTCTATGGGGATTCAACCCTCATCATCGGTCAAATACTCAGAAGATGGAAAGTCAAAGAAGAGAAACTCTTATCTTTCCATTACCACTTAGAGGAACTAGCCTCCCAATTCAAAGATATCACCTTCCACTACCTGCCTTGAACAAAGAACAACTAGTCGATGCCCTTGCTACATTATCCTCCATAGTTGATATGCCCAAAGGAATAACAATGGCTATCTTCCTAGTCCAAAAACAATATAAACGAACCCACTTCTACCACATTGAGCTCATCACAAAAGAAGATCCTGGTATGGATGACTGCTCGTACCTTGATATTGGGTGCCTTTTAAAACATGGTAGGTACCCCCAAGGCTCTGACAAGAAAGACCAAACAACCCTCTACAAACTGGTTGCCCAGTATATTGTCTGTTATAAAGCACTATTTAAATAAAACTTCGATGGAACCCATTTACACTACTTATGAGGGGCTAACATTGAAGAGATGATGCCGAAAATCCACAGTGGGGAGTGCGGACGCCACATGAATGGAAAAATGCTTGCCAAGAAAATCATTCGACAGGGTTACTATTGGACTACCATGGTTCAAGATTGCATCACCTATGTTTGGAGATATCTCAAATGCCAATAATTTTCCAACCTTCAGCACTTGCCTCCACGATAATTGTACAATATGATTTATCCCTAATCGTTCTCCACATGGGGCATTGATCTCATAGTGAAGGTTACACCCAAAGCTTCTAACGGGCATGAGTTCATCCTAGTCACCATTGAATTCTTCACTAAATGGGTTGAATTCGAGCCATACACAGTTTTGAATGCCAAGAAGGTGGCCAAGTTCATCAAGAAAAATATCATCTGCAGATATGGAATCCCGCATGAGCCAGTGTTTGGTAACGGGTTGCATTTCAAAGAGACAATCACATAAATGGTCAACGAGTATGGATTCAGAGACATAAATCTTCCCCTGCCGACCCCAGACCAAGGATGTAGTTAAATCCACTAATAAGAACCTCAAATCCATTATCAGTAAGATGACCGAGAGTTGTCGAGGTTGTGCTAATTGAATCCGTTATGCCCTTTGGGCTACCTTAATTTAGTTTGAACCTCTACTGGAGCTACCCCTTACTCTCTAGTGTATCATATGGAGCCATTCTTACCCGTGGAACTATAAATCGCTTTGCTACGCGTCATGATTGAAAGCAAAGTCAACAAGGAAGACTGGCATCAGATCTGTATTGTCGAGATGTCACTCTTAGACTAAAGGAGGCTAAAAGCCCTATATCATATACAAGGGTACCATTGCTGGATAGAACGATCATTCAATAAGAGAGTCAAGGACTGCGGTGTCCAAGAAAGGGACTTTGCCCTTAAGGAAATTATGGAGCCTGTCTGGGACCCCAGAGGGAAATTCAAGCCCAATTAGAGCGCCAATAAAAACAATTCTTTATTTCCCTCTACTCAGAACTACGTGGGACCTGATCCTTTAAAAATATCTTTCACTTTCAAAAATGAAACTGTAAAAATCTTCAAACACCCCAGAGGTACGTAGGATGGTCATACGCTATACATAAGGAAGACCCCCTTCTTTCTCACAAAATGCTATTCTTTTCTTATCCCCGAGAACGTTAGTTCATTTTAACATATACATGAACAAAAGGATTATGTATGCCTTAGTGATTGGTATAGATAATTCAAATGAAAAACTAATCGAGCGGCACAAGTAGATAATCATAAACATTTTTATTTCATTTTTAAGACTTTTTTATTTCAATTGCATTGGCATAGGAGTCAAATAACTTCCCTTGCCAACCTACTCTACCCTAATAAAAGCCAAATAAAAAGGCCCCACTACACCTAAAAGAGTACTTCCAAAAAAAAGTAGAAACCAACAACTCCTAAAAACACCCCTTCCAGAATTATTACCACCGAATAACCAGATATATAACCAAACACCTATTGTAAAAGCTTTACAAATAAATACCCCATGGATCCTACCCGGAGCTACTAGAAGAGCCTGCCCCATCATCACTCACATAATGGGTCCCCAAACTAACCCTACCTTAATAGAGTGACGCATAAGTTCCATAGAACGATAAGACTGGACCAGCCTCGGAAAAACCACAATGCCTCCCTCCATGGTGTCAGATATAGCAAACCACCTTTGCCCAGTCTCCACAGTCATCATCTTGGAAACTACTTTTATCCACAACCACTTTATGTAATCCCCTGAAGTATGTCATACTCTTCTAATAGAGTGGGATGGATGGGTTTATGGTCGGCGATTCTCCTATAAATATCCTAGTTTTATGCGCATATGCTCTGTCAAGTCCTTTATAGGAAAAAAGTCCAGTGTCTGCAATATCATAATCTATTCCTAGCCAAATTGGCATAAAAGCTGCCAGGGAAAGTAGAAAGAGGTCTGCCCGAGGCCAATAAACCTAAGATACTGGTACTCCCCCAATTTATAATGGGAAGTTGTTCCCCCAACCAAGGCACTAATCATTGCAAGCCTCGATCCTCGTGCTCCATGAACTAATTTTCCCAGCTCTTAATGTCAACGCCTACACTAATGAAGTAGAGTGAAAAAAGTTTAGCACAGCTGAAAAAGGATAATCAGGTGGGACCACCATATGGAACCTCTCTGAATAGCATTACGGGACTACCACTTAGAAAGTCGGAACGACCTTCCTGCAAGGCGTCCAGACCGTTCAAAGTCTTTGCCAATATCATCGTCGTAGGATTGCGATGGTACGACATCCATGAAGAAATGGATGTGAGTTCTGGTTCAACTAATAATTCCCCAGTTACCAATAATAGTTTTGAAACCAAGCCCATAATAATGGCTCCAGTATAACCAGCATCACCAACATCTGGAAATGCACAGAATTCAGCATAGCAGAGAGAGAAATCATTCCTTCCGTGAACAATGACCTAGCCACCGAAGGCAATATATGGAGGAGGCCCACTAATAGTTCCCTAGGGGATCGGGAAAACTCAGGCATAGCTACTGAAACACTGGGAGTTGTCCCCAAAATAGTAGAGAACTCTTCATAGGTCGGACAGACCTCATCCAACCCAAAGCGAAAGACATGGTCTTCAGGGTATCATCATGTTCCACTCTATGGGTTGATTACGCTATAAATAGACTTGACACATGTTGAAAACTTCACAGTCAACATAAAGGAGCATATCACTTCCAAGGTTTTCAGGTAATTTTCAAATTCAACACTACTAGGGAGAGCCGTTTTGCAAAGTTTGCAAAGAATAATGTAAAATAGAAGGAATGTGAAAACCCTAAATATTTTGAAGGGAGACTTACCGCACCAAATACCTAGCAATTGAAGAAAATGCAATCAAAGTCCTGGATTGATTAGTCTAAACTGGCATGCCGATAGGCAAGATAGTGGTCATACCGATTGACAACCCCCTATTTTTGGAAATTTCCCTTTTTCTTTTTTTTGTCAAAACCAAAAAACTCAATAAAAATAATTTCCATTGTAAAAAAATTCTGAATTTTCTTCTCCTTATGCACTTTACTTGTCATGTTTTTGAAATAAATTCTCTCTCAAAATTGCTTTTTATGGTCTCAACAGCAAAGTAAAAAGAGCATGTGGATTAAGTCATTTAAAAAACAAAAATCAACGAAAACTTCATTTTATTTGTCATGTTACATTGATTTTGCAAGAAGAAATAAAGAAATACAACAAGACTCAGCCTGACCCACCTACATTTTTCCAACTCTCTCTTTCTCTCACTCTTACCTTCATCTGCAATCTCTCTCTCTCTAGGAGCCTCCTTCCCTATGGTGCGCTCTCTTCCTCCTGCGATGGGACGACGTACCTCCACTCCCTGAGGCAGAACCTTCCTCAGACGAGGTAGACTACACAAAGAAAGTAGGAACAGAAATCGCATCCCGAATGTGGGCAGTCGACGAAGCTATCCAATCCCAAATATCATTCATCTAGGTGGTTGATACTTGAATATGCTTTAAGAAAAATGAAAAAGAAAAGGCAAATCCATCAGTCTGAGGCAAAGAAAGAGATCAAAAAAGTTAGATAACAAAGAGATGAAAAATCAACTAGTGGCTGGAGAAATTCGTCAGTCAAGCCCCGCTCCTTTGGATCCATCGCATTAGGATGGTGCAGTAGACATACCAAACTTCCATTAGCCCGTCGGATATTATAAGAATGAGGGTCCAACTGCATAAAAGGAACCTCTAAGGTCGTCCTCGCACCACCTTCACTGTGGGAGAACCTCATTGGACGACTCGAACACGTATGGGGGAGAGGCATCACGTTATATCTGCTGAGCATCATCAACCAGCTCGACATATAGTCCAAATAATCAAATGTCATCGTTGTATCGGTGTGTGATGAGTAAGGCTCACCCATCATCATCGCTACTCACGTATCATCCACTATCTCCCTCACTAACCTCATGTACACCGGGGGCCTTATAGGTGGCACCATCACCTCCTCATCCACAACCTTCTAAATTACTCTCTTCTCGAGGTACCAAGAGTAACCAAACTCATGGCCATCCCCCAGGGATAAAAGGTCACCTATAATTTCCCCAATAAGGGAAGAGAAGATCAATATCGAAAAAGATCATAAAATAAAAATGATCTAAAAAAAGAAAGATGATTTATCTTCCCACTCGTCAGGACATTCAACACATGGCATATCGACTCGAGAGAGAGAGAGACTTCTTTGACTGACGGTTCGACTTCTGCCACCAATACATCCGATAAAAGTCCCCAATAGACTCGTCCTTCAAAGCTATTAATTGGGAATTAAACCCAATCACCTCATAGAACCACGTTTGCAAGGGACAAAAGGTGAGCAAATAAGAAATTGAGAATAAAATGCATAAAGGAAAATGCGCAAAATAAAGAATACCTCAAGAAGATACGTGGATCTAGTAAACGTTTGTCGGCAACACCAACTGAACGTATCAAGATAAGAATAAAGGGTCGTCAAGGTTAAGCTCCTCAGTCAAAAGGAGGAATGTTCGAGAACACCCTCAAAAATGGAAAAAAACATAAGTGGACGACATTGCCACTCATCACTACTAAGAACCCTCCCAATACCAGTAGAATAAATAAATGGCCATCTATCACACTTGTCTCCTATCCTCCTCCTCAATCCTCCGACTCGGTAATAAATCCCTCAAAAGATACAAACGAAGAGAGTCCCCAGAGACTACCCTCTCCGCATAACCCAACGCCACCGTCACTGCTTCCGGCATCACCCGCAAGGTCCTATTCACCATTTTAGGTCAAAATTGACATTGGTCATCGATCGTCACCTTTATTTGGTCAGAATTGACCTCAGTCCATGATCATCACCTCTGTTAGGTCATAATTGACCTCAACCCTTAGTCGTCACCTCTTTTAGGTCAGAATTGATCTCGGTCCTCAGTCGTTGTAGGACAAAATTTCCAATTGAGTCCGTTGTATGTTTATTTAACTTATTCCCAGAAGAAAACACGTTTAAGTCATATGTAGTATTTTTATTGTCACGATCCTACATAGACTATGATGTATTGAAGTTTATTGAAGACGTTGTAATAATTCTTAAAAGATTTATCATGCCGATTTTATGGTGCATATTTCGTCATCAAATCAAATTGCATTCTCTAATCACTCAGGTATGAATGCGTAATTTTAATAGGAGTCGGACTCGAAAATTATTAAAATTCTTTAAGGATATAATTTTATTAAATAAATGCTTTAAAATATTTTTAAAAGAGTTTTAAAAGGATTACACTTCGTTTTGTTATAAGATAAGGATGGATTAGAGTTATATAAAACGTAAACTCTACTGTTTCTAGTTTAAACAACATTAACTGTCATTCGAGAGAGATTCCACTGTCGTTCATAGGGCATGAATATGTCGTTTGGGTTCTATGCTAAGTCTTTCGAACAATTAACCTCCTCAAGAAAATTATTTAAGGCATGTTTTCCTCAGAATTTCGTAAGTGTGCAATCTGGAAAATGAGTATGTAGAGGGGGCTTAAAGGTAACCTTGAGATTAGAGAGAATACCCCCATTAACAATAGTGTCTGGGATTAAGACAGCGAGGCAGGTCAGCATGGTAGGTCAGTGAGGCAGGTCAGCGTGGTAGGTCAGCGAGGCAGGTCAGCGTGGCAGCTCAAGCATGGTAGCTCAGTGTAGCAACTCAAGCGTGGAAGCTCATACTTTAGCTTGTTATGTTACGTAGTCGCATTGTATCTTTGTTTATACTGACTATGAGCTATAACGACTATAATGATGTAATGAGTATAATGATTTTTTAGTGTGAGGTCGAACAGTACTCGCTAAAGACCAGTCTTGGCAGGGCCTGGGAGAGCTTTCATGCTCTATCGAACGACCTCGCCGTGGGAACTTAAGAGGGACTTGGTTTGGAGGATTGAGAAGTGAGGCACCATTTGAGCTTGTCCTGACCATCTTAGATATACCTGGTAAAACACCAAAAGACCTTGACCATGGAACCTTGGGCGAAGCAGCCTTGGGTTCCATCAGGTATTGAGTCAAACAACCCTCTACTTAATGTCACATATACTCTATGTGATGTCACTAGCCAGATAGGCAATGTCAAATCTGCACTTGAGTAAGCCACCGTGGTATTTGGGGCTGTCAAGTAGTTGGTGAGCCACCTCTGTGACGACAACCTCCTGACACACAATGGTTAGGCAAAAGGCATGTCTTGGCATTTAATATTTATGACGTGGCACTAACCAGTGCATCAGGCATTTAATATTTATGACATAAAGTATGCGGGATGTCTTTCACATGTATTAATGACTAAGTTACCTAGGGAGTGGTGTGGGGGCTATTTAAGGACCCCAACCACCCCTGGGGAGAGGATGTTCTTTTTGAGAGTTCAGAAGTCATTACTAGAGAGAATATATATCAGAGGGAGATTTATTACAAACTAGAGAGTTTACTCACCCACCATTATCATTTATGACGAAGCTTTAATACTTAACAGAGATCATTGTGGGTGGGTGGGGTGTTCGATTGCCTGCCAAGGTGTATCTAGGGTGCTTATTTTCTCTCTCCCTTTCAGGGAGTTTCTTCTAAGTTCATTATTATCTCTTGAGTTGTACACGAGAGACTTGTGAGTTCAAACTGAGTTTATCTTCTCTAAGTTGTGTTTGCGTGTCCTGCAGTTGGTCAATAGTGTTGCTGGTTAACTTATCGTTACTGTACTCAAAAGGGGTTACGCCTCCATGTAATCTAAAGTTTGGAAATTTAAAATTTGGAAATTTTTTTTGTCATCCTTAAAACACATTTTGAAAAAAAGGGGCCTACAAATTGGTATCAGAGGTAGAAACATATTTTTATTGTATTGATCCCTTATGTTTTTCCGGATGGATTTTGGAGGTTTTGAAGGGTTTATGCTCCTATTTTTTATGGCAGAAATTATGCTTATTGGAAAATGTGAATGAGAAGTTCTTTGAAATAAATTGATGAGCATGTGTGGTTAGAGGTAGAAAAGGGTTGGACTCCACCGGTTACACGAGAGGGTGAGTCCATTACACTAAAATCTGTTAATTCATGGATCAAAGATGAATATAGACTTAAACTTTACAACTCTAAGGTTTTGCACTTTATTTCCTCACATGTCATACCGGAAGAGTATAATAAAATCATGACTTGTGAAACTTCAAAAGAGGCTTGGGAAACACTTTCACTTACTCACGAGGGCACTAGCACGGTTAGGGCATCTAATCTACAAAACCTCACTACACAGTTTGAGATGATTAAGATGTTAGAAAGTGAGTCGCTTGAAGAGTTTTAGGCTAGGCCGTCTAACATTATTAACTCGTCATTTCACTTAGGAGAGATGATACCCGATAACCGTGTGATAAAGAAAATTTGAGATCATTGTCCAGTAGGTTTGATGCGAAAGTGACCATTTTAAACTCCTTAGGTGTTCTTGAATTGATGAAACTTGAAGAGATTATAGCTGACCTACAAACCTATGAACTCGATATGTTTACCTCTAAGCAAGTGAGAAAGAAATAAAATGGCATTACTTTGAAAGCCCGAAAAAAGGAGACCAAAGATTCGAATCACGATTCCAATTCCGATTTTGAGGTTGTCAGGTTGTCGCTTTATCAGCAAAGAAGTTCAAAAAGTTTCTTAAATTTAAAAAACAATCGAAAGAGGCCAAAAAGTTAGAGAAATTCAAGAACAACAAGGTAAAGTCCACCCTTAATGATAAGAGTGAAAAAATTAGTAGGGTTGAGTAGGATAAGTGTTTTGAGTATGAAGGGTGTGGTCTCAAAGTTGCCAAGTTCCCACTAGACTTAAGAAAGAGGGCAAGAAATAGATAGCTTGTAATGCCTCCATAAGTGATAGTGATCCAAAATAGGGAGAGAGTTCCCCCAATGAAACCAAGTTTATTTCTTTCTTGACATGCCATGTGAACGGAGATGATAAATCTTACCATGAAGATTCTCATGTGCATGACACTTTCGAGTCTGTTGAATCACATAAGTGAGTGAGGGTGAAGTAAGTAAGGAAGAGGAAGTTGATGTGAAAGAGTTGAAAGTTTCATTTAATGAGTTGTATGCCGAAGTGAGGAAGGTGAAAAGGGAAAATTCTAAATTGCAAGCTAATTTTAATGGGCGTGCCAATGAAAATAATGATGTTTTGATTGAGGATCTTAGGGCACGGAAGAAGATTCTTAGGGAGAATATAGAGCACGTTGAGAAAGAGAGAGAGATAGCCTTCGTGGTTTGATGGAGGTGTTGAAAAAGGTGGTGTTATAGTTTGAGGAGTCTAGGCATGTTCTTAAGTATTTGTGACTTAGAGAAGATGTTGAAAGGATCAAGTAAGGTTAAGTTTGGCTTGGAAGCTAGGTAAAAAAAGTTGTATAGGATATTAGGCACATTCCAAGTCAAAGGTGATAAGTATGGTATAGGCTACGATAATAGAGATGTTACCATCCCCAAAGACAATACTAACCGTGTGAGAGAGACAACTAGGAACGTGTGGAGAGGTCGAAATTTTGGTAATCATTCTCACCGTCTTTACACTTGCACACTTTGTGGTAGGAAATGTCACCTTAGACAGTTTTTCTACGACCTTAGGAATACTCCTAGGAAATAAAGGAATATAGTAATTTCGGTTCCCCAAAACCCCATGCATAATTTGACACATAATTGGGTTAGAAAATTAGACTTAGAGGCTTTAGGACTCATGGTTCTCATTTGGTTTCACTTGATTCTTCCCATGCTACATCTGAAGGATGATTGTGTTTCCATGTTTGTCATACACTAGTTTTTGCATCATGATTTATATCTTGATAGTGTTATGACATGTGTATCTTTTTTATCTTATTTTATTTATTTATTCAAGTATTATTTGAAAGAACACAAAAAGATTTTTCTTTTATTTGAGTCAAAATATGTTGGAAAAACAAAAAGATTTTGCTTTTATTTGAGTCAAAATATGTGGGAAAAACAAAAAGATTTGCAGTTTGTTTTTCATTTTGAGTTTTTATGTTTGATGTGGCATGTTGGTGTGCTTGGATCCGCATCCTTTCACTATCCATGTGGCTAGGACATTTGGTTATAAGTATTGATGTTTAGAATGATCTTAACCATTGTATTATGGGTTGTTTAGAAGTTGACATACATTTTGATTTGACGTTGTATATATGCCATCTTCCACACATGCACGAGTTAATATGAATGTTTGACTTCTCTTGCATATTTGAGTTTGATGAGACATTATTATCTCAATCTTTCCATTGATGTGTAAGTAGACTTAAGAGGATGTGTGCATGTAAGAACCGTTTACCATGAGGATTAGATTGAAAAAAAATATATTGAGTGTTCACGGGAAAGGGATGCCAGAGTGAAAAACTGACTCGTCGTGAAAGCCACCGTTTAAAAGAGCCCAAAAGAAAATCAAGGCAATAAAAAGAAACATATGCCAAAAATTGAGCCAATAATATTTTATCTAAGTTAAGAATGATAGAAACCTCAAAACAGTTTAACAAGTATATATATATATATATATATATATATATATATATATATGAGGGAGTTTGGTTGGAGAAAATTTAAACGGGTTTGCACCACGAATCCTAAAGTTGAAAAATCGTATCATGACACTATTGTTTGTAGAATCATAAAAATTCCGGATTTGTGTGTATGTTTGATTGTTTAGTTCATTTATCTCACACTTTAAATGTCACATATGGATAAAATAAAGTTTGATCATTTATATATATCAATTAGAGCTTGATCGTTTCGATGTGTTGGAATTGTGATTCATCTGTTGTAGTTCACGCCCATACATTCCATGTTCATGTTTGAGCACATTGGTACTATGTTAGTATGTAACTCACCTTGTTTTATTTTTTTCCCTATTTTTCTACTCTTCTATAGTTTCTACTTGTTCTAGTTAACTTTTTTAGAAATGTTTTAACTGGACAAAACTTCATGTTATTTAGAACTGAAAATGAGTCTTTTGTTCTTGTCGTTCAAATGAGATATCGATGTCACGCGAAGCCTTCAAGAGATAAGCCTGTGTCATTTGAATGCCAAGGTTGTGTCATTCGAGCGACAGTCTAGAGATTTTTTTTCTCTAGTTGTTGTTGTTTTAGTACCCTGGTTCATATGGTTATTACATTTGATACTGTTGCATATGTTTGGTTAGTATGCAGTTCTCCCTTATTATATTATTATGCTATATTATGTTGGTTGAATCACATCATTACTGATTTTGCTAATTTCTCACATGTTATTATTGGTTGCTAGATATGGATTTTACATATTTTGGTCATTATTAGCTGGTTGTTTCATGTCTATCTAAATATACTTCATTGATTATTCTCATTCTAGATATGTTTGTCTTTTCACCGAATTGTCTATTCGAGACAAAAAGGGGGAGAGATGTATGTGATGCAGGGGGAGATTTTGTTTGAGCACATAGATTTTGTTTCATTACATATAGATATCATATGCTTTCATGATTATATGTCGTTTACAAATTGATATCCATATATTTTCTGACATGTTTTATATAATTTATTCCTCCATACTTCATTAGGTATTTGTTTGTTTCTTATGTGTAGGTAAGCTTTAAAGATTTGAGATTTTAATACTGCATCATATTCAGACAGTACATGATTGTCGGACCATCATTTACTAGTCTTGTCAAGTATTTTTTGATTTTGGGTTTATGGGATGGGATTTAGGAGTCATAGGGCTTGACGGCCAATCTTAGGCATTTCATTTTTGGTTTTGTCCTGGAATAGTAAAAGTGCTAGATTTGTAAGGACAAAATTTCCAACTAAGTCCGTTGTATGTTTATTTGACTTATTCTGAGAACAAAACATGTTTAAGTCATAGGTAATATTTTTATTGTCACGATCCTACACAGACTATGACATATTAATGTTTATTGAAGACATTGTGGAAAAGCTTCAAAGATTTATCATGCTGATTTTATGGTGCATATTTTGTCTTCAAATCAAATTGCATTCCAGATCACTTAGGTATGAATGCGTAATTTTAATGGGACTGGGAATTTATTTTAAAATTGTTTAAGGACGTTATTTTATTAAATAAATGTTATAAAATGTTTTTAAAAGAGTTTTAAAAGTATTACACTCCGTTTTATTCTGAGATAAGGATGGATTAGAGTTGTATAAAGCGCAAACTCAATTATTTTTGGTTCAAACGATATTAACTTTCATTCAAACGAGATTCCATTATCTTTCGAATGACATGGATATGTCGTTCGAACGACATGCTAAGTCATTCGAACGATGCGCCGCATCCAAAAAATTATTTAAGGCCTCTTTTCCTCAGAATTTTGTAAGTGTGCAATCTAGAAAAAGAGTATATGACCGGCATGTATTCTGCAAATGTTTTCTAAGGTATTCTAAGTACAAAAACATCCTTAGAGTTTCAAAGATCCAAGTTTTCATTATTATCATATGCTATAGTGATCTTTGTTTGCACCTTGTTGGAGTTTGTTTTATCCTTTGAAGAACATCGTTGGGTTTTGTGGAGAAGAAGAGAAGGAGTTCATGTTTCGACTCAGTAGTCTTTCCAATTTACATCGGGGACATCAGGTCATTCATGGAGGTGATTGTTGTGGTCCGGTATTGCGGAAGGATTTGCGAGGGAACTGTGGAGGAGTGGTTGGAAATCAGAAGAGCGCTAAGTCTCGTGGGGGATCGAGTCGTTGAGTAAGACCTATGTATGTTCCTTGTAATTCCATATCATAGTGATTGTATGGCTTGGGCCGTCTGAGATTTTTTCTCTTATTGGTTTCCTCGTACATCCGGCGTTGTGAGCATTATTTTCCTTACTTTACTTGCTTTAATCACTAGATGTATGTTTAGTATTAATCAATATAAAATTTGGTTAAGTTAAAATTAGTTCACAACTTGGTGCAGTTTAAAAATTGGAAAAAGGGTTTTGTCATACTTAAAACACATTCGATAAAAAAAAGGGGCCTACCAATTGGTATCGGAGCCAGAAACATATTTTTATTGTGTTGATCCCTTATATTCTTCAAGATGAATATTGGAAGTTTTGAAAGTTTTTGTGCTCCTTTTTTTTATGGCACAGATCATGATTATTGGAAAATGCGAATGACAAGTGCTTTGAAATCAATTGATGAGCATATGTGGTTAGCGATAGAAAGGGGTTAGATTCCACCGATTAAACGAGAGGGTGAGCCCACTACAGTAAAACCTATTGAGTTATGGACCGAAGCCAAACATAGATTTAAACTTTGCAACTCTAAGGGTTTGCACGTTATTTCCTCACATGTCATACTGGAAGAGTATAATAGAACCATGCCTTGTGAAAGTTCAAAAGAGGCTTGGGATACACTTGCACTTACTCACAAGGGCACTAGCATGGTTAGGGCATCTAAGCTACAAAACCTCACTACACAGTTTGAGACGATTAAGATGTATGAAAGTGAGTCATTTGATTAGTTTTATGCTAGGTTGTCCAACATTGTCAACTCGTTTAACTTAGGAGAGATGATACCTGAAAATCGTGTGATAAAGAAAATTTTGAGATCATTGCTGAGTAGGTTTGATGCGAAAGTGATCGTTTTAAACTCCTTAGGTATACTTGAATCGAGGAAACTTGAAGAGATTATAGGTGACCAACAAACCTATGAATTTAATATATTTACCTCCAAGCAAGTGCCAAAGAAAAAAAGGGCATTATTTTGAAAGCCCAAAAGGATGAGACTAAAGTTTTGGATGACGATTTCGATTTCGATTTTCAGGATGTTTCTTTGTTGGCAAAGAAGTTCAAAAAGTTTTTTAAATTTCAAAATCAATCGAAAGATGTCAAAAAGTTTGAGAAATTCTAGAACAATAAGGCAGAGTCCACCCGTAAAGATAAGAGTGAGAAATTTAACAGGGTTTAGTCAAATAGGTGTTTTAGGTGTGAGGGGAATGGTCTCATATTTATCGAGTGTCCCACTAGAGTTAAGAAAAAGGGAAAGAAACTAATAGCTTATAATTCCTCCTTAAGTGATATTAATCCGGAAGAGGGAGAGAGTCCCCCCAATGAGATCAAGTTTATTGATTTTTTGGCATGTCATGTGAGCGACGGAGATAAATCTTCCCATGAATATTATCATGTGCATGACACTTTCGAGTCCATTGAATCCCAAGTGAGTGAGGACAAAGAAATTGAGGAAGGGGAGATTAATGTGAAAGAGTTGCAAGTTTCTTTTAATGAGTTGTATGACAAAGCGGTGAAGGTGAAAAAAGAAAATTCTAAATTGCTAGCTAATTTGAATTAGTGTGCCATAGAAAGTAATGATGTTTTGATTGAGGATCTTAAGGCATGGTAGAATATTCCTAGGGAGAAGCTAGAGTATGTTGGGAAGGAGAGAGATAACCTTCATGGTTTTATAGCGGCATTAAAAAATTAAGGGGTTAGAGTTTGAGGAGTCTAGGCGTGTTCTTGAGTCAAGGATTTTTGAGTTAGAGGAGTAGTTGAAAGACTCGAGTAAGGTTAAGTTTGACTAGGAATCTAGGTCAGAAAGGTAGGATAGGATATTTGGCAGATTCCAAGTCAAATGTGATAGGTATGGTATAGACTACGATGATAGAGTTGTTCCCATCCCCAAAGCTAATACCAAATGTGTGAGAGAGACAACTAGGAACGTGAGGAGATATCGACATTTTAGTAATCATTCCTATCGTCTTTACACTTGCACACATTGTGGTAGGAAAGGTCATCTTAGACGTTTTTTCTCCGATCGTAGGAATAGTCCTTGAAAGTTAAGGAATAAATTCGTTCCAGGTTCCAAAAAACCCCATGCATAGTTTCACACCTACTTGGGTTAGGAAATCGGACTTAGAGGCTTTAGGACTTGAACTTCATGGTTCTCATTTGGTTGCACTTGATTCTTCCCATGCTAGATATAAAGGATGATTGTGTTTCCATGTTTGACATACGCTAGTCTTTGTGTCATGATTTATATCTTGCTTATTTTATTCTATGTGTATCCTTTGTATCATATTTTTCATTTATTTAAGTCTTACTTGAAAAAAATACAAAAAGATTTTGTTTTTGCATTTTTTTTTGAGAAAATACAAACAGATTTTTCTTTTATTTGAGTCAAAATATGTTGAAAAACTTAAAAGATTTTTGATTTGTTTTTTATTTTGAGTTTTCATGTTTGATGTAGCATATTGGTGTGCTTAGACCCGCATCCTTTCAATATCCATTTGGCTAGGACATTTGGTTATAATTATTGATGCTTACAATGATCTTAAACATTGTATTACGGGGTTATTTCAAAGTTCATATGCATTTTGATTTGACTTTATATATATGCCATATTTTCACAAATGCACGAGTTAATATGAATGTTTGACTTCTCTTGCATACATAAGTTTGGTGAGATGTTTGTATCTCAATCTTGTCCTCAATGTGTATGTAGACTTAGGAGGAGGTCTGCATGTAAGAACCGTTTATCGTGACGATTGAATAATTAAACATACGCATAATGAGTGTTCGCGGGAAAGGGTTGCGAGAGTGAAAAATTGAGTCATCATAAAATCCACAGTTTAAAAGAGCCCAAAAGAAAATCAAGGCAATAAAAAAGAAACATATGCCAAAAATCGGTCCAATAAGATTTTCTCTAAGTGGAGAATGTAGAAACCTCAAAAGAGCTTAATAAGTATATATATATATATATATATATATATATATATATGAGGGTGTTTGGTTGGAGAAAATTTAAATGGCTTTGCATCACGAATCCTGACGTTGAAGAATCATATTATGACTCTATTGTTTATAGAATCGTCAAAATTCTGAATTTGTGTGCATATTTAATTTTTTAGGTCATTTAGCTCACTTTAAATGTCACATATGTATAAAATAAAGTTTAATGATTTATATCTATCAATTAGATCTTCTTGATCGTTTTGATGTGTTGGAATTATGATTCATTTATTGTAGTTCACACCCATGCATTCCATGCTCATGTTTGAGTACATCGGTACTATGTTAGCATGTAACTCACCTTGTTTATTTTTTTTGTTTTCTGTTTTACTACGGTTCTGCAGTTTTTACTCGTTTCAGTTAACTTTTTTGGGAAATTTTTTCACTCGACGAAACTTCATGTTATTTAGAAATGGAATTAAGTTTTTTTTTTCTAGTTCAAACGAGGTATCGATGTTGCACGAATCCTTCAAGCAACAAGCCTATGCCGTTCGAATGACAAGGCTATATCGTTCGAGCGATAGTCTCGAGATTTTTCTCTCTAGCTTTTCTTGTTCCAGGGCCCCATTTCATATGGTTATTACTTTTGGTACTGCTGGGTATGTTTGATCAGTATGCATTTCTCACTTATTGTATTATTATGAAGCATTGTGTTGGTTTAATCACATCATTACTGATTTTGCTATATTCTCACATGTGATAATTGGTTGCTAGCTATTGATTTTACATCTTTTTATCATTATTATCTAGTTGTTTCATGTTTATCTGGATATACTTCATTGATTATTCTCATGCTAAATATGTTTATCTTTTCACCGGATTGTCTATTCGAGACAAAAAGGGGGAGAGATGTATGTGATGTAGGGGGATATTTTGTTTGAGCACATAGATTTTGTTGCATTACATATTGATATCGTATGCTTTCATGCTTATATGTCGTTTACAAACTCGTATCCATATTTTTTCTCACAAGTTTTATATCATTTTTCCACCATAATTTATTGGGTATTTGTATGTTTCATGTGTGTAGGTATGCTTTAGAGATTCGAGATTTCAAGACTACATCACATTCAGATAGTTCATGCTTACCGGACCATCATTTACTAGTCTTATCGAGAATCTTTTTATTTTGGGTTTATGGGATGGGATTTAGGCGTCATAATGCTTGACGGCTAGTCTTAGGCATTTCATTTTTGGTTTTCTCCTGGAATAGTCAAAGGAGGAGATTTTTAAGGATAAAATTTCCAGCTGAGTCCGTTGTATGTTTATTTTACTTATTCCTGGAATAAAACACGTTTGAGTCACAGGTAGTGTTTTTAATGTCACGATCCTACACACACTATGACATATTAAAGTTTATTGAAGACGTTTGTAATGTCAAAGTTCATCTCCTAACCATTCCAACGGTCCACCCCATGCGCAATTCTGACTTCCATGCGAACGAACGATCCCTTTCGTCCGACGATCTTTCGTCCAAAGGACTGACGTGCGCTTCCGAACTACATTGACCCAAAGTCAACTCCTGGACCCGGGATTGGTCTAAGGACTCTTAAAGGTCTTTGAATTACCTTTCTAATGGTATGACCCGTGCGTGATTCGGATTAGTGTATTACATTCTATCAACATTTTTCTAGGAAAATCTGCAACAGAATCCCAATTTATAGGTCCCCTCCCCTACCTATTGGAAGTTTGTCAAGGGTTACCTGCCGATAGGCAGGACTAGGGCAATGACGATTGACACCACCTCTTACCCTATAAATAAAGGGCATGACCTCACTCCCAAAGAACACCTCACATCCATCTGCATCATTGATCTCAATAACATTCTCTCAAAATCAGTGAATTCCTCCATGTGAATTTCCATTCAAGCTTACATTCCCATACTTTTCATACCCAATTTGTCAAAACCGCATTCTCTCTCATCAAATCTTCCTCTCACATCCAAGGGAGTTCATCCAAGATCACAGATCAAGCTTCAAGGAAGGTCAAAATCACTCCCTCTCTCTTTAAATTTCTTATTTTTTTCATTAAATACATTTTATTCATATCCTAGCTTTATTTTAGTTTATACACATTAACATCTTACATTTTTATTAGTATATTGCATATACTTTACTTTTTTATAAAAAAAAAAAACAAAACAAAAAAAAGGTTATGCCCATAAATTTCGAATCGGATTACCCATCACACTTTTTCAAAACTAAAACCCATTTTGTATACATGCTCGTATAATAAAATCCCATTCGAATCTATGGGATAAACCGCACCCTTATATCACATGTGAACTATGTGGACTTTGGTGCCTTTATAGGCTACATAGGCGTCTCAGATTAAAGCTTAGGATTCGAGTCCAATTTTCCAATTTTCTTAAATTCCCCATTTTCTCACATTACTATACACATTATGTTTGTAATTCTTATTAACATTTCATCCAACACATATTATCGTTTTATCATAACAATCAATATCGCGATATACGCATAAATCATATTTTCTTTATATTATTTTGGGAGCATTCCTTTGGATGACCTCACTCTATCTTTTCCACGGTATGACTTGAACGATTTCGATCTCCATTACATATACATGCACGCACACTTCACGGAGAAATAAAGAAAAAAAATAAGATAAGCTCATGAGAGACCGAAAGAGCGAGATGAGTGCCTAACACCTTCCTATACTGTAACTTAGCCCCCAAACCTTCAAACTATTGGTTTCGTGTACATTAGTTTGTCTTTGATGCCACTTTTTCGAGGTGGCAACATGTTCTTTTGACTATTTTATGAAAGATAGGTTGGTGACTCTATCTCTTTACATTTACCCCCACACCGACGACGGTCGAAGAGTTCATAAGTAGGGCTTGAGACCTTCAATCCCCCTTTCTTCCCCATCTCCTTTGGGAAGAAGAGGAGAGAAAAGGCGTGTATCTTGATCGGGATGACCACAAACATGATCACGGACTAATCGGGTATAAACATAAGCCGACGACACGAATTAAAATGTGAATTTTTTTGCTACTTTGAATTTCGAGGATAAAATTTCATTGCAAGGGGAGAGGGAGAATGTAATTCCCCTTCTATTTTTGGGAATAAAATAAAATTTAATAAGGATCAATTTACTTCGGTGAAATTAATTAATCAAGGTTGTGAGCAAATATACTCAATATTATTTATACATTTTAGAGTTGGACATTAATGATTTGGAATAAATCAAAAGGGATTTCATTTTAAATAAAAAGTATTTATATGCATCTCACTTCATAATTAAAATATATTTTTGGTTTAAAAAATTTGGAACACACTTTGAGAGGTATCATGGGATCGTTCGGGTATTTTAGACCCTTAAGAATGTTCCCGAGGTATGTATATATGTGTTGGGTAATTATTGGAGTAATTAGATAATGTTTTTGGGCTCATTTGGGGGGCCAAAGTTGGGGCCTAAAGCCCAACTCGGGAATTAGTTTGAGTAGTTTTGGGTTGAAGAATCCCATCATGAGAAAACAGTTGACCTGGGCAAAACTGGTATACACGAACCGATTCGGACCCAATTGCGAACCCGTTCCATTCTAATTGCGAACCAGTTTGGGGGACCTGCTTGCAGATATTTTTGTTACGATTGCGTGGGCGCTAACCGTGTATTTTTTTGATTTTTTTTAGTTAGTTATGATTTTTTATGAAAGGGTGTGCAAAACCATTTTTTGTCCAAGTGAGGTATATAGACTTATTCCAAGATATTAATGATAATGTTATGAACTTATATACATCGTTAAATCAGGATGGGCTGATGTTATAGTAGTGCATGCATGATGACTTAAAATACAAGTAACTATATAAAGTAAACAATTTATGTAGAACACTTGAATAATGTTATATGGAATAAATATATTAAAAGTCAAGGATACGCCTCCATGATTGGAGGATTTTGGTAGGGGCACATAGATGATCAGATACGATGAGACTATTATACTTAATTCGAGGTAAGCTTGAATAAAAGAAATACTTATTACGGATAATCCAAATGCTTGAGAATTGAACTAATGGTTAGTTCCCTCAAATTACTACCGTATGAAGATACTAAGTAGAAGTACACCCTAAGCCTAGTGTCTAAGTTTAAATCGGTAATATCATCCATGATATCAGTTAGGGTGAAACTACTTCTACATATTAGTGGATTCCTTATATATGTACATATAAACCTTATCGAAAAGGTAACCGGAAGCGAATAATTATTAATAATCTGGAATGATTTAAGTATAAGTAAAGAGGACAACATGCTAAAGTCATTAATTATATTGGTAATGTTAGTTTGGTGATAACTATACCTATAATTGTGCTGGTTTGGGTAGTTTTGGAATAACTATATTTATAATGATTTGGGAAGCTTAGTTTGGGAAGAACTATAACTATAAGATTTTGGAAAGGTTAGTTTGTGAATAACTATACCTATAATGTTTTGGAAAGGTTAGTTTAGGAATAACTATGCCTGTATATTTAAAGAGAAATAAATGATGAAGTAAATGCGATTTTAGGTCTAAAAGGCAATGTATGAGACTTAAAATTTAATCGGGAAGTAGTCGTTGTATAATGACTTAAAAATGTGTTATGTAATAGTTAACTAAAATGTTATAGTTAAGCCAAGAAGGTTGTTTTTTATAGAGATTGAGATTTCCCTAGATTAAAGTAGTTAGAGAGTAACTACTCATACATATTGGATGATAATATGTACATAGATATATTTGTGTGGACATACCAATGTTCGTGGACTGTCCTATTAAAATTGGGGGTTCATGCGTTCTGACTGGGTACCACACGTCGAAACAGGTTGGCTTGGAAACTGTGTAGGTCATATAGGTACTATGTGGAGGGGCCATCTACGAGCAGGTAGGTGTTGACACTGACCCAACGCATGCCACCGATGGGTATGGCCTTTAATGAGTATCCAGCATAGGGACGGCCCCTAACTTATGTGTGTTTGATAAGAGATTTCTCAGGACTTGTTAATAGAGTATGAATGAGACGCCAACGGTAGATGCCTTTGTGCGTCTCTTATTTATATACGAACATATATATATATATATATATATATATATATATATATATATATATATATATATATATATATATATATATATATATATATATATATATACACACATACACACATTATGTTATGCCTTATAAGGTAATGTGCCCTCTTAGTCTAAAGATTTAGATATTGCTTTATAATAATAAAGTCGGACTAATAAAATGTTGTTGGTAATTAAGGATGAAGCTGAGTCCTAGCGAATAATGTGGTAGACAATTATTAATGAGAATAATGATTTAGTAGTCAAAGAATGTAGACAACAACTAAAGAGAATGAATAATGGAGTTGCCAATTATTAATGAGAATACTAATTTGGTAATCTAAGAGAATGAAACTTATAGTCTAACGAGGTAGACGACAAGGAATATGAAATAAATCATTAAAATGGTTGATTAGGCATAAATTCTTCACATTTATCCCCTTAATTTCAGTATTTTTATAATCCCGTGCATGGTAAATAGCTTGGATTTATTTCATATTTATGCTACTAACCCTTTTTGGAAATTATTTCGTGTTTTATGTATTTCTTATGTGTTTTACGAGTATTTCATGCAAGAAAGATGGAAAAGATAACTTAAAACAATGAAAGAAACCAAGAAATGGGGAGTTCAATGGCATTTTTGTAATTTTAAAGCCATATCCCTGGGGTGGGGACAACTGGAAAGTTGAAGAGATTTCAAATGCAAGAACACTGAAAAAATGGCACCTCAATCGGAGCTACGGTGAAGAAGTTATGGTCATTGAAGTTGAGGAGAAAATGAAGAGAAGTTGAGTCAGGAAAAGCGGACCAATCCATTTTCCAAAATAAAAGGATCGATCCGACCCATAGAATTCACTGAATCAGGAATATTTATGGGATCGATCCGGTCATTAGTCACACTCCGGATCTGTTACAAAATTAGTCACTCTTTCTAAGTGTGACAAATTGCTAGATATGAGATTTCTTTTTTGTGCTTATCTTTTAGCCGACAGAGTTTTGTGTTTGGGGGACTCTTCTAAACGACCTCTAGCCTATATATTTAGTCATTATGACTCTTTTTATTCAGATTTCATTAATGTAAAAGCTCCTAATCAAGGAGGAACATCTAGGAGAATAATTTACATATTTTGCACCTTTAATTCAAGAGCTTTTCCAGTTTTTCTTCAACCTTTGATTTCTTCTTGCATGCTCTTGTTCTTCAATCTTGGTAACCTTTATTTACAAAACTTTTATTATTATTTCTCATGTTTAATATCTCTTTCTAAGAAATTATGAGTTCATGCAATGTAGATAACGTCGTTTTCACTAATTTCGTCATGTTAGGCTAGGTTTTTAAGGGTTGGGATGCATGAACCCAACCCGATGTGGTTTGCATGGGTATAAAATTAGTTCTCTAAATTTAATAATTTATTAGATCATGTAGTATGGTGATCACAACCGTTCTAGGACTTTTGATCTCATTTGCCCTAGGTAATCGAGATGCTTAAGAGTGCAATGCGCGTGTAGCTAATACGACTCTGCTTTACTCATTGTTTGCTTACATATTATGCGGGCTACGATCCCTCATATGTGTAATACTTGGGAGTACTAAAGACCAGGGTTGATCAATTAATTAATTTATGACTAGTTTTGTACTTGACATACACACTAGGGTTTTGGGGATTGTATTCCCAACCTGTATTCCCTTCATTCATATTAAGTCATTCTTAGTCAGTTAATTTTGCTCACATAGTTAATGCAGTAGTTTAATTTAGTGTGCATTTAGTTAATTATTTATTTCCCATCTTAATCATCTTTTTGTTTCTTTTTAGAGTTAAGTTAGGGTTAACAGTCTTACCTTTGTTGTCACGTTCACTCGTCCTAGTTCTCTGAGGATCCGATACCCAGAATCGCCGCTATACTCCATAAGAGTGTAGTTAAAGTTTAGTTTTTTTTGTATTGTGGTTGGAAGCCAATAACAACGGCTAGAATTTTTACACGGACGCTCGGTTTCCACCTCGATCAATGATTTGAAGAGATAGACCGGGGTTATAGAATATTATGATGATAGAATATGCACTGAGTTTAAGTAAATGGTGTAGTCAATATTATGAAAACTATTCGGGGATTCGGGTGCAGACATGAGTACCCACTTTTAGTTATCGCATAACTAGATGGATTATTCTTTACATGAAAAATTAAATAATGGAAGTTCCAATTGGCATTTTGATTGTGGATACGAGTAGGACTGCCTCTAGATGAGAGGGGAGGTACTCGTTACATGTGAGCGTCGATGGAAAGACGTGAAGTATGAGTTCGTAACAATTTATATATTTACTGGTGAAGAATCCTTGCAACTCTAGGGCTCTGACCCAAATTATAAATACCCCCCCCCCAAGGTATTCTTAATGATAGGGATAACAGGATTGACGATATATAAGACTTGGAATTGCATTGGGCGTAGTGGATTTCGCTCCATTGATTATAGTATGGGTTGTACTCTATCATTTTGTCATTTTATTTCATACTGGGATTTGTGTGGGCATAAGCCCAAGTGTTTATTTATAGCAGTTGTACTTAGCTTTACATTATGGACTTTGTATGATGATTTAGTTTTTATTATTAATGTATTAAATCAATTTTATTCAGATGTTTTTTATTCATAGTGGTTTTTGATATAAAAATAAAGAAAATTTTGTTCCTTCAGTGCTGAGAATAGTATAAATTGTTGATAGGCCCCATCTTAGGGGTATTGAGCTTCGCCGACTTTTAATGAGAAAATGGGGGTTACACAAACTAATGGAGCAACTTGATGATTCATCTGGATTAAGAGGTATTTTGAAACATGAATGCACGATTTGTCCTCCTGACATGAGTAAAGAAGCAATTCCCGATGATGCAATAGAAGGAGCTATTTTCCCGTCAAATCTGAATTTCGACATTAATGTTTTACCCATATAAGTTATCCCCATTCCTCCACTACCGTAAATGAAGAAAAGTCCAACACATTGATGTAAGGACAATTTCATAATTGTGTTAAAATTGGGAGTTGATCATCATTTATGCCGGCATGCAATGACTGGAACAATTGCAACTCACTAGCACTGTCGTAATCAAGATCTTCTCTTAGAACCATGTTGATAACAAACTGAGTTGCACGTGAAATGGTAGCACCATTGGAGGGAATTCAAATAGGTATCTTACATTCTTGTTCAATATGTGTTCGATCTATAGTATGCCCAAGTTTTTGAAGATGTAATTATTGAGATGCATATTAAGGTCGGTAACTTACCTTCTTGTCCAATTTTGTAAGTCATTGGTCAGGTTACACCAATGTTTCTCTCACAATAATGTTGGATCTGAAATTTTTGAAAACATGAGGATGGAGCAAAACACATTCCTAAGTTGGGAACTTGTATCCCATATTGAAGATTCATTAAGTGATCTGTCCCATTCATTGTCATTGTCAACTAATCCTCATGCAATGCATGTCGCTTTAACGGTTGGATACACAATACCTTTGAATGTTTTGACATCATCAAAAGACTTGGCACCTCAAACTTTATGAAGCAACATTGGTATGTATTACCTTTCACCTGAGCTCGAGTGAACATATGGTAGTCTCCCTATACTGCCACGTTGTCATCTTTGCCTCTATTTTTTTGAAGTGCTTTCCCACAACCATTCTTTAGGGAACTCGATATACGTCAATATCGAGTTATAACTAATTGCTCAGTATTACTTTTTGAAATTTATGTTCTTAATTTATTTCATTGTTGTTTTTATTGTAGTATAAATAAGTGTGGTATTTTAGTTATGCCATTGAAGCACTTTATTATTTGATTAGAAATTTGTTGGCACGAGGCATTGTAAGTAATTAATCAAAAAGGGTATTATATGCATGGGTATGTGTTAAGCGCTTCGATCTCATCACTTATATGTCGTACGATTCAAACTTTATGTTTGTAAGTAATCTTCTTAATAGTTTTTGTTTATAAGAATTATTATTATTAGTTAATTTTATATACTTTTTAATGTTTCAATACGTAAATTATTTAGTTACATGAAGTTTGTTATGATATAATTAAGTACGGTACGTTAATTATGTTATTGACACACTTTATTATATGGATAAAAATTGAAGTCATGTGATATTATATATGAAAACTAAAGAACAAAATCTCATGAATCGTAAATGAAAAAGAAGCAGGTGTGTGAAAATAAAAACATAATAAGTCAACAAAATTTTTGTTCAAAAAAATTAGTACAACAGGGGAAGATAACCTATATGTGTATATAAAAGGTATTTATCTTGTTTAGAAAATATTATAAATGATACAATCTTTATCTATATATGTTCGAGGAATGAGTAACATACTCCTGTCGGGAGAGACTATACAAAATATGGGATGTACAATGCAATGGAAAACAAGAGGACACCTTCATTTAGAAAAAAAGATATAAAATATGTGTAGAAAAAAACATTGGTAGGACATATTAGTTATTTTTAGGAATAACAAATGGTTTTCAGCAAATAAAAAAATTCTAAAATAATAAAATATTTCTAGAACGTGAAAAAGGTTTCAACCAATTCAAAATTAATTTCATCATATAATCTATTACTACTATAAAATGCAAAGCAAGGCATTTATATCTCCTTTTCAATAAGATCATCCACGTAAGACTATAATTCTCTTTCTCTCTCCTCTTAAAGTCACCTCGATCCTAAGGCTGTCCACGTAGGATACTCACTTTAAACAATAAGGATTTATTATGGGAAGCTCAATGATTCAGTCGCTATAGACCCATTCTCCTGTCTCTTCGGTTTCCTCTCTCCCATATCAAACTTCACCTAACGAACTTGTCTCACCACCTCTGTCTCTTTCGGTTCTACCATCTCCCCTTTAATACCCAACTTTGTTTTATATAAAACAAGACATGTAACCACTCACCCACCCAAGCCCTATGCAAAACATTCTTTTATCTCTCACTTTCTTACTCTAATACCACTCTTACCCATTAGCAATCCTCTGAAACTCCTTCCCTAATGATCAAAACTCAAATAATCACCAAAATTAATTTTCTACTGCTTCTCTCTCCTCATAGATCAAGAACCATTCAACCCATCATTGTTATTATCATCCTTCCTATAACAGATTCATTTGGGTATATCAACTCACTCCCAACAAGAACATATGGATCAAGGGTCTTCATCCCAAGCTCAAGGAGTTAGGGATAACAAATTTCCTAATTGGATGTAGTGGGAAGAATAAGAAAGACACTAATAATGAAAAGAAGCCTTCGAGGATGATGCCCATCTCATATGGGTATCTTAGGCTCGGACTTGATTGTGGTGCAGAGAGAGCAGATTAAAGAACAAGAGTTGTGGTTCTGTGGAGTCTTCGATGCTCAAATTGCGGGTGGAGTACATGTAATTAAATCTATTAGATAAGAAGCCTAAGCAGTCTCTAATTAAAAGGAAGAGCAAAGAAATAATGAAAAAGGCATATCTGGTGGCAAATGAAAAAGGCATGTCTCTACATAATTTTTTTGGTTAGAGAATACATCATCTTTATTCTTCATTTGTTGTATCATAGTGGATTCCCTTAAAAATATTAGTTTTCCTTTCTTTTGATATTTTTTATTTTTGTTTCAAAATCTTTTCCTTCTTTTGTATCAAGGTGATGTGAAGTCATAAGTGCGTATCTTTTTGCAGATTAATTGTCTTAGTTAATATTTTTTATGTATGAGTAATACTACACGGACTCTTGTTTTGTACCTTCATTTTGTACCCCATAATAAAACAAGGCAATAACAAGTTGTACTTTATGCCCTAACGGGACCCACAACAATAAGGTATAAACATTTAAAGCAGAGGGTATGTATGGGGGTACACATAATTTTATTGTTTATGTACATGTGATGTTTGTTAAAATGTTTCTTAAGGTTTAAGATAAGATTTAAACCCCTATATTCTTACTAAATATTCCTATATTAGAACTACATAATTTTTTGTGTCAATTATTGAATAGTCCCTATTATAAATGTATATTTTTTTAAAAAGGACACATATTTTTAATTTAACCCATTTAGTCCCTCAAGCACTCAATATTCTCTTATTTTTAGAGGTCCGCGCTAGCGGCACTCCCTCTTCAAAATATGTGACAAAGGAATTTTTGAGGCAAAATAAAAAAGCTTGGACTAAATGAGTATTAAAAAAATGTTCGAGGGACTATTTGGTATATGTCCTTAATTTTTTTGGTATTTTTTTGGGGATGTTGTTTTGCTAATATTATATTACTTTGTGCTATTTTTGTAATATTATATTCCAGGTGTTTCTTATATTTTTCTCAATGCTTATCAGAGTACGTTTTAAAGGGTTTTAACATGGATTCATGGGTATGTCAAACACATTATTTGGTGAAATGTTATTTATGTTGAGAACAGGAAGATTATTTCCAATGGTGAGTACTAACCCTGCTCTCGATAGTTTTATATATGTTATTGCATTATTGTGTGTTGGGGGTAGACTGGTTGTTAAGAGTAGTACTTTTTTTACCTTTATTTTGTTACTGATGATGTTTCAAACATACATGATTGATTTTTGTAATTCACATGGTTCCATAAAAAATACCAATAAATATATATTTGACACACCAACCTGGTGACAAAAAAAGATAAACTTAATATTTATCTTTTGTTATTTTTGGATATTGAAAATTTCTTTATATAATTAGATGTTGTGAGGTGAGCATAGAAGGGCAAACCCAATACATGAGGCTCTCGCCATCGCGAAATGAACATCACATTTTTTAAAAAAAATTGCTCATCATCTTATAAAACTTGACATTTTTCAATTATTACTATTCTAATTCCTACGGCTTTTCTACTTATCATTTACGTAAAAACAGTCAGTCAAAATGATTAATTTGAATTCAACTTGACTTCTGAGTTCTTATCAATGGTTGAAGAAAGAAAATGAAAAGGATTCCAATTTCACGTCTTAAATGAAATGAGTGGACTAAAAATGCAAAACAAGGCATTTATATCTCCTTTTCAATAAGACCATCCACGTAAGACTATGTAATTCTCTTTCTCTCTCCTCTTATCTCTCTCCTCTCATTTCTTATTCCAAACACATTACATGATTAACATCAATCTATCTGTCTACCCTTTCAGTTCTCAATGCTAGTGATTTTCTACCGCTTCATTTTCTTCTACAATACAATTGTTCCTATCTCTCCGATCATTATAACCCTCCCTTTTCGTCTACCTCACAAGTGGAAAACTTATTGAGGTGGACATATGGTACATGACAAGAAATAATGGTTTTCAAGAAAATAATTTCTTACGGGAGGAAACAAAAGGGGAACCGTTGCTCAAACAGAGGTGTGGAATCTAACTCCTCTTCATGATGTTTTTGAAACAATGGTTTCTTATTAGTATCTATAAATGATAACTTTATTTTATAGATTTCAAATTGATTAATCTATTTAACATCATATATGAAGGAATTTTACAGTTGTTGTTAAAAAATAAATAAAACCTAACTTTTATTCATACAAAATATAAATAGTTTATTTGTAAGAATATTGATGCACATATAATAAAAAAATTTGTTTGTAATTAAGGATTTATGGTCACTTTTCACAGTTATTTGATTTTGTTAATTTTTTTTGTAGATGTTGAGATTGGTAAACACTTCTATAAGATTTTTTAAAATTTCTACACGTGTTTCAACTATCACTAATACTGTACATTCTTACTCTATTACACTTTTATTTATTCTACTCTCAATTTTTCAATTTACTTCATTTTTTAGCATTCAATACCGCATGCACCGCGCGGGTTTTCACCTAGAATATAATTGTTATCAAGTAAAAAACGATTATCAACATATATGTGTATAAAACGTATTTATCTCGTTCAAAAAAATTATAAATGATACAACATATATATATATATATATATATATATATATATATATATATATATATTCGAGGAGTGGGTAACATACTTACGATGGGAGAGATTGGATGAAAATTGGGACGTATAATGTAGTAGAAAGGAAGATGACACCTGCATGTAGAAACAAAAATATATAAAAGAAATGTAGATAAAAACATCTCTAAGACATTAAATAAATGTAGGAATGAAAAAAGTTCAGCAAATTAAAAATAAACTTCGGGAGTAATAAATTATTTTCAGCAAATAAAATTATTTATATGAATAGAAAAATGATTTTTAGGGAATAAAAAATCAATTTTGGAGATAAAAAATATTTCTAGCGAGTAAAACATATGTCAATGAATAAAACAATGATTTCGGGGAAAAAATAATTAATTTCAAGGAAATAAAATATGGTTCAAGCAATTTAAAAAAATATTTTCAGCAATATAAAAGTTTTTGCAGCATATAAATTTAATTTCCAACAAAAAATATGAATTTCGACAATAATAAATTTTTTCAAGAAAATAAAAATTATTTATATGAATAAAAAATAATTTTCAACAACGTAAAAATATTTTCATCTTATAGAAATTATTTTTATCAAATAAAAAGTGAATTTAAGTGGTAATAGATTATTTCGAGCATATAAATATAATTTCTAGCAAATAAGAAATGATTTTTAGCAATAATATTTTTTTTCCACAAAGCAAAATTCTTTCTAGGAGTTAAAAATGATTTTCAACACATATAAATGATTTGGTACAAATAAAAAATTGATTTCAATGGTAGTAAATAATTTTCAAAAAAAATATTCTTTTAACTGTAAAAAACATGTTAGAAACAAATGTTTTGCTATGTATTTCCAGATATGTTTAGTGAACATTAATTTTGAAAAAAAAACGTTTAAAAAAATAAATATTTTTTTTGGAACACTAAACATATATTCATTAAAAAATAATTGTTTTATTTATGTTTATAAAAATAGTTAAAAAAACTATTTTTATATGTATTTAGAAAATAACTGCTTTACTGTTTTTAACAGTTTATATATATTTATTATAAATAGATATTACATATGTGGTGAGAATTATTATTCAACACAAATAGATAAGAGAAGCACAATCACCAAATAAAATACGGAAGACAAAATGTTAATCACACAACAGGAGATGTACGTGGTTCAACAAGAATGCCTATGTCCACGGTGGTGCAGTCAGTATTATTTCTATATACTTCGGGGAGTGTTACAGAGAATACAGTGCCCGTCTTATGCCCCAAACCTAGGGTTTATTATATACATGTCTTTCTTCAAGGAGTGGGGGTGTTGGACTCCCCCATGTTTATCATCTTCTCCTGGAACACCTCTATTCGAGGACATGGGAGAAGACTAAGTCATAATTAATGTTAAGGTGCGAAGGGTATGGACTTTCGGCCATTTTAACTAGGCTACTCGTCCAGGCCCATTATTCCAAATTCGTGTACCCATAATTGCCCCTAAGTTTGTTGGGCCACAATTTGGGCTCAATAAATTTATTTGATTTGTCATAATGGCTCTTTTGTAACTCTTCCTAAAGTTTGAGGACTGAACTAGGCGATAGTTGCTTCGTGTCTTGTGCGCGATGATTAGTAACATTTAAAAGTCACTTTGGGCAACGTTTCGTAGTTGCCGTTTCAGGCTTCTTAGTGTTCTTCTATCTTCTGCGAGTTTTAGCAATTTGTGCCCTCTTTTCCAGGTCTTCATTTTCCTCGCTTTCGATCTCCCTCGTCGTTTGAGCTGGTGATCTTGCATTGTCCAAGTCAAACTCTCACCTCGTAAGTCTCATTTTCTTTCTCTCTGTGTTTCTTTGAATTTGTAGTTTAGGGTTTACAAATGGTAAAGATAGGTAATAGATCAGTGTACGAGTTTAGGAAATTTTACAATATCCTAGAGTGGGTAGAGACTGAGTGCGCCTCTCTTCCTAGGAATGTTAGAGAGATAGAGGGTGCTCATTGGATTCACGTTTTGTTGCTTTCTCAAGGGGGGCTTACTTTTCCTCCAAACGATTTATCCTTGCATTTCTTTAGTTATTTCCACATTGTTCCTACAGAGTGTTCGCCCAATGTATGGAAGATAATCAATGGCGTTCATAGAATAAATCAACTTTATGGCACCAAATTAGTGCTCTCCCAAGTCTGTTTTTGCTATTCCTTTTCTCGAACTAGCTCTGGTGTTCTTTATCTCAACGCCAGGAGTCCTGACAGGGTATTGGTAGTAAACCTACCTGATTCCCACAAGGATTACTCGCAAGATGGCTTTCTTACTAGAAATTTACAGTTTTCCCCCAGATTGAGGGGTCGAGGTCTGATAGGTTTACTGTTCCCTTTTATGGGGAAGAGTATATAGGTAGTCTTTGCTCTATCCTTTCAATTTCTTTATTAATGTGTGATCTTTCTGACTCTTTCCTATTTTTTTCTTCAACGAGGTCGAAGATCTTAGAGCCTGCCCTCAGTGGAGTTCTGCTTTCAGAGTTGATTAAATCTTGGAATATCAAGGAGCCCTTAGCTGACGATGAACATCCCCGGTCTGCCACTTTCTTGCTCGAGTACAAAAATATTGAGTCCAGCTTTATCGCGAGGCCTGTGGATAGTATTCCTGAATTTGATACCTGTAAAGAAGCTGCGGTCGATCTCATTCAGTTGGATGAGGAGGAGAGTAGTTCTGAGAATGATATTAGAGGTGGTGCTGAAGCAAATTTTAATGAGGGGAGCTCCAATGGTGATAGTTCTTACGATTTGAAAGAGGTCTATGAAGCCCAAGAACCTTCGAGCACGTCCAGCAGCTCTAGCGAGGAAATGGTTCCTCCAAGGAAAAATTTGATCCGAGATGAGGACGATGATGATCATGTGCTTCTCGCTCAGAGGTCAAAGAAGCAGAAGTCCAGCACTAGGGCTGTTGCTACTGGTTCCCGGTCTGCTGCTCTGGAGAAGGAGAAAAAGAGAAAGGAAGAAGAGCAGGTGAAGGAGAGAGAGAAAGGAAGAGGTAAGAAGAGAAGAAGAAGATTGAGGAGAAGAAGAAGGTCGAGGAGAGGAGGAGGATAGAGAAGGAGAAGGAAAAGGAAAAGGAGAGGATAAATATGGAGGTGAGGATAAAGGCTGGGCAGGACTTAGTGCCTGTATTCGCGTTGTCGAAGGGGGCCTCAGTTGTCACTTCTCCATAATTGGCCCCTGCGCTGCTCGAGCGAGCATTCCTTCCTGCTGACCGCCAAAGGGCGGTGGGGATTGATGATTTATCTCTGTAAGCAAGCCAGAGGCTTACCTTGGTAAGTCTATTTCCCTTCTCTAATGTTTCCCAATTTTTGTATATTTCCTTCTTCTAATATCTTCTCTTACTGGCAGTTTGTGACTAATTTTGCTATGCTCTATCGCTCTCGCGATGAGATGATCAATAAGAATGGCGAGCTGGATAAGCAGAATACTACTTTGAGGGTGAAGGGTATAGATCTCGAGGCTAGTTTGAAGGTCGCTGATGCTGCTCGAACATCTTTCGATCTTGCCCTTGTTAAAGCCAATCGTGAGCGGGAGGCAACAGTTAAAGAACTGAATGAACTGCGGCAAGCCTACGATCTGGTCTGCTTGAGAAAGATGGATGTTGTGGAGGAGAACAATGTGCTGACCGAGCAGTTTAAGGAAAAAGAGTCTCAGACAACCACCGTTAAGGAGGATTCATATAACTCCAGGTGGGCTGCTACGTATGAAGACGTTGAGGTTCAGATAGGCTACATCAGCTGTCTGAACGTCAAGAAGGGATGGAACAAGGACCTTTAGCTGTTGGTGTGGATGTTGCTTCCCCTTTGTTCAATGAGCACGATCAAGGCCCAAAGCCAATTATGGATGAAGCCCTTTCCCCGGCCATTGAAGGTGTTGACCATGCCTCCCAAACAGTTCCTGCTGATGCCCTTCCTAATCAGATGACAGAGGTTGTCCCTGCTGAGGGAGGTGCTTCTACTGCTGCTGACAAGGGGAAGCAGCCAGCTTCTTCTGGGCAGCCTGAGGTCGCCAGCTAACTTGCCCTTAGGGTTACTCTTGTATTTTTGTTTATAATTTTCCTTTCTTCTTTTTCAATGTACTCTGATTTTTTTCGTATGAATGAAATGAGAAGACCTTTTCCTTTAGTGTACTGAATTATTATATCTTTTATTTCTCTTTTATTGCTTGTAGTTGATTGGTGTTGATGATTATATACCAGCCACTTCTCAATTGGGAAGAATTCTTGGTCCTGATGCAAGTTCTGAGGTTCATCATACCTTTGTGAGGATTTGCAAATCACTACGATTAAGGAACAAGCATTTCATAGAGCAAACTGAGCTCGTCATTATACTGAAAGACAGGCTCCAAGAGATGGAAGAAGTTGGTACCTTAGTCCAAGAAGAGGTCAATACTCTGAGAGAAAAGATTCTAGATGCTTCTGAGATCAGCCCGGTTGGAGAAATTCTCTAGCAAGAGAATGAGTCTTTGACGAGGAAAGTCTCGCGACTCAGGGAGTATTCGCTGATCATCGCTGTTGCAGTATTATGAGGTTCGTCCTCGTCACGAGATGGAGCTGGACCAAGCGATGTTCCTCCGGTGCTGCGAGATTCTACGCCACCGATTATTCCGCGAGCTAGCACAAACACAAGGATTTCAGCTAGGGAAATAGAAGAGCTCTGTGGTGATGTCCAACGAGCATATATGATTGCTGTTGGGCTTCAAAGGGAAGTCACTCAGCTAAGGCATCTATTTAAGAGAGGACCTCGGTAATTATGGGCCGATGGTTATGACCAAGGCTGGCTAGATGCTCCGATAAGGCTAACAGAGTTTGAAGAGCTCACCTTTATCCGGGGATGGTTGAGTGCCCTGAAGGATCTATAAGTCCCAAAGGACTCAATGCTCTAGTATCGTCATGAGATCTCTCCTTCCACTCTAATGCCTAGTCCTTTTCAGAGAGATAATCAGTGGATCCCTATCGATGCTATCCCTCGGTAGCTATTGGAGTAGGATGCGATTGAAGTCAAGGAGGAGCTAGTTCCCCATCCCGACGATGGTCGAAGGGCCCAAGTGGCTGATTATCGCGTTCAGAAGCCTCGACCTCATTGAGATTTTTCCACTCTAATGTAATGTTGATGTTTTGGGCAAGCTTGCCGACTAAACATGAGTTGTATTTGTTATAAATGTTATGAAGTAATATAAAGTTTATGTTCTGGCGAATTTGCCGATTAAACAAGTGTTGTATATTTTCCACATCTTTTAGACTTTTCTCAATAATCTTGGGCCTCTCTTGGCTGATTAGATTTGTAAGTTTGTGTTGTCAAGTGAGTGTCCCTCTAGTCCAACATGCTTATAGGATACCATTCTGCCCCACTTTACCTTTTAGGTCGTGTCATCACACTTCCTTAGGCCTAAGTGTGGCAATTGGTGATGACACACCTGGTGTTGGATGCTCTATTAGATCAGGATTTTATTAACCAAACATTGTTTGGCGACCAATTGTGACTTGGCCATATTGCCTAAGGATCTCTTGTAGGGATTCATATATTGCCAAGGGCAATGCTAAGAGGTTTTTCGTATTTCACAACGAAAACATGAGGAGGGTGATTTCCCTGCTATGGTGTAATGATTAGTGTGCCTGTCACTTGGAAAAGGTGTGTGAGTTATAAATTTCATATACTAGTTAACTGATACTTCGTAGAATGCAACCGCTAAACAACTTTTATTAATGATAAGGAAATGAGCTTCCAGTCTCATAAGTACAATGCAAAAGAAGAATCTAGAAATAGAATTTCTTAAGATTGGCTGCATTCCAGGCTCGAGGTATCTCTCTGCCTTCCAGCATTTCTAAGTGATAGGCTCCTCGCAGATTATCTCTTATTATCTTGAATGGTCCTTCCCAGTTTGGCCTTAAGTTATCGTCTGATGGTTTTACTGCGCTTCCCAAGACTTTTCTTAGGACATATTCCCCAACTCGGAATGTCCGTGGTTTGACCCTCTTGTTATAGTGCTTCACAAGCTGTTGCTGGTAGCTCGATAGTTTCACCAACGCAAGCTCTCGGTATTCGTCGACTAGGTAAAGCTCAGCGAGCAATGCTACATCATTCTAGCCCTGTTCGACAAGGGTGGATCTCGTAATGGGTAAGACTACTTCCAATGGGATGACTGCTTCCATTCCATATGTTAATGATAATGGGGTTTCTCCCGTTGCTCGGCGTGGGGTAGTACGGTAGGCCCACCGAATATACGATAGTTCATTTACCCATGCGCCTTTGGCTTGTTCTAATCATTTCTTTAGCCCATCGATCACCGTTTTTTTGGAAGCCTAGGCCTAGCCATTACTCTGAGGGTAGGCCACAGAGCTGAAATGGTGTCTGATTTTCTGGTCATTACAGAAATTTTGAAAGGAGGCTCTCTCGAACTACGTTCTATTGTCAGTGATGACGGTCCTAGGGATCCCAAAATGGGTGATTATATTTTTCCATATGAATCTTATCATATCTTCATCTCGGATGTTCGCTAGTGGCTCTGCCTCGATCCATTTGGTGAAGTAGTCAGTTGCGACCAACAGATTCTTGCGATTTTCGGCAGCGGTAGGAAGAGGTCCTATGATGTCCATTCCCCATTGGGTGAATAGCCATGGGCTGGAAAGTGATTTTAGATCTCTGGAGGGTTGATGGACCATGGGAGCATGAAGTTGGCATTTTTCGCATTTGCGAACATACACTGCATAGTCTCTTGGCATATATGTCCACCAATAGCCTTCCTTCATTGCTCGGAAAGCCAATGACCTTCCTTCAATATGGCCTCCATAGATTCCCTTATGGATTTCATGTAGAATTTTTTCGACGTCCCTCGAGTGAACACATTGAAGGTAGGGATCGAAGAACGATATCTTATATAGCTTGCCGTCAGGAAATAAGTGAAAGCGAGTAGCTTTGACTCTTATCTGGTGAGCGATCTTCTTATTATCTGGAAGTGCGCCATCCTTCAAATAGTCCTTTAAAGGATCCATCCAGTTAGGTGCTGACTCAATTTGGAGCGCATGTTCCACGCTTGGCATCTCGTTGTTATGGTTAATGCTCGGATGAGCTAGGAAATCGATGGGGATTATTCCTTCTAAGTTGGAATCGATTATCGAACTCAAGGCAATTAGGGCGTCAGCATGGCTGTTCTGTCCTTTGGGAAACTGTTGGACACTGACTTCCTCGAAACTGTCCATTAACTTTTTTACCGAGGCGAGGTGGGCTACCATTCTTTCATCTCTCGCATTGTAGTCTCCACTTATCTTATTGGAGACTAATTGTGAGTAGCTGAACACTTGTAACTTATTTTCCCCCAAAGTATGTGACTTCTAGAGGCTGTTTATTAAAACCTCATATTTTACTTCGTTGTTGGAGGCTTCAAATCCAAGCCTGATTCCTTGTTCGAGGATCGTATCTTCTTGAGTGACAAGCACAATGCCTACTCCTGCCCCCTTTGAATTGGAGGCTCCATCAACAAATAATTTTTAAACTCCCTCTGTTGTGTAATTCTCTCTTTGCTTGACTGGTTGAAATTGGTCGAGAGGCTGCTCGCCTGTGAATTCGTTTATGAAATCAGTAAGGACCTGTCCTTTGATTGTGTTCCTTGGTTGAAATTGGATGTCAAATCGCCCGAGCTCAACTGGCCATTTAGACAGTCTGCCCGATAAATCCGCTTTCCTCAGGATTTCTTTAAGGGGGTGTGATGTAAGGATGATGATAGTATGAGCTTCAAAGTAGTGCTTCAACTTCCTTTAAGCCACTACAAGTGCAAATGCGAGCTTCTCTAGTGTTAGGTACCTCTTCTCGGCCTTTAATAAGGTCTTGCTCGCGCAATACACAGGGTGATGGGTTCTTGCTTTTTCGCACCTCAATGCAGAACTGACAGTGTGGTTGGAAATGAAGAGATATAAGTATAAGGAATCTGTATCCTTGGGTATGACGAGCAGTGGTGGTGAGCTAAGGTAGGCCTTGAGCTCGTCTAAGGCCCGCGTGCAATCTTGATTCCATTCTACTGTTTTGTTTCCCTTTAGGAGCTGGAAGAACGGTTTGTACTTCTCGAAGGATTTTGAGATAAAACGATTCAAGGCAGCGAGCATGCCATTGAGCTTCTGTACATCCCAGATTGTGCGAGGAGGTTGTACCCTGTTTACTGCATCGATCTGGTCTGGGTTAGCCTCGATGCCTCTCTTACTGACCAAGTACACGAGAAATTTTCCTGACTGGACACCGAAAGAGCACTTGCTTGCGTTAAGTTTCATTCGGTACTTCCTGAGGATTTTGAAGGTTCTTGATAGGTCCGAGAGGTGTTCTTCTTTCTTCCTGATTTTCATGAGAATATCGTCGATGTAGACTTCCATGGTGTCTCCCATTTGGTCCTTGAACATCTTGATGACCACCCGTTGGTAGGTTGCCCCTGTGTTTTTAATCCCGAAAGGCATGACCTTATAACAGTAAAATCCAACAGTGGTGATGAATGCTGTCTTTTCCTAGTCTGGAGCGTACAAGGGGATCTGGTGATGCCCTATGTATGCGTCCAGGAAACTCATTCTCTCGTGAGCTGCTATGGCGTCCACAAGTTGATCGATTTTCGAAAGAGGGAAACTGTCTTTAGGGCACGCCCTGTTAAGGTCAATGAAGTTGATGCAGACTCTCCACTTCCCGTTGCTCTTTGGAACTACTATTAGGTTGGATAACCATTTAAGGAATTAGAACTCCCATATGGATCCTGCATCCAGAAGTTTCTCAACTTCTTTTTCCACAGATTTTTCCTTATCGGGTGCAGTTCGTCGTGCCTTCTACGTGATTGGTTTGAAGGTGGGGTCAACGTGTAGATGATGATAAACCATTCTAGGATCAATTCCAGGTAGCTCGTATGGTTCCCATGCAAAAACATCTACATTGATTCTTAGCAGAATCATCAACTCCTTCTTTTCTTGATATGTGAGAGAAGCTCCAATCAAGAAGATACTGTCATTGGTGCTATCTCCAGCTGTAACTTCCTCTAGGTCCTCGACGACCTGTTCAGAGGGGAGGAGCCTGGTCTCCTCCACTCCGGGCCTCCCGTATTTAACTACTATTTCGAGGGTATCAGACCTTCTTGCTCTTTAACTTTCTCGTTGGGCTTGTCGGCCTTCTTCTCTAGTCTTGGTCGGATGGCTGCTATGAAGCTCCTTCTTACCTTCGCTTGATCACCATGTATCTCCATTACACCTCGCTCAGTCACATATTTGAGTTTCTGATGGTAGGTCAAGGAGACTGCCTTCACTGTGTGCAGCCATCCTCTGCCGAGGATAGCCTGGTGTGGCGAGTCGATGTAAACTACCAGAAACTCAATCATCTTAGAGACATTTCCTGCCCTTACTAGCAGCACTATCTTTTCCAAGGGCATAATCACTTTTTCAGCACTCCCAACTAAAGGGGTAGTAGCTTCTTTTAGGTCGGTGATGCTTAACTTCAATTTTTTGAACAGGTCTAGATACATTACCTTGGACGAGCTTCCTTGGTCGATGAGCAACTTGTCGACGTCATAGTTAGCTATCTTGAGAGTAATGATCAAAGAATCATGACACCAGATCTTTATCTATGAACACGATATGTTTACTATAGTCAACGTTATCTACTCTCTGATGCTTTCCTGATTGTGTCTTCGCTGGATCGATCAGAAAAGCTCGCGTCACTACTGTAAGCTTTTTTACCTCCATTCGAGCTGAATTTCCTTGAATCTGCTTCACATCAGATGCCCCATGAATTACCGTGAATTCATGGACGGCATCGTCTTCGAGTACATTGTCAGGCCTTGCTTCCCTATTGGCAACAACTTTCTCTGCCTTCTTTTTCATTAATTCGTTCAGATGCCCGGACTGGGCCATCTCTTCGAGGTGGGACTTAAGAGCCTTGCAATGCTCAGTTTTATGTCCTCCTTCTTTATGAAAAGCGCATCTCAGCACGTTGTTTCTCTTTGAGGGATCTCCTCCCATCTTTCTGGGCCACTTAATAAATGGATCGTCTCTGATTTTTGTGAGAATTTTGTAAATCGGTTCTCTGAAGACAGTGTTGACCGCCTAAAATGATTTTTCCACACGTTGCTACCTCTTTTCCACTACACCAAATCTGCCGAATTGTCAAGGTCTTTGACCTTGACAAATCCAACTTGTCAAGGTCAATGACCGTGACATTTCGAGGCGAGACAACTTTTTTTATCACGGTCGTATCGCGGTCAATGATCGTGACATGTTTATCACGGTTATAAACCGTGACAAAGTCGTGAACCTTTTTAAAAAAATTGTCACGGCCATTGACCATGATAATTCTGGGCAGAATTTAAAAAAAATCTGCTGGGCAGTATGGCCACTGCCACTGCAGCAGTATATTTGTACCTGTTATAGCAACGTTGTACCTGTTCCAAACATCATATATCCAAACAAACTAAAGATAATGCAAATATATATTCAAAATAGAAACTATTTAAGAAGAAACAACATCACCATCAATTATCTCAAATTTACAAACTATTTGCATGGAAAAGAGATTTTGTACCGCGGTGCTCGAGGACACCTCCTTATCCTTCCCTTCTCGTTCGAATAGCCACATAAGTATAGAGCATATGTGGCCTACCCTTAGGGCCACTACCTATCCCCTGAATTGAATTAAAGTAAAATTAGTATCCGCCCCTCAAATATAGATAAATATAAATCGTAATTGAAATCGAAATCGAAATTGACATATAAATATAAATACATTACCTGTAGTGTCACTCAAACAACTAACTTGAGCTCATATGGCACCTCCTTCCAACTAATGTACCCCGGGAAATCGTGTCAAATATAATTCTCTTCATATCTAAACACTAAGAAATACCATAATCCTATGGAGTTATGCGTTGCAAATTGCTTCCAACCGTTGTGTAGCCAAAAATCAGCAGTTGAAGTTGTCAATTCCACCTTTCAATGGTCTCCCATGTTTTGCTAGAAGTTCTAAGTGGTGGGGTATGGAAAGTGGAATTGACGACTTCAACTGGTGATGTTTGACTACATAACGGTTAGGAGGAATTCGCAGAGCATCGCTCCATAGGATTATGACATTTCTTAGTGTTCGGATAGACGAAGAGATTCAGTCTCCTCTCCACAAATAGGACACCCCAAATAACTATGTACTAATCACCTATTAAAGGTAATAAGCGTATATTCATGGATTAGTATAAACAAAACTTAGATGTAGTTGGAATATTTATGTATTAATCTCCTCTCCACACACGCACACTACACAAGAGTGAAAATGATAAAGTGCAGATCAATTAAAAGTATTAAAAATGGATGTTTCGGTACAAATTGAAATATTTATTACAAATTGAAAAATTGTTTCAAATTCGGGTTATCATAAAAAATGGATTGATATTCGGTAGGAGCAGCCAAGTCATCCACACTAATATTTAGACGCCTTGGTGCGTGTTGGACAATTGACCACGGCTCGTTGTTGATATAACCGAGTAAAACACTTGCTTAACCTTTTGAAATGCACAAACAAACGGCTCATCGCTCACGTGGTCGTTGCTCTTCAACTTGGACAAGTCAACCATGATCAAATTGGTGACATTATCAACTTTACAAGCATTTTTATCCTCAACTCTTACCCATTCACAGTAAAATACAACCTCTTTGAAGATTATATAATCCAATTCAAATATATTTTGGATTACACCATAGTAAGTCATTTTAGCTTCAACGAGGTTTTTATCTTTTGCGCTCGCTCGAAAGAAAGTAAGAGCCTTGTATGAAATTTCCGAGTTCTATACATTTGTACTTTCCACGTACACTTTAGCGTCGAAAATGTAACCGTTCAATTGATACTTTTTGTACTCTTGTGCCACAAACAAGGGTCCAGTGGCTAGATGAGCAAGCCTTGACGTCGCATCACCCATCTTTAGGAGCTGAGAATATAGATAAATTAATTATATTAGTGGTAAAATTTGAGTGTAATGTAACGTTATATAATGACTGTTTTCATTATAATTACCTCTTGTGTCAACCATAGCCTAAATTCCCTGTCTGATTGTACCATTGTTTTTTGTCTTTTATTGTTCTCACAGGCTTCATATTTACTGTATATTACAAAATTAATCATGTATAAAATAATCTAAAATAATGTTAAACATTATAATATTCGAAACTTACTTTTTCCATTCTTCGACATCTTCATGTGTGTCAAATAGATAACGAGCTACTTGTTCATGTTGCAAACTCGTTAATTTCACTCGTTTTCCCATCACATTACCACCATCATCGAGGAATTCATCAGTGTCATCAACGTTGGTCGAGTCAGGCATATATTCCCGAGTATATATTGATGACTCCACGGTGATATATTCCTCTGCAATTGATCCTGCAATATATCGCGTATTCTTGACGTAATCTTTAAAAACTTTCATCAATCTTTCAAACGGATACATCCACCGATATCTAAGTGGACCACAAAGAAGTGCCTCGTCGCATAGGTGTACCAACAAGTGAACACTTATGTCAAAGAATGCTGGGGTAAAGTACTTCTCCAATACACAAATCGCTTCGTTCATAGCCAATTTTGCGGCCACTATGTGTTCTCGATTCACTACCTTCTCACACAAGAGGGAGAAGGTAATACTAATTTTCATAATAGCCCTACGCAAATCCTTGTGCTTGGAGAAACAATGCTTAAACAATAGAGGAACCAATTGCATGATCACATGCCAATCGTAGGACTTACACTTATGTAAATCATGAGTAGCATAATTCACAATCCTTTGCAAGTTGGACGAAAAAGTAGATGGGCCCTTCAAATTATATATTGTGTCTAGAAGCACCTTCTTTTCTCCACTCGTCAAAGTAAACGCACCAGGGGGAATGATTGTCCTTCCCCTACTATCTTCTTTCAACCATAGTTGTGGCTTAAGTTTTAACGTTTTAAGGTCTTTTCGTGCATTTTCTCCATCCTTCGAATGACTCCCCCCAAGGCAAGTACCCACAATATGTTCAACGAAGTTCTTCTCTGCATGCATCACATCCAATACATGATGCACCGGGTTTTTTTTCCAATAAGGCAAGTCAAATAAAATTGACCTCCGAGACCATGCCTTTCTTATCTCAGTTTCATTCCCAGTTAGGGTCTTCTTATGCTTGACATTCTTAAATTTGGGATTCTTACCTGGCATATTTGGTCCACATTCAGAAGATTTACTTTCAATTTATGAACTCGAAAGTTGTCTCGGCGGTAGCCTATGTTCAAATCCGCCCAATAAAAAATTGGAACCTTTCTCAAATCTGAAACTATGAGAGGCAATGGTATACATTTTTTAAGCTAGAGGATAGACGAAGAGATTCAGTCTCCTCTCCACAAATAGGGCACCCCAAATAACCATGTACTACACATTCGGATAATGTCCCATAAGCTGGAAAATCATGAATTGCCCACATCAATATAGCTTTCAGCGTAAACTCTTCTTTTCTAAAAGAGTCAAATGATTGCACACCCGCTTCCATCAACTCATTTAATTCTTCTACCAAAGGAGCCAAGTAGATATCAATGTCATCACTTGGTGCCTTTGGCCCAGGTATCAACCATCATCGAAAATTCAGGTCTCATACACTGTGAAGGAGGGAGGTTGAGTGGGGCTAGGATCACTGGCCATACACTATGATTGGTTCTTAGATTTCCAAATGGATTGAAACCATCTATTGATATAGCCAAACGAATGTTGCGTTGTTCTCGAGCAAAATCGGGATACTCAAAATTCATCCTCCGCCAGGAAGTAGAATCAATAGGATGACGCATGATATTACCCCCTACTTCTGCCCTATCATGCCAAGTCATTGCCTCTGCAATCCATGGTACTATGAAAAATCGCTTTAATCTAGGCCCAACGGGAAAATATTTCAATACTTTTTGAGGCACTTTTGAGCTTGTGCCTTCCTTACTAGTAGATTGGACATATCTAGGTTCATCGCATACCGAACAACAATCGAGATTTTCATACTCCTTTTGGTATAGTATGCAGTCATACACACAAGCATGAATTGATTTATACTTCATTCCCAAACCTTTCAAACTGTTCTTCATAACAGGATAGCTATTTGGAAGTGTATTCACCTTGGGTAATAAGCCCTTTACCCATTTCAGAATTCCCGTCACGCTATTGCCAGACAAACCGTACTGTGTCTTCAAACTGTGCAAACCAACCATGGCATGTAAAGTTGTTTGATCTTTCTCACAGCCAGAGTATAACGGTTGGTTCGCCTTAAATTTTAAACTTTGGTAGTCATCGCCAAGTTTTATCGTGTTATCTTCACGAGCACTTGAATCTTCTACATCATTAGTAACCTCATTCTCCTCAGCTTCATAAACTCCGTACGCATCATCAACTAAATCCTCTAACATATTATGATCTACGTCGTCCCCTTTTACATCTATTCTACTTGTTGAAGGTTGTTGTGAAGGTTGGTCGCGGACAAAAGGAACTTTCAATTCACCGTGAAAACTCCAAAATCGATAACTATCTTGCATACCCGATCTTAACAAATGTAGTTCAACTATTTTCCACTCAAACACCATACCATTCTTACACCTAGAACACGGACACGGAAACTCTTCATCATTACGACATCTCTTTGCATATTTCACAAATTCGTTAGCACCTCTGCGAAACACATCCCCCATTCTATTAGTCTCACCCATCCACTCTTTGTATTTCGGATATCCCATCACAGCTACCACAACTAAACACCTATTAAAGGTAAACAAAACTTAGATTTATAGTATGTTTTATTTAATTATCTCATCATTTAATTATCCTATTAAAGGGTAAGTGGTCCTATCCCATTCAAGACTGCATTTTTCTGTAATATACTTAACAGCTCATGCACATTATTACGATTTGAAGAAAATTCGACACCATATCCCCTTAGTTCTCCAAGTACACGACGTATATTGGCAGGTGTGAGTGTTATTTCAATTGGTCAATTGAAATAACAGTCACACTTGTCAATCTAGTATGTACCCAGAGAACATTAAGATACGACTGCAGAACTTCTTCCAAAAGTAACAACTTTAAGCCAATAAGAATATTATACAGAAATTATACAGTCTCAAACTGTCCAAACGGGACAATTCGAGAGATCTCATTACAGTGGTAATGACTCTCGAACGGGTCTAAGGGCTGTTGAATGCGTACGCATAAGAACTAGAAGGCTAGTATCTATGCGCACTATATTTAATTTCAAGTATGTTTCATATAATGGGTTAATTCAAATACAAAAATAAATTCATGGGTTAATTCAAATACAAAAATACAAATTCATGGGTTAATTCACACACACACACACACACACCTCCCTCCACACCTCACTCCACACCCCCACTCACCACATACACACACACCCCCACCTCCCTCCACACCCCCCACTCACCACATACACACACACCACCACCCCCACTCACCACATACACACACACACACACACATAATAACCCCCCACCCACCACACACGCACACACACACACACACACACACACACACACAGTAGTGACTGTCTATTTATAATAATCTCAATGTTAATTTCATGTATTGAATTTCTACTATTATTTTATGCTTTTTATAAATCATATTCAATGTTAGATATGTGTTTTGTTAAGATATCTAAGCTGTTCTATAGAATTATTTTTTGTATCTTGAAGTTTAAGTTCTAAAATAATCAACCTAAAGTTGTGGTTCATAAAGTATTATCACAAATATGAACTAAGAGTGATAAAATAACTTTGAGGCATATAAATTAATTGTGACAAAGTAAGATTATGCACCGAACCAAAAATTTAAAAAAATTGTTTTTATTTAAACTCCACTTTTCTTTCTATAACTCATATTTTATTAAACTTTAAATATAATTAAAGGTGTATAGAAAGAAAAGTTAAATAGGAATAAAAACAACATTTTTAAAATATGAAGGGCTCACCAATTTGATCAAATTTTTTAACAACATAGACTAAATGATATTTTATTTTTCATGCTTTTAGCAATTTCGGATGCCATTTTAACCCTTATTGTAGTTTTTTATTGTAATGTCATTTAAAAAAAATCATTTAGGTATGTAAATATATTGGAATAGATCTTGCCTTCAACAAAATGATATTTTATGGTAAAATTTTATTTGATGGATATAAAGTCATGTGATACCTATATGTGTTATTTTGCATCTAATAAAAACAAAAAACGCCATATATGATTTTTTTCTCCATTAGTATAAGTATATAGCGATTATTTCACACTTAAATCACATATTAAGCTGGCCTTCATTTTTTTTATGAAATTTGTAGAAAATTACTTATTTATTTTGAATGAAAATAAATTTTTATCTAATATTTTTGGATATTATTTATAATTATGAAACTCATACGCAAATTAATGTTGTATCAAAATAATATTACATTTTTAACCTCCTACCCCCACCCTACCCCACCCCCACTCTGCCCCACCCTACCCCCACCCTGCCCCACCCCTACCCCCGCACACACACACGCACATATATACACACATACGCACATATATATACACACAAACATATATATAAATGGAAGAGAGAGAGAGAGAGAGAGAGAGAGAGAGAGAGGGAACGACGGGAGGGAAAAAAGAAGGGGGAAAGGGTTTTTGCTGCAAACATTGTCACGGTCATGTCAAGGTCATTGACCGTGACAATTATTTAAAGAATTGGCACGGTCATTGACCGTGACAATTCTTTGTCACGGTCGTGTCAAGGTCAATGACCGTGACACAAAACGCGTATTTTTTGTCACGGTCAATGACCTTGACAAGGGTGACCGGCTGAAAGGTGACAATTTTATCATTTTGGTGTAGTGTTCTTAGATCCATGCTTGTCCCCATTCTTTCCTCTTTTCTTGTGGTTCTCAATTTTGTCACTGCCTTTGGCAGCGAGCCTAGCTCTACCATTTTCCCCTGTGCTGAGGTGGGTCACATCCTCTACCTTGGCATATTTCTCGATGCGAGCCATCAGGTCGTCGATGGTCATGGCCTCTTTCTTTTTAGGGATTGGTACAAAAGGAAAGAACTGGGAAGCCCAATTTTGATAGAGGCCACCGCCACTTGCTCCGAGCAGTCCTCGACCTCGTTGAATAACTCCCAGTACCTCTTTGCGTAGTCTCGAAGGGTTTCTTGAGGCGTCTTTTCCATTTTTAGCAAAGCATCCATCCTTTTGGGATGGGAGCTACTAGTAATGAAGCGGGCCGTAAAGAGTTTGTCCAGGGACTTGAAGCTTCTGATGGACCTATTGGGGAGAGATTTAAACCGTTTATGTGCCACGTCATGCAGGATCGAGGGAAAAATTTGGCACATTAGTGCGTCTCGATGGTTCCAGAGGGTCATGGTTTGCCTGTACTGCCTCACGTGATCAGTGGGACCAGTTTTACCATCATAAATCTTGAACCTTGGAATAGAAAATTTCTTGGGGGCTTCCTCTTTCTCTATTTCCCTTAAGAAAGGTGATTTCATCTGAGTTTTGAGAGACCGCCTGGCGAGCTCTCGGGTCGATCTGGTACCGTGATCCGTAGGGTGTTGATCCATCTCCTTTCGGACCAGACTCCGTATGTTCTCGTTGTTGTGAGCTGGGCTCCTCTAATTACGATCTAGTCATAGTTTCTCAATTAGGTCATCCTCTGACTCGTTTCCCTTAACTTTCTGGGACCTGCTTTAGGGATCCTTCCTCGGCTACGAGACTTACTCGCTTGAGGTCTAGGAGTGCTGTACGGACGTTTCCTGGTTCCACGATGGAGCTCTCTCTCCGTTCTTTCTAACCTTCTTTTGAGGCGAGTATTCTCAGCTTCGTGCCTGCGAGAAGACTCCCTCTGTTCTCGGAGCCTCGCCTCATATGCATCAATCAACCTGGATATTTATGTGGACCTCGTTGGCCCTTGTCTTTATTCTGAGGCTGGCCTCTCTAGGTGAGCCCTCTGATCTGAACGTCGAACTTCAGATCTGATCCTGCGAGGACCAGGTTGTTCTTGGAAATCTCCTGCCTGAGGAGCATTACTACTTTGACCAGACATTTCAATTTTCTTTATTGGTGTGGGCTTTCTCAGGGAAGATAAACGTTCCCACAGACGATGCCAATTCTGGTGACAATTATTACTCAACACAAATAGATAATAGAAGCGCAATCACTAAACAAAATACGGAAGACAAAATGTCAATCACACAACAGGAGATGTACGTGGTTCAGTAAGAATGCCTACGTCCATGGTGGTGCAGTCAGTATTATTTTTATATACTCCGGGGAGTGTTTACAGAGAATACACTGCGTGTCTTATGCCCCAAACCTAGGGTTTATTATATACATGTCTGTCTTCAAGGAGCAGGGGTGTTGGAATCCCCCACGTTTATCTTCTTTTCCTGGAACACCTCTATTCGAGGACATGGTAGAAGACTATGTCATAACTGAATTAATGTTAAGGTGCGAAGGGTATGGACTTTGGGACGTTTTAACTAGGTTACTCGTCCAGGCCCGTTATTCCAAATTCGTGTACCCGCAACATATATTTATAAAAAAATTTAACTCTTATTTTACTTATTTATTTGTATTAAAAACATTTTAAAATATGTATATTTATATATATTTACAAAAACATTTAAAAAATGTAGCGTCTTAATGTTGCATAATGCACATAAAAAAGGTATGTTCTTGATACCCATATATGTTTGAAGCGGGTATTATAAAAGGTAAATGCTTGAAACAATTATAAGATTAAGATATATGCTTGGTAACCCATGGTTGAGACCCAGATATGTTTGAAACATGTATATGCTTGGTTGTTTATATTGGGTCACAACTAAAGACAACAAAAAAACACGTATGAACATAAAAATAATAATGAAGAGACACTGTGAGAAAGAGTATTGAACATACAAAAGATGACAGTGGATTGTTAACCAAATAGCTCTGTCTTAATGTAGCAGTCTCTAACTATAAATAATTGGTATTATAAGAGAAAAGGTGAATGAGATGGTGATTTTTGTTGGAAAATCGGAAAGCTAAGACTCTCAATTGCCATAAATTTTTTTGAAAATGGAATGCATGTGTATATTGAAAGGTAGATAGTGGTATTAAAAGTTAGTGGATGAACGTGAGCAATTGTTTGGTTTTAAGAAGGTCGGGGGTGTATGAGTCGAAAGAGAAGTTTGTTTAACATAAATGAAAAGTGTGTGTTATGGTGGTTGCTTATGGGTAAGTTACCTAGATGGAAAGCTAGAAAAAAGGGAAAATCGATGAAAAAAGGATTGAGCTTTTGGACACTTCCCAACAACCCAGCTATATATATATATATATATATATATATATATATATATATATGTTCATTTTTCTAGTTACTAATATGTTTTGCAAGGTTATCAAACGTGATATTCAGGGAATGCCTCATGACATCTCTCAGTAACTTGAATTGAATATAGTTCTTAATTTACATTGGGAAAAATATTAGGGGGTGTCATAATGTATTGCACACATAATGTTCGTTTATTAAAAAAAATTAAAATAAATAAAACTTTGTTTAAGTGATTATTGACGGAGGTTTCTCGGTGAAACTAACTGTAATCATTTAAGATTAAAAAAATTGAAAAAAAAAATAATTTCTTTCTTTTTCGGTATTTTTCCAAAAAAAAAATCTTAGATTTTACTCTTTAAAGTCACCTCATTCTTTTAATAAAAAAGCATTAAACTTATCTAAGAATTAGACTGTCTAAATAGCCCTTTAGTTTATTTCCAATAACTGTTATGCTTTATTAATTCATATGATTCATGTATTGACATCTTATGCATATCACGAGTAATACTTGTGTAATTCTTAAAAGATAAACGACTCAATAAATCTAAAGATGCATAGGTATACCTAACATGTGATATTTGTGTTCTCTTTTATATTCTAAGTGATGTTTACACTTAATCATTATTAGTCTAAAAAAATATTTTAAGTCATTGGTAATCTCAATATTCTTGTTTTGATTATCGACTAAAGAATGGTGATATGATATTTTCCAAAACAAAATTAGAAAATTATGTTTTAACCTAACTATTTGATCAAAACGCAATTCATTTCATCATTTCACTCATTTCACACCTTGAAAATTGATTAAAAAAGAAACACAAAGTTAAATAAGGACTGAACACAAATAAAATATGAGAAAAAAAGAGAGAAAACAAAAGAAAATAGAAAATAAAGGAATTTAAAAAGAGCAAAGAATTCCAAAGAAAAGAAAAGAAAAAAAATAATTTACTCTTCAAAAGTTCACCCTTTCTTCAAATATACAAAATCATTATGAGTTGTTTTCATGCAAGTTCATATTTTACATTCATTACATTTTAAATGATCACATGGTTAACATGATTTGAAATTTTCACGTTCTTTATAAAACAATATAATGTCACGAGATTACATTTTATCGTTTTATATATAAACATCTTTGATCACTAACATGTGAAAGGCTTTGTTTCCAATTACATTTAGTCTTTATGCCTAGATGTCCCAAGTGACTTACCCTAATGACAAAGCTTTTACCCTTTCATTTTCCAAATATTTTTATAAATATGATTTTTTGAGAGAGAAATACGATTTTTTGGAACTGCCATTTTACAATGAAGAGATTACTTATTGTTCTAGTTAGATGTGAAAGACATCTATTGTTTAAAACAAATCGTTGTTCAAAGTGTTTTTATTTTTTAAGTCTAATCACCAGAGAGAATTGAACAAGTGCGCATCATTATAAATATCGGGTTATTAAATATTGAAAATAATATCACTTGTAAATTTTGAGATGCACACCATGCACTCAACTAATAAATATAAATCTTATGAATTAGTTTAACATAATGGTTATAATAAATAAACTATTGGAGAAACCTAGTAGTCATTTCCATTTACTTATTAAGACTCAAGATTATGTAAAAGCTTTTTTTATTATAATAATGGGTAATTTTCTTGAGAAAATTTGATGTTTGTGAGTATCATCACTGTAAACTCTCATGAGACAAAACTCATCCACCAGGGTAACAGACGGGTTTAACGTCTTGTTACATAAGGTAATGCAGTTGTGCATCATGTGAACGTGGATCTCTATCCATGTTTATAATTATTTTTTGAATAAAATGGCAACATTTGTCACACAAAAAATCTTTTACAATGTCTCTAAGTACTAGCAACACATTAGTTAGTGAGAGTGATTCGTGTCAAATAGTGCATTTTATTTCAGTTTTTACTATACAATTATGTAATACCATGCTCACTAAACTCATATTTCACCCTCATTTAATGTATAACCATAATTATTCGCAGCTAATTGTTTGTGCAAGGTTTATTTTAGTATTTACAAGATGTAAGATGCTAAAGGTGAAGTATGGATTCAATTTGGTAAAAGAACAACCACTTATGCACATTCAGGGATAAATTAGTAAATTCAGTTGACCAATTTCAAACTTGAAAACATGTCATACTTGAAGACCGACCCCGTGACTCGATCATTACTGAAATATTATTGCGCCCAAAATGTGGATCACGTCGGTTCTTGCGCTACCTTGATCGGAGGTCGTATGTGAAAATTATGGAGTTTGAGGTTTGATTTTAATTATTGAGATGTTGGACTTAACCAAGGGTTATATACAAATTTTGATTATAACATTCATGAGGGGTGGCTTGGCCCACTGGTTGGTGTTGTTTTTGTTAGAGATTTGGTTATCGGTTTGATTTTGAGAAGAAGTGTAGTTTTACAAAATAATTCTGGCGCGCTAGGTGGATGGCCAGCATGGCACCACGTGGTTGCTCCAAAACCATTCATATTCCTAACTATATCTTCTCCGCACCATGCGCGGCCCAACTGGTATTGCCCACGCGCCAGGGGCGCATTTTTTTTGCCCAAACCCTTTCCCATTTTGCTGTCTTTATTTTTCACTTCTATCATTTCCTTATTTTTTTCCATAACTAAGATACCTTTTTATTGTTCTCCACCCATGTTTCTTTCTATTATCTTTTTATTCTTTTTCTCTTTCTTTTTCAGTCCAATTGTTTTGTCTGATTTCTTTCTTCCCACTATCCCATTTTTCTCTTTTTGCTTCTTGTTTTTATCCCCTGTAATTTTTTAACATATATTAATTTGTTCTTTTATTATTTTTCTCTAATACCCCGTATTTTAAGAATAGAATAAAATCATTTTTTGGAACGAAATAAAATTTATAGGAATTAAATTAAATCAGACAATTTAAATAATTAACTATGAATAAATGAACGAATTATTATTTCCTGTTATGTGAAATTGACATTGAATGGTATATAATTTCGATAGAATATAATTTCATGTGCATTAAATAATTGATATATGGTGTGCGGCAAAATTTAAAATATACTTGCTGAATAAAAACATTCAGGACATCTTTCGAGATGTTTTACGAACTCGGTTAGGTGTTTTGACATTTAGAAATGGTCATGTGGTATATATATATATATACACACACTAGCAGAATGCCCGTGCCTGAAGGCACGACGAAAATTTCCAAAGTATATAATCGCAACACAACTAAAATTTCCAAAAATTCATTCCCCAACAAAACAATGTGTAATTTTAAAAAATGACCATAATATCCTTTGTTTATAGGACTATCCACCTGGCTTAGCAAATAACAAATAGTCTAAATTGACGCCCCCCCCCCCCCCCCAACATATACAATCAAAGCTTAACACTATATATAATAGTCCAAAAAATTGCTAAAAATAAAATCACAAACAAAAAGGACGTAAACTAAGTCATTACATTATCACCTATTCATCACAACTATCCCACCTAACACATACGATCAAAGCCTAACTATATATAATATATACTGCGAATGCACAGGCAAACATTTCTAAAAGCCGCGTCTACAAAAACTTTTAATCATAGAATTTTTTATAAAATACAAAACTGTGTACACAATTCAGGAAATTTGGGCAGTATTCCCCTATTTATAGGACTATCCACATGTTTAAGAAACTAAAACTACGCAGTTATAAAAATAGTCCATCCCGAACATTATATAAACTGAATCATTACTTGCAACTTTACCAACAAAATGATTATAAAAATAATACTTAAACACAATAATAAATTTTCAATCGAATCAAAGCTAAATGTGGTCCCAAACTCAGGTATCTAATTAACACGTTCTCGTATTTGTCATAATCTGAAAATTAAACAACAAAAAATAGACCTGTTAATTCAACTCTATAATAAATATACAAAAGTTAACTTTATGTTTAAATAACCAGTGCCAAACATAAACATGATCAACTTAAACCATTGTATCTCAAGATCTGTTGAAGACCATTATTTGCTAGTGTTCTTCCTGGAAAGCTGAAACAAAAATAGTGAAGCATGATCCAATTCTAGTTAAATGTTTTAATAGAAAATCAGAGAACAGTACTTGTAAATATCTTTAATTTGAGCTTTTGGATGTGGTCTAAAAACTTCACTGATATCATACATACCTTGCAAACCAAAAAATTCCAATCTGTATCGGTGAGATCTTCTGGCGATAATGTAACCGAGGGCATTCTAGATTGTAGGAAGGTTTTAGATTACTCGAATAAATTCATGAGAATTTTTCATATAATACTTAAAATTCATAAAAACTACAAAATTGCAATATAGGGAAAAAAGACGATACCTCTAATCCTTACACGCCTCGTCTTATATAGGGAAAAAAATTGAAGTGAAATTATAGGGTTGTTCTTTGTCATAGAATTAAATAATTATACCCCCATATAAATATACTAAAAAATAAAAGGAGGAGGCTAAATGAGTATTACCTTGTCCACTTACCTTTGCTTCCTAATTACAGTTGCAAGGGTCATCAAGCTAAGGTTTATATGACAACCTTCCCTAAGCCCTGCACCTTCTACATTTGGTTGTGAAGCTCTTTCACTTCTAGCTAGAGCTACAAAGTTCTGCAGAAACATCAATATAAACAGTTATGATCATGAGTTTATTTCTATTCTTAATCATTTAAATTACTACAGAAGAAAAAAGCTTTGCTTTACCAGGGTTGCTACAAAAGACCTCACACAATCAGAATTTTCACAGAGAGTGCTTCTATTGTCTGTATTATCAGAAAAATTGATCACAAACAATTAAATAATGACTTATCAACAAGCATCAAACAGAGAAACTTCAATCTATTTAACTGACTAGCCTTATTATCTAGTGAGATCTTGAGCTACTATTGTTTTGAAATGTTTATTCAAGACATTGACATAAATTAAATTTTAACTAACAATTGCCAAGGTACATATTGAAATCCTGTATTATGTTTTTCAACAGCAAGGAAGAATTAATGTAGGAATGAATACATAAACTGCAGTCTGCAAATACAATAGAAGACTTTCAAGCACATAATAGGTTTGAGTTATTCCATTTTGTCCTTCAATTTTCCTTCGAACCGCTTATTGATGTTTCAGTTATAGTTTCCTCGTTAGCAACCATAATCTTCTCTTCAAAGGTGTTGGTTAAAACTTTTTCTTGTTGAATAGCTAAAACTTCTTCTTTCACTGGATGGATATGCTTCATTAACTTTCACATCTCTTTTAGTTTCTTCTACCTTGGGCACCAGTTGTTCTTTTTCGTATTTTCTACCTCCTTTTTAGTTTCTTCTACCTTAGGCCCTACTTCTTCTTTCAATGGACTTTCTTCAACCTTAGGCACTACTTCTTCTTTCAATGGACTATCTTCAACCTTAGGCACTACTTCTTTCACTGGACTTTCAATCACATTCTCAGCTTGTGTAATTTCTTCCACCTTAGTAACCACTTATTCTTTCATTGGATTTTCTACCTCCTTTTGACTTTCTTCCACCATAGGCACCACTTCTTCATTCACTACAGTTTTGACCCCTTTTTTGCGTTCTTTTACCTTAGGAACCACACCAGTCACTGTTTTTTCTTCAATCAAATTCACAGCTTTTGTAATTTCCTCTACCTTAGGTAGTGGTACACTTCTTCTTTCACTGTGCGACTCAAATCCAGATTGTGTGCGCCTGCCATGGGTCCCACATGTGCCCCGGTGAGTATGTTCAGCACGCTAATGAAGAGAAAACTAATCCAGATGCCTTCCCAGGTTTAGTATCATTTCCAGGTAGCAACATTGCCACTTCAGCTCAAAGTTGATTCCTCCCTTGAATCCTTCGTTAGTGGAAATTTGTAAAATATCCACCTCAACAATCCATAATTTGCAGTAAGCCTCCAAACTGTTATATATATATATATATATATATATATATATATATATAAATATATCTGAACCATGCATTTTGCTACAAAATACCCCATTTGGGGACTTTTTATATCATGGTTTTTAGCGACATGAAGTTCACAGTTCAAGGTTTTTTCGGCATGCAAGATGGTTCATAGGGTTTCTTACAAAACATGCATAGTTCGATTTTTATAGTTTTGGGGGGGGGGGTCTTGCAAATCATGCTTTGTTCCATTTTTTTTCACTTTACCCTATTTCCTGCCATCTGGGGTAATATATATTCACACCTAATGCAAGAAAGTACTTGTACATTTAATTATTGTACAATGAATGTCACGTTTTCTCCTAAATCATCTCAATGTACAATGCTTTGATTGATACTCATATAACAAAAAAAATTATGACCGGGAGCATAAATTTGTAGTATGCACAATACCTTTAATAGATACAATCCATCTACATTTAATCCTTTGCTCTAAATCTTGATTTCAAATGTCCCTAAAACCGAAAATCCATCAATTAAAAACAAATAATGAAAACAGATCTCAAGCCCAATTTTAATAATGAAATGTCAAAAACCACTGGTCTCGTTTCTGATACAAATTTATTTAGCACAAAGACATAATTTAATACAAAGTTATGTCTTCTAATGTTTTTCTAAATTGAATATAGTCTACCCCCAAACCCAAGCTCGAACAGTAGCATGAGAGAGTTTTAGAGACTATGTACGCATCAAATTATAATTAATTTTGGAAAAAAAATTAGGAGAAAATATTAGGTGACCTCACTTCAACCTCCCTGCTATTATGTCGTAATTTCTATTTGGGCACCCTTTATTAATAAAGTGAATAAGGTAGGTCTCTCAAAATGCATATGTGGTCTGTACATAACCATTACAATAGTTAACCATTACAATAGAACTCCAAACATGACATAACCATTATGATAGTTAAGAAAACTCATGTCCTTTTTCCACTATAATTTCTAACGTCTCCTTATCCCGACAGTTTTCTCTTCTACACATTTTAGAAATTGACCTGGCACTGTGCAACTCCATTCTAAATTATTTTTGCAAAGCGGTTGAGTTTTACAATACAAAGCAGTTGAGTTTTCTCTTCTACCCATTATTTTTGCAAAACTCACCTGGCACTGTATAACTCCATTTTCGAAACTGACCTGGTGCTGTTGGATTACTAAGTTGATTATGTGCGATCGAAAGAATTAGTGAGGAAGTTAATGTGTACCATTGGAGTATCAACAACCATTCTGATCTTGATGCTCACATACATACTGTGATCATAAACGGGCTTATAAAATTGGGAAAATACCAAATAGATTATCAAGAGAACCATTTAGCAAGAGAAGAATGATTCACGAATATATATATAAATTTACCAATATATACACTCACTCTAGAATGGTTGCTGGTAATCTATTTTGAATGCATTGTTATCGATAGTATGGAAGGAAGTCCAATCTACTTTGAATGCACACTCAAACATGTGATGCGCAAAGTAAGATGAGTGTATTTCAAAGAATTAAAAGGCATTAAATAATGAAAAAGCATAAAAGCTTAAAGGAAGAATCTCATAAGTCTTCATAAATATCCAAACTCATATCTGTAATACCCCGTATTTTTGGCAATATTTATTTTGGGATTAATTAATTGGGAATTTATCCGGATAAAATACTAGCGAGATGTGAGTTGGTATTTGACTATATTGAGTATATATGATGATTTATGAATATTGAATTATGAGATTGTCGTGAGATTGATATACGACAATTTGGACATTTTATTGGGACGCAGGTGACAGTCGCGTCAGGTTATAATTATTTTATTTATAAAAGTGAATTTAAATTCTATTAACCGTATGGTCGTTTTGAGTGCGCCAACGCGTTCGAAAGGGACGATATAGTCAGAAAACACTAGCCGGGGGTTTAGTTTGGGTCCCGGGGTATTTTTAAGCCATACCGGCAACATAAAGGGTATTTTGGTAATTTTGTATTTTTGGAAATTAAAAGTGACGAAAATTAAGAGTTTTATCTGATTGGGAAGTTACCCACTAAACCCACTAACTAGCCCTTAATGACCCAATAAGCTACGGGGGATATTAGATTAGGTTTCCAAAACTTTCCCAAAGAAAACCCTAGCCACCATAGCCACCTTTGGAGAAGAAAGCTTGTGGAGAGAGAATTCTGCAAAGAGAGAGAGATAACTTCAGGAAATCAACATCAAAATCAGAGATAAACTCAAGGCAAGTGATTTAATTTCGTTTAAATTCAGAGAATGTTTTTTCCATGCGTAGGAATTTAATAAAGATTAAATTGTTCTTGGAGTGATATGAAAATCCATGTATTTTGGAACTTAGAACTTGAAATCTTGAAGAGAAATTGCATGTAGAATGGTAGGTAGATGATTATTCTGATGACATTAGATATTGGATGAAATTAAAACGGATTTAATTGGGTAAATTAATGATTATAAATTCTAGGGTTTATATTCTTGAAAATTTGGGGAAAAGTGTAGAGACTTGAGGATTTAATGATATTTAGGATGAATTGATTCCCTAACATATGTTAGTATGTGACCTAGGTACGTTTAGGGATGATTAGAGACCTTAAACAATCGTTGGTTTAATGTTTAGATGAGTTTTGAAGAGTTACAAACGGTGAAAAACGAAACTAGGGAAATCTGGGCTCGAAACTGGTCGTTCGTTAGAAGACCTCCCCAGGTCGTTCGAACGAGCTCGTTCAAACGAGCTTCTAACGAGTTGACCAGTCGCTTCTAAAGAGAGGAAGTTTCGTTCGATACGTTCGTTCGAATGAGATCTCGTTAGAAGGCAGTTCGTTCGAACGAACTGAATCCGTTCGAACAGCCTCGTTCGAACGAGACTTCTAACGAGTTGACAGTTTAGGCCTTTTTGGCCTGTTTTGATTTTGGGAGTCCCGTAAACTTGTTCGAGGATAGAGATAACATTCCTTTGATGATATATTGGTATACTTGGGACATTTGGGATATATCGAGTAGTAAATTATAATTGTGGAACGAATCAAATAGACATTATGGATTGTGACGTGAGTGCCTACTACGACATGAGAATAAATAATGGCGCGTATAAATGTGGACCGGGATTATATAAGTTATATATATATTATGTTGGTACGATAATGCGATATGTACTACAATTAAATTACGGTGATTACTAAGATGCGTGTTTACTTAGTATTTGGTATATGATTTGTGTGTATGCCATACCTACCATACTTGCTATCACGAGAGGTTTGCGTTCTCTTAGGGCCCTCTAATCCTTGTGTTGCCCGGATTTAGACTGGTTACCTTGATGAACATAGGTCATAGAAAGACTTATTGGGATATTGATAAGTCCGCTGATCGTGGGAGTGTAGGTATGTGCGTGACCCATGTGATGTGACTGTGTTCGCCTCCATTATTTGTGATGTTGTTATCTGTGAACTATTCCTGAGAGATTCGGAATATGTGATCCTTATGTACGTGGTGTACCGGGATGGATAACAGAGTATTTGTGCACCGCAGCTTAGTTCTCGGGGTGCTTGTATTGTATATTTATGATGTGAATAATATACACTTAGTTAAAGGGGAACCTTCATGTTAATGTTGTGAATATAATTACGGTATTGTTTCGAGAAAAACATATCGGGTTAACTGATAGTGAAATATATTTCATATTGAGTATCTGAGTTTACGTTAAACCCTTATTTAATTGAGATCGTTTTTATGTTAATGGGAAGCGAGTAATAAGGGTAGAACCTATATCAGTCTAGCTAGATATGATGTCACTTAGCTAGTGGTTTGTGTCATTTTAGATGGGTACTTACGTTAGGAGTGCACAGTTAGATGAGAGGTGAGAATTTCATGTGAGTGCACGTCGTAACATGTAATTTGCATTTAATGTTTTAAATGTTTTTAAAGAACTTGCAGGTTTTTAAAATATCTCCACATTCGGTCTCTGACCTGTTTGCTATCAAATCTATTTTTCTTGTAAAACCATTTTAGGTGCCCAGCCACAAGGACACCATGCATAGGATACTCATTCAGATGACGAGCTGTAGCTGTTTGTGGAAGTTACAGAGATTTGCTTGTAGACGCTTCTATCATTTGGACTCCATGTTCAGTATTCCTCAGTTTTAGGGCATGTTGCCCAGTTCCATTAGAGATACTTTTCCATTTCAGTTTTTCAGACTTTGACATGTATTGATTTAGTATTCAGTATTTAGTTATTCATTTCAGTTGTGGAGTTTGTTATGAGGAGTTTTTCCTCCGAATTTATTTATATCGTGTGATGGTTATTCTATTACTTCGTTATGGTAAATGGTGATATTATTCTTGCATTAAATCTTTTACTGCATGTTAATCAGGCTTTAACTAAAATTTGGCAACTTACTTTTTAAATACTAGGTGGTTAGTAATAATAAAAAAAAATGTTTTCGACAGTGATGCTATTAACTGAGCCAACTTGACATTTTGGTTTAATTTAATAAAGGAGTATCTACCCGGTATTTAATTAGTCGGGATGTCACAGGTGGTATCAGAGCATTAGGTTCTAGTGTCCTTTAGGATCTGTACGACTATTATGTTTCTGCTAAGTTTCCTTTGATATAGAGCCCTATATTTTAGGACTGTTGTACTCTTTTGTGTATGCTTCGTTCTTCAGCTATTTTAAGTTTATAACTGCGAACTTATAACCTTTATTCTTATTTCAGATGCCTCCACGACGTGCACGACGAGTTCCCAGGATGAAACGCCCGAACCCCAGCCCGTTCCAGTTCAGGGCATGATGAACGCCGCTGAGGTTGCAGCTATAGTAGTCCAAGCGGTAAATGCCGCAATTGCCGTAGTTCAGCAGGCACCACCTCAGGCGCCGATTGCCGCGCCAGTATAAGCAAATGCATTCCCGTCTTCTTGGGAACGTGTACGTGACGCTTTTCAGAAAGCGCATCCACCAGAGTTTGCAGGTAGCTCAGATGTGATAGTCTCGAGCCAATGGAGGAAGGATATGCAGAGGCACTTGAGGATGTATGAGTGCACGGACGTTCAGAAGCAGGTGCTAGCTACTTTCAAGATAGTTGGATCTGCACTGCAGTGGTGGGAGTCTATTACCACCGTGGAAGAGAGGGATACTCTGACTATTCAGGACTTTTGGGTGCGGTTCGACCGCAAGTACTTTTCGTCAGCTGTTCACACGGAGATGAGGAGGAAATTGATGAGTCTGAAGCAGGAGGGTAAGACCGTGGCCGAGTATGAGGTCGAGTTCACGAATCTGTTGAATATCGTTCCGAATGAGATACCGAAAGAAAAGAAGAAGATTGAGAAATTCATCGATGGGTTGACATGGAGGATCCGTCAGCATCTGTTAGGGAACCTTTCCTTGGCCACTTATTCTGATGTGGTTAACGCTGCTTTGTTACACTGCCCGGATCACCGTTTTCATATGGCTGAGGGCAAGAGATCGGGTGAGTCTAGCCATCAGGGCAGGACTGGAGGACATGGTGCCGGTGGAGCACAATCTGTTCAGGGGCAGAGACAGGGTGAGCAGGGTTCCTAGCAGGGGGATCAGAAGAGGTTTAGATCAGGGAATTACAGGCACGGACAGGGAGATTTCCGTCAGGGCCATCAGGGTCCAAACGGCCATCAGGGGCAAAATGGGCAGCAGTTTCAGCAGGGCCAGCAGGGCCAAGGGAGGAACGGTAACGGCCACCAGGGCCGGGGACAGCAGGGGCAGAGAGGAGGGAACTTCCCAGGGAAGTGTTTTGTTTGTGGCAAGACTATCCATAAATGACAGGATTGTCCTGATAGGGGCAGGGCCCCACAGCAGCAGCAGCAGGGTGCTCGCCAGGAGCCGTAGAGGCCTATGTTTCCCGCCTCTCTCCCCGCATCGCCACAGATGGCAGCATTACCACCCATTCCAGCAGTCCCAGTTCAGCAAGGGCAGCTACAGTATGGATGTGTCTATAACGTCCACCAGGCAGCAGTTCCACAGGCAGCAGTTCCACAGGCACCGCCTACGATTGAGGGTACGTTTCATATCCATGGCACTATGGGTCGGGTATTATTTGATACGAGGGCTACACATAGTTTTATAGATACACATTTCGCGAAGGCTTTAGGGTTGTTAGCCACAGTGGAGAGCACAGTGACGTGTGTCGACTCGCCATTGGGGAGTGGGTCACTTATTTTCTTTATATGTCGGGGAGTGGGGGTAGAGATTGGTGGTTTGGTATTACCTGTAGACATGTTGGTATTAGATATGCACGTTCACGATGTGATTATCGGTATGGATTGGCTCGTAGCTTATAGAGCCATGATTGATTTCTTCAGCTGGAGCATTGTTTTTGTCATTCCGGGGCAAGAGATGTTTGTAGTGGCGATGCCTCGCCCAGAGGGAGGATCGACCGCTCATCTGTATTACATTGAGGAGGATACCTCTAAGGAGGTTGTGATTCCTTTAGATTCCATCCCAGTTGTCAGGGAGTATTCGGATGTGTTTCAGGAGATACCAGGCCTACCCCCCAGTCGAGAGATAGACTTTGTTATAGATTTACTGCCCGGTACGAGACCTATAGCACGTGCACCGTACCGTATGGCTCCAGCTGAGATGAGGGAGTTACGGGATCAGATTGAACAATTATTGGGTCAGGGGTTTATACGGAGGAGTAATTCACCATGGGGTGCCCCTGTGTTGTTCGTAAAGAAGAGAGATGGTTCACTGAGATTGTGTGTGGACTACCGAGAGTTGAATAAGGTCACGATACGGAATAAGTATCCGTTGCCTCGAATCGATGACTTATTTGACCAGTTGAGAGGAGCTTCTTTCTTCTCGAAGATTGATTTGAGATCGGGATACCATCAGTTGCGTATCAGGGAGGAGGATGTCTCGAAGACTACGTTCTTGTTGAGATATGGTTCTTATGAGTTTCGGGTTATGCCTTTTGGTTTGACCAACGCTCCAGCTGTGTTTATGGACTTGATGAATAGAGTGTTTAGAGATTTCCTAGATCAGTTTGTCATTGTCTTCATCGATGATATTCTGTTTTACTCCCAGACAGAGGAGGAGCACGCCGAGCATTTGAGGCAAGTTTTGCAGACACTACGTCAGAACGAGTTGTATGCAAAATATGAGAAATGCGGGTTTTGGCTGAAGGAGGTCCAGTTTTTGGGACACATCATTTCCGACCGGGGAATATCTGTTGATCCGATAAAAGTATCCGCGGTGAGGGAGTGGGAATAGCCCACGACACCGACTGAGATTCGTAGTTTCTTGGGTCTAGCAGGATACTATAGAAGGTTTATTCAGGGTTTCTCGAAGATAGCAGGTCCTTTGACACATCTGACTCGTAAGGGTGTGCCATTCATCTGGAGTGATGCCTGTCAGTTGGCATTCGATGAATTGAAGGATAAATTGACCTCAGCACCTGTGTTAGCATTGCTGAGACCGGGAGTTGATTATTTGGTTTACACCGATGCGTCTTTGCAAGGACTTGGAGGTGTAATGCAGCAGGAGAGACATGCCATAGCTTATGCTTCCCGTAAGCTTAAGCCTCATGAGAAGAACTACCCCACGCATGATTTGGAGTTGGCAGCAGTGGTATTTGCCCTATGGATTTGGAGGCACTATCTTTTGGGGGAGAAGTTCCAACTGTTCACGGACCACAAGTCCCTACAGTACCTGTTCACGCAGAAGGAGTTGAATATGCGGCAGCGTAGGTGGCTTGAGTTTGTGAAAGACTACCAGTTGGATATCCAGTATCACCCGGGTAAGGCTAATGTGGTGGCAGACGCGTTGAGCCGTAGGCCAGCAGATGAAGTGGCAGAGGTGTGGAAGGCCAAGTGGAAGGAATTGGGACACCAGGATGCAGTGGCCCGATCTTTCATGTTTGTGATGACTATTACATCGCAGATTGTCATGAAGGTAGTACGGGCACAGGCTAATGACTCGTTCTGTCAGGAGCAGATAGTTCGATTACTAGCAGAGGGAGCCGAGTCCTATACCGTTAGCTCAGACGGGGGATTGCGCTTCAATGGGAGATTAGTGGTTCCGGAAGGGGAGGAATTACGACACGATGTGATGGCAGAGTTGCACGGCTCACGGTTCGCAGTACATCCCGGAGGGGACAAAATGTACCAAGACATGAGACGCCAGTATTGGTGGAGCGGTATGAAGAGAGATATTGCCGAGTTTGTGTCAAAATGCGCCACTTGCCAGCTTGTAAAAGTGGATCATCAGAGACCGGCAGGACTACTACAGCCATTGGAGGTCCCGGTGTGGATGTGGGAGAGCATATCCATGGACTTTATCATGGGGTTGCCTATGTCGCAGAGGGGTCACGACTCCGTTTGGGTAATTATGGATAGATTGTCCAAAGTCGCTCACTTTTTACCCGTAAGGACTGACTACACTACGGGACAATATGCCCAGCTCTTCATTTCAGAGATTGTGAGACTTCACGGTGTGCCCCTAAATATCGTGTCTAACAGAGACAATATATTTGTTTCGCGGTTTTGGGAGAGTTTCCAGGAGGCCATGGGCACGGAATTGCGGTTGAGTACGGCTTATCATCCGTAGATCGATGGGCAGACCGAGCGCACAAATCAGATGTTGGAGGACATGCTACGCATGTGCATTATTGACTTTGGGGGTAGATGGGAGCAGTACCTTCCACTGGTAGAGTTTGCTTACAACAACTCCTATCAGTTCACTATTGGCATGGCTCCGTTTGAGGCAGTGTACGGTAGACCTTGTCGTTCCCCTGTATGTTGGTTGGAGGTGGGGGACAACAAACTACTTGGGCCAGAAGTGATTCAGGATACTTCGGCAAGGATAGAAGTGAGTCAAAGTCGCATTCGGGTAGCTCAGGACAGGCAGAAGAGCTATGCTGATGCGAAGAGGTTCTTCAGAGAGTTCCAAGTAGGGGAACAAATTTTGCTCAGAGTATCTCCTATGAAGGGGATTATGCATTTCGGGAAGAAAGGGAAGTTGGCACCGAGATATGTGGGACCATTTCCTATTATTGAGAGGATTGGACCGGTTGCGTATAGGCTTGGATTACCGAAGCATTTGCCTCGGATTCACGATGTGTTTCATATTTCCTCGCCAAGGAAATATCTCAGGGACAATTTGGCTCATTCTCATATTGCTTTGGAGGACATCGATCTCCAACCTGATAGCTCCTACGAGGAGGGGTCGATTGCTATTTTAGACCGAAGTGAGCGGAAACTGCGGTCAAAGATAGTTCCGTTAGTGCGTGTTCAGTGGCGACATCATAATGTCGAGGAGTCCACATGGGAGCGCGAGGATGAGATGCGCGAACGTTATCCAGAGTTGTTCTTACCAGGTACTTTCTAGTTTCGAATTTCGGGACGAAATTCTGTTATTAGGGGGGAAGTATGTAATACCCCGTATTTTTGGCAATATTTATTTTAGGATTAATTAATTAAATGAGAATTAATTGGGAATTAATCCGGATAAAATACTAGCGAGATGTGAGTTGGTATTTGACTATATTGAGTATATATGATTATTTATGAAGATTGAATTATGAGATTGTCGTGAGATTGATATACGACAATTTGGACATTTTATTGGGACGCGGGTGATAGTCGCGTCAGGTTATAATTATTTTATTTATAAAAGTGGATTTAAATTCTATTAACCGTATGGTCGTTTTGAGTGCGCCAACGCATCCGGAAGGGTCGAGATAGTCAGAAAACACTAGCCGGGGGTTTAGTTTGGGTCCCGGGGTATTTTTAAGCCATACCGGCAACATAAAGGGTATTTTGGTAATTTTGTATTTTTGGAAATTAAAAGTGACGAAAATTAAAAGTTTTATCTGATTGGGAAGTTACCCACTAAACCCACTAACTAGCCCTTAATGACCCAATAAGCTACGGGGGTTATTAGATTAGGTTTCCAAAACTTTCCCAAAGAAAAGCCTAGCCACCATAGCCACCTTTGGAGAAGAAAGCTTGTGGAGAGGGAATTCTGCAGAGTGAGAGAGATAACTTCAGCAAATCAACATCAAAATCAGAGATAAACTCAAGGCAAGTGATTTGATTTTGTTTAAATTCAGAGAATGCTTTTTCCATGCGTAGGAATTTAAGAAAGATTAAATTGTTCTTGGAGTGATATGAAAATCAATGTATTTTGGAACTTAGAACTTGAAATCTTGAAGAGAAATTGCATGTAGAATGGTAGGTAGATGATTATTCTGATGACATTAGATATTGGATGAAATTAAAACGGATTTAATTGGGTAAATTAATGATTATAAATTCTAGGGTTTATATTCTTGAAAATTTTGGGAAAAGTGTAGAGACTTGAGGATTTAATGATATTTAGGATGGATTGATTCCCTAAAATATGTTAGTATGTGACCTAGGTACGTTTAGGGATGATTAGAGACCTTAAACAATCGTTGGTTTGATGTTTAGATGAGTTTTGAAGAGTTACAAATGGTGAAAAACGAAACTAGGGAAATCTGGGCTCGAAACTGGTCGTTCGTTAGAAGACCTCCCCAGGTCGTTCGAACGAGCTCGTTCGAACGAGATTCTAACGAGTTGACCAGTCGCTTCTAACGAGAGGAAGTTTCGTTCGATACCTTCGTTCGAACGAGATCTCGTTAGAAGGCAGTTCGTTCGAACGAACTGAATCTCGTTCGAACAGCCTGGTTCGAACGAGACTTCTAACGAGTTGACAGTTTAGGCCTTTTTGGCCTGTTTTGATTTTGGGAGTCCCGTAAACTTGTTCGAGGATAGAGATAACATTCCTTTGATGATATATTGGTATACATGGGACACTTGGGATATATCGAGGAGTAAATTATAATTGTGGAATGAATCAAATAGACATTATGGATTGTGACGTGAGTGCCTACTACGACGTGAGAGTAAACTATGGCGCGTATAAATGTGGACCGGGATTATATAAGTTATATATATATTAAGTTGGTACGAGAATGCGATATGTACTACAATTAAATTTCGGTGATTACTAAGATGCGTGTTTACTTAGTATTTGGTATATGATTTGTGTGTATGACATACCTACCATGCTTGCTATCACGGGAGGTTTCCGTTCGCTTAGGGCCCTTTAATCCTTGTGTTGCCCGGATTTAGACTGGTTACCTTGATGAACATAGGTCATAGAAAGACTTATTGGGATGTTGCTAAGTCCGCTGATCGTGGGAGCGTAGGTATGTGCGTGACCCATGTGATGTGACTGTGTTCGCCTCCATTATTTGTGATGTTGTTATCTGTGAACTATTCCTGAGAGATTCGGAATATGTGATCCTTATGTACATGATGTACCGGGATGGATAGCAGAGTATGTGTGCACCACAACTTAGTTCTCGGGGTGCTTGTATTGCATATTTATGATGTGAATAATATACACTTAATTAAAGGGGAACCTTCATGTTAATGTTGTGAATATAATTACAGTATTGTTTCGAGAAAAACATAACGGGTTAACTGATAGTGAAATATATTGCATATTGAGCATCTGAGTTTACGTTAAACCCCTATTTAATTGAGATCGTTTTTATGTTAATGGGAACCGAGTAATAAGGGTAGAACCTATATCAGTATATCTAGATATGATGTCACTGAGCTAGTGGTTTGTGTCATTTTAGATGGGTACTTACGTTAGGAGTGCACAGTTAGACGAGAGGTGAGAATTTCATGTGAGTGCACGTCCTAACATGTACTTTGCATTTAATGTTTTAAATGTTTTTAAAGCACTTGCAGGTTTTTAAAATATCTCCACATTCGGGCTCTGACCCGTTTGCTTTCAAATCTATTTTTCTTGTAAAACCATTTTAGGTGCCCAACCACAAGGACACCATGCATATGATACTCATTCAGATGATGAGCTGTAGTTGTTTGTGGAAGTTACAGGGATTTGCGTGTAGACGCTTCTATCATTTGGACTCCATGTTCAGTATTCCTCAGTTATAGGGCATGTTGCCCAGTTCCATTAGAGATACTTTTCCATTTCAGTTTTTCAGACTTTGGCATGTATTGATTTAGTATTCAGTATTTAGTTATTCATTTCAGTTGTGGAGTTTGTTGTGAGGAGTTTTTCCTCCTGATTTATTTATATCGTGTGATGGTTATTCTATTACTTCGTTATGGTAAATGATGATATTATTCTTGCATTAAATCTTTTACTGCATGTTAATCGGGCTTTAACTAAAATTTGGCAACTTACTTTTTAAATACTAGGTGGTTAGTAATAATAATAAAAAAAATGTTTTCGACAGTGATGCTATTAAGTGAGCCAACTTGATATTTTGGTTTAATTTAATAAAGGAGTAGATAACCGGTATTTAATTAGTCGGGGTGCAGAATATCTATGAATATCAGTAGTTATATCTAAAAAAAGTTAAACATCCAAAAATAAGGAAATATAGGTTCTAAACGACCAAATATGATAAAGAAATAAAGAAACTTATAAAAATAAAGAAAATCAGGATGCCCCTACTATAACTAAGCCTAAATATGCCAGTATGACATAAACCTACAAACAATAAGGATGAGAATATCATTAAAAGCAACTGAGTCAGTAAAAAAAAATATGTACCATAAATTAAATTTCATGAACCTGTTAAAAAAGGGAATCATTCGTGATCAATGCTCAAATAAACCCAAATATGAACACCATATTCAGTTATTAGTGTTAAAAATAGATCAGGCTTACTTTTTTAAATACAATGATAAATTTGTTGTGGTATAACACACTAATGGTTATGTGTTTAAGATTGAGCCGTAAGTTCCGGATAATCTTTACAGTTTATACAATATCAGTTATTGCAAGCAAAAAGAAAGTCATTTTATTAACATCCCAATAGAACCCACAAAATCCAAACAAATCCCTAAAGAACCACAAAAAGATCAAAAACAGAGAGAGAGAGAGAGAGAGAGAGAGAGAGAGAGAGAGAGAGGGAAATAGAGAACAAAGACCTGAGAAAGTTCCAGAGAGAGAGAGAGAAAGAGAGTGTGGGTATGTGTATTACCTGCAAAAGAAAAATAAACAACAAAATAATACCTGCAAAACAAAAATAAACACAATATTGACATCAACTTTGAGATGTTGAACACTAATAATCCAAAATGAAAACAAATGTAAGAGACCAACTCAGTTTTCAAATCATTAAGCTAAAAAAATTTCATTCCCCACTCCTCCCTCTTCCGAGGAAGCCAAAGGTCCTAAATTTCGTAACTTTTTTTTGGGTAAACCCTTCAATTTGTTTGATCTCCATCAAATGAATAAACCCATGACAAAAAAATAAAATACAGATAAATTGAATCAAACAATATCAGTTTAGCAAATTAAGTGAATTAAATAAATAAATCAAACCTCACATTCATAAAATTTGCCCAACATCCATTGTGACAATAAAAAAATCAACACAACATCTACTTGAAATTAACACAACGTCTACATGAAATCAATACAGCGTCTAGAGAAGCTACAAAATGATCAATATAGATAAGAATCAATACAACGTCTACATGAAATTAATGATCATAAATTTAAGGAATTTCCCAATGTTATGTTTCCAATAACATACTGAACAATTTCAATTAAGAAGATTACAGAACCAAAGAAAATACAGTAAAAGAATAGAAAACAAAAGGAAAGAAGAAAACATGAAATCTGAAAACCTTTATAGTAGTTCATATTATGCATGAACTTATTAAAAAACAACAAATACCAACAGGTGGAAAAGGTCGCAAACCCAAATCCTAATAATTATGTCCAAAATATGAAAAACCTAAAATAGTGAAAGGGAGCAAGAGAGAGAGAGGGAGGACCTTCAAGACTGAAAACCATTGGTGAGAATAAGAAATTAAACACCATAGCTACCAAATGAGAGAGAAATGAAAGACACCGTCCTTATTATGTGGATTTCGGCACATTTGCAGTGGTTTTGATTTAAGGTCTTAGAAAGTTGTTTCTCTGGGGTTTACGGTGGTTTTTGTCTCATGGATGAGGTTGTTGTTGGAGCGGGATAACTAGAGTTGATTGCAAGCACCGTAACCGAAATTTAGGGCATTAATGTAGAAGGGAAACATGTTGGTGTTCTTGAGTTTTTATGGATCAAAAGGGATTTGGGTTTTCTCAAGAAGATTGGTAACTGTTAAAAACTCTGTGCATCAATAAGTGGGGGGAAGTGAAAAGATATTTGGGGTGGAGTGCTGTAATGAGTTTGGTGATATTTGACAGATTTATAGATAGTTTTGTCAGGTGTAGGTTTGTGAATTTTCAAATTAAAGTAAAAATGTGTTAGTAGTCTTTCTTTCTACCCAAAATATTCTCGGCCACAACTTTGTCCGTCCACTCTATTTTTATCCAATTTGATCACAACCGTTCCTTTTTTGCCTTGTTGGCTCAATCAGGACCTCTAATTATTTTATCTCTTTATGAAATAGTGAAAAAACTTTTACTCCTTATATATATATGAGTTGGGAGGTTTTTGGATTAAGTGAATAAGGTATTTGGGCTCATTTATGTGTCTAAAGCTGTGACGTAAGGACAAATTCGGGATTAGTGAGTTAATTACGTTTATTAGGAGTTGATAACTCCCTACCATTTTACACCCAAGAATTTTATGAACACACTCCCGAGCATGAGAATTGGGAGAGAAAGATCCAAGAAGGAATCCAAGAATCAACTAAGAAGACATCTAAGATCTAAGGAAAGAATTTTCTTGCTTTCTTTTTTTGTCCAAAATGCTTCTTAAATGATTGTGATGTTTTTCGATGTAGAATTCTGGATTTTTAGGATTTTGGAAAATTAATCGACGACTTGAAACTTATTTATAAATGTTTAGGATCTAAAAGTAAAGTAGGAAAATCCAGATATTAGAACAGGTATAAATTGTGGGTTGAATGTTGGAAAAGTTCATAATTTAGGACTCTATTGGAATTCATATGATTAATTACCTTTAGAGAACTTTTGAGTTTGTTAAGGATAAAATGTTCTGGTGATAAATTCCCATGTTCGTTGTAGAGAAAAATCTGAAAATACATGAACCTCTGTTATGATTTCAATTCTAAGATTTTGGACTTTAACTTGACCTTAAATCATGTAATAAATTATCTTAAGAGGGTAAACAAGGTTAAGGGAAATCGGATTTAAAACTACATTCACAAGAAAGTGTTTAGAATTTTGGTTGGGAAGAAAATGAGTATTTTCGAAGTTAAAAAAAATCTAGGTAGAGGGGTTAGTTCGCCTAGGGGTGAATTGGTTCTCCCCTAGTCCAAACCGACTCGATTTTGGGGGTTCCAAGCGTGGGGTCGACTGTTGGGTTCGGGTGAATTTTAGAAGTTCATATGAGTTGGTAGGACCATGTTTGGGCATTCATGAAATTTATTAAAAATGGAAATGTGCTCCTATTTGTCAGAGAAGTACTAAATTAACTAGATGGTTAATGTCAATTCTATACAGAGGGACAATTTAATAATTCTCATGTTGGTTAATTATTAAACAAGTATAAGTATGGACTAACTCCTTTGGGAAGATATAGGGTAATTATTAGGATAATTACCTTGACATATGGTAATATGTATATATACTTTCGTGTGGATATACCTATGTTCATGAACCGTCCTATCAGTTGGGATTGTGCGCGTTCGGAACCGGAGCACACATCAGCAAAGGTGGTCTAGACAAAGTGAATGTCATATTTTAAGTACTACGTGGGAGAACCACTTATTGGAGTTAAGTGTTGATGCTTAGATCCTTGTGACACTGCTTGGTATGGGTCATGCAATGGTGTAACTTCGTAGGTACTGCCCCACTTTCTTATGTTTTGTTTTGTCCATTTTGGATAGGAGACTCCTAGGGACTCACCGATAGAGCACGAATGGAACACTATAGGTAGATGCCTTAGTGTCGCATATATAAGGGCATATATGAAATTATGGAAATAAATAAAAGAATTTTTAAGTCTAATGTTGTGGACTAAAATACAAGACCCATTACTACGTAGTAGTAATGATATTAGATGCTATCTCCTTATGGGTAGTAGATTGGGGGTAAAATTAGGAAACAATAACTTGAATGTATTTAACTTTGTCTCCGTACCTCACGTTTCTAGATGCATCTATATATTGTCATTATGTTGATTATGTATCATTATCGGGTTATGGGTGGGTATTCGAGTAGCACTACTCTTAGGTGAGGGGGTGAGATAATTTATGCATGAGAGTGAAGATGGGAATACTCACTTTGAATTAGCAGTACTTTTGCAAATATAAGTAAGTTAATTCTTGCACACTTTAGGGCACTGACCCAAATTTTAAATATTTTCCCCCATGTTTTCTTAGACAGGGATAGCAGAACTGAAGGAATATCGAACTTACTATCACGTGTTTCTTCTGAAAGGTCGATTTATTGACTCTAGTTTAGGGTGCTACTTCTTCCTATCTTTACCTATTTGGGATTATTGTATAGGAATAGGCCCGAAGTCTAATTTATTTCAGGAAATTGAGTTATTTAAATTTATGTTGGATTTTCATTTTTATTATGTGGATGTTGGATTTATTATTGTCTTGATTATTCATTTAATCCAATTTTAAATTCAATTGAGGTTGGAAAATAAATATTTGTACCGTTTAGATTCTAAGAATGATGTAGATTGTATGACAAGCCACATCTTCAGCGTATTGTGTCAGGCTAACCTTTATGTGAGAAAATGGGGATTGTTACTATTGTTATAAGAGCATCCAGGTTCTGGTGTCCTTAGGATCTTTGTTGCGTCCGTTTTATCTTCGGATAAGCATTCTTTGATGTGTCTAGAGACCACAACATGATTTTGTAATCCGGTGGCAAGTTGACATGTGTGTCGACATCTTTCTCTTTCATTTTAGCTTTAGAAAAACTTAGAAACTATTTGATCTTAGAAAAGCATGAGAATGAGGAGTGATACGAGTTAGTGATCAAGCGTGGAAAGAGTGGTTGGACATATGTGTTCACCATAGTAAAAAAATATTATGCGAAATTATTTTGTTTAGGGTCAAGTATGCAACTTAAAGACTCTTGGGGGAGAAAGTTAGTGAATGTATTTTGTGTTAGGTCTATGTTTGGAGATATAAAGGGACTTGATTTATTGAGGAGATTATTGGAGTTTTGGGTTTTACTTATGGAAATATGGGTTGTGATAGAAATTTATCCTAGTATAATGACCTTATGAAATTTTGTGCATGTAAGAGAGAAGGCAATGAATTGTTGTGTTTTGGCAAAATATAAGAATTTTGATGAAAATTTTAAGTGGGTATTAATTAAAATTAAAAGGTTAAATTGGTGTTGCACTCAGATTGGAGCAATACTCGTTTATGTGGTGAAACCATTTGTAAGGTTGGTGATGATAAAATGAGAGAGTTTGGACTTAGTAGGAGGTCCATTATGTGGTTACGTAATAGGGTTGGAGACTAGTTGGATAATTTGTAATACACCCATGTAAGTGGAAATTGAAAAAGTGAACACTGATTTTCTGGGTGGTTCGAGCTGAGAGAACTCAACTAGATAATTGTATGAGAATAGAGTTACATATAAATTATAGATATGTATTTTGTTAGTGTATCAGTTATAAATAAGAATTAGGAATAAGTGGATGCCAAGAATCTCAAAGAGAGAATGTTTCGATTAACAATTGTAATTACGAATGTAGGACAATTAGGGAAAAGAGGAAGATGATGTTACGAAATGGCGAGTTGAGCCAATAGGGAGGACTATAAAGGTGAATTGTAATTTTGACTTTATGACATGTGATATGTGGAAACATGTTTGCCAATTGTTCGAATGTGGACTCTGGGTATGGTAGAGTAGAACCAATAATGAATCTTTTGATGTTTTACAAATTTTATGTAGGGGACATTTCTACGAGCATTGGGGTTATAGCCGTAGGTTTCGTATGGTTAAATAAGTAGCGCCTAGCTGACAGTGGGTGCAATGATGTGATGATGTTGGTTTGGCTATTAACACAATTGGTGGAGTATAGATATACCAAAGTATGATGTTCGTAATATCTCTGCATTGTATAGTGAGGTATTTGTAACAACCTCCATTTTCTCACGTAAAGGTTGGCCAAACACGATACGCCGAAGATGGGGCTTATTTGTCAATTAATACCATTCTCAACATCAAAACATATAAAGCATATAATAACGAACCATAATTGAGTTTAAATTAATATCCCAACGATAATAAAATCCAATCAAGAACTAAGCATATGATGAATCCAAAATAGCAGTAAATATCTCAAACTGACATGAAATAAATAAATTTCGGACTTATGCCCATACAAAATCCCAAATAAAATAAATCAACTGAAGCGGAGTAGAACCTAAACTAAAATCAATAAGTCTGAAAAGTCTGATGAGCAAAAGGGGACTACAAGGCTGATCCGTCAACAGTCCTTCCATCCCTGTCTAGAAGCACCTGGGGAGAGAAAACAATTAAATTTGGGCCAGTGCCCTAGAGTTTCAAGAATTAACTTATTTAATTTAAAGTGCAATAAATACAGTCGATTCAAATTAAATATCCCCCATCGACATCTGACCCCTCATCTAAGTGTGATATTACACATACCCAAACAAGTCCCGAAATAAATGGCCACTGTGCCAATTTAATATCAAATGCATTACTTATTGTCAATATGATACAAAAAATCTGTTTACATTCAATTTATCAATGCCTAAGTTATCCCAGTCTCATATATCTCGTGAAGGTGACATCAACATCTATTATGCACAACATAGTATGGATCTGTAATTTACTGTCTAAGTTTTTAGATAAATCAATCAATCTCATTTAATTCATATAGTTTATATATGCCTTTTCATATATGCGACACTTAAAGGAATATAACAGTGGTTTCTCGTTCGTAATTTAATAGTATGTTCGAAGGAATATCAATACAATCACACATCACACATAATTTGTCCGGTCCCTGCGCAATACAGCGGTTCACAACCCATACCTAGTGGTGACAAAGGATCCTAGAATCTACCGCTACCTCTCGCAGGTGACGCTTCTATGTAGTACCTATAATAATGACCTATACGACGTCTAGCCCACCTGTGCCGGAGTGTGCTACGATTCCCAACACACAAAACCCTAAAATGATAGAACGGTCCACGAACATTAGTATGTCCACATAAATAAATATAAATACTAATAACTCTCATATAATATATGCAGGTTATTACTATATAATTACCTAAGGTAGACCACATGATATTCATAAATATTCACCCATTAATAATTTACCATTTAGTTATTTCATAATTCCTTCTTTCTTAAATGATTATTTAACCATCTAGTTAAATAGAATTTCCCAGTTAATATATGAGCCACATTAGGATTTTTAATAAAATCATCCTTTACCCAAACACCGTCCCACTAACTCGTATGATTTTCTAAAATACCCCGGATCCAATTCCAGTCCCAACAAAACCTGCCCCAAGGCCCGAATCGATTCACCCAACCGAATCGATTCGCGTTCATGGATGAATCGATTCGGACCTGAGTAGAAGCCCAGATCTGCTATGTTATTTATTACATGCTTTCTTAATTTCTTCCCAATATCCATTCTAATTGTGAATTCATTTTCACAAACTTATGAATATGTCTCTACTACTTAGTTACTCGTCTTAGAATAATAAATTTTATATATTAACATCAAATTCTTTTGCCAATTCCTAAAATTTATATGGATTGGTCAAGACCCTCTGCTTAGATTTTCTATCGTAATTGGGGCATATAACATGGGTTCAAAGCCACTAATTTCCAGATATTAGACATACATAAAAAAAACCTCTACACATGAATCCAATTTTCCAAATTTATACCAAGAACCTCCTAAGGCATCTATCATTTAATTTAAGATTTCGATTATCCTAGATTTTTGGCTTAACCGCCTATACTGCAATTAGTCCCCTACATGCATAAGATTAATCCTTACAATTTAATCACCAAATTAAAAACTAAAATCCACAAATCACAAAGTGGTTTACTACGATGAATCAATAAGAACATTGAATGTTAAACTAAGCAAGAAAATTCATGTTTGGATATGCGGTTGATGGATTTCCCTTGAATCTCTTGTTTCTTCCCCTTTTGGCCTATGCTTCCTTCTTTTTTCAGGTGGGGATGCTAAGGTTATGTACTTGATTAAGTGTGGGGAGTTTTAATCTTTCCATTAATCTTATATTAGTCTTAAATCCCGAGTTGAGTTTATTTCCCTAATTTTGAACCCATAGTTAAACTAGCCCAAAAGTTTCCAACTTATATATTTATACCCCGACACCCATATTTAAAGGTTTAAAACACCTAAACGAGCCCATATAGCTTCTCATAATGTGTCCCAATTACTTTTATTCCACAATTATATTCATAACCGAGTCACTCACCATACATTAATTATCTACTACACATGCAATTATTTTTCGTTGTAATTAGTATTATAAAAATCAATCACACATGATTATGACATAATAAAAAGTTACATGTTCACAATTAATAAATTAAATTCACTAATTTAATTTAATTTAATTTCCACAAATTTTATTTTATTCTAGAAAAATACGGCGTATATTCTTCCCCCTAATAACGGGATTCCTCCTCGAAATCTAGAAGAGTACGTACCTAGTTAGAAGAGTTCAGGATATTTGATGCATATGTCGTCCTCCCTTTCCCAAGTTGACTCGTCCTCCCAATGGTGTCCCTGCTACACCCGAACTAGAGGAACAACCTTGAGTCAAAGTCGGCGCTCCTAACGATCCAAATGGATATTGGTCTCTCCTCGTAGGTAGCGTCTGGATGGATCTCTATCTCATAAATATCAATATGGTGGTACGCTATCTCATCTCTAAGGAATCTCTGTAGTGCAAATATGTGAAAGATGACGTGCATCTGATACAAGTGATCTGATCTGATAATCACAATCGATATGCCATGGGCCCAATCCTATCAAGAATAGGTAATGGTCCCTCATATCGAGGAGATAGCTTCCTTTTCTTCCCAAACCTCATCACTCCCTTCATGGGAGACACTTTAATCAACACCTGATCCCAAACATTAAAGTCTAAGTGTCTCCGGATCGCACCTACACAACTCTTTTATCATCTCTACCTTATCTGAGGTGTCCTGCATGACATCTAGTCCAAGTAACTTATTTTTTCCCACCTCCAACCAGCATGAGGGTGAAAGACAAGGTCTCCAATAAAGTTCTTTAAATGGTTCCATCACAATCGTGAACTGGTAGTTGTTGTTGTATGCAAACTTCACCAAAGGATACGACTTCTCCCAGCTCCCCTTAAAGTTTATTATGCACATCCGTAATATATCCTCCAACATCAAGTTCACCCTCTCCGTCTGCCTGTCAGTCTGAGGATGATATGAGGTTCTTAATCTCAACTTTACCCTTAAAGCTTGTTGAAAGATCTTCCAAAAATTGGACACAAACATGCTATCCCAGTTCGACATAATGTTGAACGGTACCCCGTGTAATTTTACAATCTATGTGAGGAAAAGTCTAGCATATTGCTTTGAGCTGTAATCTTTTCGGATCGATAAAAAGTGAACCACCTTCGTCAATATTTCGAGGATTACCCAAATGGAATAGTTACCCCTCTATAATGTAGGTATCCTAGTGATGAAGTCCATGGATATGCTCTCCTATTTGCACATTGGGATCTCCAGAGACTATAACACACTCGTAAGATGTTGATGGTCTACCTTCACCAGCTGACATGTAGGACATTGTGCCATAAAATCTCATATGTTCCTCTTCATCCTGGCCCACCAATACTGACGTCACATGTCATGGTACATCTTATGCCATCTGGGATGTACCGTAATGAGTAAACCATAAGCCTTATACATAACAACTAGCCTAACTCTTCGCCATCTGGGGCAACTAGTCTGCCCTGGAATCTCAATCCACCATTCTACCCAATAAAATAATGCTCTGCTCCCTCATCTAATAACTTCCTAACTTGCTCCTGAAAAAGTTGATCTTATACATGTTCCATCACCACCTAAATAATGATCTCGGGTGTGACAGTGAGAACTTCGAATGCATGGGAATTCCATAAATGCACGGGACAAGTCGTCATCCCCACGAGGTGATTTCAACTTCACCTTCCACACTCCCGCTAACTCCGACATCATCTTGCTTCTCAAAGCATCCGCTATGACATTCACCTTTCTTGAGTGGTACTGAATGTCGAACTGATAGTCCTTCATAAACTCTATCCACCTCCTCTGACTCATATTCAACTCCCATCATGTGAACAAATATTATAGGCTCTTATGGTATGTGAATAGATGGAACTTCTACACCAGAAGATAATGCCTCCATACTGAAAGTACAAATACCATGGATGCTAACTCCAAGTCATGGGTGGGTTAATGTCCCTCTTTAGTCTTTAACTTTCATTAAGTATAAGATATCAACCTCTCCTCCAACATAAAAAACCCTACAAATCCCCTCAAGGACGCATCTATGTAGACTTTATAATCTATCCCTACCCGAGGTAATACTAGAACTAGTGTTGTAGCCAATCTAGTCTTGAACTCATCAAATGCCTGTTAGCATGCATCATCCCATACAAATTTCACTTCCTTCCTTATCAAATTTGTTTGGAGCCTAACTATCCTGGAAAACCCCTGAATGAATCGACGGTAGTTCCCAACTAGTACCAAAAAGCTGGATATATCGGTGGGTGTAGTTGCTTTTCCATACTCCATCACTGCAGAAGCCTTCCCCGGGTACACTGATATTGCACTGTCAGATACAATGTGGCCCATGAACTGCAACTCCCGCAACCAAAAACCATATTTCTCAAATGTAGCATACAGTTAGTGGTTTGGTAGTGTCTGTAAAACCACCCGTAAATGCTATGCGTGTTCCTCCACTGTCCGAGAATATATCAGAATGTCGTTAATAAACACTATGACAAACTAATCCAAATATTCTCTGAACATCCAAGTCATCAAATACATAAACACCACTAGTGATTTGATTATCCCAAAAGGCATAACCAAAAACTCATATTCACTGTATCTTATAAGAAATGTCATCTTCGAGATATCGTCCACCCGAACTCTCAACTAATGATAACTCGATTTTAAGTCAATCTTAGATAAATGCGCAGCACCCCGTAACTGGTCAAACAAATCATTAATGCGGGGCAACAGATATTTATTCCATATGGTGACCTTGTTTAACAACCTATAGTCGAAACAAAGTCCCAATGATTCATCCTTCCTCTTGACGAGTAAAAGTAGAACACCCTATGGAGAAGTACTCCTCCAAATGAACCTTTGTCCGAACAACTACTCAATCTGATCCCGAAACTACCTCATCTCCAGAGGAGAAATCCGAGATGGTTTATGTGCAATGGGTCTCATGATCGGAATCAAATCAATCACAAAGTATATTTCCTAACTAGGTGGCAACCAATGGATCTCCACAAACACATCCGAAAACTTTCTAACTACCGAGATGGAATCTAGATACACCACGACCTCCAAAAAAGTCTCCACTTTAATACAGTATAAGTGCATGCTCGATCCAACCCTAGGGTGAGGTATCGTAATTAGGTACATTTCTTGCCCCGTAATGGCGAAGACGATGGACCTACCATAATCGTGAACGCATGCTTTGTAGGTAACTAGCCAATCCATCCCTAAGATAACATCGTACTTGTGCATATCAAGTACAAGTAAATCGGCTGCGAAAGTGAGTTTCCATATCTTAATCTTTATACCCAACATACCAAACGTATGGGTGGCCTTCTACCTACTGGTGAGTCTATGTGCAGTATGATATTAAAAGAAAAGTCTATCATCCCAGTGTCACGTGCAAAACACGTGATAACAAATAAGTGATATGCCTCGTGTCAAATAAAATCCAACCTACGTGTCCAAAGATAGGGAACATACCCTCAACATCTTGAGCTGGCATTGGCCCCTCTACTGGTGCAATGTGGTAAACCCATCCATACTGTAGCAGTGGAAGTTGTCTCTAAGGTGGGGCAGCGACGGATGCTGGAGTAACTGGTGTAGTAACTCCTGAAGATGGTAACGCTGGGTGTTGTCCCTATAGCGCCTGATATCCCCTCTGACGTCCCTCCTCCTGAGCTGTTTGATTACCCCATTGACACTGCCTTGACGTATGGCCCCTCTTTCCATAAGTGTAACAGTTCGCATGAAATGAGCATCACTCTGCCTATCGACCCTGTTGGCCTCGACTCTGTTGACCTTGGCCCTAATGGCCTCTATGCTTCTAGACCTCCTGGACCTATCCCGGCCACCCATGGCCCTACTGTCCCTGCCAGTTCTGATCATCGAAACCCTTGAATCTTTTATGCTGATCTGCAAACAAAGTACCCCTAAACTTCTAGGCCTCGAATCCTCTACCCCCACTTATCTTGCCCTACTGGCTAGATGACTTAGCTTCATATCGCTTCTATCCCTTATTCTTTTGGAAGGCCCTATGATCTTGACAGTTGAGAAGCGCGATGTTCACCATCTTATTATACGTGGTGAAGGTCAGGTTCCCCAAGAGAGCCTTCCTAATGTGCCAAGATAACACTTTTATGAATTTGTCCATCTTCCTAGGCTGAGTATTAAAATCTTCCTTTGTAAGAAAGGGTAGAAAACTCCTCCTCACACTCAGCAATGGTACACCCCCTACCTGAGCTCTATAAATTGGCTCCTCATATCAGACTACATAGCCTGGGAAAAACACTTCCCCTTAAATCTCTTCCAGGACTCATCCATTGTCAATATATCCTTCTCTACAATCGACGTGACTGACACCCACCACTAGAACACTGCCCCCACTAGCTGAAATGAAGCTAACATCTTCTTCTGCACTGCTGTACACTCTGCCATCCATAAATGTCCCTTTTTTTTAATCTTTTTCCACTTTCTTGGCAATAAAATATTTGGACTGCCTGAGAACTCTAGAGGTTAGACCTCTAAGAAGTCCTCCCCTTCCATATACCAAACTAACGCGGGTGCCTGGGCTGGTACGACCACCTGCTGTGGCGGTGGTGATGGCTTCTACTAAGCCCGTGGCAATGGAAAGTGCTAGAGAATGGTCGCCATGGAAATGGAAACTACTTGGGTCACAATTATGGCGATCTATGCTGTAGTAATTAAGTGTGGGGCTGGTGGGACCTGCGACTGCTGTTGTGGCTCCAAATGAACCTCCTTAACTATAATGAGTGAGACTACGCGCCTAGGTCTTCCCCTCCATAAGTTTTCCATCTAAAGGAAAACAAGTTTCGAATTAGTGCCATCGAAAGAATACAATGAACCCTAAGCATAGGCTCTACATATCAAAGGTAGCAACGCAAAAAGTAATTAATACAACAAAGATCCTAAGGACACTAGAACCTAGATGCTCTAATACCAACTATAATAAGCCCCATTTTCTCACATAAAGGTTGGCCAGACACGATAAGCCAAAGATGGGGCTTGTTTGGCAATTAATACCGTTCTCAGTATCAAAACATATAAAGAATATAATAACAAACCATAACTGAGTTTAAATTAGTATCCTAACGATAATAAAATCCAATCAAGCACTATGTGTATGATAAATCCAACAAAGCAGTAAATATCTCAAACTGGCATGAAGTAAATAAATCCCAAGCTTATTCCCATACAAAAACCCCCAATAAAATAAATAAACTGAAGATAGAACCTAAACTATAATCAATAAGTCTTGAAAGTCTAATGAGCAAAAGGATACCACAAGGCTGACCCGTCAACAGTATTGTTATCCTCGTCTAGGAGCACCTGGGGGGAGAAAACATTTAAATTTGGGTCAGCACCCTAGAGTTGCAGTAGATAACTTAATTGATTTAAAGTGCAATAAATACAATCGATTCAATGTAAATATCCCCCATTGTCACTCTCATACAATTAACATCTCACCCCTGATTTAAGTGTGATATTACCCATACCCAAACAAGCCCCAAAAAAGTAAATGACCACTGTGCCAATTTAATATCAAATGCTTTAACTATTGTCAACATGCTAAAATGAAACTGTTTACATTCCAATTATCAATGACTAAGGTATCCAAGTCTCATAGATGTCATGAAGGTGACATAAATATCTATTATGCACAACATATTATTGGTCTGTAATTTACTGTCCACGTTTTTAGGCAAATTAATGAATCTCACTCAATCCAGTTAATTTATATATATCCTTTCATAAACGTGACAATGACTTGTTCATGCTCTATTGGTAAGTCTTAAGGACTCTCTATCTAACTAGACATCCCAAAACACACATAAGTGGGGTGGTCCCTACGCTGTACACCAGCTCGTGCCCTATACCAAGTAGTGAGAAAGGATACCTGTATCTACACCTTCCTTTCGTAGATAGTGTTTCTACGTAGTACCTATAACAATGATCTACAGGACGTCTAGCCCACTTGTGGTGATGTGTGCTACGGTCCCGAATGCGCAAAACCCAAAACCAAATTGATTGTCCACGAACATTGGTATGTCCACACAAATAGTATAAATACATATTATTATCATTTAATATATGTAGGTGATTACTTTATAATTACCTAAGGTGTCCCACATGATATCCGTAAATATTCACCCATTAATAATTGACCATTTAATTAATTATTAATTCCTTCTTTCTTAAAACATTATTTAATCATTTTGTTAAATAGAATTTCCCAATTAATATATATGCCACATTAGCATTTATAATAAATTCATCGTTAACCCAAACACCTTCCCACCATCTCGTATGGTTTTCTAAAAATACCCCACATCCATCCCCGATCCCAACTCAACATGCTCCAAGGGCCGAATCGATTTGCCTCCTAGGCCGAATCGATTCGCCCAACCAAATCATTCGCCAACCTGGCCGAATTGATTTAGACCTGGGTAGAAGCCTAGATTTGCTACATTTTTCTATTACGGGATTTCTTAATTTCTTCCGAATATCCATTCTAATTGTTAATTACTTTTCAGAAACTTATGAATAGGTCTCTATTACTTAGTTACTCATCTTAGAAAAATCAATTTCATATATTAACAAAAAATTCTTTCCCTAAATCCCATAATTTTTATGAATGGATCAAGACCCTTAACCCAGAGTTTCTACCATAATTTCAATGACATACAAATCAGATTTGGGGCATATAACATGGGTTCAAAGTCACTAATTTTTAGTTCTTAGACATACATCAAAAACCTTTACATGGGAATCCAATTTTCGAAATTTATGTCAAGAAAATCCTAAGGCATCTATCATCCAATTGAAGATTTTGATTATCCTAGATTTCTGGGTTAGCCACCTATTTCCAATTAGTCCTCTACATGCATAAGATTAATCCCAACCATTTAATCACACCATATTATAAACTAAAATTCAAAAATCACATGGGATTTACTACGATGAATGAAGAAGCACATTGAACGTTAAATTAACGAAGATTTTTTTTGCATGGATATGCCATTAATGAATTTTCATTTCAATCTCTTGTTTCTTCTCCTCTTTGTCCTCTGTTTTGTTCTCTCTTGAGGTGGTCCTGCCAGAGTTATTAACTTGGTTAAGTGTGGAGAGTGTTAATCTTCCCCTAAATCTTATATTCGTCTCAAGTCCCGAGTTGAACTTATTTTCCTAATTTTGGACCCCCAAATGGGCCCGAACCCATAATTAGACTAGCACAAACGTTTTTCAACTTATATACCTATACCCCGGGACCATTTTTAAAGGCTTAAAACACCTAAACGAGCCCATATAGCTTCCTGGAATGTGTACCAATTATTTTTATTCCACAATTATATTTATAATAGGCTCACACTTCATACATTAATTATCTACTACACATGCAATTATTTTCCATTGTAATTATTAACATAAAAATTAATCACATGATTATGACATAATAACAAATTACTTGATCATAATTAATAAATTAAATTCACCGATTTAAGTTAATTCCCACGAATTTTATTATATTCCAAAAAAATGTGTTTATCCATTCTAGAAAAATATGGGGTATTATAGTAATTTATTTGGGCAAGATAGTATTGTTGTTGACTCTTTATAAGTGGATTGACTATTGATGTAACCACGTGGATTATGGGTTAGCATTCACTAGGATTCGGTTATGCTCATCAGAGATCTCATTCCATATGGAAGTATTATGTGATATATCATGTAAGGGTAGATTATAGGGATATTCTCCCCTAGATATTAGATAGTTGTGAGCATGGGAGCATCCCCTAAGTTGTTATTACTTATTTTTACGAGGGAACTGGTCTTAATCGTTAATGGGTTTCGTAAACACCTTATGTGTTTTAGCCGTTATTCTTGGGCACTTGCGATGCTTGACTGTGAATTCTCATAGTGAACATGATGTTGAAAAAATATTTTTTGGCTTACGACATTTTTTTGTCTATTTGAGATGATAATCTAGTTCAAAGTATTAATATGGGATATATATTGATGGTGTCATACATTATGGCATGGCTATGTGGGATGGTTAACCGATGATGAGTTTATTTTCGTATTAAGGACATGAGTGACGAGAAGTAATTATATGGTAAAATGGATGGAGATGAAAACTTCGAATTAGTATGTTCATTTTATAAAGTTTAAAGATAACTGCGATTGTGATAAGCTTGAGGAGAGATGTTGTGGGTGGAAAATTCCAAGAAGAGAGCATTAATTGATGATGTACTGAGGTTGGCCAAGATTTATTGTGTTGTTACATTGTTCATGATTTTGGTGAAAATCAAGTGCGATTGTTGGGACCATGGAGTAGGGTCACCATTTAATTTTGTAATATGAGGGGCAGCGACCTAATTAAAAAACTTCTACGAGTATGTGTGACTTATAAATCATAGATGTGTGTTTTGTTGATGCACTAAGGTGGGTAAATGGACAAGTAGGTGTTCAATTATGAACGGCTGGATCTATTATCTTAGGAACCAAGATGGTGAAAGGAGATATAAACTATGTATAGTGGGAGTTTATACGGGTAGGCACAACAGTGCGAAGATTTCAGGATGGATTACTAATGTATTTCTTGGAGTAGGGATACAATAAATATTCGACCCGGGATATGGACGTAGACTAGATGTTAATGAAGGCATACATAAAAGGATGAATAAATATGATAATTATCCAATGATGAAATTTTCTTATTTATGTTAAAAGTATGCAAAGTGGAAAGCATCCATATTGTATAAGCATTTGGTTCCTTTCGGAAAGTTAAGCCTAATAATAGTCTCACTTATATAAAGATGTGTACAATCATAAATAATGTTATAATAATGATGATGTCATCAATAATGGGAGGTGGTAGCTTTTAAGGGAATTACGGGTTTTGGAGGCTTAAGGGTGATTAAGCACTTTACTATACTTAAGAATGGGCAAAGGATGTCGTATCGTACGAGTAAAAACAATCATATTGTTCTTCGTATTATCTAGTTGATAAATTTTTGGGATTTAGTGTATCCCTTGGAAGTGATGAGCCTTTGTTGAGGTTAGAACAAGTTGGAATCTAGGTGATTAGCTTAAAATATTTTGTCTTTTTCTGTAAGTCATGGACCGATGGGTATCAATAAATGACTGAGCCATTTAGTAGTGTATCGGAGGATTCCTTGTTCGGATTTCTCTTGCGAGACGTCCTACTCATGAAATTGGCTAATGTTGGGAGTTGAGAGATGTTGGGTTATAGAATATTTCATTACTATGTTTTACATGCTTGGAAATATAATTCATCGAGCGATGATATACTATATGAGTTTGGACCAATAGGGCCGAGGAATGCATTGATGAAAGAACTTAGTATTATTTACACCACTAGTGGGATAAGTGGGACAATCTCTAGGCGAATTAAATAACAGTCGACAAGTTATTTGAATATACTTTTCTCTATAGATATACATGGTATGTATTGTTTAGTTTTGATGTATAGGTGTCATCCATATTTTATGGTTGTGTGTGTGTGCGCATATAATATGTGATGTATGGACATGCCAGTAATATTATGATAGGCATAGATGAGCCTTTTTCTTTTATCTCGTGGGATATGAGTACGGGCTACGTGAGTATAAAACTTATAATAATTGTGCGAAGTAAAATGGGATCATAGGTTTCAGTGGATTTTAAGAATGAAATCTTGTTATTAGGGGAAGATAGTAATACCCCATATTTTTAGATTAAAATAAGACCATTTTTTGGAACAAAAATAAAATTTATGGGAATTAAATTAAATCGAGAAATTTAAATAATTAAGTATGAATGAATGAATTAATTATTATTTCCTGTTATGTGAAATAGACTTGCATTATAAATAATTTCGATAGAAAAAAATTTCATGTGCATTAAATAATTTTTAAATGGCGTGACACACAATTTAAAATATACGTGTTGAATAAAAATATTTGAGATGCGTTTTGGGAGGTTTTATGAACTCATTTAGGTGTTTTAGACCTTTAGAAATAGTCCCATGGTGTGTGTGTGTGTGTGTATATATATATATATATATGAGTTGGGAGGTTGTTGGGTTTAGTTAATAGGTATTTGGGTTCATTTGGGGGGTTGAAAGTTATAGCTTAAGGCCCGACTCAGGATTAGTGAGTTAATTACCTTTATTAGGACTTGGCAAATCCTTACCATTTCACATCTAAAAATCCTAAGAGTACACTTTGGGAGAAAGTGGCAAGAACCTCACCAGGAGAATTGAGAGAGAAATATCCAAGAAGGTATCTAAGAATCAACCAAGAAGACATCCAAGATCTATGGTACACATTTTCTTACTTACTTTTTGTAAGGACATGATTTTATAGATGTCCCTTTAGAGTCTAGGAAATTTTCTAAGTGTCCTACATCACAACAACTATGTCATATATCACTACATTTGGCACATAAACAGATCATCCATGACAGCCCTGATTCGAATTCGAAGATTCAAGCACCCATCATCTTCATATGTGCATAGTGTAACAACTTCGAGCAATGTGCAACGTGCATCTTCAACCATTCCCACCACTCCACTGGCTAATATGGTAAAATGTTTAATTGGGAGTTTTTAATGTTTTTGTATTTATTTAGGAATTTTTTATAAAATATTTTTATCGAAAAAGTTGGGTTTTCTAAGTTAAAATTAATTTCTAAAATGCTGAATGCGAACTTAGAAAATGACGATTCAGTCATTCAAGGGACTAAGCCTTATCATTCAAACGATAGGCTGATGTCATTAAAATGACCTTATCGAACGACATCACATGTCACGCGATAGGTCGCTTGAAGCTCGCTTCAAGACGTCATCGAATGAACCCATACTATTTTTGTGTTTTAACTTTGTTTGATGTGTCATATGAACAAGGATCAAATGACATCTAATTTCATTCGAGCGACCACGCTGACTCAATTGTTTATATAAATACATGCTTCTGCATTCAGGTTTTTCTAGTCTTTACAAACTCTTTTTTTTACAGAAACAACTGCGATTTTAAGACTTCATATTTTGAGTTTAAACCTCTATTGATTCACCAAATTGTCGTAAATATATACATGAATCATTATAAACCCTAGTTACTTATTCTACTTATCCAGAGTACTCTTGTGGAGGAGAAGGTTGTTTCTCCATTGTTGACTGTTCGAGCTCTTGTGAGAACTCTTGCCGCTGACGACGAACCGACTCCTACAGGTATTCATGTGTCAAGCTTTATTTCTTTGTATTTGTAAGTCCTTAAACAATGTAGTGAAATAAAAAGGTTTCGACCCCTTTGGGGGGTTTTTCCTCAACTTTGTGATTGTGTGCATGCTTAATTTCGTATAATTAGTCAATCACAATTATTTGCAAGAGTTGTTTTTTTTATTAATAACTGGGCATAAAATTGGAATTTGATTAAATAAGTTTACTCATTGATTTCTAGCACACTCTCAAAATGGTATCAGAGCGTATTACATAATTATACCATGTAATGTGTTCACCAAATTTTTCTGGATATCAATTTTTTCTCTAAAAATTAATTTTTGAAAACGTGCAAATTCAATGGAAAACTTGTATAATTGGGTGCTAATTTTTTACGGGTCAAACTATGCATATTGGAAAGCTCGTATAAAATCCCATTTAAAATCCATTAGTGAACATGTTTGGGTTGTATGTGAAAGAGGGTGTACCCCTCTCACTTTCATCGCTAATAATGTCATGAATCTTAAACCTATGAGTAATTGGATTGTTGACAAATTTAAATGGAGCACATATAACTCACGTGGGCTAAGTGAAATTTTTTGTGCCATCACACCCGACGCCTTTTGATGCATCATGATATGTACCACGTGTAAAGAAGCATGGAAGGATCTTCAACTTACCCATGAAGGCGCTAATGCAATTAAAGAATATAAGTTTCAAAATTTAACTACTCAATTTCAAACATTCACCATGCTTGAATCTGAGTGTTTTGATGAATTATATGCATGCTTATCTGATATTATTAACAGTAGTTTCAATCTTGGTGAACATATTCCTAATGCTAGAGTAGTTAAAAATATTTTAAGATCATTGCCTAAGCGTTTTATCCCTAAAGTCCCTGTGCAAAATTCTATAGGAAATTTGAGTAGGCTGAAATTAGAATAATTAGTAGGAGACCTCTAGACTTATGAAATTGACATGTTTCCTAATATGATTAAATCAAAAGATAAAGGGGTAGAACTTAAAGTCCAGGCTAGAAAAAGTGAGGGGTCAACAAGAAAGATGGGTGAGTCGTTTAAGATAAAAAGGAAGAGATGTCAAATACGGAGATTGATTTTGATTTAGAATATTTGGCTTTCTTTGCAGAAACAATCAAGAAATTTCTTAAATTAAAGAAAAATAATGGCAGTTTCAAAGATAAAAAGAATTTTGAGAAAAATAAATTTGAAAATAAAAATGATAAAGATAAAAAGGACACACCTAAAAGAGACGAAAAAAGATGTTACGAGTGTGACACTAGAGGTCATAGGGCTTTTGAGTGTCCAACTAGGGTGAAACGTCAAGGTAAATGAAAAGTTTCTTTAAATGCCTCCCTTAGTGACGATAGAGAGGTCGAGTCGATGGATTCTAGAGACGAGTCACCACGTGAATTTAACTTCACCACATTCATGGCTTGTCATGTGAGTACTGATAGTGAGCCTCACGATGATGGAGGAAGATACTTCTCGAGGACACCTTGACAGTGAACGCGATGTGAGTGTGGAGGATTCTTCTACAAGTGAGAGTGAGAGTGAGAGTGATCCACGATGCGCCTACGTTGATTTGTATGATAAATTCATATAAAACTAAAAAGAGTAAGAAAGCTTTAGCTTTTAGGATCATCGCCTTAGAAAAAGATTTGGGAGAAATGAGAGAGGGGGAGGCTTCCATTAGCATTGCCTTGAGAGAGAGAGAGAGAGAGAGAGAGAGAGAGAGAGAGAGAGAGAGAGAGAGAGAGAGACTATTGAGAGAGAGAGAGAGAGAGAGTATTTTAAAGAATGAGAAAAAGGACTTCACCAAGAAAGTGGCTAGTCTTATAAGTGAGATCCATTTTTCCATAAAGGCTCGAAAGAAACTTGAAGCCCTTGTTGCTAAACTCACTCATGACCTTGAGAGAGCTCCATATGTCAAGATAAGGATAGAGGATATATTTGGAAAGATGGGAAAGATGCTCCTTTCCCCTGCTTCAGGGTTTGGTGAAAGGCAAGGAATAGGTTTCGAAGGTGCTTCCACGTATCATGTTACACTAGAACCAATTCCTAAGTTTACTAAAAATATATATGTCCATCATCTAAAACCCTAAATAAGAGTTCGACCAAGAAAAGCAAACCAATGTCGGCCTAAGACTGTGTATTTTTGTACCTACTGCAAAATAAAAAGGCCACCTTAGGGAGTTTTGCTATAATTTGGGTCGGACACAACGTAGTTTTTCTCCTCCACGTACCACTAGAAAATTTTTGAATCTTAGAGAGAAAGTTAAATTTCTAGTTACCACATCTTAGAGTTTAATGGAAGAGTTCCAACGGATTTCTTTGTCGTGAGAGGATACTTCCAAAATCTCGGCTAGAACCAACAATGACAAGGGAAAACATAAGGTTAACACCTTTTAGGTACCTAAGCATGACGTACAATTTGGTGTTGTTCATGTTTCTCTTAAAGAACATAATACTTTATAGTGGTATTTTGATAGTGGGTGGTCCAGGAACATGACTGGTGGCATCTCATTTTTTACCTACCTAGAGGATCATAAGGAAGGTAAAGTCACTTTTGGAGAGGGGAGCCAGTCTATCATAGTATGATGAGGTACAGTAAAGATACCAAGATTTCCTAAGGTAGAGAATGTTTTGCACATCAAAGGTTTGAAAGTGAACCTTCTCGGCATTAGACAGTTATGTGACACTAATTTTGCTGTGAAGTTTGACCAGAACGAGTGCAATGTTTATGATCCAACCGGTAAACTTCTATTTCAAGGGGTGAGGACTGAAGATAATTATTATGGGATTGTTACCAAGTCCTCATTTGTCTACAACAGCACCACGATCACTCCTGTGAATATGTGGCACCAATGTCTAGGTCACGTGAATTTTAGAGAATTGGAAAGATTAGCTAAAAAGGACCTAGTATGTGGCTTGCCATTACTTGGGAATCCAACTTTCGCAGTTTGTAGACCCTCTCAGTTGGGAAAGCAAATATATAGCCCCCATAGGAAGTTTAATTCCATTACAACATCACGATTTCTTGAGTTGATTCACATTGATCTTATGGGTTCTACTCGTACAGAGAGTTTGGTTGGTAAGAGGTATATCCTCGTGATGGTAGATGATTTTTCTCATTACTCCACAGTAGGCTTTCTAAGAGATAAATACGATGATGTAGAATTTCTTATGACCAAGTGTTGTATCCTGCAAAATCAACACAATGTCACTATCAATAGAATGTGTAGTGAGATTGATAATGAATTTAAGGAAGAAAAAGTAGATATTTACTGTGATAGACTCAGGATCAAACATGAGTTTTTTTTCCGTGAAGACTCCTCAGTAAAAAAAGGATTGTTTAGAGAAAGATCGGACGATTCAGGAGATGGCTAGATCTATTCTTCTAGGTTGTACAATTTCTAGGTGATTTTGGGTAGAGGCGATGTTTGAAACATATCACAAGGTGAATAGGGTTAACCTTCGGCCATACACACTTTAGACACCATATGAATTGTGGACTAGAAATAAGCCCAACCTTTCAAATTTCTCTGTCTTTGGGAGAAAATGTGACATCCTACGGGATAGAGAGCAGTTAGGAAAGTTTAAATCCCGAAGCAATGAGGGAATATTATTAGGATATTCATCGACGAGTAAAGCATACTGGGTTTTTAACCTGAGGAGATCTAAGGTTATGGAGTCAATAAACGTCACCATGCAACACGATGAACCATTGATGTTTGTTGATTCTAACCTTTTCACGAGGATGATGCTCTTCCAGATGATGATCCCATTATTCCTCCACCACTCCTAAGTTAAGGGTCACACCTGCTTGGGTTTGCAAGATTCATCACCCTACTTCCGTCCTTGGATATTCCAAATTAGGAGTCAAGACTCATGCTCAACTAGAGAACATGGTTATCTTTCAGTGATACACATCTAAAGTCGAGCCCAAGAATGTCAAAGAAGCACTCAAGGATGAACACTGGATATCTACCATGCAGGATGAGTTACTTAAGTTTAGAAGAATGATGTCTTGGAACTTATCACCTTACCTAGTGAGAAGAGTGTGATTGTTACCAAGTGGATCTATAAGAAATAGATGGACGATAATGGTACCATTATCCGAAAAAAGGCTAGGTTGGTCGCTCAGGGCTACATACAGATAGAGGGTGTGGGCTTTAACGAGGAATTTCCCCTATTGCGAGGCTTGAGTCCGTCCTCTTACTACTCGTCATCGCATGTCATCAACACTTCAAGTTATACCAGATGGATGTCAAAAGTTCCTTTTTGAATGGAACTCTATAAGAGAAGGTTAGCGTGGAACAATAAAAAAGGTTTGAGGACCCTAATAACGTCTATTTTATAATAAAAGCCCTGTATAGTTTCAAGTAAGAACCCCATGCTTGGTAAGAGAGGCTTACTTCCTATATCATAGCCCGTGGATTCCATATATAGGGAGCTAATAACAAATTATTTGTTAGGAGAGGATATGGTGCTATTTTGGTTGCCCAGGTTTATGTGGAAGACAAAGTCTCTGGATCCACGTGATCCTGACATACTCACGACTTTAAGGAGGAGATGAAGAGTGAGTCCGAGATGAGCATGGTTAGTGAGCTTACATTCATCCTTAGTTTCCAGGTTTGCCAGTTAGAGGATGGGATGTTCATATCCCAATCCAAGTATCTCGAGACCTAGTGAAGAAATTTTGTTCAGACTCTGCTAAGCATGTAGAGCAAACCTTCAGGCAAGAATGTAGAGCAAACCTTGTATCGGAGTATGATATGTAGACTTCTCTACTTGACTGCCAGTCATCCCGACATCACCTTTAGTGTTAGAGTTTGTGCGCGATTTCAGACATCCACAAAAGAATCGCTTTTACTAGCTCTTAAATATATTATCAAATACGTGAGTGGTACTCTCTCATTTGGCATTTTGTATTCCTTTGATACCGATGAATGTTTATCTGCCTATTCTGATGTCAATTGGGTCGGGGATGCAGATGGATGTAGGAGCACTTCTGATGGGTATTTCTTATTTATTTATGCTCTTATATCTTGATTGAGAAAGAAGCAAAACTCCATATCTTTGTCTACTACGGAGGCTGAGTATATCGTTGCTAGGAGTTGTTGCACGTAACTTCCGTGGATGAAGCAGATGCTGGAGGATTATGGGATATCACAGGACACCATAACTATTTCATATGATAATACGAGCGTGATACACATATCCCGCAATCCAGTCCATCATTCACGTATAAATTATATTAGGATACACAAGCACTTTATCCTTGAGTTAATAGAAGAGTGAATTCGTATCCTTGATTTTTGTGTCTATCGACCTCCAGTTAGCCGATATTTTCATGAAGCCTTTAGACGCCCTTAGATTTAAGAGTTTTAGGAAGCCTTTAGGAATTTGCACAGTTGCCTGAGGGGTGGTTACCATATCTAGAATAGGATGCATTTTTCATGTTCATATCATATGATTTTTATGCCTAGATTGTATCATGTGCATCATTTTATTTTTGTAGTCTTTCTATTTTATTTTTAGAAAAATACAAAAAATATTTTCTATTTTTTGAAAAATTAAAAAAAAATCCAAAAAGATTTTGTTTTTGGTAAATTTTTTGAAAAAGACAAAAGGATTTTCTTTTATAAATTTTTTTGAAAAACACAAAAAAAGTTTTATATTTTGTTTACACCATTTATGGATGAACATTTAAGATAGCCATAGTCACAACTTCATTTCCATATTCCACGTGACTATTTGATAGTGATTTGAGATGCTACATCATTTCATCCATGAGATTTATAATGTATGGAGCCATTGAGATGTGATTAGTGATATCTTTCTACATGTTTGGTTCCTTATATACTTTAATGCACACATGCATGGTTTTAGTTGAATATTGTACTTGTCTATCACATGTGGGTTTGAGTGTTTCCATCTCAGTTTTGTTTATACAACGAACCAAATCCAATAAAATGAGAATAATAATAGTTGTGCATGTAAGAACCGTTTACCGTGAGGATTTAAAATGCATAAATAAAAAAATGATGAGTGTTCACGGGAAATGACTGCGAGTGAATAATAATCACGTCGTGAAAGCCACCGTTTAAAAGAGCCCAAGAAAAAATTAAGGCAATAAAAAGAATCATATGCCAAAAAGGGGCAACTAAGATTTCTCTAAGTTCAGAAAAATAGACATCTCAAAAGAACTTGAAAAGGAAACTAGATAGAAATTTGAGGGAGTTTGGTTGGATTTAACAACTTTGCACTTTCTTAAAAATATCAAAAAAGTGTTAAATAGTTTTCAACATTATTGGTGTGAAAATCACTTTAAACTTTGATTTGATGATTAGATTGAGTCAATATCTTATAATTCTACCATTTTTACCCCTAAGGAAGATGTTGATTTCATTAGTTAGGAATATCCAAAATTCATTGGGCACATATGTTATGTTTGTTTGCATTAATTTTTCTATCGAATTTGTTCACATCCCTACATTTTCGATATAACTAACTTGGTTGTTTTCGTGTTCTTTAAGGGTGTGATTCTTTGTTGTATAATTTTTTTGTGAGAATTTAAAAAAAAAAGAGAAAGTTTCTTACCTTGTGACATTCTCCATATGCATTGCTTTGTGTTATTCATTTTTGTCTATTTGGGGATATCATAAAAAGGGGGACAACAAATTATGGGGGAGATGTAATGATTAGCTTGGACTTAATAGATATTGTTTTTTGCTTTTCATTATATGTCAAACTGTTGTGAGTCACGGATATTATTTCTTGCCTTATGTGTGTAGGAACAAAATTGAGGATCATTTTTGCACACCCTGACGATGACAAAGAAATATTGGAGAGTTGAAGAGTTGAAGATGTTGAAAGAATTTTTGAAGACATGTTATTTAGTATTTTCAGTTTTTGGGTTTATGGGGATATTAAATTGTATGTCTTTTATTTTGAGTTTGGGTAGCATAATTCGGATATTTTTATGTATGTAACGGCATAGACATAGGGGGAGATTTGTAAGGACATGATTTTATAAATGTTCCTTTAGAATCTAGGAAATTTTCTAAGTGTCCTGGATTATAGCAAGTATATCATATACCGCTACATTAGGCATGTCAACACGATCATCCATAACGCCCTTGATCTGAATTCGAAGCTTCACCCATTATCTTCATACGTGCGTAGTGCAACAACATCGAGCAACATGCATTGTGCGTTTTCCAGCATTCCCACTACTCCACTCTCTAATATGATAAAATGTTTAATTTTGAGTTTTTAACGATTCCGTATTTATTTGGGATTTTTTTATAAAATGTTTTTATCAAAAAATTGGGTTCTCTACGTTAAAATTAATTTCCAAATGCTCAAGGTTAACTTAGAAGTTGTTCAAGCGACAAAACTTTGTTATTCAAATAACATGATGATGTCGTTCAAATGACCTTATCAAATGACAACACCTGTCGTTCGACCGATCGTTTGAAGCTCGATTGAAGATGATTTTTCATTCGAGTGACCGTGCTGACTCAATTTTTATATAAATACCTGCTTCTACATTCAGGTTTTTCACGTCTTTACAAACTCCATTTTCTACGTAAACAACTACGATTTTAAGACTTCATATTTTGAGTTTTAAACCTCTTTTGATTCACCAAATTGTACCAAATACATATATATATATCATTCTAAACCCTACTTACTCATTTTACTCATCTGGAGTATGCTTATGGAGAAGAAAGTAGTTTCTCCATTGCTGACTATTGGTGCTCTTGCAGGATCTCTTGTCGATGACAACGAACCGACAGCTGCGGGTATTCGTGTGTCAAGCTATATTTATCTTTATTTGTAAGTTGTTACACAAAATAGTGATATAGAAAGGTTTTTCCCCTTTGGGGGATTTTTCCTCAAATTTTTGATTGTGTGCATGCTTAATTTCGTATAATTAGTCAATCACGATTATTTGCAAGGGTTAGTTTTTTATTAATAACTTGGCATAAAATTGGAATTTAATTAAACAAGTTTACTCATTGATTGTTGGTACACTCTCACTTTTATTTGTCCAAAATGATCCTAAAATAATTGTGATGTATTCCCTAGGGGTGTTCAAAAAACCGACTGGACCGACGGACCGAACCGAACCGAGCCGAACTGACCCTTTTTTCGGTCTTTTTTCTTAATCAGTCTGGTCTCGATTTATTTTTTTGGTGGACCGACCTAGTCGGTCCGATCCACGGTTTACAGTTTCAAAAACCTTGTTAGGACCGACCCGGACCGAATGTATATAAAATAATATATTTTTACATATATATGTATATATATAAGATAAATAAATAGTAAAAGTATATATTTCAATATTTGATTAGCTTAAATTATAGTTTAATCCGATAGTAGGTTTGTTTTAATCGCAAATTTTGATATTTTTTAGTTTTTAATGTTTGAGAAAAATAGACTCGGGTATATTTGTACTATTATAAATGATGTAATTCAATAATGTGAGGACCGACGGGTTAGACCGGACCGACCCTATAAAAAACCGAACCGACTAGGGTCGGTTAACCGACATTATCGGTCCAATCTCGGTTCATTTTTTTAGAGGACCGACCAAGTCGGTCCGGTCCAAAAAAAACCTTAAAACCGAACCGGACCGGACCGCGAACACCCCTAGTATTCCCATGCAGAATTCTTGATTTCTAGGATATGTGGTAATTAATCCATGAGTTGAATCTTATTTATCAATGTTATGGATCTAAAAGTAAGGTAGGAAAATACAGATATTAGGACGGGTATAAATTGTGGGTTAAATGTTGGGAAAATTCATGATTAGGAGTCTATTGGAATTAAAAAAAATTAATTACCTTTAGGGAACTATTGAGTACATTAAGGATCTAAATTCTTGGTCATAAATTGCATTGCTCGTCGTAGAGATTAATGAACTTATGGATAAAAATCTAAAAATACATGAACCTCTGTTATGATTTCAAATCTAAGATTTGGAACTTGAACTTGACCTTAAATCATGTAATAAATGATCTCAAGAGAATAAAAAAGGTTAAGAGAACTTAAATTTTAAAATATATTAAGGGGGAAGCCTTTAGAATTTTGGTTGGGAAGAAAAAGAGGAATTTTTAACTAAGCAAAAATATGGGCAGAAGGGTTGGTTCATCCAGGGGAAAATCGGTTCGCCCCCGGTTCAAACCAATTCTATTTTTTGGGGTCCAGGCACGGGTTCTGCTGTTGGGTCCGAGTGGTTTTATAAGTTCATACGAGTTGATAGGATCTTGTTTGGACATTCGTGGAATTTATTAAAAATGGAAATGTGTTGCTATTTGTTAGAGAAAGACTAAATTAACTAGATGATTAATGCCAATTCTATAAAGACAGACTATTTAATAATTCACATGTTGGTTAATTATTAAATGAGGATAGGTATGGACTAATGCTTTTGGGCATCTATAAGGTAAGTATTAGTATAGTTACCTTTACATATGTTAAAATTTAGCTATATTTTGTGTAGAAATACCTATATTCGTGGACCGTCCTATCTGTTGGGGTTGGGTGCATTCAGAATCGGTGCACACATCAACACAGATGGGCTAGACATAGTTTAAGTCATATGTTAGGTACTATGTGGTAGCGCCACTTATAGGAGTTAAATGTTGATTCTGGGCACCATGCGACGCCACTTGGTATGAGTTGTGCAATGGTGTAACTGTGTAGGTACCACCCCACTTTCTTGTATTTGTTTTTTTCATTTTGGATAGGAGATTCCAATGACTCACCGATAGAGCACGAATGAGACACTATAGGTAGATGCCTTAGTGTCGCATATATAAGGACATATATGAAATTATGGAAATAAATGAAAGAATTTCTATGTCTAACATTGTGGACTAAAATACATGACCCTTTACTACGTAGTATGAATGATATTAGATGTTATCTCCTTACAGGTAGTATGATGGGGGTATAATTGAAAAATAATAACTTGAACGTATTTAATTTGTCGTAGTACCTCACTTTGCTATAAGCATCTATATACTGTCATTATGTTTATTTTGTATCCATATCGGGCTATGTGTGGGTACTCGAGTAGCATCCTCTAAGTTGAGGTGTGAGACACTTTATGCATGCGAGTGATGATGGGAAAACTCACTTTGAATTAACTATACTTTTGCTCCATAAAAATAAGTAGGTTAATTCTTGCACACTTTTGGGCACTGACCCAAATTTTAAATATTTTTGGATTGAAGGAATATTAGACTTACTATCACGTGTTGCTTCTCAAAAATTGATTTATTGATTCTTGGTCAAGGTGCTACTTCTTCATGTCTTTACCTATTTTGGAATGTTGTGTGGGCATAAGCCTGAAGTCTAATTTATTTCAGCCAGTTGAGATAGCTACATTTATGTTGGATTTTCGTTTTTATTATGTGGATCTTAGATCTATTGGTGTCTTGATTATTCATTTAAATCCATCTTTAAATTCAATTTAGGTTGGCAAATAAATATTTTTATGGTCTAGATGATGGGAATGATATAGATTCTCTCACAAGACCCATCTTCGGAATACTGTGTCGAGACAACCTTTACATGAGAAGATGGGGATTGTTACATTTTCTTTCCCCTTATCCTTTTTATATTTTCCCCATTCCACACCCATGCCTTTACTTAACTATAAAAAGGGACTCAAGCATCCGATTTTAACATCTAAGATCAGACAAATTTCTTAGAATAAATTTAGAGTAACATAATCCCAAATTTTAGATTATAATTTATTGGCTGTTCCAATAAACTATTCTTTTCATTTATTTAATTGCTTTATTATTAGTTTAATTTGTTTCCTAATAAATTGTTCACTTTAAAATTGTTTTGTTCCTTTTAAAAATAATCCTTCTCTAGTGCACTGTTTTATTTAATTACTAAAAATATTTTCTAGATAATTTTTATTAGGTTGAGATTAATGAACTCATTTTGAGTGTGTAGTGTCTTCGATATGATACAATCGAATAGACAAATTTTTAATGAGTTCATTATTTTTCGAAGTACACCAAGGTACCTTAGTGGGGTATATCACGTATGCACCATATTTGTGAAAGTGCACATGTAGTTTCAGGATTATTATTGACACCAAACTCATATTTGGATTTTTTTTGAAAATTTAGGGAGTAACACCCCAACTTTAAAGAATTGTTAGAAATGAATATTAAATCGAGTTTTAAAATACGTCCAACCATGAAATCATTTATGCTACATGTTTCGAAGTGATCAATTTAATTCTCAACCTTTTCTTCTTATAATTTTGAATTATTTTATTTTAAATATTCGCGTAGAAAAATTGTAATATAAAAACACTTAAAAACTGAAAATCATCGTTTACATTTTTTTTCTAAATTGATAATGTAAACGCAGTTTTGTCCCAATTAAAATATATAATTTCCTTTTATGTAAAAACGATGCGGAAGCGTTAAAAAGGGTTGACGGTTCAACTTACAAAAATTAGCAACAAGTTTTAATTTCACCAAACAAATTAAAACAAAATTCAAGTCCTAGAATTTGCCTAAGTCACAATTAACAATTATCCAAAGTTAGGCGAAACCAATTTTAGCAAATAACTTGAATAAACCAATTTTACCCAATATTTAATTCAAGTCCCAAATTAAATTAGTGTGATAAATTAAACCGAATTTTATCTTGAAATTATCCTAAGCATGCATTCTAAATACTGTGCAAGATAAAATAAACAATGTCACACTACGCCGAGATGTACGAGGAAAAACCCAAGACGGGAAACAACCTGGGACGGCCCTAGCCACAAGTCCACTAGATACGGAATTACAATTACAAGACAAGAGACTTACAACACTCGACTCGATCCCTCTCAAGCCCCCGATGCACCTCCTTGTAGAAACCTCTTCCTAGGGAACAACCTCGGAACACCACCGCGGTCTCGGAATCCACCGATGGGACTTTATATGGTCACCGTCACCCAAGCATGGATCCTTTCTACGTGTGGGTAGAATCTCAACAAAGGTCTTCTTTGTGATGGGGTGTAGAAGCAAACCCGAAACGTCTCTTGAATTCGGTAGAGAAAACCGGTGCCAAAAACTCCAAGCAATTGATATAAATATAGAAACTTGGATAAACAATTATTGGGTGTAAACTAGAGTGTGTATGAATTTTTATTAAAAATGAACACTCAAAACTTGAACATTTTCCTAAACTAATTTTGCTCTCAAACTCTCTTTAGGAGATAAACAATGTTGGAAAAGTTGTCTTGGAAAATGTGTTTCCCGCACATAATAATGTATGAAAAAGTTGGTTAAAAACCAAGTGGGGAAAGTGGGAGAAAACTGCAAAAAACTGCTCAAAACTGTTCCCGCCCTGGCGTCTCGTTCGAACGAACTTGACTCTCGTTCGAACGAGACTTCTAACGAGCGACCATCCTGGGTTCTTTAGAATCTCGTTAGATACCTCGTTAGAACGAAAATCTCGTTCGAACGACATATCGAACGACATATCGAACGACTGACCAGTTAGGGTCGTTGGCAAAACTCGTTCGAACGAACCTGATTCGAACGACAAAACTCGTTCGAAAGAACCTGGTTCCAACAAAAAAACTCGTTCGAACGAAACCTGGTTCGAACGAAAAAAAACCTCGTCCGAACGACATTTCTAACGAACGACGAGAAAGAGTTAAAAATTCGATTTTGGCCCAGAAAATTTTATAAACTTTTATATACTTATTTTTTAAGTTTCTAATTGATTCTTTCTGAAAAATAAAATGCAGTTTTTATTATACCAAACACCCAATACATATTGTTCCAAGCTCCTATATAAATATAATTAAATTCATACCTTAGGAGCATGGAACCTGTGGTGACAATTATTATGCAACACAAATAAATATGAAAGAGATAACAACCAAGAAAGGGTAAATAAAAGGCCAATCACACAACAACGGAGGTACGTGGTTCAGCAAAGAAGTGCCTATGTCCACGGTGGTTTAGTCAGTGTTATTTCTCTATATTCTGAGGAATAAGTACAGAGAATGCAACTTGTCCTTTGCCCCAGACTTAGGGTTTAATTTATACATGTGTGTGTTGGTGTAGTGGGGGTGATGGGTTCCTCTTTATTAGCCATCTCCCTTACATGGGATCATGTTCCCCCACAACTTCTCTTCATGGGATCGTGGAGTAAATGGATGAGTACCAGAGGTGACGGGCCTGGGCTTTGGGCCGCTGAAGAGGGGCTACTCGTCCAGGGTTTATGGTGATAAAATCGGGGTACCCACAATTGCCCCTAAATTTGTTGGGCCGTTCTCGCGGGTCTGATGAATTTAAATGATCAGCAATGATGGTTGATCTCTTTGAAAACTGTGAAGTTACTTTGGCGGCACCCGCTTCGCTGTCCGTGCGTTATGATTAGTTTTGAAGGCTTGTTCGAATAAGACACATTTTCTCTTCGTCGTTCCAGCTTTTCCATCAATCTTCTATCTTCTGAGAACTCTTAAGTTTTGTACCTTCTGTTTTCGGTCTCTACTCTCGTCGCTTCTTCGCCTTTTGATCTGATTTTCTGTCCTGTAAGTCTTTCGTGCCCTTTTTCTTGATTTTATAGTTTTTCCTGTATTTTTCCAATGGCGAAGATTGGAAATAGGTCGGTAACTGAGTTTAGAAAATTATACGGTATTCCTGAGTGGGTAGAGGTTGAGTGTTGTGCCTCGCCGCCTAGGAACGTTAGGGATATAGAGGATGCACGTTGGATTCATGTCCTGTTGCTCTCCCAGGGGGGGTCTTACCTTTCCCCCTAATGGTTTGTTTCTGTACTTTTTTAGTTATTTTGGTATTGTGCCTGCACAATGTTCACCCAACGTATAGAAAATAGTGAACGGTGTGCACAAGATAAATCAGTTGTACGGCACGAGGTTAGGGCTTGTCGAGGTCTATTTTTGTTATTATTTTTCTCGAACGAGTTCAGGTGTCTTGTACCTTAAGGCTAGGAGCCCTGATAGGGTATTTGTAGTCAATTTACCTGATTCCCATAAGGACTACTGGCAAGAAGGTTTTCTCGTTAGGAACTGGCAATACTCCCCTCAATTTGAAGGGTCGAGGTCTGAGAGGTTCACTATTCCCTTTTATGGGGAAGAATATATAGGTAGATGTTGTATTGTTGTTTCAACCTTTGCTGACTTTGTGATTTTTCTAACTCCTCCTTGCTTTCTCCTTTTCAGCGAAGATAAAGAACTTGGAGCCAGCTCTCAGCGAGGTTCGTATCTCGGAACTGGTGAAAGCTTGGAACATCAGGGAACCTTTGGGTGACCGCGAGCATCCTAGGTCTGCTGGTTTTCTGCTTGAATACAAGAACACAGGCTCCAGCTTCATAGCCCGACCTGTGGAAAGTGTTCCGGACTTTTACTCTTCCGAAGAGATTTCAGTTGAGCCCATCCAATTAGACGAGGAGGAGAGCAGCTCGGAGAGCGAGCCTGCAGGTGTTGTGAGTAACTTGGGTGGAGGCAGTGCTGATAGTAGCAGTTCATCGAGTACTACCAGTAGTCCAGGTGAAGAAATGCCTCCCAGGAAGAATCTAATCCGGGATGATGATGATGATGTGCTTCTTGCACAGAGGTCCAAGAAATTGAAGACTGTCTCCGGGGCCATAGCTACTGGTTCTCGGCCTCCCTTTCAAGAACAAGAGAAGAAGAAGAGAGAGGAGGAGCAGGCGAGGGAGAGGGAGAAGAAAAAGGAGGAGGAGAGGAAGAAGGTGGAAGAGAGAAAGAGGAGGGAGAAAGAGAAGGAGGAGGAGAGGAGGAAGATGGAACTGAGGACCAAGACTGGTCAAGCCTTGGTCCCAGTATCTGCTTTGCCTGAGGGGGCTTCGGTGGCCACCTCTCCTCAACTCGCCCCTGCACTGCTTGAGAGGACAGTCCTCCCTGCAGATCGCGAAAGGGCGTCAGGGTCTGATCAACTGGCCTTGCAAGCTAGCCAGAGGCTCGCCTTGGTAAGGTTTCTTTTCTTCTTCCCAAGTTCTTCTAATCTGTTTTGATGGTTTCTTCTTTCTGATCTTTCCCTTGTTTTCTGCAGTTTGTGACTGACTTCGCTGTGCTATATCGCTCTCGCGACGAGCTGTTGAGAAGGAACAGCGAGCTGGAGCAACAGAAGTATACCCTGGTGGCCAAGGGTTCTCAGCTGGAGGCCGATCTGAAGGCTGCTGATGCGGCTCGAGCTTCTTCTGACTTGGCCCTTGCTAATTCTGCTCGCGAGAGAGATAATGCTGTCAGGGAGCTTGGCGAGCTGAGGAAGTCGTATGAACAGGTCTGCTCGAGCAAGCTGGGTTTTGTGGAGAAGAACAGGGTTCTTGCTGAGCAGCTAGAGATGGAGAAAGCCCAGGCAGTTATCCTCAAGGAAGATTCGTACAATTCCGGCTGGGCTGCTGCGTATGAAGACGCCGAGGTTCAGATAGGCTATATTAGCCGTCTGAACTTCAAGAAAGGGTGGACCAAGGCCCTTGTGGCTGCTGGGGTGGATGTTGCATCCCCACTCTTCGACGAGCATGACCCAGGGCCAAAGCCGGTCGTGGATGAGGACCCAGCCCCAACTACTGAAGGCACCGGTCCTGTTTCTCGGGCGACCTCTTCTGATGCTCCCTTGGTCGAGGAGGCAGTGGATGCCCCAGCGGAGGGTAATGCCCCTGTTGATGCTAATAAAGACAAAGATCTATCCACCGAGGTTGCTAAGTGATAGGGATTCTTTGTAATTTTTTTCTTTTTTGTTCTGATGTAACCTCGCTCATTATCAATAAAAAGGCTTCGTTTTTGTTTATGCTGATTTCTTTTTGTTCTCTTCCTTCCTTTTTTACTTGTAGTTGGTTGACGCTGATGAATATATCCCTGTCACTTCACATCTGGGTAGGACTCTCGGTCCCAATGCGAGTCCTGCTGTTCGCCAGGCCTTCTCTAGACTCTGCCGGTTTGCTAAGTTAAGTAACAAAAAATACAAGGATCAGTTTGAGCTGGTGGCCAAATTGAAGGACAGGCTCCAGGAAATGGAAGAGATCGGAGCTTCAGTGCAAGAAGAAGTTAGCGAGCTGAGATCCAAGTTACTAGAGGCCACCGAGATCAATCAAGTCGTGGAGTTTCTTCAGCGGGAGAATGACGACCTGAGGTGGGAGGTCTCGAGGCTTAAGGAGCATTCGCCGAGCACTGCTCCGGCAGTCCTACAAGGTTCTTCCTCGTCGCGAGCTGCTCGACCTCCCCTCCCGCGTGTTGGTAGGAGTACAAGGGGTAGGAGTAGGGAAGTTGAGGAGCAGCGTGAGAGGGAAATAGAGGAGCTGCGCGGTGATGTCCGGCGAGCTTATGTAACTGCTGCTGGGCTCCAGAGGGACGTCACCCGACTGTGGCATCTATTCAAGAAGGGCCCTCGCCAAGTGTGGGCTGATGGCTATGATCAGGGCTGGTTCGATTCTCCCACGAGATTATCAGAGTTCGAGAAGCTTTCCTTCATCAGGGGGTGGTTGAGTTCTCTCAGAGAGCTGCAGGTCCCAAGGAATTCGATATTGTGGTATCGGCATGAGATGTCTCCGTCTGCTCTGATGCCCAATCCATTCAGGCGAGATGACCGATGGATTCCTATCGATGCTATTCCTCGGCGGCTACTGGAGTTGGACACAGATGAAGTTGTTGAGGAACTCGATCCTGCCCCTGATGACGGGAGGAGAGTTAAGGTTGCTGATTACCTTGCTCGGAGGCTTCCCCCTTCTTGATAGTTTGTTTTTTAATAATTGTAAATGCTTTGGGCGAACCCTTGCCGACTTAACATGTACTATTATTGTTCGTAAATATAAAAGATTAATGGAAAGTTTGAGTTTTGGGCGATTTTGCCGACTAAACGTGTTTATCCAATCTCTGTTATATTTTTGCAGCTTCACAATCTTTATCTTGTCATGTGAGTGTCCGCCCAGTCCAGTATTAAGAATACCATTGTGCTCTCTCTTTACCTTTTAGGTTGTGTCATCACACTCCCTTAGGTCTAAGAGGGGCAATTGGCGAGGACACACCTGTTTTTGGATGTCTTCATCCAGTTAGGATTTTGTTTAACCAAAATAGGTTTGATGCCTAAGAATATTCTGTAGGGCTTCATATATTGCCATGGGCAATGCTAAGAGGTCTGTCGTGCTTCGTGACGATGACCTGAGGAGGGGTGTTCCCCTGCTATGTCAACTATGATACCTGTGATTTGAAAAGGATGTGCAATAAGATATAATTGTTACTTTTTTAGAGAGTAATTAACTGAGAGATTCTTATTGGTGAATAGAGAAATAAACTGTCTTTCCCCAAAATGAGTACAATAAAAGATCTAGCAATAGAACTCCTAAAAGTAGAATTTCTTGAGATTGACTGCGTTCCATGCTCGTGGTATCTCTCTACCTTCCATCGTTTTCAAATGATAGGCACCTTGGAGATCATCTCTAATTATCTCATAAGGTCCTTCCCAGTTTGGGCCAAGTTTACCATCTGATGGCTTCACTGTGTTGCCCAGGACCTTTCTTAGGACATAGTCTCCAACTTCGAACTTCCTCGGATTGACCTTTTTGCTGTAGTGCTTCGCGAGCTGTTGCTGATAACTCGCTAGTTTTACTAGGGCAAGTTCTCTGCGCTCGTCGGCCAAGTCGAGTTCAGCGAGCAAAGCCTGATCGTTTTGATTTTGCTCAACAAGGTCGTATCTCATTGTAGGCAATCCTGCTTCTAATGGGATGACCGCTTCCATACCATATGCTAGTGAGAATGGCGTCTGACCTGTGGCTCGTCTGGGAGTCGTTCTGTATGCCCATAGGACATGTGGTAGCTCGGTAGTCCATGCGCCTTTTGCTCGTTCTAACCGCTTTTTTAATCCAGCGATCACTGTTTTGTTGGATGCCTCAGCTTGTCCGTTGCTCTGAGGATAAGCTACCGAGCTGAAATGGTGCCTGATCCCGTGTTGGTCGCAGAAGTCCTGAAAGGGGCCACTTTTGAACTGTGTCCCATTGTCAGTGATGATGGTTCTGGGGATCCCGAATCGAGTGATTATATTTTTCCATATGAATTTCATCATGTCAGCATCTCGGATGTTCGCCAGAGGTTCTGCCTCGATCCACTTGGTAAAGTAATCGGTGGCGACCAACAGGTATTTGCGATTGCCGGCAGCGGTGGGTAGTGGTCCCACGATGTTTATTCCCCACTGGGCAAAAGGCCAGGGGCTGGTCAGGGATTTTAATTCGCTGGCAGGCTGGTGGACCATGGGGGCATGAAGCTGGCATTTTAGGCATCTGCGGACATATACTGCGGAGTCCCTTTGCATATACGGCCACCAGTAACCTTCCTTTATTGCTCGGAAGGCTAGAGATCTTCCTCCGACGTGACTTCCGCAGATTCCCTCGTGAAGTTCGTGAAGCACTGTCTCGACCTCGCCTGGGTGGACGCATCTAAGGTAGGGGTCGGAGAAAGATCTTTTATACAAGTCGCCTTCCGTGGATAAGTGAAAGCGAGCAGCTTTGACTCTTATCTGGTGGGCGGTCCTTTTATCTTCTGGGAGCGTTCCATTCTTCAAATAGACTCTTAAGGGATCCATCCAGCTAGGGGCTGGTTCCAATTGGAGTATTTGTTTCGCTTTTGTTAGCTCGCAGTTGGGGTGAATGCTCGGGTAGCTAAGGAAATCGATAGGGATTATCCTTTTAAGGCTGGAATCAACTGCCGAGCTTAGGGCTGCCAAAGCGTCAGCGTGGCTGTTCTGCCCCCTGGGGAACTGCTGGATGTTGATTTCTTCAAAGTTTGTCATCAAGTTTCTTACCAACGAGAGGTAGGCTGCCATCCTCTCGTCCTTCGCGTTGTAGTCTCCACTTATCTGATTGGAAACTAGTTGCGAGTCTCCGAATACCTGTAAATGCTTTGCTCCTAGAGTTTGCGCCCTTTGGAGACCTGCAATTAAGGCTTCGTATTCTGCTTCGTTGTTGGAGGCTGCAAATCCCAGCCTAATTCCTTGCTCGAGGACTGCATTTTCTGGAGTGATGAGAACAATTCCTACTCCTGCCCCCTTTGAGTTGGAGGCTCCATCAACGAATAGCTTCCAGCTTTCCCCTGTAGCCTGACTGTTTTGTTCTACTGACTTGGGCTGGTCGAAGGGTTCTTCGCCTGTGAATTCAGCTATGAAGTCAGGGAGGATTTGACCCTTGATAGCTGTCCTTGGTTGAAATTGGATGTCAAATCGGCCGAGCTCGACTGACCACTTAGACAGTCTGCCCGACAAATCCGCCTTCCTTAGGACAGCCTTGAGGGGGTGTGATGTAAGGACAACGATCGTATGAGCTTCGAAGTAATGCTTCAGTTTTCTCGAGGACATTACTAGGGTGAATGCGAGCTTTTCCAATGGCAGGTAGCGCTGCTCGGCGTCTAGTAAGGTTTTGCTCGCGTAATAGACTGGATGCTGGATCCCTGCGACTTCACACATTAGCACTGAGCTGATAGTATGGCTGGATACAGAGAGGTAGAGGTACAAGGGGTCCATTTGCTGTGGTATGACTAGCAGGGGTGGGGAGCTTAGGTAGGATTTGAGTTCGCCTAATGCTTGCGAGCAACCTGGGGTCCATTCTATAGTTTTGCTGCCTTTTAAGAGCTGCAAGAAGGGCTTGCATCTCTCGGAGGATTTGGAAATGAAACGGTTTAGAACAGCGAGCATTCCAGTAAGCTTCTGTACATCGCGGATTGTGCGAGGAGGTTGCACCCGTTTAATTGCATCAATCTGGTCCGGATTTGCCTCTATGCCACGTTTTCTGACCAAATACCCAAGGAACTTTCCTGACTGGACACCGAAGGAACACTTGCTCGCGTTGAGTTTCATTCGGTATTTCCTGAGGATTTCGAAGGTACTTTCGAGGTCCGAAAGGTGGTTTTCTTTCTCCTTGCTCTTGACGAGCATGTCGTCGATGTAGACCTCCATCGTGTCTCCCATCTGATTCTTGAACATTTTGGTAACCAGCCGCTGATAAGTTGCCCCTGCATTTTTTATCCCAAAAGGCATTACCTTGTAACAGTATAAACCAACCGTCGTGATAAACGTCGTTTTATCCTGATCTGGTGCATACAGGGGAATCTGGTGATAGTCTGAGTATGCGTCCAGGAAACTCATTCGCTCGTGAGCTGCAGTGGCGTCTACTAGTTGGTCTATTTTTGGAAGAGGGAAGCTATCCTTGGGGCAGGCTTTGTTGAGGTCAGTGAAGTCTATGCAAACTCTCCACTTACCGTTGCTTTTTGGAACTACCACTGGGTTGGATAACCATTTGGGGAATTGCACTTCCCGTATGGATCCTGCATCCAGCAGTTTTTTGACTTCTAGTTCTATTGCCTTGGCTTTCTCGGGAACGGTTCGTCGTGCCTTCTGTGCTATCAGCTTGAATGTGGGATTGACATGCAACCGATGGCAGACCATATTGGGATCGATTCCTGGCAGCTCATAGGGTTCCCAAGTGAAAACATCTATGTTGCTTCTGAGTAGGGTTAACAAATTCTTTTGCTCTTCGTCAGTGAGTGAGGTTTCGATCAGGAAGACTCTGCTGTTGTCACCTTCTCTAGCAATTACTTCTACCAGGTCCTCTACAACCCGCTCGGAGGGGAGGAGCCTGGTCTCCTCCACTCCGGGCCTTCCATATTTTAATTGCTATTTGGAAGGGATTGTACCTTCCTCCACCTTCTCGCTGGTTTGAACGTCTTTTTTCTCTGGCTTCGGTCGGATGGCCGCTATGAAGCACTTTCTTGCCATCACCTGGTCGCCATGTATCTCCATCACTCCCCGCTCGGTGATATATTTGAGTTTTTGGTGGTAGGTCGAGGAGACTGCCTTCATTGAATGAAGCCATCCCCTGCCGAGGATGGCTTGATACGGTGAATCGATATCGACCAGCAAGAATTCGATCATTTTCGAAACATTTCCAGCGAGCACTGGTAGTACTATCTTGCCCAGAGGCATGGTCATTTTTCCAGCGAAGCCGACCAGAGGGACAGTGGTTCCCTTTAGGTCGGCGATGTTCAACTTCAATTTTCTGAACAGGTCGATGTACATTACTTCGGATGAGCTTCCTTGATCGACGAGCAGCCTGTCGATATCAAAGTTGGCTATCCTGAGTGTAATGACTAAGGCATCGTGATGTGGGGTCCTTACTCCCACAAGATCTTCATCCGTGAAAACAATATGCTTGTTGTAGTTGATGTCCTCTACTAGCCGGCGTTTTCCTGCCTGTGATTTCGCTGGATCTATTTGAAAAGCTTGCATTACTGCTGTCAGCTTCTTTACCTCCATCCGAACTGAGTTGCCCTGGATTTGCTTAACATCGGATACTCCATGGATTACCGCGAATTCGTGTCCGGTGTCGTCTTCTAACACGTTGTCGGGTTTTGCCTCCTTGTGGACAATCACTCTCTCTACCTTCCTTTCCACAAAGTCATTCAGATGTCCGGATTGGGCCAGCTCCTCGAGGTGAGACTTAAGAGCCTTGCAGTGCTCGGTCTTATGTCCTCCCTCTTTGTGAAAGGTGCATCTCAGCGCATTGTTTCTTTTCGATGGATCTCCTCCCATTTTTCGGGGCCATTTGATGAATGGCTCATCCTTGATCTTAGCGAGAATCTTGTAGATTGGTTCTTTGAAGATGGTATTGACCGCCTGGAACGACTTTGCAACGTCAGGGCTTCCTCCGTTCTTGGGGCCATTCTTGCTCCCATTCTTTCCTCCTTTTTTCTGGTTATCAACTTTCTCACTGCCCTTCGCGGCAAGCTTGGCTCGACTGTTCTCACCTACGTTAAGGCGGGTGACATCTTCCACCTTTGCGTATTTCTCAATCCGGGCCATCAGGTCATCAATGGTGGTTGCTTCCTTCTTTGTTAAGGACTGGTAAAGGAGGGAAGAGCTAGGTAGCCCAATTTTGAATGAAGCCACTGCCACCTCTTCCGCACAGTCTTCGACTTCGTTGAATAACTCCCAGTACCTCTTCGCGTAGTCTCGAAGTGTCTCCTGAGGAGTTCTCTTCATCGTCAATAGAGCATCCATCCTTTTGGGATGGGAACTGCTGGTGATGAATCGGGCCGTAAAGAGCTCGGCCAGGGATTTGAAATTTCTGATGGATCGGTGAGGGAGTTTCTCGAACCATTTTTGGGCCACGTCATGAAGGCTCGAGGGAAAAATATGGCACATCAGTGCGTCTCGGTGATTCCAGAGGGTCATAGCCTGCCGGTACTTCCTGACATGATCAATGGGATCAGTCTTCCCGTCGTAAATCTTGAACCTTGGAATAGCAAACTTTTTGGGAGCTTCTTCTTCTTCAATTTCCCTTGCGAAGGGCGATTTCATCTGGGTCTTGAGGGTTCTCCTTGCGAGTTCTCTGGTTGTCCTGGTGCCGCGGTGAGCTGGATGTTGGTCCATCTCTCTGCGGACTAGGTTCCGTATGTTGTCGTCGCTGTGAGCGGGGCTCTGATAGCGGCGAGCTTTCCTCAGTTGCTCGCGGAGGTCGTCGTCTGAGTCGCCACCTTCGAACCCTTGATATTTCCGCCTAGGGCTCCTTTCTCGGCTGCGAGATTTGCTCGCCTGAGGGCTAGGAGTGCGATAGGGGCGTCTCCTGGTATCAGGACGTAGTTCTTTTTCCATTTTTTCCAGTCTTCTTTTCAGGCGAGCATTCTCAGCCTCATGCCTGCGAGAAGACTCCCTCTGCTCGTGGAGCCTTGCTTCGTATGCATCGATCAACCTGGATATCTGAGTGGACCTCGCGGGTCCTTGACTTTCTTCTGAGGCTGGCCTTTCTAAGCGAGCCTCGTGATCTGATCGTCGGACTTCAGACCTAATCCTGCGAGGAGCGGGTGGCTCCTGAATATCTCCTGCTTGAGGAGCGTTGCTGCTGTGACCAGACATCTTAGATTTTTCTTGGCGTGGGCTCTTCTCAAGGAAAGATAAATGCTTCCCACAGACGGCGCCAATTGTGGTGATAATTATTATGCAACACAAATAAATATGAAAGAGATAACAACCAAGAAAGGGTAAATAAAAGGCCAATCACACAACAACGGAGGTACGTGGTTCAGCAAAGAAGTGCCTACGTCCACGATGGTTTAGTCAGTGTTATTTCTCTATATTCTGAGGAATAAGTACAGAGAATGCAACTTGTCCTTTGCCCCGGACTTAGGGTTTAATTTATACATGTGTGTGTTGGTGTAGTGGGGGTGATGGGTTCCTCTTTATTAGCCATCTCCCTTACATGGGATCATGTTCCCCCATAACTTCTCTTCATGGGATCGTGGAGTAAATGGATGAGTACCAGAGGTGACGGGCCTGGGCTTTGGGCCGCTGAAGAGGGGCTACTCGTCCAAGCCTTATGGTGATAAAATCGGGGTACCCACAGAACCTTAGTTGATGACGTAGAAACGAGGCACGCAAACCGGCATTTTGATGAAGCTTTAAATTCTTTGCTGCTACGTCTTCAACATACACTTCATAGGCTTGGGAATATTACAATCAAATACATTCCTATGAATAAATGTTTTTGTCCGGAATTGAGCCAAAACTATATATGGACTCAATTGGAAATTTGTGTCCTTACAAATCTCCCCCTTTGGCTATTCCGGGACAAAAACCAAACAAAAAATCCTAAAGGGCCGTCAAGCTCACTTGACTCAAAACATAACCCGCCCAATCTTGACTCAACCCAAGGATTAAACGCTTTGCCATAGAAAGATGCCGCTTTAGAATAATTCCTGCACACTTAAGCACACTCATCAAATGCATAGGGAATATCAAAATATTAAATGCAATTAATTAATTACTCCCCCTAAATTAATTCTCCCTTTAAACACATGACCTACTTAGAAAGACGTCTCCTCCTAAGATAAATCTCTCCCAAACTAAGATACGATAACCCGCCCAATCTTGACTCAACCCAAGGATTAAACGCTTTGCCATAGAAAGATGCCGCTTTAGAATAATTCCTGCACACTTAAGCACACTCATCAAATGCATAGGGAATATCAAAATATTAAATGCAATTAATTAATTACTCCCCCTAAATTAATTCTCCCTTTAAACACATGACCTACTTAGAAAGACGTCTCCCCCTAAGATAAATCTCTCCCAAACTAAGATACGATAATAATAGGATAATATACCATTTCTCCCCCTATCATCATTCTCCCCCTTTTTGTTCGGGAATAGGCAAAGGATAAAGAACTAATAAACAGCATGTGAAAGTTTAAGGTGATAAGACATGAAAGCATATGGGCAATTAAAGCAAGGCAAAGACAAACAGATATCATATATATATATATATACTTTAAATAAACCAATAAGTACATGCATATATAGATAGATATAAACACACAAATGACACAAAATACAATAAGTTCGCACACTCGTATGGAAAAAATGTGTCATATGGAAACGGAAGTGTAGGGGTGTGAACTAGCAACAATTAAATTTAGACCCAAACACTAAATAAACGTTCACGGAGTTCTCATTTGATTGCAAACTTCATCACATTGAAATATAACCTCATGTGACAATATAGATTGAACTCAATGAACAAACATACACAATGCATACAAGCCTAGCATGATGATGATTCTACAAACCAAATAGAGTCATGACATTAAAGACAACTAGGATATACGGACATTGTGCAAACCGTTGATATACCATCCAATTCTCCCTCAATAAGCATATATATTCTTTTGTTTGTGAATGAATATATCAAACAAACATAGGCCTTGGCAATTGTTTTCTTTTTAATGCCAAATATTCTATTTTTAGGCCTTTGGATCACGTATTTCTTTTAGATCCAATAAACGGTGGCTTACTATCGCAAAGGATTTAATTCATCCTTTCGGAGCCCTTCCCCGTGCATATTTTAAATTATCATGTTTTCATTTTTCGCACAAATCTCACATGCAACGGATTTTGACATGCACTAGTCCTCCTAGGTCATAGATATGTAGATGACTAGATTGATAGGAGAACACCTCAAAAAGCTCAAATATAACATGTGACATTAAGATTTCAAAAGAGCTCGTGCATGTGTGAAAAGAGGCATATAGAAATAGAATCCATTTAAACAATACAAAATCCAACTACTCCATAAAATATGGTAAAGAACATAATAAGGATTGAAAATCTAAACCAAAAGTTCTAGCCACGTGGGAGCGTAAATGATGGGATTTAAACACAAGTATATGCCACATAAAGTGTGTCAAATAAAATACACACAAAATAAAATCTTTTTGAGTTTTTAACATTTTTAATCAAAAATAAATATTTACTCAAAAGGACAAACAAAATTCATTTGTATTTTTCATTAAGCTTAAATGAAATAAATAAAACACAAATGATAAACAAAAATCTTTTTATATTTTTCAATTAATTCAAACACAAAATATAATACAAAAAGATAAACAAGTCATAATTTCTAGCATGCAATATGATATAAGGCAATGACTAGAACATGACTAAACAAGCATACATTTAGCATATGAATATGGCATGAAGTACAAACGCTAAAGCATGCAAAAACTAACACATTTATCCTTTAGATTTAGCAAGAGAGGAAGTATGTGAAAGTAAATGAGAATCAAAATCCCTATTTTGTAAGGCAACCAAGTCGGATTTCCTAACCCAAATTAATGAAGAATTACTATCTTGGGGTGTAGGAACGTTAGCTATCGTGGTTACTTTACTATGGGATTTTCTAGGAATTCGTTTAAGATCTAAATAAAATTTCCTAAAATGACCTTTTCGACCACAATGTGTACAAGTAAGAATATGTCGAAAAGATTTATCTAAGGAGTGATCATTAAATGCATTCCTAGAAGATTCTCCTAAAACATTGGTTTTGACTTTAGGGTTAAAATCATTACAAGAATTGAAGCCTAAACCAAAAGTGTCATTTTTAATTTGGACCGTTCCTAACATTTTATCTAGTTTTTCCGAACGACACTCCAAATCAAATTTGACATTACTAGAATCTTTTAATTTATTTTCCAATTCTAAAATTTTAGATTCTAGTAAAATATTTCTCTCTTCAAAAGCAAGAAGCTCCTTTTTCAAGGATTCCATTAAACCCCTAAGGCTATCTCTCTCGCCTTCTACATAGTTAAGCTTCTCTTGAAGAGTCCTCTCATGTGTCCTAAGGTCTTCTATTAAGGCACTTTCATCAATGACCTTGACACTCTCTCTTAAGCTTGCTTCTAACTTCAAATTAGCTCTTTTCAATTTAATAGATTCTTTATATAATTCATTAAAAGCATTTTGAAGTTCACTCATATCAACCTCATCTTCATTTTCACTCTCTCTTTCTTCTTCATTCTCACTATCATCAAAAATAAGAGAATCATGTACAATGACCTTGGAAGTGGCATGTGCTATAATTTCATCATTCGATGAGTTCTCATTATCACTCACATGTCTAGGCATAAAAGCCACAAAAATTTTCTTAGTGGGGGATTCGGGCTTCTCTTCCTTATCACTATCACTAAGGGTCGCATTATATGAAATGGGTCGTTTACCCTCTTTCCTTAGTTTAGTGGGGCACTCATAAGCCCTATGGCCATAACCTTCACAACCAAAACATTTATTAGACTCGTCCCTATCAACATTTTCATTACTTGGTTTAGGGATCTTATCGGCTTTAGAAATCTTCTCGTGTTTATCATGTTTAGAAGATTCAAATTTCTTAAAATCATTTTTATATTTATCTTTGTTGAATTTAAGAAATTTTCTAAATTTACGAGCAAATAAAGCCATATCTTCCGAGTCACTATCACTATCGCTCTCTACTACTTGTTTAACCTCTTTTCGGGCTTTTAAAGCAACGCCCTTTTCGATTTTCTTTTCAGTTTTAGAGGGAAACATATCTAGTTCATAGGTTTGTAAATCACCTACAAGCTCTTCTAATTTCGTAGAGGCTAAAGTGGGTAAAGAATTTAAAACGGTCACCTTTGGAATAAATCTATCGGGTAGGGACCCTAAAATTTTCTTTACAACACGGTCGTCAGGTATTTTCTCTCCCAAGTTAAAGGATGAATTAACAATATCAGAAAGTCTAGCATAAAATTTATCAAAAGTTTCTTTTTCATCCATTTTGATAGTTTCAAATTGAGTGGTGAGGTTTTGGAGTTTAGAAGCTTTAACGACACTAGTTCCTTCATGAGTTAATTGTAAAATATCCCAAGCTTCTTTAGCGGTTTCACACGTCATAATACGTCGGAATTCATCCGGTGCGACAGCGCTAAATAAGGCATTTAGACCACAGGAATTAAAATTTGCAAGCTTAAACTCATTTTCGGTCCATCTATCGATGGGTTTAAGAACACGTTCATTTTCAATAAGATGAGTTGGTGGGGAGTACCCGGTAACAACAGACATCCAAACACGTTCATCGATAGACTTAAGTGACGATTTCATTCGCGCTTTCCAATACGCGTAGTTTGAACCATCAAAAATAGGAAATTTTGAAAATGGGGAAAAATCCATTTTAGCCAAAAATTAAAGGATCTTAACGAAATAATTTATCGCTTTTGGCTCTGATACCAATTTGTAAACGCGGTTTTGTCCCAATTAAAATATATAATTTCCTTTTATGTAAAAACAACGCGGAAGCGTTAAAAAGGGTTGACGGTTCAACTTACAAAAATTAGCAACAAGTTTTAATTTCACCAAACAAATTAAAACAAAATTCAAGTCCTAGAATTTGCCTAAGTCACAATTAACAATTATCCAAAGTTAGGCGAAACCAATTTTAGCAAATAACTTGAATAAACCAATTTTACCCAATATTTAATTCAAGTCCCAAATTAAATTAGTGTGATAAATTAAACCGAATTTTATCTTGAAATTATCCTAAGCATGCATTCTAAATACTGTGCAAGATAAAATAAACAATGTCACACTACGCCGAGATGTACGAGGAAAAACCCAAGACGGGAAACAACCTCGGACGGCCCTAGCCACAAGTCCACTAGATACGGAATTACAATTACAAGACAAGAGACTTACAACACTCGAGTCGATCCCTCTCAAGCCCCGATGCACCTCCTTGTAGAAACCTCTTCCTAGCGAACAACCTCAAACACCACCGCGGTCTCGGAATCCACCGATGGGACTTTATATGTTCACCGTCACCCAAGCATGGAGCCTTTCTCCGTGTGGGTAGAATCTCAACAAAGGTCTTCTTTGTGATGGGGTATAGAAGCAAACCCGAAACGTCTATTGAATTCGGTAGAGAAAACTGGTGCCAAAAACTCCAAGCAATTGATATAAATATAGAAACTTGGATAAACAATTATTGGGTGTAAACTAGAGTGTGTATGAATTTTTATTAAAAATGAACACTCAAAACTTGAACATTTTCTTAAACTAATTTTTCTCTCAAACTCTCTTTAGGAGATAAACAATGTTGGAAAAGTTGTCTTGGAAAATGTGTTTCCCGCACATAATAATGTATGAAAAGTTGGTTAAAAACCAAGTGGGGAAAGTGGGAGAAAACTGCAAAAAACTGCTCAAAACTATTCCCGCCCTGGCGTCTCGTTCGAACGAACTTGACTCTCATTCGAACGAGACTTCTAACGAGCGACCAGCCTGGGTTTGTTAGAATCTCGTTAGATACCTCGTTAAAACGAAAATCTCGTTCGAACGACATATCGAACGACATATCGAACGACTGACCAGTTAGGGTCGTTGGCAAAACTCGTTCGAACGAACCTGGTTCGAATGACAAAACTCGTTCGAACGAACCTGGTTCGAATGACAAAACTCGTTCGAACGAAACCTGGTTCGAACGAGAAAAAAAACTCGTCCGAACGAAATTTCTAACGAACGACCAGAAAGAGTTACAAATTCGATTTTGGCCCAGAAACTTTTATAAACTTTTATATACTTATTTTTTAAGTTTCTAATTGATTCTTTCTGAAAAATAAAATGCAGTTTTTATTATACCTAACACCCAATACATATTGTTCCAAGCTCCTATATAAATATAATTACATTCATACCTTGGGAGCATGGAACCTTAGTTGATGACGTAGAAACGAGGCACGCAAACCGGCATTTTGATGAAGCTTTAAATTCTTTGCCGCTACGTCTTCAACATACACTTCATAGGCTTGGGAATATTACAATCAAATACATTCCTATGAATAAATGTTTTTGTCCGGAATTGAGCCAAAACTATATATGGACTGAATTGGAAATTTGTGTCCTTACAGATAAATCAATTAAATTTTAAACGACATTCCATATGAATTTGATACCCCTACTTGCCACTATATATATATGAAACATGTGAGCTTAGTATTTCTGTATTGAGGTTCAAAACTTACGACAATGAGAAGCGTATTCACACAACGCTTAGTTTTCTCCCTTTTTCAAAATGGCGTCATTACCGGGGAGTGTTTTGTTTCAAAATTTGATTTATTTGTTTCTTTTTATATATTTGTGTATGTATTTTGTTTCAATCTGTTTTGTAGGTAGTGCAACCATTTGAGATTGAAGAAATGTAAAAGAAAATTTGAAGTGCACATGCTTGGAAAGTCTCGAAAATCGAACACTTGTACTTATGTTTTCATATAATTCTTTCAATAGTTCTAATAGTTTTGAAAATGGTTCGAAACATTATTATTATAATAATTTTTAAAGATCCCCACCACCGATGTCTTTTGGTGAATATCGACAAAATTCTAAAAGTTAATTTTGGGGAACTTATGAAAATAATTATTATAATAATGAGTAATAAAATTTTCATAATAATGGTAGTGAAAATTATTATAATAATAATTTTCCAAACTATTATAATAATTTAAAAATATTATTATGAAAAATTAATACTAGTTACAATAGTGTCGTTTCGAATCTCGATTATCAAGAATTTCCTTCAAAACCAATGCCTTTTGTTGATGACTTGCATATTAATCAAAATACAAGATTTGAGAATCATTTTTGCGAAACTATAAATAAGAAATATTTGAAACCATATGATGAATCAGAGTATTTGATCGACGATTGATATCTTTGGAACAAAATGTGTCCATAATGACCCAAAGCTTAAACCAAATGGAAGCTTATCTCACTGTGCTACTTCCAATTTTAGAAATGCTATAAAATAACTACATTATTGAATTGGAAGCACCTTTAAACGAATTGAACTCTTTTTTCCAAAATACAACGGAGTTGGAAATCTCTATTCCATCTTAAATCTTTTTAAAAGATCAATTTATTGAAAGTGATTCTAATTCTTGTAAAATTCAAGCCGCACTAGATGAATTTGTAGAAATTGAATTTCTTTCATCACCATTTTTCCATCCATTAGAACTATCACAAAAATCAAATTAAAGTCTTGACAATTTTGATTTCAATCTTGTCATGGAAGGCGTACTTAAAATGTTTTCTTTGATGGTAATTTTTCCAACATGTGACCTACCCCTCATTCAATTTGAAAAATTTCAGGCAGATCTTGTTGATTTTCTTGGAACTAATTTGGTTTTGCAACTGAGAGAACCCACGGTTATTTCTCTCTCTATTGTCTCCACCCCCTTACTTCCAAACCACCCTTTCATTAAAAAAATTGCGAGGTCTCATTTTTTCGTCCCAAATTCATGCCCCCAATTGTATAAACAGAACACCTATTTTCTTGGAGGCATGAAAAATGATGGGAGTCCACTGTTAGTCCCAAAAAGTCAACATGTTTTCTTGGTGGACCCATAAAAAATTTGTCTTCTAATTTGTGGTAAATTAGAAGATGATTTTTTATTTATTAAATAAGTTATATATATATATATATATATATTTGTTCATTTTCTACTTACTAACATGTTCTGCAGAATCATCGAACGTGATATTCGGGGATCGCCTCATAACATCTCTCATTAACTTGAATTGAATATTGTTCTTAATGTACATTGGGGACAATGTAATAGTTTTGTTAAGGGGTCTCATAATGCATTGCACACATCATGTTCCTTTATTAAAAATAAAATAAAATAAATAACACATTGTTTAAGTGATTATTGATAGAATTTTCTCGATGAAACCAACTGTAATAATTTAAAATAGAAACAATTTAAAAATTTTGAAAAAAAAAACATTTTCATTCTTTTTAGGCATTTGGCTTAAATTTTTACTTATTTTAGATTTTTCTCTTTAAAGTTACCTCATTCTTTTACTAGGAAATGTTAAACTTAGCTAAGGATTATCCTGTCTAAATAGCTATTTATTTTTTTTTCTCCATAACTATTATGATTTATTAATTCATATGATTCATATATTGACATCATATGCACATCCCGAATTATACATGCGTAATTATTAAAAGCTGAATGACTCGGTAAATTTTAAAATCCATAGGTACACCTAGCATGTGAGGTTTGTGGTCTACTTCCTATTCTAAGTGATTTACACACCTATTCATTAATCATTTGAAAAATATTTTAAGTCATTGGTAATATCAATATTCTTATTTCGATTTTCTCTTGAAGAATGGTGATATGATCTTTTCTGAAAACAAAATTCAAAAATTATATTTTAACCTAACTTCTTTATCAAAGGAAATTCATTTCATCATTTCATTCATTTCACGCCTTGAAAATTGATTATAAAAGAAACGCAAAGTGAAATAGGGACTGAATACAAATAAAATAAGAGAAGAAAAGGAAAATAGAAAATAAAGGAATTCAAAAAGAGCAAAGAATTATAGAGAAAAGAAAAGAAAAAAAGAATTTACTCTTCAAAAGTTCACCATTTCTTCAAATATGCAATATCATTTTGAGGTGTTTTCATCCATGTTCATATTTTCATCTTGAAAATTTCTTAAATGATAATATGGTTAACATTATTATACATTTTCACATTTTTTAGAAAACAATGTCTTATCACGAGATTACATTTATAAGCATCTTTCATCACTGACATGCAAAATAATTTATTCCTAATTGCATTTACTCATTTTGCCTACACGTCCCGAGTTACCTACACCAGTTCAGAGTGTTTTCAGTTTTAAGTCTAATCACCAGGGAGAATTGAACTAGTGCGCTTCATTATAAATTTTGGGTCATTAAATACTGAAAATAATATATTTTGTGAATTTTTCTATGCACACCATGCACTCCGTCAATACATCTAATTCTAATGAATTATTTTAACATACTGGTTATAGTAAATAAACTATTGGAGAAATATTCTAGTCATTGATATTTACTTATTAAAACTCAAGATTATGTAAAAGCTTTTTTATTAGAAAAATGGGTAATTTATTTTAAAAACTCTGATGTTGGTGAGTACCATCACTGCAAACTCTCAAGAGACAAAACTCGTGCACTAGGATAATCAAGGGGTTTAATAGATTGTTGTATAAGCTAAATGTAATCGTTCATCCCGCAAAATTAAATCTCTATCCTTTTTTATAATTATTTTTTAAATAAAATAACGATATTTTACATGGAAAAATATTGTACTATGTTTCTAGGGACTAGCAACATGTTAGTTAGGTGTGTGATTTGTGTCAAATAGTGCATTTTATTCCCCTTTTTACTATACAATAATGCAATCCAATGCTCGTTACACTCACGTTTTACACTCATTTACTGTATAACCTTAATTATTAATTGTTAATTGCTTGTGCAAGTTTATTTGAGTATTTACGGGATTTTCGATGCTAAGGATGAAGGTTGGATGCAATTTGGTCAAAGAATAGTCACTTATGCACATTCAAGGATAAATTGGTAATTCAGATGACCAATTTCGAACTCGAAAATAGGTCATACCCAAAGACCGACGCCATGACTTAGTCGATACTAAAATATTGTTGATCCAGAAATGTGGGTCACATCGGTTCTTGTGCCATATTAATCGGAGGCCGTATGTGAAAATTATGGAGTTTGGGGTTTAATTATAACTATCGAAAAGTAGGACTCAACTTCGAGTTATATACAAATTTCGGTGATAACATTCATGAGGGATCAACGCTGTTTTTGTTATAGATTTGGTCGTCAGTTCGATTCTGAATTGAGCATGGTTTTGCAAATTAATTCTGGCGCACCAAGTGGACAGCTCTCATGGCACCACATGGCTGCGCCAGAACCATTCATTTTCCTTCCTATATCTTCTCCACGCCATGCGCGACCCAGCTGGTGTTGCCCACGTGATAGGGGAACATTTCCCTTGGCCCAAATCCTATCCCATTTTTGCTGTCTTTATTTTTCCTTTTTGTCATTTCCTTCTTTTTTCTCATAACTAAGATACGTGTTTATTGTTCTCCACTAGTTAGTGCTAGGGGTGGCAATTCGGGTTAGTCGTGTCATTTTCGGGTCACGTTGATTTTTATTTGAGTATAAGTTTTGGCTACTCTTAAATCTATACAAGTTAATCGTGTCAAGTTTGTGTCATTTCGGGTTATTACTATAAACGGGTTATCGTGTCAAAAATTGCCAGCCCTAGTTAGTGCCACCATTATTTTGCACCCATCTTTCTTTCTATCTTTCTTTTCCAATCCATTTGTTTGTACGATATCTTTATTCCCACAATCCCATTTTTCTTCTCTTGTTTCTTGTTTTTGTCACCCATAGTTTGTGTACAAATTTATTTATTTGTTCTTTTATTTATTAATTTTATTCCTTTTCTTTTTCCTTATCCTTTTTATATTTTTCCCCATTACACACCCATATATTTACTTATCTATAAAAAGGGAGTCAAGTATCCAGTTTTTACGTCTAAGATTTGATAGATTTCTTAGAATTAAATTAAAGTTGTATACTCCTAAATTTTAATTTGTATTTATTTGCAGTTTTAATAAATTCTTCTCTTCATTTATTTAATTGCTTTATAATTGGTTTAATTTGTTTCCTATTTACTTGCTCTCTTTAAAAAAAAATCTTCCCTTAAAAAATATTCCTTCTCTCATGCACTATTATCTTTAATTAATTTATCAAATATTTTCTACCTAATTTTTATTAGGTTGAGATTAATGAACTCATTTCGAGTGTGTAGTGTCTTCGTTATGGTACTATAGAATAGACCGATTTTTAACGAGTTGATTGATTTTGAAAATACACCGAGGGGCCTTAATGGGGGTATATCACATATGCACCATATTTGTGACAATGTAGGTGTAGTTTCAGGATTATTGTTGACACCAAACTCATATTTGAACTTTTATGAAAATTTAGGGAGTGACACCCCAAGTTAAAATAATTGTTTAAACGAGTATTAAATTGCGTCTAACCATGTAATCGTTTATGCTACGTATTTCGAAGTGACAAATTCAATTCTTAACCTATGATTTTTATAATTTTGAATTAATTTAGTTTAAATGTTTTCTAGAAAAATTATAGTATAAAAACACTGAAAAACTAAAAATCATCATTTACACTTTTTTTCAAATAAAAAATCAATAAAATTTTAAACTACATTTCCTGTGGATTTGATACCCCATCTCGCCGCAATAAATATAAAACATGTGTAGTTACAGTTTAGATTTTTGTATTGAGGTTCCAAACCGACGAAAATGACAAGCGTATTCACACGACGCTTGGGTTTCGCCCTTTATCAAAATGGTCGTCACCAGGGAGTGTCTTGTTTTAAAAATTCATTTATTTATTTCTTTGTATATATTTTGTTTTAATCTGTTTTGTTGGTAATGCAACCATTTGAGATCCAAGAAACGGAAAAGAAAATTTTAAGTGCACGTGCTTGGAAATTCTTGGACAACGAACTTTTGTAAATATGTTTTCATTTAATTCCCTTAATAGTTCTAATATTTTTTATAATGGTCCACGACATTATTATAATAATAATTTTTAAAGTTCTCCACCACCAATGTCTTTCGTTGAATATTTACAAAATTCTAAAAATTAATATTTGGGGACTTATGAAAATAATTATTGTAAGAATGGGTCATAAAATTTTCACAATAACGATAGTGAAAATTATTATAATAATAATTTTTCAAACTATTATAAGAATTTTAAAATTATTATAAAGAAAATTTTAATACTCGTTACATTAATGTCGTTTGAATTCTCAATAGTGAAGAATTTGCACCAAAACCTATGTCTTTTGGTGATTACATGCAAATTAATCAAAATACAAGAATTGAAAATAATTCTTGTGAAATTATAAATTGGGAATATTTGGAACCATATAACGAATCAAAGGATTTTGATCAATAATTGATATCTTTGGAACAAAAAGTGTCCCTAATGACCCAAAGCTCAAGCAAAATGGAAACTTCTCTCACTGAGCTACTTCCAATTTCAAAAATGTTAAAAAATAACTACATTATTGAATTTGAAGATCCTTTAAATGACGTGAACTCTTTTTTTGAAAATACTATGGAGTTGGAAATCTTTATTCCATCTCTAATCTTTTTAAAAGTTGAATTTATTAAAAGTGATTCTAATTCATGTAAACTTCAACCCGCACTTGATGAATTTGTAGAAATTGAATTTCTTTGATCGCCATTTTTTCCAATCATTATCGAACCATAAGAACTATCATAAGAATCATATGAAAGTCTTGACTACGAATCTTGTAGAGGAATGCGTACTTGAAATATTTTCGTTGATGGAAAATTTTCTAACATGTGACCTACTCCCATTAAATTTGAAAAATCCCGTGGAGATCTTCTTGATTTTCTTGGACCTAATTTGACCTTGCAACCGAGAGACATCATGCATACTCATATCGATTGTTCCCACCCCACTACATCCAAACCATCTATCAAAAAGAGTTTTAGTAAAAAAATTGTGATGTCTCATTTTTTCCTCCCCCGTCATGCCCCATGTTACATAAATGAAACTCCTATTTTTTCGGAGACATGAAAACTCGTGCGAGTTCGCCGTTAGTCCCCTAAAGTCAATGCGTTTTCTAGGTGACCTGCCAAAAATTTCGTCATCTAGATTATGGTAAATCAGAAGATGATTTTTTTTTATTTTGTACATAATTTATTATGAAAATAAATAAATAAATAAATAAATCAAATTACATTTGTTTTTGTTTGTTTTTCAAGTTACTAATGTGTTTTTGCAAGATGATTGAATATGACATCTGGGGATCACCTCCTAACATATCTCTATAACTTGAATTGAATATTGTTCTTAATGTACATTGGGGAGAATATAACGTTTTAGTTAGGGTGTGTCATAATGTATAGCACACATCATGTTCGTTTTTCTTTATTACAAAAAATTAAATATTAAAATTAATAAAATTATGTTCAAGTGATTATAGGAGATAGTTTCATATCGGGAAAATTTCAATGCGCGGGAAAGAGTTCAAAGATGTAAATGAGGTGAGAAGGTCCATATCTCAGTTTTACAAGGCTTTGTTTAGGGAAGAGGAAAAGTGGCGCCCATCTCTTGATGGGGCGAAGTTGGGTGGTATTTCAGGGGCTGAGGTCGAGTTGTTAGGGGGGCTTTTCACAGAAGATAAAATTATTCAGGTATTAAAGTCCATGAATGGAGATAAGGATCCTGGTACTGATGGGTTCAAAATGGCTTTCATTCAACATTTCTTTGTAGTTTTCGAAGGAGATGTAATGGCCTTATTTGGTTAGAGTTATGATAGTGTCTACTTTTTGAGGAGTCTGAATGCTACATTCATCACCCTAATCTCAAAGAAGGGTGGGTTGCTAGATGTCAGTGACTTCAGACATATAAGTCTGATTGGGAGTGTGTATAAACATCTTGCCAAGGTTTTATTAACCTGACTTAGGAAAGTAATTGATCAACTTATCTCGAAATCCTCAAATGCCTTTGTGAGTGGTATGCAAATCCTCAATGCCGTTTTGGTGGATAATGAATATGTAAAAGATATGATTACAGGTGGGGAAATGTGCATTGCGTGCAAATTGAACTTAGAGAATTCTTATGAGCATGTCAACTGGAATTTCCTCTTGTAACTTTCGAGGAGGAGGGAGTTCGGAGAGAGGTGGTGCCATTGTATCAGAAGATGCATTTCCACAGTTAGGTTCTCTGTGCCGATTAATGTGACTCCAGAAGGTTTTTTCCCGACCTCGTGAGGAATTCAATAGGTTTACCCATTTTCTCCATTTTTGTTTATCTTGGTAATGAAAGCATTCAGTCAGATGATGGGTTGTGTGGTTAAGGCGGGTTGGATCAACGGATTTGTGATTGGGCAGTCGTACCTGAATTCGATTATGGTAACTTATCTTCTTTTTGCTGATGATACGATTATTTTCTGTAAGGTTGAAGTGGGGCAGGCACAAGACTTAAGATTACTCGTTATTTGCTTTGAGCATGTGTCAGGGATCCGTATTAATACAGGTAAACGTGAGATGTTGCAGATATTTTTTTTTTTTTGGGGGGGGGGGGGGGGGGACGTTAGTGTGGATGGTCTGGCAAAGACTCTTGGCTGTTGGGTAGGCTCTTTGCCTTCTACTTACCTGGTGTTACCATTTAGGGCCAAGTTTAAGTCTAAAGCTATTTGGGAACCTGTACAGGAGAGAATAAAAATATGGTTGGGGTGGGAGAATTGTTATCTTTGAAAAAAATGCCACTAAGGACGTTTACTACAAGATTAAACTATTAAAATAGCTCTAAACTGTTTATTGAAGAAACTCTTATAATCAAAACAAAACTTAACACAAGATATGTTTAAAATGATTTTTAAAATAGTTTGAATGAGTTTGAACGACTTATTTTAGATATAGAATGAACCAGTTTTGAAAAATAAGACTTAAACTATTAAATCAGCACAGCTAGGAAGAAGGTGATGAGAAAATGAAGAAGAACCCAAGTAATTTTTAACGTGGTAAAACTCCACCCAACTGGGAAAACATCCACAGTGAACCCTACGTCCCAAAACGAAAATCCACTAAAATCAGAGTAACAAATTACAGGCTATTTATCAATCAAATCACACAAACAAACCTAAACTAAGTTCAGAATCGTTACCAACTCCTCTAGATTACATATGACTTCTCTGAAGGTTATTGCTGTTGATGCTCTCTCCATCTTCGTAACTTTACTTGATTTCAGTCTTTACATCGACTCAAACAAGTTCAAGATCATACAACAAACACGTAAAGTGTGGTAGCGTGAAAGTGTAGTGGTGATGTGCTCTCTAACATATGCATGCAATGCACTCATACTTAATACAGACATAATGATTTAACAAATTATAAAATCACTAGATATGCAAGAAATTCTAAAATTAGTTTACTCAGACCTAAAATAGACTTTTAGACCTTTCAAAATATCCGCAGATCAAGAGGGAGTCTTGTTGAGAAATATTCAAGATCCTAACTGTTGATGCCACTAAAATGGCAGTGGCCGACCAACTCTCCTCGGGTGCCAACTAATTTTTCTCGGGTACTGACCAAGTCTCCTCGGGTACCGACTAATACTCCTCGGATGTCGAATATTTCCACGTAGGATGACATGTGTCCTTTTCTGATTGGTCCTCGTAGATGGAGAATTTTTGCGTTAACAGAAGCCCTCAATGCTCCATGATTGATGGTTTACTTGAAAGGATGGAGTATTTATTCTGCAGTTTTGCTTGATGCTCGTGAAATTCTTAATCTACCTTCTTGATTTGTTCAACATAAAGTGCATTATCCCCTGGACGACATATGATGCAGGCTAATCGATGGTTGCTAATCTTTCTTTAGAGGAACTCCGTGTGCTATGTATCACCCCTGGGAATTTGGATGCATCCATGCCATAGTATGCAGCTTGTAGCTTGTCATAATCTTCAAGTATGTTGATTGGTTTTCTAGCCGACCAACTGCCTCCTGTGCCAAGCAACTGAGTGCTAACTTCACGTGCTTGATTCTTATGATTTATGATCCTCTGAATACTTTGTCGAGTAACATACTAGCTTTTGAAACCAACTCTTCAATATGATTAGTACCAAGATAGTGGTGGACTTCGAAACATTTTTATACAACTTCTTCTTCAATGTTGGTCGAGACAGTAGTAGCAAAGATCTAAGTGCTGTAGATGATGATTTTGACTTCTGTACTTCAATAGCATGTGCATAATAACTTCTGAATATGCCTCCGGAACATCTGAATGCACCTCCTGAACTTCTGAATATACCTCCTGAACTTCAATATACCTCCTGAACTTCAATATAAAAAATAATTCCTGAGCAAGAAAAACAACTTCTGAATGATAATTGGTCGGGGTCCCGACCGTGTGAGTTTGTGGAGTTGAACTTGATGCTCGACTACATGATGTTATAAGAATGTGCCTCCAAATGAACAAATATATCTGTAATAGAAGCCCCCAAGTGTGGAATGTGAACTTTGAATTCTTTTTTCTTGATTGCTTTCACATACTCATACTTTGTTTCCGACCAACTGTAGTTGACAGCTTCTTATTTTCGACCAACCTGAGTTGGTGGATTTTTTATTAACGAGCAACTTTGACACTTTCTGGAATAATTTTACCTCCCGAGGAATACATAGTTTTACTTCCTGTAGGAATACATAGTTTTACTTCCCGTAGGAATACAAGTTTTACTTCACGGAGAAATATAAGTTTTACTTCTCAGAGGAATACAAGTTTTACTTCCTGGAGGAATACAAGTATCTTTACTTCCCGGAGGAATACAAGTAGCTTTAATTCCCGGAGGAATACAAGTTTTACTTCCCGGAGGAATACAAGTAGCTTTACTTCCCGAAGGAATACAAGTTTTACTTCCCGGAGGAATACAAGTAGCTTTACTTCCCGGAGGAATACAAGTATCTTTACTTCCCAGAGGAATACAAGTTTTACTTCCCGGAGGAATACATTTACTTCCTAACCAACATAAGTTGGCATTTTTAGGAATACATTTTTGATAATAAATGATAGAGACTTCCTCGGAGCTGACCAACAGATTTTTGGGAATAGAATAAGATATAATAAATGTTGGAGACCTCCTCGGCGCTGACCAACAGATTGTTATGAATAAGATATAATAAATGTTGGAGACATCTTTGGAGTTGACCAACAGATTGTTGGGAATAAGATAATATATGCTGGATACATCCTTTGAGCTGACCAACAGATTGTTGGGAATAAGATAATATATGCTGGACACATCCTTAGAGCTGACCAACAGATTGTTGGGAATAAGATAATATATGCTAGAGACATCCTTGCTGAGATAAGAATAGAATATGCATCCAAATAGATATAAAGAATAATTAAAAATAATAAAGTGCCTCTTTGATCTGTCGAGGTAGAATTATATAATGCCGAACAAGAATAAGATCTTCCAGAACATAAGAATATGGTCGAGAACGTTGTCAGGACTGAATATAAATAAGAATTATCCGACCAACTATCCGTTGGGGGTGAAATACAACGAATGTTGTAATTCTCCTTAAATCTGAATAAGTATCTTATCGAGGCACAATTGCATAATGTCGAATAAGAATAATATTTTCCAGAACATAAGAATATGGCTGAGAACTTTGCTGGGCCTGCATATAAATAAGAATTACCCCGACCAACTATCCGTTAGGGGTGACATATAATAAATGTTATAGTTCTCCTCGGAGCTGAATATGATAATAAGTATCTCGTCGAGTTCCATGTTGAGATGAATATAGAATATGAATCCCAAGGGATATATAGAATAATTTGTGCTTGAGCCAATATTTGGGCCTGAATATAAATAAGAATTGCCCCGACCAACTATCCGTTGGGGGTGAAATATAATAACTGTTGTAGATTTTCCTCGGAGCTGAATATATATAGAGAGAAGAAATTTTTCGAGCTCCATGCTGAGATAAATATAAAATATGAATCCGAACGGATATGGAATAATTTGTGCTTGAGACGATATCTCCGAGTGAAATGATAATAGTTTCCATATTGTTTCCGAGCATTCGTCGGCGTTGAATCGTGTACCTGTAAAAATTAATAATTTGCTCTACCATATGTGTAGGTTGAATTGATTAGTCATGAGAATAATTTACTCATCCAGTCAATATATGATATGTATATGCTTGAGAAATAAAAATATTAATTTCAAAAAATGAAATAATATATGTTGGCTGATATGTCGAGGTAAAACCGCCTGATGTCGAGCAATAATAGTTTCCAGAGGTTTAAGATTGTGGCTGAGCTTTCGTCGGGATTTAATATCGTCCCTATGAAATCTTGATAAGATGCCTGAGCACCTGTCGAGACTAGATCAAATAATAATTATCATGAGAATAATTATTCATCCAACCAATATGTGATGTGTATCAGTATAAAATAATAAAATTTTCAAAATATGAAATAATATTTTTGTGTCAAATGTGTGTGAGATGGACAAATTTTTATCAGATATGCATCATAAATAAGACGTAGAGTTTTTTGTAAAGTTATTTAATCTCCAACAACTAATCAGGTATAAGTTGTTGTTTGAAAATTATTTATCACTTGGTTTTAAAATTATTTTTGGGGTGATCACAAGTTAAAAAATACTTAAGCCCCCTGTTTTGTCCCCGAGCTGAACTTGTGTTTAAAGAAATATCTGGGGTGCTTCGCATTTTTTAATACCCCAAGATTCTACTGTTGTCGACAAACGGCATGGATGTTGCCGACCAACATTTAAGGATATCTCAAGTTATAGAATATATGGTGCCGACCAAGAAGCAAATGGTCCCCGACCAGCTGAGCAATTTCGTCGATCAACAAAAATGGTGCATTAACAGCACCGAACAACATTAGATGTCACCGAACAAAAAGTGGATGGTTTGATAGTTACCGACCAGTACATTGAACCCTCCGAACAAGACTGAGATGTAGCCGATCAAGAAGTAGATTATCGTCGACCTGCAATTGGTTCCACCGAGCTACAATATGGGGCTCCGGCCAATAATAAGATACCTCGTAGTTGGATAAAATTATTTCAACGTTGCTGATGGATCTTCACATCTTATCTTCGAAAAACAAAAATGTTCTGGTTAAGCTTCCCTTTAATAAAATATGTCCCGAGATGATGCCGACCAACAATATGTATGGCTGACCAGAAATAGGGGTTATAAGTGAATGATTTCGAACAACCATATGAGCAGCGGTGAATAATTTTTCATGAGATTGCTATGTCTTAAAATATCTCGAACCAATAGATCAGAAAAATAACATTCGATGTAAAATTTAAGCATTAAGAATGTTAATTAAATGAATAATTATTTAATCCACTAGATCGTGTGATTTCGACAAAGAACCCCTGTGATGTGATGAACAAGGGGTCAACATATCAAATTTGTGCCCAAAGTCTTGATATGTTCATGATTGTTTTACTGATCATCTTTTACAAGAGGTGGGTAATGATTTTTTTTTTGTTACATAAAATTATTTTTTATATTGATCCCTTCCTATTCTCCATTTGCATAGATAAAAATATGGTGAATGAGCAAAGTTACTACCAAATTTATATCAAAAATCAGTCAATGAGACTTTATTGACATAGCTGGAAGATGAACCAAATTAAGTATATAGTTCATAAAAATGAATGCAAAGAGACTCAAACTTGAAGAGAGAGAAAATAGATCTGGGTCATGATTTCCATGAGAAAACTTTTATTGTCTTTAACCTTTTCCCATTCTTTGATTAAAAATATGATGGGAATTTGAATAGACATCAAAGATCTTACAAAATTTATAATGAAAATTATCAAATCTTACCACCGTCGTATATATTGGTATATTTATTCCATGATATAAAATTAAAACTTGAGAATCAAGCAAAAAGTTATGATTTATGAAATCCACTATTTTTCAGATTTCTAAATAAGAATTAATCTACCAATTATGATTTTAAAATCATGATATGCAATATTTTGCAGACAAAAATTGGACAATTAATATATGTATATAAACATAAAAATCATGATTGAATCAAAAGATGTACGTATAATATATAATTGATTATACATAGAGAAAATAAAAAACTTAGCTTTTGATAGAGAACAATGCTTGTAACACATTCCCACAGACGGCGCCAGTTTGTTGAAGACTTAAAATGGCCACTACCATTTTAGTGGCGTCAACAGCAGATAAATGATGAGGATGCGATTGAAGATGAAGATAAACATTCACATCAAACATATAAGAGACAAAGGTTTTTAAAGTGGTTCGGTTATGAAGAAAGCCTACGTCCACTGTTATTTTATTCCCAGGGGTTTACAATAGCACCATATGGTGTAGAGAGAGAAAGGATGAGTATCTTGGGTATGGTGTTTCTTGGTTTCTTGGTTCTCTCGGATCTCCTCCGGATCTTCCTTTTGTCTATGGGGATACATGTATTTATAGTGATGGGAGATCAAGAGATTCATTGTATGTAGACATTTATGTCAACATTCAACGAATCTAATTGTTGAATTGCTTGTACATTAAGGCTCATTAAATGCGATGCCATCTTCATTAATGCACATTAAATGCATAGTTATCCTTTGATCTTCCTGGTTGGTATGCCGACCAACTCTCCTCGGGTGCCGACTAACTCTCTTCGGGTGCCGACCATCTCTCCTCGGGTGCCGACTAATACTCCTCGGGTGCCAACTAATTTTCCTCGGGTACTGACCAACTCTCCTCGGGTGCCGACTAATACTCCTCGGATGTCGAAATTGCCACGTAGGATGACATGTGTCCTTTTCTGATTGGTCCTCGTAGATGGAGAATTTTTGTGTTAACTCTAACTCTTTCAGGTTTTGAAAATATTATATAGAAAGTGCAACCCCCAATCAAGATCTCAAAACTAGATCTTAGTCTGATAGTTTGAATAAAATAAAATCAGAATGAATATTGTTGGTTTAGGGCTTGAAAATATATATTCAGTTTTAAAAATAACCAACAAATAAGATTTCTCGAAATAAGAAATCAAGATAGTGAACTATCTATGTGATTTGTATCATAAAGACGAGATCTCAAGTTTCTATGTAGAGAAACTGAAAACTCTACCAACGTGATTAAGTTGGAAGGATGATCAAGAAAAAGAGAGGATAACTTCTCAAAACACGATCTAAACACTCTGGTTTAAAATCTCATAAAAGTATTTCTGGATTAGGGTTTGACGAAGTTAGGGTTAGGGTTTCCATTCTCTCTCTTTTTCTATCATACGAGGAAATCTCAAAAGTATCTAATTGCCTCACCCAAGGCATCTATTTATACTCGAGTTCGAAGGATCTGGAACAATGCCATAAACCAAGAGCTGAGATTAATGGAATTTAAATTGATGCAAATCTAAGGGTTCAAAGAAAGCGGTGCAAAGCCCAAGTCTGATGTAACACCCCGCATTTTCATGCATTAAATATTTAATTAATTTGGGAATTGAAAATTACTTGTGAGTCATAATTCTAATTGAATTAATTAGGGAAATTTTATTTAAATATTAATCGGGGAGAGAATGGTTAATATTTACGGGAATTTATATACTAAGTGAATAGTAATTATTTATTTAAGTCATTTCGAGTATTAATGAAAAGGTATGCACTTATCTCAACCGGGAGTCGGTATAGACTAAAGGGGGTGGGGGGATAAGTATTTTTATAAATTAATTCGAATGCCAGTTCTGAGTGTACGGTTGAGTCCGGATGGGCAGAGATAGTAGGAAAAGTGTACCCGGGGATAGTAAACGGGTCACGGGGCATTTTTAGACATAGTCGGGCCCACAAAGGGGCAATTGGGTCATTTGGGCTTAGCCCATTAGGCAAAAAACCGGATTTAGGTTAATTATTAAGTTAGGAGAAGTAAGGAAACGACTGATAGAGTTTTAGAAAAAGTCTAAGTGTATTAAGGAACCCTAATAGCAGTTAAAGGCAGTTTTGGGATTACTAGAGAGCCAACAAGGATCATCTTCAACCTTGGAATTCATCTCCGAATCAGACACTACGAAACCTAAGGCTAGTGGATAACTTGCAATAGTATTGAATCTGTTTTTCAATTCATATTCATGTGATGTGTTTGATTAAAAAAAATCGTTTTGGGTGTTCATGGCATAAACATGAGGTTTTGAAAATAATAATCTGATTTACGAATTTGAATGAGGATTCTTGTAGAAATCTGATATTATAAATTGATACATATCTGGTAGGATGATATCTGGATAATTAGAAACGAATTTGGTGAAGGGATTTGGGGTGTAAATGGGTAGGGAATTAAAGATGAATATTTTCCCAAATTCAGAAATTGTAGTTAATGGACGAATTAATAACGTTGGAGGACATTTCGGAGGTCCCTAATAAGGTTCCTAACTTGTATTATTGTTAAGAAGGCTTGAGATTGCTGATAGAAGGAGTTAGGGTTTTATGAAACTCGTCCATGGCAGAATCTGTCTTCGCGAAGAAGACGAAGACCTGCTCGATCGATCGATCGATGGTCTGGGGTCGATCGATCCATGATCGGAAGATTTTGACAGTTCACCCAGTTTTTCTTTTATATGAAGAAAATTTAATTTAATATTTTTCCATGACTTAATTTGGTGAGAAATTTATACATGGGTTTTAAATCTAATTAATAGTGAATAAAGTTAATTAGAATTTGGAGACGACTTAGTGTGACATCATAATTTAAATTTGTTGGGTTTTGGAGAAATTAGGTGTGACGCACTAAGGTTGAATTTTTGGGAAGGTGTTCGAAAGGATTAAATGTAGATGCAGTGAACAAGTCTGGGGATAACGGTTGAGGAATACTGAGAGATAAATCTTATTTAGGTAAAGGCTAAATAATTCGGGAGTCGGGAATTTATACTCGGGTGAGGTTAATTCGGACTACGAGAGTATGTCCCATTTTATGGTGGGGGGGGGGGGGGGGGGGACACCAAAGGTGACTTAATTAATTAATGTGAGAATTAATTAATAATTAGAGTTGGACCATAAACTCTTAATAAATTAAATAGGCTTGGGTTAATTATTTTGTACATGGTGTATCCGGGACCTTTTATATATATATACGAAGTGTGATAGTATATATATATAGTGTGTGTTCATTAATATCAGTGATTCAATATTATTAGTATATACTCTAGTGCTATATGGGGAGGTTGCGCGTAGTGGATGAATCCCCTAGCTTGAGGAGTAGGGCGAGTATATTCCCAGGTCATAGCGTCCGTTACATGGATGAGGGGCATCTTAATTTCAGGGAAGGAATATGCCCGCCTCCAAATCGTATGTTAAACTAAGTTAGTGAACGAACCTGACTTGGGTAACTAGGTTATGTGAATAGAGCTAGTGGGATAGAACTTGAGAGAATTTATATTTTGTGAGTATTTTTATTCGGTCGAATGTTAGTATTAAATGTTATTTCAGTATGTTTGTGAATACTGCAATATGATTAAATATATAATTAGGTAAATAATTATATATGGGATAATTAATACATAGTGTAAAGTGTATTATGTGCATAACAGGTGTGAATGTTATATGAAATTAAAAAGGGTAATGATTTAATTAAGTTGACGTTTATAATAACTTAAAAATCATGAATTAAGGCATACTCGGTTAGAGTAGGTTAATTTCAAGGGTTAACATAAGTATTGGGTCAGGAGCGTAGTACCTAGTAAATTAAATGGAAGCGTTAATAGTGCAAATTAGAGGAGGGGTAAGGAAGTCCTCAAGAGAGTGCGGCACTAACTAAAATATTAAGAGCGTGCATATTTATTTATTACTGCAAGCTAATCATTTGTTAAATGTTTTCAAATGTTTTGGGTACTAACCCTTGCTATAAAAAAATTTAAAAACCTTTTAGGTCTCCAGCCACAGGGTCTCCAGGATTGACTCCATTCCAGGTATCCTTTGCTGCAGCACATGTGGATGTTGTGGGGTTTTTGATAGACGCCTCCTTCTTTCATTCTTGTAGAGACTCTCTAGCAGTTATCTGAGCTTGTCGCTCACAGTTCATTTATCAGTATTAGACTTATTGAGATTTTCTTCTTATCTTTACTTGTATTAGATATTTGGACCGATGGTTTATTCGGTTAGGTATTTTATTTGTGGATGGTTATTTTAGTTAATTGTGATTGTGTATTATTTTATGTTCCGCATGAGTTTTATTTAATTAATTGAAAGATAAAAATTGGCACCAGTCTACTTTTCTCACTTAGGTGGTTAGTAATTAAAAAGACGACGGTGATGCTAAGAATGGACCAATTGAGAAACCTTTTCTAACTTGATTTAGGACTGATCACCCGGGATTAATTAGGCGGGGTGTCACAGATGGTATCAGAGCATCAGGTTCTAGTGTCCTTAGGATCTGTGCGGCTTTCTACGTTTCAGCGTAGCACTCGTTTGTTGTAGAGCCCTATTATTAGGACCGTTGATTCATTTTCCGCTTGTGAGATATCTTATTTCTGCTGTGAATATTTTTGTGTAAACTATGTACTTATGCGATTTAATCTATTTCAGATGCCACCGAGGAGACTGAGGGCAGAGAGGGATGAGGCTAGTGATGAAATCAGGGAGGCTCACCAGGAGCAACATGTACCGCCACCACCACCCGAGTTGATTTCCACTACTCAGGTGGCAGTGATAGTGACCCAGGCGGTCGAAACAGCAATGAGAGCTATGGCAGCTCACTTTCCACAGCCCCCGGCACCGCCTCCAGTGGCACCAGCAGTTCAGGCTCCAGTGGGGCCACTATCTTGGCAGAGAGTTAGGGAGACCTTTCAGAAGGGTCACCCACCTGAGTTCCGGGGTAGCACAGATGTGATAGAAGCCTGTGACTGGAAGAAGAACATTCAGCTCCATCTTCGCATGCTAGAGTGTACCGAGGTACAGAAACAGATGCTTGCTACCTTTCGTCTGTCGGGCGCAACCTTACAGTGGTGGGAGTCAGTTACCGCCGCCGAGGAGCGAGACTTGATGCCGATAGCAGAGTTTTGGGTGCGGTTCGATCGCAAATACTTTCCACCAACAGTAGAGACTGAGATGAGAAAGAAATTCAGTGATTTAGTTCAGGATGACCGATCAGTGGCAGACTACGAGGAAGAGTTCACCCGTTTGGAAAACTTTGTGCCAAATAAGGTGAGCGATGAGGAGTGAAATAAATCAAGTTTTATGGACGGTTTAGCCTCGCGGATCAGGAAACACTTGATTGGGAATCCGGTGTTAGTGACATATACAGATGTCATTAATACCGCACTTGTACACTGCCAGGATCATCGCTTTCATGCGAAGGGGAGCAAGAGAACAGGGAACCGAGTCAACATGGCAAGGACATTACTAGTAGTGACACAAGTGGTGCTCATCAGCAGGCGGGCAGTCAGCAAGGGAATCAGGCTAAGAAGTTTAAGCCTGGTGGGTTCCGATCGGGAGGAAATGGGTTCAGGCAAGGGCAGCCGAGCTTGAATCACCAGCAGCAGAAGGTTCCTCAGGGCCGTTAGGGCCAAGGGAACAATGGGGGAGGCCATCAGGGCCAGGTCCAGCCGTGTCAGGGCCAACGACAGGGGGATGGTTAGAGATGTTGTTTTGTCCGTGGCCAGCCAGGGCATTTCAAGAGGGAGTGCCCACAGAGGGTCAAAGGTCAATAGAAAGAGGCCCAACAGGGGCAACGGGGGCTATTACCGCCAGCAGCAGCAGCCCCACCCGCCCCACCTCAGTAGGGGCAGATGCACTACGGACATGTGTATAACGTCCGGGATGTTCCCAATCCCCCGGCGCAGCAAGCACCGCCAGCAGTTGAGGGTATGTTTCTCATTCATAGTTATGAGGACAGTATTCTTTTTGATACGGGAGCATCACATTCATTAAATTAAATTACGCTAAACGGGTCGGAGTACTAGAGACCGCGGGTAGTCTTCGGATGTGTGTAGAGTCGATAGTAGGCAGCGGGGCTACGATTCACTCGATTTGTCGGGGTGTGGACATTTTTATTGGGAGACTTAGTTTAGCAGCGGACCTCTTAGTGTTCGATATGGAGGGTTACGATGTCGTCTTAGGTATGGATTGGTTGGCAGGTTATCGGGCGACGGTGGATTGCTACGAGAGGACCATCGTGTTCTCCATTCCAGGGTAGGAAATGTTTTTGATAGCAATGCCGCTACCTGAGGGAGGGTCACGTACACACTTGTATTGAATTGAGGAGGAAACCTCACAGGAGGTGGCTATTCCATTGGACTCAATCCCAGTGGTGAGAGACTTTGAGGATGTGTTTCAGGAGATATCAGAATTGACACCTAGCAGGGAAATCGAATTTGTGATCGATTTAGCACCAGGGACGAGGTCGATTGCTCGGGCCCCATACCGTATGGCCCATTCAGAGATGCATGAGTTGAGGGAGCAAATTCAGCAGCTTCTGGGGCAGGGTTTCATTCGATGAAGTACATCGTCGTGGGGTGCACCGGTGTTGTTTGTGAAAAAGCGAGATGGCTCACTACGGTTATACGTGGACTATAGAGGGATGAATAAGGCCAGGATACGGAATAAGTATCCGTTTCCTAGGATTGACGACCTATTTGACAAGTTGAGAGGGGCGTCTTATTTCTCTAAGGTCTACTTGAGGTCAGGGTATCATCAACTACGTATCCGAGAGGAGGATGTTCCGAAGACCGCTTCCCTATCGCGGTATGGATGTTACGAGTTCAGGGTGATGCCATTCGGGCTCACCAATGCACCAGCAGTGTTCATGGACCTCATGAACAGAGTCTTCAGGGACTTTCTCGATCAGTTTGTTATCGTGTTCATTGATGACCTCCTAATCTACTCGCGTACCGAGGAGGAGCACGCAGAGCACCTGCGTATAGTGTTACAGACATTGCGGAATCACCAGCTCTATGCCAAATTCGGTAAGTGTGGATTTTGGCTACGGGAGGTTCAATTTTTTGGTCACGTGGTGTCAGACCGGGGTATTGCGGTGGATCCAAGTAAAATATCGGCGGTGAGGGAGTGGGGACAGCCCACGACACCGACTGAAGTACGCAATTTTTTAGGATTGGCCAGTTATTACAGGGGGTTTATCAAAGGATTCTCAAAGATTGCGGACCCTTTGACGAATCTGACCCGAAAAGGAGTACCTTTCACTTGGAATGGTCATTATCAATTAGCTTTCGGCGAGTTAAAGGAAAAGCTGACATCTGCACCCATACTTGCATTGTCGAAAGGAGGATTAGAGTATCGGGTTTACACTGACGCATCCTTACAGGGACTTGGGGGTGTGCTTCAACAGGAGGAAAGGGCTATAGCTTATGCGTCCAGGAAGCTAAATCCCCATGAGAGGAATCACCCCACTCACGACCTGGAGTTAGCATCAGTCGTTCTTGCTTTGAGGATATGGAGGCATTATCTCCTGGGGGAGCAGTTCACGCTATTCATGAATCACAAATCACTTCAGTATCTCTTCACTTAGAAGGATTTGAATATAAGACAAAGGCAATGGATAGAATTCATGAAAGACTATCAATTTGATATTCAGTATCATCTTGAAAAGGCTAATGTGGTAGCAGATGCATTGAGTCGGATACCGACTGGGGAAATATCAGAAGTCTGGAAAGCGAAGTGGAGAGAACTTCGATACGAGGATGATGTAGCCAAAGCTTGTATGTTATCATTATCCATCACACCTGAGATCATTATGGGGGTTGTGAAGGCTCAGGCAGAGGATCAGACATGCCGAGATAGGGTGAGCCAGCTGCTAGCTGAGGGAGCAGAGGGTTACTCGATCATCTCAGAGGGAGGCTTACGCCTTAATAGGAGGTTGATTGTGCCAGATGACGAAGAGTTGAGGCACACCGTTATGACAGAGTCTCATGGGTTGAGGTTCGCGGTACATCCCGGTGGGGATAATATGTATCAGGATATGAGGAGGCAGTATTGGTGGGCAGGGATGAAACGGGACATAGCAGAGTTTGTTTCGAAATGTGCCACGTGTCAGCTTGTGAAAGTTGACCATCAGAGACCTCAGGGATGCTACAGCCACTTGAAATTCCTGTGTGGAAGTTGGAGAGCATCTTTATGAACTTCATTACAGGGTTACCGACATCGCAGAAGGGTCACGATTCCATATGGGTCATTGTGGATCGGTTGACCAAAGTGGTGTAACACCCCGCCCGCCCGGGGAGAGCGAACGGAGCGCTAATGAGATAAAATAAATCCAAATCCACAAGTGACAAGGTATAGAGCATCTAAATAAACCCACAATAATATAAATCCACTAATCTCAATTCTTCAAATACAACAAGTCTCTCGAATTACATACAACAACTAACTCGAAAATAAAATACAAATATCCAAAGCTCTATACATCAAAATAATACAAATCTTCCAAAAAATATTCTTCCCAAAATAATCCACGCTAAAATAATCCCAATTGGTCCATAGGGTCCCAAATCCACTCTAACCTTCCAACTAAAAGGAAATATGGGGAAGTACACAATACGACATGAAAGATGCTCAACAAATATATTAACGATGAATAAAGCGTAACAACACGAGTACGAATATTCAAATCAAAGTGCAAATCTCAAAGAATTTATCAATATAATTTTTCAACAACACCTTAACCGGGTCACCAGGCCTCACCACATTCGTATATGCTTTATCAAGCCATAGCCCGGAAACAGGAATTTTAGCGTGTGCCCAACACCCGTGCCATATTAAAATCTCATGACAACGTGCTCGATAACAATATAATGACACCACATGAATCAAAATAATTTCAACAATTATTTTCCAGATTTCAATGAATTTATCGATTCAAATATGAGTTCAATTAATAAGAAATCAAAGAGAATGACACTCGCGAGATTTAAGGAGCATATTGTGTAAAACCCCATACCTCAAACCATGATGAGAAACCAATGATCACATCCTCAAGATCAACACAAAAGATCTACAAAATCTCCTCCAAGAACCTCCAACAAAATAGCCCCAAGAACACCTCTAATCTAAGGTTGGAATTCACAAATCTCAAGGGCTAGTGTGTATATAAAAAGAAGAGGAATATAAAATATATTTGTTGCCAAAATTTGTGCCAAAAGTATGTTAAAAGTCTTGCCCATGACTTCCTTTTATTATGCAAAGAAATGTAAAGTTGGAATCCAAAAGACTCCTTTAAATAAGGCAAAGAAATGAAAAGTTGGAAGTTAAAACAACTCCAAGAGTTAAAAACATTTAAAAATCATTTTAAAATCCGTTTTAACTTCGTTTTCGAAACCGTTTGAAATTCTCGTCTTTAAAAATAATAACCAACATATTTGAGCAATAAAAATAATTTTATCAAAAACTTTATTTTCCTACATTTTCCATAAATTAATTAAAATAGCCCAAAATTACGCAGGTTGTTACAAGTGGCCCACTTCTTACCGGTTCGCACAGACTTTGAGATGATGCGTTTTATGAAACTATTCATACCAGAGATTGTTAAGTTGCATGGGGTATCGATAAATATTGTGTCGGATAGGGACAAGATCTTTGTGGTCCATTTTTGGCAGAGTTTTCAGGAGGCCATGGGCACGGAGTTACGCTTGAGTACAGCCTATCACCCACAAACTGATGAACAGAGTGAGAGAGCCAACCAGATGCTGGAAGATATGCTTAGAATGTGTATATTAGACTTTGGGGGAGGTTGGGAGAAATATCTAACTCTGGTAGAGTTTACGTATAACAACTCTTACCAATTCACGATCGGTATGGCACCATTTGAGGCACTATACGGGAGACCTTGTCGTTCACCCGCTTGTTGGTTAGAGGTGGGGGACAATAGACTATTGAGGCCTGAAATTTTTCAAGAGACATCTACCAAGATAGAGCTGATCCGAGGGAGGATTCGAATAGCTCAGGATAGGCAGAAAAGTTACGCTGATGCTTCACGGAGACACGTGGAGTTAGAGGTTGGGGATCATGTATTGGTTCGGGTGTCCCCAATTAAAGGGGTGATGAGGTTCGGCAAGAAGGGTAAGCTAGCACCGAGGTACGTGGGACCTTTCCCTATTATCGAGAAGGTGGGGCTTGTAGCCTACAAACTGGGATTGCCGAAGCACCTTCTGCGGATACACGATGTGTTCCATGTGGCATCGCTGAAGAAATATCGCAGGAGCGAGAGGGACTTCTGGCACATTCCACTCGAAGAAATTGATTTACAACCAGACATCTCATATGAGGAGAGTCCGGTGGCTATTATAGACCGTAGAGAGCGAAAATTACGATCCAAGGTTTTTACACTAGTTAGAGTACAATGGGGTCATCAAAACATTGACGAGTCTACTTGGGAGCGAGAGGAGGATATGCGGGAGAAATATCCAAAGATTTTCATCACAGGTATGACCTAATTTCGAGGACGAAATTCCTTCGTAAGGGGGGGAGTATGTAACACCCCGCATTTTCATGCATTAAATATTTAATTAATTTGGGAATTGAAAATTACTTGTGAGTCATAATTCTAATTGAATTAATTAGGGAAATTTTATTTAAAAATTGGGGAGTGAATGGTTAATATTTACGGGAATTTATTTACTAAGTGAATAGTAATTATTTATTTAAGTCATTTCGAGTATTAATGACAGGGTATGCACTTATCTCAACCGGGAGTCGTTATAGACTAAAGGGGGTGGGGGATAAGTATTTTTATAAATTAATTCAGATGCCAATTCTGAGTGTACGGTTGAGTCCGGATGGGCCGAGATAGTCAGAAAAGTGTACCCGTGGGTAGTAAACGGATCACGGGGCATTTTTAGACATAGTCGGGCCCACACCGGGGCAATTGGGTCATTTGGGCTTGACCCATTAGGCAAAAAACGGGATTTAGGTTAATTGTTAAGTTAGGAAAAGTAAGGAAACGACTGATAGAGTTTTAGAAAAAGTCTAAGTGTATTAAGGAACCCTAATAGCAGTTAAAGGCAGTTTTGGGATCACTAGAGAGCCAACAAGGATCATCTTCAACCTTGGAATTCATCTCCGAATCAGACACTACGAAACCTAAGGCAAGTGGATAACTAGCAATAGTATTGAATCTGTTTTTCAATTCATATTCATGTGATGTGTTTGATTAAAAAAATTCATTTTGGGTGTTCATGGCATAAACATGAGGTTTTGAAAATAATAATCTGATTTACGAATTTGAATGAGGATTCTTGTAGAAATCTGATATTATAAATTGATACATATCTGGTAGGATGATATCTGGATAATTAGAAACGAATTTGGTGAAGGTATTTGGGGTTTAAATGGGTAAGGAATTAAAGATGAATATTTCACCAAATTCAGAAATTGTAGTTAATGGACGAATTAATAACGTTGGAGGACATTCTGGAGGTCCCTATTAAGGTTCCTAACTTGTATTATTATTAAGAAGGATTGAGATTGCTGGTAGAAGGAGTTAGGGTTTTATGAAACTCGTCCATGGCATAATCTGTCTTCGCGAAGAAGATGAAGACCTGCTCGATCGATCGATCGAAGGTCTGGGGTCAATCGATCGATTGTCGACAGATTTTGACAGTTCGCCCAGTTTTTCTTTTATATGAAGAAAATTTAATTTAATATTTTTCCATGACTTAATTTGGTGAGAAATTTATACATGGGTTTTAAATCTAATTAATAGTGAATAAAGTTAATTAGAATTTGGAGACGACTTAGTGTGACATCATAATTTAAATTTGTTGGATTTTGGAGAAATTAGGTGTGACACACTAAGGTTGAATTTTTGGGAAGGTGTTCGAAAGGATTAAATGTAGATGTAGTGAACAAGTCCGGGGATAACGGTTGAGGAATACCGAGAGATAAATGTTATTTAGGTAAAGGCTAAATAATTCGGGAGTCGAGTATTTAGACTCGGGTGAGGTTAATTCGGACTACGAGAGTAAGTCCAATTTTATGGTGGGGCGACACCAAAGGTGACTTAATTAATTAATGTGTAAATTAATTAATAATTAGAGTTGGACCATAAACTCTTAATAAATTAAATAGGCTTGTGTTACGGATTTTGTACATGGTGTAGCCGGGACATTTTATAGTTATATATATATATATATATATATATATATACGGAGTGTGATAGTATATATATATATTGTGTTCATTAATATCAGTGATTGAATATTATTAGTATATACTCTAGTGCTATAGGGGGAGGTTGCACGTAGTTGATGAATCCCCTAGCTTGAGGAGTAGGGAGAGTATATTCCCAGGTCATAGCGTCCGTTATATGGATGAGGGGCATCTCACTTTCAGGGAAGGAATATGACCGCCTCCAAATCGTATGTTAAACTAAGTTAGTGAGCGAATCTGACTTGGGTAACTAGGTTATGTGAATACACCTAGTGGGATAGCACTTGAGAGAATTTATATTTTGTGAGTATTTTTACTCGGTCGAATGTTAGTATTAAATGTTATTTCAGTATGTTTGTGAATACTGCAATATGATTTAATATATAATTAGGAAAATGATTATATATGGGATAATTAATACATAGTGTAAAGTTTATTATGTGCATAATAGGTGTAAATGTTATATAAAATTAAAAAGGGTAATGATTTAATTAAGTTGATGTTTATAATAACTTAAAAATCATGAATTAAGGCATACTCGGTTAGAGTAGGTTAATTTCAAGGGTTAACATAAGTATTGGATCAGGAGCGTAGGACCTAGTAAATTAAATGGAAGCATTAATAGTGCACATTAGAGGAGGGCAAGGAAGTCCTCAAGAGAGTGTGGCACTAACTAAAATATGAAGAGCATGCATATTTATTTATTACTGCAAGTTAATAATTTGTTAAATGTTTTAAAATGTTTTGGGTACTAACCCTTGCTATAAAAATTTTTAAAAACCTTTTAGGTGTCCAGCCACAAGGACGCCAGGCTTGACTCCATTCCAGGTATCCTTTGCTACAGCACATGTGGATGTTGTGGGGCTTTTGATAGACGCCTCCTTCTTTCATTCGTGTAGAGACTCTCTAGAAGTTATCTGAGCTTGTCGCTCACCGTTCATTTATCAGTATTAGACTTGTTGAGATTTTCTTCTTATCTTTAATTGTATTGGATATTTGGACCGATGGTTTATTCGGTTAGGTATTTTATTTGTGGATGGTTATTTTAGTTAATTGTGATTGTGTATTATTTTATGTTCCGCATGAGTTTTATTTAATTAATTGAAATATTAAAATTGGCACCAGTCTACTTTTCTCACTTAGGTGGTTAGTAATTAAAAAGATGACAGTGGTGCTAAGAATGGACCAACTGAGAAACCCTTTCTAACTTGATTTAGGACTGATCACCCGGGATTAATTAGGCGGGGTGTCACATCTGATTGGTCAAAACCATCGCACTGGGATTAGTTCGAAACACATGCAGAATGTAGATTAATATGAGTCAAGGGTCCAGAATAAGTCATATGTATGCGAGTGAATAAAAAGACAAATCGAACTATTGATTGTGCAACACGTGTAGGCTCACGATCACCTCTCAAACGCGTGTTTTTTAGTTCCAAAAAATTCTAGTTTCACCCACAAATGTTTCTGCCGCTTTTGGTTTCTACCCAAGATTGATTTGGAGCATAAAATATATTTACAAATGAACCTAAGAACTTTATTAAGTTCCAATCTTAATTTCTAAAAAATATTTAAACTTCTTAAAAATATTAATTAAATCCCAAAAAATCATTTAAAAATCATATTAGGGGATTTAACTCACACAAGGTTATAATGTGAATGAAACACTATATGTATGCAGTCCTAGTGTGTGGTGTATGCGAAATACCATCAAGAACTTGTAGATGAATATCAATGTAGCAATGAAGGTTTTGAGGCTTATTGGTTCATCTAGGGATAGACACAATTTTGTCACTATTTTCATACTAGATGAGCTCCTATATAATGCAAAATCAAATGAGTCAAAGATATAGGGTGATTCAATCTCCCCTTTAGAAACATGAGATAAAACTTCCCGTGAGTCAAGAAGGACTCGTAGGGATACAAAAAGAAATAAAAAAATCTTATTCCTATAAAAAATCTATCTACCCAATCTCCTAAAAATGGAAAAATTACATAACTCAACTAAGTACAAACCATTACACTATCCAAATCTGATGCAATAAGAAGGTAATGAAATCTATAATAAGATACCTAAGACCTAGTTCAGTAGATGAGAATGTACATGAGTGTCAAAGTGGACTCAAAATTTCTCCATTATTTTGTCTCAGTTGGATAAAGGGTAGTAAGAATCAAATAAGGAGAGCTATAAACAGGTAGATAAGAAATAAATTGAATAAACAACGAGAATTCACACAAATCTCCAACATAAAGAAGATATAAAAGGTGTTCTTTGTCAATATACTAACATCCACGCCTTACATCCTCAGAGATTAATTAAAAACATGTGAAAAACTGGCAGTTATACAAATTAAGCAAAAGAATTATTCAGTCAAAACCATGCCAATTGATTTGCATAGGGATTCAAAATGCTTAAAATCTAAGGGTTCTATAAATAAATCAGTCGATTGTAGATCAGTAGGTAGGTAATTAATCACTAGTTCTTTTAATTCAACTAATTCTCGTATGAAGTGATATCGAATTTTAATATGTTTAGTGCGAGAATGTTGAACTGGGTTCTTAGAGATGTTTATTGTACTTTGATTATCGCAATAGAAATGGATTTTTTCTTCTTTTATATTGTAATCTCTGAACATTAGTTGTAGCCATAATAACTGGGCAAAATGACTTCCAGCTACGATATATTGAGATTCAATAGTGGATAAAGAGGTGCAGTTCTGTTTTTTGCTGTTCCAACCAACCAAGTTGTTACCGATGTAGTAAGATGCGCCTGATGTACTTTTACTATCATCAGAACACCCATCCCAATCAGCGTCTGTGTATCCAACTATAGTGCTCGATGTGACATTAGTGTACTACAACCCTAAATTGTGAGTGCCTTTTATGTATTTATTTATTCTTTTTACACATAATAAATGGCTTTCTTTGGGATTATTCTGATAACGAGCGAACACACACACAGTGTACATGATATCATGGCACGAGGAAGTTAGATAAAGCAAACTTCCTATTATACTACGGTATAAGGTAGAGTCAATGGATTTATCATTTTCATCTTTAGAGAGTTTGACCGAGGTACTCATAGGCGTTCTAGCTTCCTTAGCAGTATCTAAGCCAAACATTTTTACAATCTCTAATTCATATTTAGATTGCGAAATAAATAAACCTTCTGAGTTTTGTTTAACTTAAAGACCTAAGAAAAATTGCAACTCCCCCATAAGCGACATTTTTAATTCTTTGTGGATAATGTCTGAGAAAGACTTGGCTTCTGAAGGGGAGGTGGATCCAAAAATTATATCGTCAACATACACTTGATAAATAGTTATGTTATTGTAAAAAATTTTGACAAACAAGGTTTGATCATTTTCTCCTCTCCTAAATCCATTATCTAATAGAAAGGTGGATAGACGCTCATACCAAGCTCTATGAACTTGTTTTAACCCATAAAGAGCTTAAGATGATAAACATCATTAGGATTATAAGGGTCAATAAACCCTTTGGGTTGTTCTACATAGGTCTCCTTAGTTAAAATACCGTTAAGGAAGGCAGACTTTACATCCATTTGGTAAAGTGTGAAATGTAAATGACATGCTATAGCAAAAAGTAAACGAACAGATTCGAGTCGAGTAACAGGAGAAAATATTTCCTCGAAGTCTATTCCTTCAACTTGAGAGTAGACCTGGGCAAATAATCTAACTTTATTTCTAATGATCATCCTAGACTCATCAATCTTGTTTTTAAAGATCAAACGTGTGCCAATAACCCTTTTATTTTCAGGTCTAAGTATAAGATACCAAACATCATGAATGACAAATTAAAGAAGTTCCACTTACATTGCAGTAATCCATAAGGGGTCATTCAAGGATTTATTTACATTTTGGGGCTCAATAAGAGACACAAAACATGCAAAATGAACAATGTTGAGAACTTAGGATCTTGTACGAACAGGTTCTATAGGGTTACCAACAACGTTATCTATGGGATGGTCTTTAGAAACCCAGTTAGGCACTTTAGGGGTCTCTATTGGTAAAGACTCAGTTCTTTCAGAAGAGTCATAATTGAAAAGGTTTTTATACTCATGCACAATAGTTGGTCTATGAATTTTACTTTCTACAAAAGTGTCATTTACAATCACATTAATGGATTCCATTATGGTCTTAGTACGCAAGTTGTAAATTCGGTAGGCTTTACTGTCAGGTGAATAACCTAAAAATATAGCTTTATCTCCTCTTGTTTTAAACTTAGATAAATGTTCTCTGTCTTTACAGACATAACCTGTGCTACCAAATGTCCTCAGATATTCAAGATTTGGCCTTTCGCCATACCAAAGTTCATAGAGGGTCTGTTTAGAATTTTTCCTAAGGTAGACTCTATTGATAATGTGACATGCAGTACAAACTGATTCAAACCAAAAGTATTTAGGTAAATCTTTAGCATGTATTAAAACTCTTGCTATTTCCTAAATTATTCTAATTTTGCTCTTGGCTATCCCATTTTGTTGGGGTGTCTTGGGAGCATTGAACTCGTGTTTGTAACCATTATAGTCACAATATTTTATGACACGTGAATATATAAATTCACCTCCTCTATCACTCCGGATTCTATCTACTTGGGAGTCCTTTTCATTTTCTATACGAAGTAAACTTTTGAAAAACGCTCTAAAGGTTTCAGACTTCTACTTTAGAAAAGCAACCCAAGTGAATCTCTTGTAGTCGTCAACCATAACTAGAATGTAACTATTGCCATAACGACTAAAAGTACGAGAAGGAACCATTAGATCCATATGGATGAGTTCTAATGGTTTAGAGGATAGAATGTCTTTAACTCTTTTACGAGATGCCTTAACAATTTTCCTTCTTGACAAGGACCACAGACAATATTGGAAATAGGTTTTATTTTAGGAATACCTCTAACAATTTACCGAGAGGATAATTTACTAAGGTTGTCATATTTTATGTGACCCATTTTGTTATGCCATAATTCATTATCATCCATTCTGGCAATGTTACAGACTTATGTACTTGGATTAACTGTGTAACAGTTATCTGGAGTACAAAGTCCTGTAATTATGCACTCACCATTTTCATTTAAAATTTTGCAATTGTTTTTCGAAAAGGTGACAGTATAATTGGAGTCACTAAATTGTGAAATACTTAGTAGATTAGCCTTAAGACCTTTTACTAATAAAACATCTTCAAGAACAGGTAATCCTTCTTCTTGGAGTGTTCCTTTGCTAACGGTTTGGGCTGAAACACAATCTCCAAACAAGGCTTTGCCTCCGGAGAAATAGTTTTGTTTTTCAGTTTGGATTCATTCCCGGTCATATACTTAGAACATCCAGAGTCTAAGTATCATCCAGACGTGGTGTGTTCATCTTTCAAAGCGCTGGTCACTATGTTACATTTTATCTAGGGTACTAGATCATCCTTTCTTACACAAATTGCTCTAGTTTAAAATTTGCGCTTATTAGCTCGTATTTGATAAAATTTGTGATCTTCAGATTTTTGTCTATACAAATTTTGTGCAATTTTGTTGTTGTTATAAACATTTTAACATTTGGTCAAGAAAAGACTCTAGGATTATTTCTTGACGATTGTCTTTTAGTATTAGATCTTGTCTTTCTCTTTCGATAGTTAGAGTTTTTATCTGGTGGTTTAGGAAGGACATAATTGTTACCATTTATCCTATAACAGTTAAGGTTCTGATAGGTAAAAGAGGGATAAGTAGTTTGATACAACCGTTTGGAATATCAACCAGCTAACGAGTGTCCGTACACATCACAGTATGAGCAATTAAGATTGCTCGTAGCAGTTAAGTATTTTAGGAAATTTATTGAACATAGGTTTCCCTAAATTATGAATTTTGGCATTATTTCTAGATGGAACAATTTGAAATGAGGTCTCACTCTTTCTAATGGGAGGACAAATGTACTTGGCTTTAAGTTGAACATTATGCTTAGAGGTACTTGTCTCATCAAGGTTTAACTGCTGCTGATTTTTATCTAAATCATTTTTCAAAGATTGAAAGTCTAGACAAATTTCCATAGGTCTTTTCCCACTAGTAAAAAACTTTATAGTTTTAAAAGGTTTAGTTTGCTTGATATTTTTGGTGCAAAAGCCTATTCCAGATTTGTCGTCAGAATTGGTCTTACTATCAGCAACATAGTCCTCAAAATAATTAGAATTGCTTTCAAATTTTAATTTTTTTTTTAATACTATTGAAGCCTTTTCCTTTGTTTGTTCCAATTATAATAACGATCCTTTATACTTCTTTTCCAAAACATTATTGGATTTATTCAAGTCTTTCAATTTTTGTTCAAAAATCTTTATTTCCTCATCATGAGTTAAACTTTGAGATGTATACTCTTCAGCGTTTTGTTTAACTATTTAGTTTAGGGAATCTAATTTCTTGGAAAGATCTTTGACAAGCTTCTTTAGTCTGGCGCTTTTCTTGAGTGTTTAGTGTAAAGTGTGTGAATGTCAGGAAGGTCCTTATTATCGGAGTCATTAAGTGAGTTGTTTGTTGTGTCCCCTGTCGATTTAGTTTTAGGACTTACACACCCATTAGAATCATCAATAAGGCGATCACTTTGACTCACACACATATGATCTCCAGTATTACAATCATTCTTGAGCATTAAGGTAGACATATCAGTAGAACTAACATCATTTATCATATGATCAGTTTCCTCATCAACATTGTAGATTATCTTAGCAAAGAATGACGTGCAAGGTTCATAAGAGTTAGATGACTCAAGTTCATCATTTTCAGCGTCACTTGAGTCATTCCAAGTCTTTCATAGTTGAGCCCTATTGTGTTTGTGGTTTTTGTCTAAGTTAACCCTACACTCACTAGCCATTTGTCCTAATTTACCACATCTATAACATTCAATATTTTTAAGGTCTTTCTGAGGTCTCTTGTGATTATCAATCTTTTCTTTGTCATGTTTTCTCTCATGAGGCCTATTATTAGAGGTGTTTGAGTAATTAGGTTTCCCTTGTCTAGAAGCAACTTTGTTTCTAAAGTTTACATTTTTTTTAAATTGCTTAGACGTAAGAGAAATCTGATTATCCAAGTCACAATCCTCATCAAAGTCGAGGTCAAGGTCAGGTTTGATAAACTTAGATGAAAAAATAAGATTAGAATTACCATATTTTATTGGTATGGATAAATTGTTTCTTGAATTCATGTTCTATTTCCACAGTTCTTAGTTTACTACTGAGAAGTTTTAGGGTAAGATTTTGATCACCATTTCCTCAATAGCATATCTTTTGTGATCAAACTTCTGTGGAAGTGATCTTAGAATTTTTAAAACAATCTCTTTTCTATCATAGGTTATACCATTTGCGTGCAACTTAGTTACAATGTCAGTTAACCTAATATAGAAATGATCAAAGGATTCAGTCTCATACATGACAAGAGACTTATACTGTTGGATAATCATTTGAGTTTTAGCATCTTTAACTCTCGTATCACCCTCATGTGCAGTTACAAGAGTATCCCACGCTTCCTTAGAAGTTGTTCAATGATGAGATTTTCTTGAACTCATGTTCATTAATAGACATAAATCTTGTATTCTTCCCTTTATTATTACATAGTGAAATTTGTTTCTCATCCTTAGTGAATTCACTTAGTAAGTTCCTGATTCTCACAAGACATCCTTCAGCTGCTGGTTTAGTAGGAAAAGTGTATCCATTTTCTATAACTTCCCAGACTTCATCTCCTGGAGTTCCTTGAATGAAAGCAATCATCCTTACCTTCCTGTAAGGAAAATTGGTTCCATCAAAGAGAGAGGGTCTGGACAGGTTACCTAGTCTCTCAAATTTCTCGTCCAGACTTTTTTTTTTGAAAAAAATAATTTCCAAAACACTAGATCTAAAAGATTTTAAAACAGCCAAGCTCTAATACCAATTTAAAAAATGCCACTTAAGACGTTTAATACATGATTAAACTATTAAAATAGCTATGAACTGTTTGTTGAAGAAAATTTCTAATCAAAACAAAACTTAAGACAAGATGTGTTCGAAACAATTTTTAAAATAGTTTGAACGAGTTATTTCAGAACTAGAATGAACCAGTTTTGAAAAATAAAACTTTGTAAAGACACAAGTCTCCGATTGAGTCTTAATGTAGTGTTGGATCAATTCCGGGAAAAAACATTTGAGTCATAGGATAGTTTTCAAGTGCATCCATCTAAGCCTATGACATGTTAGTTGAAGATGTAGCGGCCCAGATCATAAACCCTCATCATATGCCGGGTTTAGTGTGCCTCGTTTCTACGCCAACAACATTGTTCCAATGATCCTAAGGTATGAATGCATTTTATATATATAGGAGCTTGGAAATTTATTGGGTGTATTTTATAATAGTTTTTAACGACTTGTTTTACTCAAAAAACTTTTTTTAGAACTTTTCATGAAATTTTTTGGGTTAATATAGAATTTTGCATTTTCTGGTAAGTCATTCGAATGAACTGGAATCTCGTTCAGACGAGATTCTCAGGTCGTTGGAACGAGACTTCTAACGAGATCTCCTTTTTCTCACTGGAACATCGTTAGTAAAGTCGTTCGAACGAGAATGTCGTTCGAACGACTTTGGCAAAAAGAGTTTTTTGGCAGTTTTTAGCAGTTTTCTCCATGTTCCCACTACATTTTCTCCACTACTTTTTGACAGAATTACTAAGTGGGGGAACCAAACTTTTGTAAGTAAATTTTTCATATTATAAGACTTTTATAGAGTAAATTCTTTCAAGAAAAAGTTCCATATTTTGTGTTAGATTTTTATGGATTAAATTCACAAAAAACACATACACACCCATTTGCTTAGTTTATTCTAAGTTTCTACATATATATCCTTTGCTTGGAGTAGAACCCGGTGCCAAACACTCCATGCAAAGGATATATATGTAGAAACTTGTAATAAACTAAACAAATGGGTGTGTATGTGTTTTTGGTGAATTTAATCCATAAAAATCAAGCACAAAACATGGAACTTTTTCTTGAAAGAATTTTCTCTCAAAAAGTCTTAGAATGTGAAAAAATTACTTAGAAAAGGTTGGTTCCCGCACTTAGTAATTCTGACAAAAAGTAGTGGGGGAAATGTAGTGGGAACATAGAGAAAACTGCTAAAAACGGCCAAAAAACTGTTCTCGCCAAAGTCGTTCGAACGACATTCTCGTTCGAATGACTTTACTAACAATGTTCCAGTGAGAAAAAGGAGATCTCGTTAGAAGTCTTGTTCAAACGACCCGAAAATCTCGTTCAAACGAGATTCCTGTTCGTTCGAACGACTTACCAGAAAATGCAAAATTCTATATAAGGCCAAAAACTTTTATGAAAAGTTCTAAAAATATTTCCTGAGTAAAAAAAAGTCGTTAAAAACTATTATAAAATACACCCAATAAATTTTCGAGCTCCTATATATATATAATGCATTCATACCTTAGGAGCATTGGAACAATGTTGTTAATCTAGAAACGAGGCACACTAAACCCGGCATATGATGAGGTTTTATAATCTTGGCCGCTACGTCTTCAACTAACATGTCATAGGCTTGGATGGATACACTTGAACACTATCCTATTACTCAAATTTTTTTGTCCAGAATTGAGCCAACACTACATTAAGACTCAATCGGAGACTTGTGTCCTTACAAATTTCTCCCTTGACTATTCCGGGACAAAAACCAAACGAAAATCCTAAAGGGCCGTCAAGCTCTACTAGACTAAAAAAAATATCCCACCCAAAATAAAAATTACATAGCTTGACTAAAAAACCCAATGATCAATATCTTTGGCGATGAAAGTTTCCATTTAGAAGAATTATTGCACACTTAAGCAAACTATCAAACACATAGGGAATATCAAGAATATTAAATGCATGTAAAATAAATACTCCCCCTAAAATAATTCTCCCCTTTATCAACTATGATCAACCTAAGAAGGTCGCGACTCCCCCTAAGTTAAATCTCCTAAACTAAGATATGATTATAATAGGATTAGATACCTTTTCTCCCCCTATCAAACTTAAACTATTAAATAAGCACATCTAGGAAGAAGGTGATGAGAAAATGAAGAAGAACACAAGTAATTTTTAACGTGGTACAACCCCACCTAATTGGCGAAACATCCACGGTGACCTCTACGTCACAAAATGAAAATCCACTAAAATCAGAGTAACAAATTACAAGCTATTTAGCAATCAAATCACACAAACACACTTAAATTAAGTTCAGAATCGTTACCAACTCCTCTAGATTGAATTTGACTTCTCTGAAGGTTATTGTTGTTGATGTTCTTTCCAGCTTCGTAACTTTACTTGATTCCAGTCTTTACGTCAACTCGAACAAGTTCAACCAACTCGTAAAGTGTGGTAGAGTGAAAGTGTAGTGGTGATGTTCTCTCTAACATATGCATGCAATGCACTCACACTTAATACATACATAATGATTTAACAAATTAGAAAATCACTAGATATGCAAGAAATTCTAAAATTGGTTTAGTCAAACCTAAAAAAGACTTTTAGACCTTTCAAAATATTCGCAGATCAAGAGGGAATCGTGTTGAAAAATATCCAAGATCCTAACACTTTCATGTTTTGAAAATATTATATAGAAAATGCAACCCCCAATCAAGATCTCAAAATTAGATCTTAGTCTGATAGTTTGAATAAAATGAAATCAGAATGAATATTGTTGGTTTAGGGTTTGAAAACATAAAATCAGTTTTAAAAATAATCAACAAATAAGATTTCTTAAAATAAGAAATCCCGATAGTGGACTATCTATGTGATTTGTATCACAGAGACAACATCTCAAGTTTCTATGTAGAGAAACTGAAGACTCTACCACCGTGATTAAGTTGGAAGGATGATCAAGAAAAAGAGAGGATAACTTCTCAAAACACGATCTAAACACTCAGGTTTAAAATCTCATAAAAGTATTTCTGGATTAGGATTTGATGAAGTTAGGGTTTGGGTTTCCTTTCTCTCTCTTATTTTTTCTCTCTCTTCTCTCTACTCTCTCTTTTTTTACTCTCAAACGAGGAAATCTCAAAAGTCTCTAATTGCCTCACCCAAGGCATCTATTTATATTAGAGTTCGAAGGATCTGGAACAATACCATAAACCAAGGGATGAGATTAAAGGAATCTAAATCGATGCAAATCTAAGGGTTCACAGAAAGTGGTGCAAAGCCCAACTCTGATTGGTTAAAACCATCGCACTTAGATTAGTTCCAAACACATGCAGAATGTAGCTTAATATGATCCAAGCTTCCAGAATAATTCATATGTATGTGAGTGAATAAAAAGGCAAAATTGAACCTTTGTCTATGCAACATGTGTAGGCTCACGATCAGCTCTCAAACGCGTGTTTTTGAGTTTAAAAAAATCCTAGTTTCATCCATAAATGTTTCTGCCACTTTTGGTTTCTACCCAAGATTGATTTACAGTATAAAATATATTTACAAATCAACCGAAGAACTTTATTAAGTTCAAATTTTAATTTCTAAAAATTATTTAAACTTCTTAGAAAATATTAATTAAATCCCAAAAAATTATTTAAAAATCATATTAGGGGATTTAACTCACACAAGGTCATAATATTTATGAAACACTATATGTATGCAGTCCTAGTGTGGGGTGTATGTGAAATACCATCAAGAACTTGTAAAGGAATATCAATGTAGCAATGAAGGTTCTGAGGCTTTTTTGTTCATCTAGGGATAAACACAATTTTTCCACTATTTCCAAACTAGATGAACTCCTATATAATGTAAACTCAAATGAGTCAAATATATAGGGTGCTTCAATCTTTTGAAGGGGGAAGGTTGACCTTGATTAAAAGTATGTTGTCTTGCTTTCCCACTTACTTCGTGTCTATATTACCATTACTGTATTGAGTTTGTAAGATGATTTATAAGATGACGATAGACTTTCTTTGGAGAGGTAATGATGATAAATTTAAATACCGCCTTGTGGAATGATAGGAAGGGTGTAAACCTATTAAGGAATATGGTACGGAGGTAAAACAATCTTAACTTCTTTAACAAGTCACTGATAGGCAAGTTGGTTTAGAGATTCCTCGACGAGGAGAAAATGATTTATAGGAAAGTAGTGGGAGTTATAGGGGTGTGTGCATTTTGGGTGGGGGTCGGTAGTGGGGTGGTTTTCTCATGGAGTGGGCTATTAAAGTATATTTCGAAGGAATGGGAGGAGTTTTTTAGGCTTACAAAATTCCACTCGGGGAGTGGTAATAGGATTCAATGTTGGAAGGTTAGATGGGGACAAAATGGTACACTCTAGGAACTATTTCTGGAGTGTTACAGTTTAGGGTGCGATAAGGACGACTTGGTTGCTGATCATATGACGGTTTATGGTGATCGATTAGTATGAAATCCTAAGTTCAAAATAATCTTTCAGGATTGGGAGCTTTAGGAGGCAAAGGACACTTTGAGTGGTCACCTCGGAAAAGGGTCTTCTCAGTGAGCAGGTATTATTCCATTTTGAGAGGCAATGGAAACATTGGGGTTTAGTTCGCCTAGAGGTAGATCTGGAAGGCAAAGGCACCACCAAAAGTGATGTTCTTTGTTTGGACCACTACAAGACATGCTTTTATTACATAGATATATATTTAGGATTAAAAGAAAAAAATTATTAAGTTTAAAATTTGGAATCTTGGTTTGTGACCATCCTTGTTGAGCACATTTCTTTCCACATTCTCTAAATGGTATTAGAGTCTTCCACTCTTACAAGTGGTGCGAGTGTATTTTTACCATCTTTCTCAATAGGCCTTTGCCTCCCACATTAAAATGATGTTCAACACACTAAAGAAACATTTCATTATGTGTGTCCCATGAACCAACTATGTTTGATACTTGCTTCGACTGGGTTAAGAATGAAAAATATTGAAAAAATATTTTTCCCTTTTTAAAATGCATGAACAAGTCTTGTATTTAAAGGAGAATGTGTTATTTCATGAAAACATGTGTATTTTGATAAACAGTCACTTTAAGGACGTTTTTCATGAACAATCACAATAATGTTGAACAATCACGACATTTAGTAACAGTTCTGAAAAAACTATCATTATATGTATCGAACGGTCAAAACTTTTAGTGACAATTTTGAAAAATCGTTTCAAAATATTAAATAGCATTCTAAAAAATTTCATAAATAAATAATGCACTTTGAAACCAAATTTGTCATTCATCATTTGTTCATTTTTAACAAATGAATATATCACATTACTCGTCTTATAGCAAGGAACACGCGTGTACTTGATCCCACAACATTTGAGGCGTGGTTCCCACTTTTATAATGGATTAATACTGACCAAAGATTAATTTGGTTAAAAAAAATTTGTGTAAGAATATAATATTTTTCAATAGTTTGAACATAAACTTTTCCAATTTCAATTCCAATGCATGGAATTTGGGGCTAAATTCTAAGTTGATGAATAGTTTATTTATTCACAAAACGAAACATTTATTCAAACCAAGGTATTTTACATGTGATATTCCTTAATTTTTGGCTCACCAATAGTGATTGCGCAGAATAATAAGTTTGATGGTAAGTTTTGATTCACGAACATGTGATATAATTTACAGATGGATTAAATCGGTGAATTAGTGTTATGACATGTATATCTTTTGTATAAGTTTGATGGATCCATCACAAATACATCACACGTATATAAGTTTGATCTTCCTTGTTGCTAGGCTCACTTCTTTGTTTTCATTTATCGTGTATAGAAATTGGATTAAATCCGTGAATTAAATTTTTTAAATGCGAACAAATAACAACTTCTTTCTTTTCATTTATCCTGTATAGAAATTGGATTAAATCCATGATTAAGATTTTTAAATGAGAACAAATGAATTTTTATGTTGTATAAACGTGTGATGGATTTGTGTTATGTCAATATTATAACAATTGTATGTGTCATTGAAAATGCATGAATGATGTGTGACACAATTAAAAATATATAATGTTGGGGTAAAATAATTGGGACGTACTTCGAGAGTATACAAGATCATTTAGGTGTTTTAAACCTTTAGAACTGGTCTCGGGGCATAGGTATATAAATTGAGAAACTTTTGGGTTGGTCTGGGTATGAATTCGGGCCCATTTGTGGGTCCAAAATTTGGAGTTTTAACCCAACTTGGGATTTAGGAATTTATCACTTTAATTAAGAAGATAATTAACTCCTAGGATGTTATTTCTTAGAACCCTATCCACACCACACAAAGGGAGAGAGAGAGAGGAAGAAGTCATATTAAGAAATTGAGAGGACCTCAAAGTAGATTTCAATAATTTCAAAGGAGATTTCATTCCCCGTATATCTAGGCAAGAATTTTCT